>JAWRVZ010000260.1:0-672312 GCA_037043235.1 Rhodeus uyekii | reverse complement strand
GCTGTTCAGCCAAACAAACTTTGTTTATATTGTTTACCTTTGACCACTGTAAAGCTGCTTTGAAACAATCTACATTGTAAAAAGCGCTATATAAATAAAGGTGACTTGACTTGACTTAATGAGGTGATCAGTAACCATGCCCCCCACACTCACCTCGCATACACACACATGCAGTCTCTAGGAGACCATGACACCATGAGCATTCTATTACCTTCCCTTAAATAACCCAGACCAGGACAGGAACTTCTTTGAAGTGTAAACAATAACAATGGACCTTTTGGTTCTTGATAACAGGCGGTAATTAGCATGGAAGACCTTGGGAGGGGCAAGCCCATCCCAAATAAGCCAGACATTACTAAACTCTTTAACCTTTACACCTGTTGTTTGCTTCTTATGGGAATAAGGGCCCGTCCACACGGCAACGCGAATCACTGTAACCGCATACATTTCGTATCGGATTGGCGTTGCGTCCACACGGATCCGGCGTTCTGGGTGGCTGAATCCGCTCTCTTTGGAGAACGGGTTCTAAAGTGGAAAGATCTGAGAACGACACCCTTGCGTTCTCGTGTGGACGGCCAATCCGCATCTTTTGTGAGAACGATGATGTCATCACATCACGTGTCGGCTGCGTCACACGTAACAGCAACAACAGTAATGGCGGACTACATGATTGTGCTCGTGCTGCAGAACGGCTAAAAGTACATAAAGTTGCCTTTTACGGATCTGGTTTTGCGTTTCCATCGTGCTCATGGCATGCCACAGTGTTTGGGAGCGGTCGACGGCACACGCATAGAAATCAAGTAGCTGTCTGCCAACTCGATGGACTTACATCAGTGGTTCCCAACCTTTTTTATGCCACGGACCGGTAAACGCGTGAAAATTTTGCCGCGGACCGGTGGCGGCTCCAGTTTGTTGAGCGAGTCCGCGCGAGATTAAACACACTTCCTCGTTGCTAAAGCAGCAGCGTCACAGCCGCTTGTAGCAGCTCACGGACCGGTCCGTGTACCATTTCATCCATGGACTGGGGGTTGGGGACCACTGGACTACATCAACAGGAAAGGCAAACATTCTATCAATGTACTGGCGGTCTGTGATTATAAGTACAGATTTATGGATGTTGTGATAAAGTGGCCCGGGAGTGTACACGATGCACGGGTTTTTGCTAATTCAAAGCTCAACCTGTACTTGACTGGCCAGATCCCTCCTCTGAAAAAACAGATTGTGGACATGAGTGTGCTTTTGTTCGTCTCCAAAGCCAGATATGCTGCACTGAAAAGGCTTCACAGACTGTAACGAGGGAGAGGGAAAGAGAGTGAGGAGAGTACTCACAAAGTACCTTGACCCTTAAAAATGCTGGCCATCAAGTTCTGTTCAGTTTTTTTTAACAGTATTTACCTTTTTTGCAAATGTACTAATGTTTATTTTGAAAGTGTTGTATTGAATATGTCAAGTGAAAATAAATGAGAGCAAAAATTCAAGAACTGGTTTTTATTGGAAAATAGAACAATTAAAAATAACCTGAAAAAAACAGGTATAAAGTGCAGCAGTGCGCACAACATATAGTGCAGGGCAAACAATATAAAATCAAGAATTACAATGCAACAGGGCAATCGCTCCGTGTCATCTTGCAGCAGTGCACGTCTGTAAATATTCAGCGCATTCAGCGCGCAAGGTTGTGCGCATGCTCAAACTGTTCTTCTCCGTGTATAGTGTATATCTGTGGCAGAATTACAGCGCCACATACTGGTCTAGCATATATACTACACCGTTCTCAGTCGGTTTCAGTGTTCTCGTGTGGACGCTGAGATTTCTTGCACCGATGCCGTGTTTACAGCATTTTTTTTTAGAACGAAGAAAAAAAAAAGAGCGGATAGGGAATGCACCGTTCTCGTGTGGACGTGGCCTAAGACCTTTGTACCAGTCACACTTAGACATTTCAATTGATACCAAACATGTATAACATTGTATGATCATTCTTTACATTAAACCATATGGACTGTTTGGTGAGTTTCAGATCGTTTCACCATTTGAAGAAGAGATGGGGGAAGAAGGGGTGAACAGGGAGAGATACAACAGAGCAGCTCAGCAGGGTTGGCCTGTGGAAGGCCCTATATTATGAGGATAAGGTGTTTGCAAATCAGTGGGGTGCACTTCGAGAATGTTTGGCTGTGGTCAGTCTCGAGCGATCTTGTCCACCTTACAGTATCAAAGGTATTCATTTTGTTTATATTTATTGTGTGGCTCATCTGAGTGAAGTGGCCTTTCATTTTGTGGCCTCAACGTACCCTAGCCGCGAAACAGGCCTGCAACAGTGACTAAGGGGTTTTTATTTTTTGCTGGCTTAGATTATTGTTCATTTGGGCTTAGTTTCTTCATTTTTGTATGTTTTGATTGCTTATTTATCTTTAAGTGAGCTATTGAAAAAGGAAGGAAACGTGTGGTGTCAGAACATATACAGTGGAGTTCACTTATCTCGAGTCACGGTTAACTCACCAATACTATTGTCAACGTTTTTGAAGTGGAACCAAACTCCCTATTTCTCTTATTATGTTCTTGTAGGTTATGTCGATTCTGTTACGTTGCCGAAATCTATTATCTCAAGCACAAAAAAGCAACAAGTTCTCCACTTCACATGGTTATTTCATGAGTAATTAGCGTACCTAGTTCACTGCGCATGCACTGAGTTTGCCTTGCACGTGGATTACGGTCCGCTCAAGGTTTACTCCCTGTCGTTGATCTCGTCTGAGGGATAACACGCTGTAGCATCCCGAATGTTTTTTGTGATTTTGTGAGCAATCTTTGTGTTTGCATTGTTGGAGAATATAATTAAAGGTTTGCATCAAGAGTCTAAGGTGGTTTTTATTGTTAGTGGTTTTACATATGCCTTTTGTTGTTAGGAAACATACACTGTACTGTGTATATGTACATTTTTTTTAGATGAATGCCGATCACTTCAACAAACAAATCGCGGCAACACGGTTGTGTAAAAAGACACCAAAAACTCGAGCATGTACAATCTCATTTAATAACTCACATCATGTACATTAATAAATGTTCCTTTTTCGTTCTTGCGAGGGTTGTTGTCTTTGGCGCTTACAACATCACTCTGATAGCTGCACTTCCACCATCACTTTGACAGCTGTGCTGATAGGCTGTCTGACCTGTCAATCATGCAAGAAGACGTGATTGGCTGTGCTGCCATGAGGGCGTACTCTTCTCATCTCATCAACATGCTTTTCTTAAAGGGACGAGCCCATGCACAGCGCAGATAGGAGAGCGGGTGAGACTGCTTTTTCTTTTTGTTCTGATTCTGACTTGTGTTTGTTTTTTTATTGTGTGAATTTTGCGCACAAGGACTGTGTACCGAGCCTGAACAGTTATGGATGATTGAAATCATGCAAGCAACATTTGAAATTCGAAATGTGATCTTACACAGAAAAGTTCATCAATCTATCGGTGCGGGTTATGCCAACGATTTTTTACACTAAACCCAAAACCCGCTGGCTATATGAGCGTGCGGATTATCTGCATCTGCAGGTTATATGTAGAAAAATGTATGTTAATATATGATATATGGGTTATCTTGCTAAATGGTTATCTCGATGCTTTTTTGCACTCTATTTTGTTTGACTTTCAGAAGAGGATTTATTTTAAATTAATTAAATTTAATTTGTAGTTAATTTGGTATCTTGTAGTGATTTTGCTTTTGGTTTTCTAGTGATATTCTGAGGATCTGGGGTCAAATAGATGGTCACAAATTAAACCAAACCCATATAAATAATCTGGGCACTACCCAATACAAGTCCCAGTGACAGGAAGGAGGCGTTACATGTACATAGTTTGTTTGTTATTGTGATCAAAACCATTGATCGGAAGCTCAATGCTGATGCTACCATTGCTGTTTAAATCACAGGACCCGACACCAGTAATTTTGCCAAGAGATCTCGTATTTATTTTATATATTTGTCAAGACATAGGAGAGAAAAAGTATGCTGGAGAGGTGGTCTTCATTCCGTCTTTCTCTAGTTCTCTGTAACATGCGTTGGGTTTTTATTCATTACCAAAGTAACATCTGGCATGACCACAAAAAACAATTGGCTTCTGTTAAAAGTGTCATTACATTTCCAGAGGAACAGTTGTCTTCTGTTAAAGGTGGAATGCATACATCCTATGGGCCCCTAACATGTGCCTATCATGTGAACATTATGTCCTGTGAAGAACTAAAAATGGATGTTCCCATGCTCATATAACACTCAAACATTTGTTCATGCAAACTAAAATATAGCTTATACACTAGGAATATAATATAACAAATTATGAATAAAAACAATAAAGATACATGGTAAAACTGGTTATGAATACTAATAATGAAAAAATAATACTACGGTAATTCCTTTTATTTTTTGCATGATTCAAGATGGTAAGGAATATGTTTTCCAGTCATTCTCCTTTATTATGACACTGAACAGTTTCGCTGACATCCATATACCTTCAATGCATCATCTTTTATTCACGCACATCCTGAACAGCATATGGTGAGGGTTTTTTTTAGTGTGCATTTGGCCCTGTATCTCTCATTCTACTGACAGCAGCTATATTGCTCCTCCACAAATCCAGGCAGCTGCTGCATCCCAAATCAGGATAAAAAAATCAGGGATGTTTCTGCCAGAATATAACACAGAGGTTGTATTGGTTAAAAGAAACATTTTGATGGAGGTTGGGAAGTGTTCGCTGTC
The DNA here is from genome assembly GCA_037043235.1 of Rhodeus uyekii. NCBI lineage: Eukaryota > Metazoa > Chordata > Actinopteri > Cypriniformes > Acheilognathidae > Rhodeus > Rhodeus uyekii. The sequence goes on along the minus strand of JAWRVZ010000260.1, from coordinate 667,576 downwards.
AGGAGCATTGCCAAACATTTTAAATGAAACTAGTTAAACTGCCAGGCAGGGTTCACACAGTTGACTGTGTTGTGTGTTGATTACAACCATCATCAGTAAGTTCATTTATAATGAGATTTATAGTATGCAGCGGACTACAATCTTAATCAGGTGTTAAGCATGTATCTGTACAGAAAATAATTTGTTGATAGAGAGTGCCTGGAATTTAAGATGTCTTTACATCGCTAGATGATAAAATTACTGCTGACGCTGCTTCAAATTCTGGTTGAAAAGGCTATGCAGGGAATTGTTGGCAGTAAAAATAGACAGCTAGGAATGTTTGAACGCTATTGGATTTCATCAATTTTATCGTCGTTATCCACCATTGCCTGGATGATTGATTTTGGCAGCCTTTCTAAAAAATATTTCCTCTCAATTCCTCTCAAAGGACTGTCCACTGGCATGCAAACTGCTGAGCTCATCTTCAACCATGTCATGAGATACTTTGGAATCCCTGAGGACATTGTGTCAGACAGAGGACCGAAATTCAACTTCTGGGTAGGGAATTCATTTTTTAAACTCCTAGGTGTGACCATTAGTCTCTCGTCATGATACCCGCAGACCAACAAGCAGACGGAAAGGAAAATTCAGGAGATTAGACAGTATGTACACACCTTTTGCCATGTCCAACAGGAGACCTGGAACCAGTTCCTGGGCTGGGCTGAGTATGCCCAGAACTCCCTACGCCAACCCACCACCGGATTAACACCCTTCCAATGCTAACTCAGTTACCAGCCCCCCTTTGATGGGGAACCCTCAAACATTCTGGCGGCTGACCACTGGTTCCGGGAGAGCAAGGGGTTCCCAGATTCATTGGTTTCCCAAGTTAAGTTCCAGATTCATTGGTTCCTTTACCATCAACAAAAAGATCAATCCTGTCACCTTCCAACTCCAATTACCTGCACACGTACGCCTTCACGCCTCCTTCCATGTTTCACTTCTATGATGTTTCACATCACTCACCGATGATGACAGGTTTGCGTTGATCTTTAAAAAAAAAATAGCATCATCATGTGGTGAAGGAGCATGAGGACACAGGAGGATAGCATACACAATATTAATAAACTCAGGAGGTTTGGAAGAAAACAGAACCATACTATCAATGAACTGGGATTTGACAAGGAGGAGGAGGACCAAATAACAATTAGACACAACTCAGACAAGAAAGGACCAACAATGGCGAAGAAAACAAAGTCACAAAAGACCCCGCAACAACATCCAAAGAACTGCAGGCCTAATTTCCTCAGTGTCAGTGTTCATGACTCCACCATAAGAAAGAGACTGGGAAAAAAAGCCTGCATAGCAGAGTTCCAAGATGAAAACCACTGCTCTGCAAAAAGAACATTAATGCTCGTCTCATTTTTGCCAAAAAACATCTTGATGATCCCCAATAATTTTGGAAAAGTACTCTGTGTACTGACAAGACAAAAGCTCAACTTTTTGAAAGGTATGTGTCCCATGACATCTGGCATAAAATTAACACTGCATTTCAGAAAAGAACATCATACCAACAGTAAAATATGGTGGTGGTAGTTTGATGGTACTGTGGCTGTTTTGCTACTTCAGGACCTGGAAGACTTGCTGTGATATATGAAACCATGACCATAACCATGATATTTTTTACCAAAAAAATACTGAAAGAGAAGTGGAGCGAGCTTGTATTCTGCAAAAAGACAATGATCCAAAACACACCAGCAAGTCCACCTCTGAATGTCTGAAAAAAGGAGCTGCTTATGGTATTTTCACAATTTGTGGTAATTTTACTCTGCCTCAAAAGTAACAATACATAAAATATGAACAAACAATCTTCCTTCTCCTGTGTGTTTGCAAAAAAAAAAAAAATTTTTTATATATATATAAAGAATGACCACCTAACATATCACTACCATGGCAACACACCACCCCAAGCTCTCTGAGTGTCTGAATAAAGACAAAATTAAGACTTGAGAGTGGCCTAGTCACAGTCCTGAGCTGAATCCTATTGAGATTCTGTGGAATGGCCTTAAAAAGACAGTTCAGCACATTCAGTTAAGCAATAGAACCAAGAAAATGTGATTAGCCGATTCAAAATTGTGAGATAATTTTTGTAACAAGGAATAATATCCACTCAGAACACAATCATTTAATTGAGTAAAAATCTACTTTAAATGTTGCTGTTGCTAAAGCTTTTAAACAGTTTTTTTAAGCTCAAGTCAATTCAAGCTATATTTGTTTGTTAAAATATTTTATTTGAAAACCATAACAATAGCTGTTATTAAATTAAGAGTTTTTCACTGCTACATAGATTTCACCCCCTCTCTGTAGAGAGCAACAGTACCTGACCAAGGTTTCACTTAGAATAAAGCACAGCAGATGGTAACATGCCATTACCTCTACAAAACCCCCTCAAGCTGTCTCCCTGAACCTCATATCCACTCTCTTTAAAGCTATCATTGAATTATCCCTCCATTGGAATGAAGTGGGATCTTAAGATATTTGCAGTTAATTTGAGCCATTAGTCTTACATATAGAGTTTATTAAAATGTATTCACTACCCATGCAGGTCTTGAAATGAAGAAGTTTTACCTTGACTCACAACTGAGCCAAAATACTCAATGAATTGCATTTCTGGATACAATATAATATATATGGTACATGTCCTGTTTGTTCATTTAAAGTGGAACTGTCAGATTAGAGCTTTTTAGATTTCTGAATAGACACAGAAAAGTTGATCAAAGGTTGATATTTTTTCATAGAATAAAACATGAATGTAAATCAAAAACAAACTTATATATTGATTATATTTGTGGTTTCATTAATAAGGTCCAACACCTTATAAGGTGCAAGGTCAGATAAGTGAGATTTACACTTTGACTGGACAGTGGGGAAGATGGAGAGTTAGTCCAAGATCTTTGATTTCTTTTAAATATCTTTCCCTGCCAGAAATGTTAAATGGACCAGTGAACATATTCAGCAATTATCTTCTGCATTTCCTGGTTTATGACAGTTTTGTGTAAACTAGCTTTATGAGATTTACTCTGGTAACATGTTGACATGATCATGATCATGATCAAATCATTTGGTAACACGAATGCCTTGTAGAGAATGTTTACCATCTGGTCAGATCAAGTGGGAAGGAAGAACTATCGGATGTTCACACAATGAAGATCATACTGAACAGTGGTCATCAGACCTGAAATAGGTTCCAGGAAAAAAAAAAAAAAAATACCATTAAATTAGGCATAAATTAAGGAGTCAAAAAAAAAAATTAAAAAAATTCATAACTCCTTTATAGAAATTTTTGATGTCCATTGCAATGGACATCAGGCCTAAAGCGTTGTAAATCAGGTTGCTATAAAGTCCTATAGACAATTAAAAAATTTGGTATAAAAATTTTTTTTTTTTTTTTTTTTTTTTTTTTTTTTACATTTCTAGGTCAAGAACCTGAACAATATAACATTTCAACTTTAATTTTGAGGTTTTTTTGTACAGATTTGCACATTTTTAACAAAATACACCTCTCATAGGAAATGCATTGGGAGACTGCAAACAGTGACTTTACACACAAACATAGGCTGTGTGTTTCTTTCCAGGTATTCCCAAGTGGCACAGAGCAGTAGTGCACCTTGCCCTGATCACCGAATTGTATATTCTGCATATTACATTTTTTCACAAATGTAGTATTACTGTGATAACTGTATTTTTTATCTCATATCTCATATCTCAGAACATTACATATTTGGCTCTTGAGACAATAATAGCCCATTCTGTCAATCTTAGCGCTGTTGGCCACTTTTAGATGGAGTGTCCACCCCATCTGGTGGGGATTTTACAACATTACATCACTGAATTTTTTTTTTTTTTTTTTTTTTTTTTTTCATATGCCCCCACTGGCCATAACAGCAAATAACATTATGATACCGCATTAGGACATCTGTACAATACTTGTAAAAAAAATTTTTGTGGATATTGTATTTATTAGGTCCTACAGATCCCAAATAGCAAGAAAAATTATAAAATGCACAGATAGATATGCAAAGAGGATCTATAATAAATTTCAATATGCATATCTGAATGGGCATTGATTAGGTGACACTGAGACCTGGTGTCCATTACAATGGACATGCATTTTTCAAAAAATCCTGAGAAAAAACTTGCAGGTCTCCAAATGATTTTTTACTTTTATTAGTAAGTTAAATCTCTCTATTTTACATACCAACTATGAATTTTTGGCAAACATTTCAAAAATTGCAAATTTAACTGTAGAAAATGCAGCTTACTTCTGTAGGTAAAAAACAGCACCTCCCTGTGTCACTTCAGAGGTAGTGGGTTTAAAAAAAAAAAAAAAAAAGTAGAACTTTTCTGCCATCTAGAGGATGACAAGGGTCCAATCTCTTGGGGTGCATGCTTTAAATTAGGAAAAATGCTCAAAAAGTTTTTAAAAAAGGAGTGTGAAAATCATGTCAGGTCTGAAGGGGTTAAAGCCTAAGTGGTTGGTCACTTAAATTGAGTATCCGCAGCACAGAATACTGATGAGGATTTTGTCATAATCTCTCGGATTTCTCCTCAAAAAAGAGAGGCTAATGGATACCGTCCTTACAGATTTCATTTAGCATTTTAGAGGACAGGCTGAGATCAAGATTGAAGGCATGTTGGTAAGAACATCTTCTTTAACCATAACAATCATCTTGCTGTTTAATTTTATTTCTCTGTGATATATCAAAAATCTGGAATCAATAATAATTGGAGTCTTCTAGCTTCTAACTGTGTATGCAAACCAGGGAGGTCTGTAATACTTTAAGAAAGCTTTCCCTTTGCATTCAATTATACAGGGTGAAATAAACACTGCTCAGGGTTTGTGTTCTTACAGTATAAGTCAAGTCACCTTTATTTATATAGTGCTTTTTACAGTACGGTACATATTTCAAAGCAGGCTCAGTTGGGCGACCAATTCTCCTCTGGCCAACAAACAAACAGTGCATGGTTATGATATAGATAGCATTTTAGGTCAGTAGTCAGATTGAAATCAGGGCACTCAAAATATTTAATCCAGTCTAGATTTAAACTGACACAATATGTCTACTACACAAACAATGCTAGGAAGAAATTCCAGACTTTATGTGCTAAATAGGAAAAAGATCGCCCATCTGCAGTTGATTTTTGATATTCTAGGTGTTATCAACTGGCCATAATTTAGGGATCGCAATAGACGTGAAGGAATATAATGTGGGAGCTAAACCATTTTGTGTTTTGTAAGTAATGAGCAACATTTTAAAATCTTTATGCCAGAGGCGCCCAAACTAGGGCCCGCGGGCCAAAGTTGGCCCGCGGCCACCTTTGATTTGGCCCGCCGAACCGTCCGAGGAGAGAGAGAGAGAGAGAGAGAGAGAGAGAGAGACAGAGGGCGAGCGCGAAATACCTTCGACACAGATTGTCATTTCTAATTTGACATAACAATTTTGTTTGTTTTATAGTTGAACTACAACAGAGTAAACTGAAATTAAATGTAAATTTATTGTAAATGCGTAATTTAAGGCGCAGCACTGCGTGCTGTGCAACACATGACGTCAATAAACGTCAACAAATTAAACGCAATAATGGAGAAATCAAGGCAGTGGCACACAGACAAGATATATTTTTTTTAAAGCTGGGGGAAATGATTTTTATTCACAGAAGTCAAATCAAAGGCAATATGTCTAGTTTGCAAACAGTCTGTTGCTGTTTTAAAAGAGTATAATATCCGTCGTCATTATGAAACAAAACATTGTGCAACTCTCAAAGTACAGCGGCGAGATGCGAAACAGCAGGCTCACGAGCTGCTTGCTGCAGCGCGCTGCAACGTCCTTCATCATCAGTGATACTGTCTCTGTTTGACTGGTACAGTCAGTGAATCCCTCGTTTATTGCAGTTAATGTGGACCGGAACTATCGCGATAGGTGAAAATCAGTCAATCAGCTCACGGGATACATCCACTCGTGCTCTCATTGGTCGAGCTCGCGCTGGGAACCAATCACGTGTCTTGTCTGAGTGCCATGGGCGTGTTCAAATCCTCTGAGATAGTTTCTCTCTTTGTCTGGCATCTCTGTGAAACCGTTTCTCTCGCGCGTCACGAGGAAACAACTTTCAGCTATACGGCTGTACATGGGGATATTTTTTAACTTTTATTTTTTGATGAATATTTTTGAAAAATCCGCGATGCGCCGAGGCCGCGAAGTGGCGAGGGATTACTGTACCTACCTCTGCGAGCAGACTTTCAGTCTGATAAACTTGAACAAGAGTAAACTAAGAAGCCAAATAACTGACTCTCACCTACATAATATCTTGTCTTTGTCTGTAAGTCAGCTACAGACTAATCTTCTGAAAAATAAGCACCAGCTTCATATCTCTCATTAGGTCACTGATGTTGCAACCATATGGTTTATTATTGATTGTGTATTTGGCACTGAACTGTATTGTACATTGAGCACTTAGGGATTGTTGCCCATTTAAATTGTTCATTAAAATGCAAAGCTTTACAAGTAAAACTGCATTAGTGAATCAGATTAAAGTTGTTTTATATTTATTTTAAATATTATGAAATAAATAAACCCATAGCAACTTTAATGTAATACAATTTGATTTATGATGCAAAATTTACTTTTGGCCCGCGGCTCTCAATCAAGTTTGTTTTTTGGCCCTTCATAGGAAAAAGTTTGGGCACCCCTGCTTTATGCTGTTTAATTGGTAGCCAATGCAGTGTTGACAAATGGCTAATATGGACCAGCCTAGTGGCAGAGCTGCACGGGACAGAATTGTCCAGCATCATTTTTTAAAAGAGGGAACTTTGCACACAGTTTATTTTATTTAAAAAAATCTGGTCATCTCTTGCCTGTAGAATTGTCACTGAATACTATGCAATGGACTCAAGTGCAGGTGAAGTGATAATTTATTAACAAAAGGAACATACTTAGAACATAACAAAAGAAATACCCACGAGGGAGAAAAACATAATCAATCAAGCACAATATTGGCATACTCCAGGGTAGCAGACAGGGAACATAGACAAACCGCATGTAACAGTAGGATGCCATCGAAATGGAACAGGCAAGACATAACATCCAGGATTAAATGACAACGACACCACATCAGACAGCAAAGACTGAGGGAATATATAGGACACATGAGGGGAGGAGTGATCAGAGACAGCTGGGAATGATTGATGGAAACGAGAAGGCGGGGCAGACGCTAACGAGACAAACACAGGAGAAAGAGCAGTGCCACGGTTCCGTCACTAGAACACTGGAAACTGAACTGAACCTGACAGAACCGTGACAAGAATAAATAGTGAGGTCATAAATAGTGACAGTGTGTTCATTAGTGTATTTTACTAACTTCAAAGTTCCTTTTGAAGCAATTCAATCTCAAGTCAGATTTTTTGCTTAGTTTTTTTGTTTAGTTCTTGCAATTCCATTTCATTAATTAACTTTTTTCTTCAACTCTATGTAGTGAACTTTTTGGACGAGACTCTGAAGGAACGGATGTGCAGTTTGCAGAAAAAAAGCCATAAACAAAAACAAAAAACGCCTATTAAAGGCCTTCTTCTTGGTTGCTATTAGAAATAGCACAAACAAATATCCAGTCTTTTTAAGAGACAACAGAAGAACAGCACAAGTGACAAAGATTACCATTTTGTAGAATATTTTTGGATTTTACTTTTACTTGTTCCCAAGTTCTAGTGGGTCATGTGGTGGCTCTAATATAAAAGAGGATTATGAATTAATATTTTACAATGTTGTCTTGTATTAAATTACAATTAATATATTTAGTAAGACAATATAATTACACACAATCTCTAGGCTACTCACAAATATATTTTTTCTGCAACTTTTTGCCAGTCCTCTCTCCTGGGTTTTGCAGCCTTTGAAGTGTTGCCTTGTGTTTTAAAAACTGAAATTCGGCGAAGCCCTCAAGAAACACTGTATGCTCTTTTGCCATGCTCGCTGACCAATCAAAATGTTGCTGATCAATTTTTCTACTATCGATACATAACCCCTTTTAAGACAATCCACAAACACACAATCTCAGATAACTCCAGCTATACTAATCATCAATAACAAGTGCGTAAAAAGAACCGAATCATCCAGATCATAGTGGGATGTCATCTTGTATGTAGTAAGCGAGGTACGAAGAACGGGCCCCTGGTTGTAGTAATAACAATATCTGCCATTTTGGAGCTGTGTTTGTTTATTAAGCGTGCAGGGCAAGTACCGAGTAGAGCATTACACTAACTAGTGTTAAGGGTATGAACGCATTAATTAACTTTTCTGCATTTTTCATTTAAAGCATATGTTTTAATGTATATATAGTTTTTATGATGGAAAATGTGGTTCTCTTATGAAAGGGAACTCAATGCTGTGTCCTCAAGGGATTGCCATGGGGAATACCTCTGGTGTGACGTGTCTGAAGCATTACTCCAACCACAACAAAGAACTTGACATTGGCCGGCAGCCGCTTATGACATCAAAACAGGTATGACTGCAGGTATAAAAGAGGCAACTGAACAGGACGTCATCCTTTTCTTATCTAAAGGAGAAACCTGCAGGAAGGCCCTTCAGCATGGAAAATGCAGTGTCTTGTTTCCCGTTCTCAGGGACCTTTGGAAAAGATCCCAAGTTTCTCTTTTGAAATGAAACTCCACGCTGCGTCCTCTAGTGGTCACGATGGGGAATGGAATACCAACGCTGCCATGCTGAAGGGTGTGTTCCTGTGCTCATCCCGTGCTTTCCCAGGGTCTTTCAATGTACCCGTCTCATCATTAGTCAATTCGTTAGTCTTGCAAGTTGTGTGTTGTTCCCACATCATCCCTTGTGTATATCTACCCTGTTTGTTCCTTCCTGGTCTCATCCTGTGTTCTCTAAAAGTAACGTTTTGCATGATACATTCCTTTTTTTTGTTTGCATTTAAAGTGTTTGTTTTGAGTTTCATTATTAAAGTACATTTCAGTTTATTCCATCCCTTCCTCCTCCTCTCCACACAACTGTGACACTAGTCACAATTTTTTTTTTCCATCCTTCCTGACTCTCACACAGAGCAGACGTGTTTTCTATCTGTCCCCCGCCTTGCTCTATCGCTCTGCTATTTTGTCTCTTTCTGACCTGCTGCTGGCTGGATTCCTGAAAATATACTGAAATGGAATTGATTAACTGGTCAATCAGCTCGATCGACAAGATTTTTTTCACAAAGCAAGGTTAGTCCGGGAGAACCTACATGTCCAGACGGGACGCTTGCTTCGGGGTATGTGGTGGACACACAAAATGTCAACTTCCAGTGATAAAAGCCAAGGAAAAAAGGTGGGTTTTTAGATTTAAAATGAGATGGCCTGTCTAATGTGCTGTGGCAGGTCATTCCACATTTTTGGTGCTGCCACCGCAAAAGCACGATCCCCTCTTAATTTATGCCTTTTTTTGGGCACTTTCAGGAGCAGTTAATCAGCTGACCTAAGAGAACGGGTGGGTGTGGGCAAGACCATTTAGAGATTTAAAAACAAATAAAAGAATTTTAAAATGAACCCTGAACTGTACAGGCAACCAGTGTAAGGAGGCTAAGATGGGGAAACATGCTCATGTTTACGAGCTCCCGTAACCAGACGAGCTGCAGCATTCTGAACCAGTTGCAGACGGGCAACAGAAGACCCACTGACCCCCACATACAGAGAATTGTGACACAGTGTCACCCAGTCACAGCAGACATAATACATCTGTATGACAGATGCATCACTTTTATTATTTTATTATTATTTTTTTATTTAAAAAAAAATTCACAAACTTATTGGCTACGTTATCAACTACCTGATATTGAGTGAATGTGTTTTGTTGATTAAAAACCTTTATAATGATCACATTAGCTGATCTATCCATGCCGCCAAGATAGTTTGCGCCACAATTCAGAGAATCTGATCTGTCGGATTTACAACATGCCAATTTATTTAGTTCCCCTGAAATAGATGACAGAGTGAACTTTATATTCTTCTTACCTCGCTAACTCGTTTAGCTGGATTAGATTGTTGGCGATTTCGCATGATCTTGGATTGTTCGGTTCTTCGACGCTCATCCGGGACTGGTTGTCATAGTAACAGGTCCGTTGAATTGAACCTGCTCGGAGCAGGTTTACTTCATGATGGCAGGATTAGATCACGGCTTTATAAGCGGAAGTGATGTGGGAAATTTGTCGCAGCATGTCCTGTCCGTTTTTACGAGAGCAAACTGTTGCTGAAGGTTCAATATAATATATTTAATAGAATTATAATATATTTTTTATATATATGTATATATAAAAATGTTATTTTTATATATATATATATATATATATATACACACATACACACACATATGAACTATAGTTTTTAACGTCAGGGTATAATGTATCTAGTTAATTTAGATACAATTAGTCGTAGTCGGGCGTTAACAACAGCTCAAACTGTGTGTATTGCCTGAAAGTGCTGTCTGTCGTGCCATTCGAAAAGTGTACCTGGCACTCAAGCAATCTTTACGGGTTTTTTTGTGGTTTTTACAAACCGCTTAAGACCCCAAGTTGTTGAAGAGTTGGTGCCATAGACTGGACACAGATTGCCACCATCAGAAAGCAGAGGACCCTGTGGTGGAAATACAGCTGATGATGATCTCCAGCCAGTGCACTTGGACCAGTCTAATGGCAGAGGTGCACGGGACAGAATTGTGCAGCATCATTTTTGAAAAGGGAACTTTGCACACAGTTTAGTTTAATTTTTAATAATCCAGCTGATTATATGTGCTTGCCTGTGGAATGAAATAAATAAATCATGCAAGGTCATCAATCGTACATTGTGTTTATTAGTGTATTTTACTAACTCTGAAGTTCCTTTTGAAGCAATTCAATCTAAAGTTGGACTTTTTGCTTTATTAGTTCTTGCAATTATATTTCATTAATTAACTTTTTTTTTTTTTGAAGAATAGCGCAATTGGTAAAGATACTATTTTGTAGAATATTTTTGCATTTTACTTTTACTTTTTGCCAAGTTCTAGTGGGTCCTGTGGTGGTTCTAATATAAAAGAGGATAATGAAATACAGTACAATTAATATAAGACAATATAATTACACACACGATCATTAGGCAACTCACAAATGTAATTTGTCGGCAACTTTTTGCCAGCCCTCTCTCCTGGCTTTTGCAGCCTTTACAGTGTTGCCTTGTGTTTTAATTAAACACTGAAATTCAGCGACGCGCCGCCGAGAAATACTGCGCGCGCTCTTTCTGCATGCTCGCTGACCAATCAAAATGTTTCTGATCAGTGTTTCTACTATCTGATCAGTGTTTCTACTATCTACATGTCCCCTTTTAAGCCAGCACATGAACACGCAATGATCTCAGATAGCTCAATCCAGCTTTACTAATTGTCAAGAACAGGGGCATATTCTTCGTACCTCGCTAACTCGCTTAGCTGGATTAGATTGTTGGCGATTTCGCATGATCTTGGATTGTTCGGTTCTTCGACGCTCATCCGGGACTGGTTGTCATAGTAACAGGTCCGTTGAATTGAACCTGCTAGGGAGCAGGTTTACTTCATGATGGCAGGATTAGATCACGGCTTTATAAGCGGAAGTGATATGGGAATTTTGTCCTGTCCGTTTTTACGAGAGCAAACTGTTGCTGAAGGTTTAATATAATATATTTAATAGAATTATAATAAAAAAAATAAAATAAAAATAAAAAAAATATATATAGCTATATATATAAATATAAACTATAGTTTTTCACGTGAGGGTATAATGTATCTAGTTAATTTAGATACAATTAGTCGGGCGTTAACAACAGCTCAAACTGTGTGTATTGCATTGCGCTACTTTGCGAGTGGCACGTTCCTGTTAGAGATGCAGAGAACTTTGTGAAAGTGCTGTCTGTCGTGTCATTCGCAAAGTTTTCCTGGCACTCAAGCAATCTTTACGGTGTTTTTTGTGGTTTTTACAAACCACTTAAGACCCCAAGTTGTTTAAGAGAGCTTTTTCGCTATTACAGGTACATTATAATTGATTATGGAGATTATGAAATCATGACCATGCCAGTAAATATCACCCTAATGTGATTGGTGCCATAGACTGCACACACATTGCCACCATCAGAAAGCAGAGGACCCTGTGGTGGAAATACAGCTGATGATGATCTCCAGCCAGTGCACTTGACCAGTCTAGTGTTGGAGCTGCACGGGACAGAACTGTCCAGCATCATTTTTGAAAAGAGGGAACTTTGCACACAGTTTAGTTTAATTTTTAAAAATCCAGCTGATCGTCTCTTGCCTGTGGAATGAAATAAATAAATCATGCAAGGTCATCAATAGTACAGTGTGTTTATTAGTGTATTTGACTAACTTTGAAGTTCCTTTTGAAGCAATTAAATCTCAAGTCGGACTTTTTGCTTTATTAGTTCTTGCAATTCTATTTCATGAATTAACTTTTTTTTTTTTTTGCAGAACAGCGCAAGTAGTAAAGATACCATTTTGTATAATATTTTTGCATTTTACTTTTACTTGTTGCCAAGTTCTAGTGGGTCCTGCGGTGGCTCTAAAAGAGGATTATAAAATACAATTAATATAAGACAATATAATTACACACACAATCACTAGGCAACTCACAAATGTAATTTGTCGGCAACTTTTTGCCAGCCCTCTCTCCTGGCTTTTGAAGCCTTTAAAGTGTTGCTTTGTTGCGTTGACTGGGGGGGGGTGGACACGATGCGCGATTGTTGACGGGGGTGCTTGAAGTGAACGACACGCTTGCAGCCGCAACAGAATGACATCACAGGGAAATGTAAAATGAAGGAGGTTTATTTCAAGTTCGGCGAGTTATTATTAGACTATCATTTTTTTACAACTCTCCGCGCCTCCCCTGGCATGCTCTGGCGCCCCCCAGGGGAGGCGCGCCCCACACTTTGAAAACCCCTGGTTTACACCAATCCCCTTTAAACTTTGGTATGGTGAAAGCTGTGCAACTACATGAAACTACCGAGGCAAGCACAAAATGTTTTGATTGTTTTCATTCCAAAACACTAACTGACGGAAAGTAACAAATAAGACCTGACAGACAGGAAGTGACAAAGAAGTCCCGACAGTCAGGAAGTGAAACAATGACACAACTGATAGAAAATAACAAAGAAGACACGACAGACAGGAAGTGACAAAGAAGAAAAAGACAAACAGGACTTTTTGGTCTGGTTTCATAGTCAAAAACGTTGTGCTTTATATGTGTACTCACATATACAGTACACAGCGATTTGAACAAACAATATTCAATATAAATATTCAATATAAACTTGAACGACAGCGCTGGGCTAGACTGGGCTAGACTAGACAAGACAAGACTCTTGACAGACGATGACTCAAACATGACATCAAGAAGAGCAAGTGTATTCTGGGTGAACGCTTGCGCTATTAGCTGCTGCTGTTTAGGGAAGGAATTTTAAAACTTTTAGTGCTTCAAAATCATCCTGCACTTATGAATGCATGGGTGCATCTATGAACTTATTTAAATTAATTTAAGGAGTCTGACCTCTGTATCCACGCTGATTCGGCGGGTTTGTACGCTGGTTCATCTACCTGCGTACCGACGACTGTTGATGCTCTCTGTGGTTTCTGATTTGACTGCTGGTTACAGACTGTTTTTTTTGTGGTACCTCTGGCATGTGGTTCAACTATGAAGATCACTTTAATTATTTGTTACTTTCAGTAAGTGACACTTGCTAATCCAAATAACCCACCAGAGATGGAAGACGGCGGCCTTCGCAACCCCAGTGAGCATTTCATTTCAGTTTGGGCTCTACAGAGGCAGCATGGATCTCGCAATTCAAGTACAGCAATACCTTGAGATACAAGTATAATTTGTTCCAGGATCGAGCTCCTAACTTGAATTTCTTGAATCTCAAATTATATTTTTCCCATAAGAAATGACAGAAACAAATTAATCTGTTCTGGCCCTCAAAAAAAAAACTCCCTTATTAGTGCTAATAACAATGGAAAAAAACATGATTTAAGTGCTATAGACATACACAAAAAATACACTACATAAGGATTCCTGTGATATAAAAAAAATGTGGTTTTAATAATGAGTTCTTACCTTCGAGACAGACGATACAGTAGCGGCTAATGGCAAATTCCATGCTTCACATCTTATATTATTGATAGCATTTCTTCTTCTGCCTTGAATTTAAAGGTGAAATGTAATTTGGTGGAGGAACTCCAAAGGGTTTGTCAGCTGGGGCTCTAACTCAAAACCTTTCTTTTTTTTGCTGTTTATTTTGGAATCTTGTAAATTCAACTCGTTACTTTGTGCTAAATGCATTTCATTTGTTTGTATTTATGGGTGAGGTTTGTTTTTCTTTTGCATGAACTGGAAACCTTTTAAATTCAAGTATGCACTACACAAAAACAATGCACCGCTCCAATGAGGAGCTCAGTGAATGAACTATACACAATCTATGGATGTTCCTAAATGTGTTGCGAATGGACTGAGATGTTAAGAGATTGTGAATGCTTCGGGTTTCTTTGTGTGTTATTTGATGAAATTGTTGCGGAATTTCTGCTGGAAACGATGTAGAGTCTATAAACATGTTTTGATATTATTTATTCTGTGAATATATGTGATATTTTATGCTCTGACATGTGAGATGTCTTACTAATTGTTACTTAAACAAACAGACTAAACAAGACCAAAGAAACATAATATGATGAGTGATCTTATTAGATTCATGTGAGGTGGTTTAAATGATAACAACTGAAATTTGTCTGATTTCTATATCAGGCTGGAATCCCCTTTTCAGCAATCTAGTTTTTCCCAGGAGGTCTCCCATCCAGGTACTAACCAGGCTCAACCCTGCTTAGCTTTAGTGGTCTTAGGCTACAAGGTGATATGGCTGCTGACTTGACTCCACTCACTAATTCTCTTCTTGGACACAGGAGCCCCTTTTAGGACAAATTTTCAAACTAACAGCTGTAAAGATTTATGCCACTGTGCAGGTCTGTGAACGTAGGCGTCCAATGCCCAAGCAAGGCAAAGAAGATTCTTGTGTTCCTGGTATGGATCCCTGAAAGAAGGAGGACAGAAGGCCTGCAGCATGATATGTTTGGCCTCATTATTGGAAACCTTTGGAACATAGCCTGGTCGAAGATAGAGGAAGGATCTCACCATGCCACTAGCAAATTTTAGGCATGAGGAAGAAACCGAGAGGACATGTAGATCTCTGAATCATTCCTGAGAGGTAATCTCCAGAAGGAACAAATTTTCAATAGTTGTGAAGGGAGCCAGGGATAGACCATGCACCACGGTCAGATCCCAAGTCAGTACCCTCATATGTACTGCAGGCCTCAGGATGGGTTTCCGGTGGGTCTCTCCCCAGAGACATACCATCCAAAGTGACGGGCTGCCATCAGCCCTCACTAGTTTTACAGTGAGTGACTGGCCAGGCTATAGGTTCGACTGGATGTGAGCTGCGCATAGACATTCTCAAGACCGATTCCTGAACCACGCCCAGAAAAACGGTCCTCTATAGTAGAGGAAGAACCTGATATTGGTGTGCTTTGCCCCCAAAGCCAAACTTTAGGAACTTCCTGTGTTCCTTTTAGAAATTCTACTAAGGGATCCAGTCACTCGAGACTGGCTTCTGGTGTTACTCGAGCAATCTGCTTTGCAACAGCGGACCGGTAGGGAACAACCAAACTGAATCTCTTGAGCCCTTCATGGATTGAGCGATCATCCTGGTACCACTATGTTTCCAGGTGGACACTAGGACTGGTGTTCGCTGGGGACTGCTGCGCCCTGAAATGAAGACTACGGTACCCTGAGAATTTCCCACAGCCTTCTTTGTGATAATGATGATCCTCAAGGCTGCAGGTATGAATGTCCCATCCCGTCTCCTGTTTTTTGGGGAGGGATTCTTGGGGTGATGCTCTGTTTCTCTGCTTTTGGGGCTGTTCCTGCTCATCTCCAGCTTCAACATTGACAATGCTAAGTTCTTAAGAACTGGATAGTTGCAGTCCCGGTGCCTCTCCTCGGGTGGAAGAAACCATAGACTGTGCTTCCACCTGAGAAAAGGTACTGGATCTGCCAGGTGAAGGCAAATATATAATATATACATATACACACAGTGGAATCTGTTTATGTCGATGGGTTGCAAAAAAGAGCAGAGATAATAGATGATCGAGATAACCAAAAGCTATTATGGCGATTTGTTTGATGAAGCGATCGGCACGCTATAAAATATACATACACTGTATATTTTTGCCAACAACAAAAGGCATATGTGCACCAACTAGTAGACAAGCAGAGTGAGTTGAAGAAGATGATGTGAGATCAGGCTGAGTGCTAATATAGATCTGGGTGTCATCCGCATAAAAAAGATTCAGGCCAAAACTCTGAATAATCTGCCCAAGAGACAGCATATAAATACTAAACAAAACAGGACCCCAAACGGACCCCTGAAGGACACCCTGACACAAAGGTACAGTCTGAGATCTATTAGTACCCAGGTAAACAAATTGGGAGCAATTTGAGAGGTAATATTTAAAACATTTCAATACATTTTCCAACAGACCAATCCACCCATGCAACCTGTCCAATAAAATGTAGTGAAAAATTGTGTCGAATGCAGCAGTAAGATCCAACAGAACCAAGATGCCCTAAGCCCCAGAGTCAGCTATGAGGAGGAGATTGTTCAAGACCCTAACTAGCAATATCACTACTATACTATAATAGTATAATACTATACTATGATAGCAGAATAATATGCCACTTTTTCAGCTTTAAGAGCATTATGATACTCAATCTGATGCTGGTCAAACATTGACTTATGAACTGTCAAGCCAGATTTGTTGTATTTCCACTCTAACTTCCTACATAAAGCCCTCATTTGGCACAACTCAGTAGTGTACCATGGGGATGATCTCTTAAAAGAAACAACATTTTTTTTCATGTAAAAACAGTGTTATTATGGTCTATAGAGGCCGCAACCGGTAAGTCAGCAATAATATGACTAAGGTCAAGATCAATTTCAGCAATTTTCCTAAAACAGATAATACACTCTTTCATCGGGTGCAAAGGAGGAATCAGATTGAAAGTGAGGAGCTTGTGGTCACTTATACATACATCAGTAAGCTCCAGTTGTTCAATAGTTACTCCTGTAGTGCAAACCAGTTCTAATATATTAGCATGTTTGTGTGTTGGCAAGTTGACATGTTGAGTGAAATTAAAACATTCTAGAGTGTCCATGAAGCTCACAGTATTATTACAAACCAAATCACAGGTGAAAAGGATAACTGAACAGATTGCACT
Source organism: Rhodeus uyekii (assembly GCA_037043235.1). Taxonomy (NCBI): domain Eukaryota; kingdom Metazoa; phylum Chordata; class Actinopteri; order Cypriniformes; family Acheilognathidae; genus Rhodeus; species Rhodeus uyekii. The sequence goes on along the minus strand of JAWRVZ010000260.1, from coordinate 650,227 downwards.
GCTAAGTGTCAGAAGCTCAGTAAGTTCTGCAAAAAAAAAAAAAACAGAATTGAGTTTGGAAGGACAATAAATATTTAAAACAGGAACTGGTGAATGACCATTCAGTTCAAATGCCAAGCATTCAAATGAAAAGTAAGGCAAGGCAAGGCATCAGGGGTCTCATTTATAAAAACTGTGCGTAGGATCCTTACTAAAAGTTTACGTGAGCTCAAAAGCCAAAAATAGTGTACAAATACAAAAATTGAGACTTATAAAACCATGCGCACGCACACCTGCGTGCAGTTTTCCATTTATAAATCACAGTGTAACTAATAATTTCCGTGCATGAGAGAAATCGACATCCCGCCCTTTACCCGCCCCCTTTGAACCATAAATGGCCCAGTGAAGTCATTACTTTGAGAAAGTTTCTCGTTATTTTGAGATACTAAGTCATTTTTTCGACTTAAATAATATTTTTTTCTTCCCCTCACTGTGGCGGAAACGGGCTTCCATAATATGCACAACTTTTCAAGTTCAATGCGTTTCATTTCATTAATCTACTGTCAGTCCTCACCATCAGTTGTCACCAAAACTGCTCCTTCTCTAAAATGTCCGTACGCATAGGTCACAGGAAGAGCACACATATTTAAATTAAAATAGTAATTTATCTGATGCGATGTTTCACAGAGGTAGAGAAAGTCAAGTTCTTTGTCCACAACAACTCCACTCCATTCTGTCTCTTGTAGTATGAAAACCTTTCCTTGGGATTCACTACTTCAACATGTTCCCGAGATGCACCATGCTGTTCGACAGACACCTCACTCTAACAATTAAATTACAAAATGAGTTTCCATCACACTGTGTTGAACACCTTTTAATACTCAACTCCTTGCCTTCACCCCCTCTTTCAACACCCCTTCTCTCCAAATGGTGAAATGGTCTTAAACTCATCCATATGGTTTAATGTGAACAATGACCATACAATGTTATACATGTTTGGTATCATTTGAAATGTCTAAGTGTGACTTGTACAAAGGTCTTACTCCCATAAGAAGTAAACCAAAAGTTTTGAAGTTCAAAGAGTTTAGATATGTCTGGCTTATTTTGGATGGGTTTGCCCCTCCCAAAGTCTTCTTACTGCCGTTTTCAAACCAAAAGTTCAATTGTTAACTCAGGTTTTATGTCAAAGAAGTGGCTGGGAAAGTTTCAAAATGCTCTTGTCTTTTTTCTTTGGCTCTACATTATGAATTCATCTAGGCAAATTAGAACTAAGATCAGCCCATAATGTTGAGTGCCTTCGGACACCCAACATTATGTATTTTCCTAAATTTATTTATATAAGTTAAAATACAGTAAAGTAATTACATGACAAATGCAGATCAATTTTCCATATTACCGTATTTATTCGAGTATAACGCGCAAAATTTTCTACCAAAAAAATAAATCAAAAGTTAGGGATGCGCGTTATGCACGAGGGCTGGGCTAGGGTGGGATGGGGTGGGGTTTGTTTTGCAGGCACATTTTACAGGCTGTTTAAGTAGCAATATATGCATAAAATAAAAGGCAGACTCGTGAAGGCAATTCAGCAACTGTATTCAAACATAAACCGCGGCAACAACTGCAACATAGCCCAAAGCAATCGATTGCTGATTGCATGATACTTTACATCCTGTAACACAGGCTGCAGCCTCTCACTGTGCCTGAGGGCGAAGAGAAAAAAAAATGTCCCCTCGCCGCTTCATTTCCTCACCCACATGTTACGGAGAAGACAGGCATTTTGTGTTTTTTGTGAAGACAGGCATCAGCAATAAAATGGACGGCACAGAAGACGACCTGCTGTCGAATTCAGACGCAGAAGAAAGTGAAGAAACCGGAGAAACAGATGTTCCTGCCAACTGGGACACTGATGAAAAATTAACTCCAGAAGAATGGGAGCAACTCTTTAGTGTCTCTGATGAGGAATCTGACATCGAAGGATTTTAAATAAATATTTTTACCAGTAATTCTCTTTCGGTATTGTGTTCATTAGTTTATGTTGTCAATAAAAATGTTATATATGTTATATAAGTTATATATGTTATATAAGTATATTTTATACAATAAATAAATGCTTTTTGCAATTCTGCTCTGCTTTTCGTCTGGCCATTTGATTTTACGTCTAACAACAGCCCAAGTAATAAGTGCCTCATAAGGTGGTGAATGAAGTGGCAAGCCTTCATATCCAGCCTCAGTTCTAACAACATCCAACTCTTTGGAGCTGGGTAGCTGCAGCAGCGGTGTCTCTCCCTGGGTGAAAGTAGCCACAGAGCAGGCTTCCGATACCTAGGAGAACAATTCGGACCCGCCAGGTGATTGGCAGAGATAAGGCCATACCCGTCTCTAACTCCTCTGACAGATCCCAAAGACCTACAGTGGTTTGAAAAAGAGTTCACAATAAGTGAGCCAAAAATCCGCCACAGCATTCTAAAAGACTCATTCCAAGTTATCGCAAACCCTTGATTGCAGGCGTTGCTGCTAAAGGTGGCCTAACTAGTTATTACATTTAGGGGGCAAGGACTTTTTATACATGGTCATGTAGATGTGGATTTTGTTTTCCCTTAATAATAACAACCTTAATTTTAATTCTGCATTTTGTTTTTCCTTGTGTTATCTTTGACTAATATTTATCGTATTTTCCGTCATATAAGACGCTCCGGAACAGAAGACGCACCCAATTTTAAAGGAGGAAAATCTAGAAAAAAAGATTCTGAACCAAATACTGTAGTAAAATATTTTTTATCAACTGTATAAAGTTAACAGCAGTTTAAGAACAATTTTATGCCAACCATGTAACATATTAAGAACTATCTTTACTCTCATTAACAGTCAGTAAAGTCAATAAACAGTGAATGTAACAAAAATAAGGCTGTAATGTTTTGTATTCGAACCCCAATAATTCCTCTTCTTCGCAACTATCAGAAATTAGGAAGGACAGATCCGTGCAGTCATTTTCATCAGATACCGGTCAGAGAATCAGGAATGGAGAAGTGATTCTTGGTGATGAGGCATTTATTTATATCCAGTATATGCAGGTATGCAGCTGTAATATTATAAGGGTGTGCGTGGTAGGTAGTGCATGAATGCACGCATGGCACAGAACATAGTCAGCAACATGAACAAAGATGAACAGTCATCGAACACCTGTCTGCGTCACTAATAACGGGACACCAGCAACAACAACAAATTATTAGTTCCTAGGACAGACTTTCTGACAGTTTTGTTTTTGTTCAAGTCTGAGGAAATAAAAGAGCCCATGTTTCTCAGCACGCTGACCCTGCCTCCTTCTTTCTCCCTCTTTCGCCAGGGTTTCGGCAGCAGTGTGGTAATGTTCTTTTGTCACAGGGAAAGAAGGAGGCAGGGTCAGCATGCTGAGAATCACGGGCTCTTTTATTTCCTTAGACTTGAACAAAAACAAAATAACAACCAAAACATGCGCGTTCGGCGCTCACGCTTCACTCTCTGTGAGTCTCTCTATGGTTCGTTTCACTCTTAGTTTCGTTTCACTTCTCTCTTACGCACCGCTCGTCTCCTGACTCTCTCCTGCTGCAGACCTCGCTGAACCACACCTCCTCAAAAAAAATTCTAAAGCGTATTGCGGGTTGCAGACGGACCGTTTTTGACTGCTGCACTGTCTGCTCGAGTGGATTGCGTTTGTACCGTCATATAAACTTGATTTTTGTTTTAGATCTTAAACTCGACGTTGGTTTATATTTCTAAATACAATATTAGATTATTTAATATATTGTAATCGTTAGCTTTAATCTAAGTCGCTAAACGCGTTAGCATTGTGCTATCTTACTGTCCCTGCATACAGCGTTTTTCTCGCTCGCGCCTTTTTTTCCCCGACTTCATCAAACAACTGGTCAACAAGTTGGATCAACACACGCGGTGAGTCATGTCATCTTCTCTCAAAATTTTCACTTGCACTGCCTGCTTCATGCATAGTCTGTCTGTCTCTGTCAGCTGTGAAGGCTTTACATGTGATAAATGTAGGGACATAGTTAGGCTGACAGAGAAGGTCTCAGAATTAGAGACACGCATCCAAACTTTAATCGAGGATAGTAAGAATGCAAGGGCTTTAGATACTATTTTGGATGCGACTAGCTTAGCAAACCCTGTACATTGTTCGGTTCCGGTTGTAGAGCCCGTGCAGCAGGGCAACTGGGTGACTGTGAGACGGCATAATCGCGGGTCAAAAAACCACTGTTCCATTCCGATCAGAACATCAAACAGGTTCTCCCCACTCAGTGACGCACCCACTGAGAAACCTGTTGAAAGTACCCTAGTGATTGGCGATTCTATTACTCGGAATGTGAAAATAGAGACTCCAGCCACCATAGTCACATGTTTGCCGGGAGCCAGAGCGCCTGACGTCAAAGCAAATTTAAAAGTGCTGGCTAAGGCTAATCGTAAATATTCTAACATTGTCATTCACGTCGCCGCTAATGATGTCCGACTTCGCCAGTCGCAGATCACTAAAACTAATATTAAAGAGGTGTGTGAACTCGCAAGTACGATGTCAGGCACCGTCATTTGCTCTGGCCCTCTTCCTATGCGCAGGAGTGATGAGATGCTTAGCAGATTATCCTCACTCAATGGCTGGATGTCTAAGTGGTGCCCGCAGAACAACATAGGGTTTATAGACAATTGGAAAAGTTTTTGGGGCAGACCGGACCTGTTGAAAAGAGATGGTATTCATCCCACCTGGGATGGTGCCGCTCTTCTCTCTAGTAATTTGGCATATAGTCTTAGAGCTAAATCTTGACTAACTGGGGCCCAGGTCAGGAAGCAGACAAACTGACTAAACCGACCGTCTGCTAGCTCTCTCATGTCACAGAGGTCAGATAAATTCCAACACATAGAGACTCTTTCACCTAGATATCATCCTATGGAGATTGTGTCTGTTCCCCGAATTAACAAATACAAAGATCTCTCAAAACCGTTTAAGAGTAAAAATTTAATTGATTTACAAACAACTAAGAATGGATATAACACAAATGAACAAATGATAAAGCTTGGGTTACTGAATATACGATCCCTTTCCTCAAAAGCACTTATTGTAAATGATATGATTACAGATCATAAACTAGATGTGCTGTGTTTGACAGAAACTTGGCTAAAACCAGACGATTACATTACTTTAAATGAGTCCACCCCTCAAGATTACTGTTATAAACATGAGCCTAGTCTGAAAGGTAAAGGAGGAGGTGTTGCTGTAATTTATAGTAACACGATCAGTACTGCTCAAAGGTCTAATTTGAAATATAATTATTTTGAAGTGATGGTCCTTAATGTAAAATTATCTAGTGCAAGTAATAATCCCTGTTTAACTTTTGTGTTGGCTATTCTATACAGGCCACCAGGGCACCATACAGACTTTATCAAAGATTTTGCTGATTTTCTCTCAGAATTAGTAATGTCTGCAGATAAAGTCATAATTGTCGGTGATTTTAATATCCATGTAGATAATGAAAAAGACGCATTGGGATTGGCATTTAGAGACATTTTAAACTCTATTGGAGTTACACAACATGTATCAGGACCCACTCATTCTCGTAATCATACTTTAGATCTAATATTGTCATATGGGATCAATGTTGATACTGTTCAAATTCTGCAGCAGAGCGATGACATCTCAGATCATTACTTAGTTGCGTGTATATTACCTTTAGCCAAAGTCGAAAAACTAACTCCCTGTTATAAATATAGTAGAACTATCACTCCTAACACAAAAGATAGCTTTATAAATAATCTTCCTGATCAGTTTCATCTACTTAACATTGATGTTGCAACAGAAACTATAAACTCTCTCTTTTCCAGCACTTTAGACACTGTTGCTCCGTTACGCTTAAAGAAGATTAAAGAAAATAGTCCAACACCGTGCTACAACGAGCACACCCGGGCCCTCAAGAGAGCAGCCAGAAAAATGGAGCGGAGCTGGAAAATAAGTAAGCTAGAGGTTTTTCGTATTTCATGGAAAGACAGCTCTATTGTTTTCAGAAAGGCCTTAAGATCAGCTAGATCTACTTACTTTTCTACCCTCTTAGAAGAAAACAAATACAACCCTAGGAATTTATTTGATACAGTGACTAAATTAACAAGAAATAAAGCCTCAACCCCAGATGCTTTAAATCAGCACAGCACTAATGACTTCATGGACTTTTTTACTTGCAAAATTCATAATATTAGAGAGAAAATTATAACCATGCAACCGTCTACTACAATATTCCAAAATACAGTAAATTTTAGTGTCCCTGAAGAAAAATTCCACTCCTTCATTGCTATTGGGGAGAAAGAATTGTCTAAACTCGTTAAATCATCAAAATCAACAACATGTATGCTATACCCAATACCAACTAAGCTACTGAAAGAGATGCTTCCAGAAATCATAGATTATTATTAGATTATTACTATTCTTAATATAATTAATTCTTCTTTGTCATTAGCATACGTACCAAAAACCTTTAAGCTGGCTGTAATTAAACCGCTAATTAAAAAAACACAACTTGATCCTACAGAATTAGTTAATTACAGGCCGATATCGAATCTACCTTTCTTGTCAAAGATTCTAGAAAAGGCAATATCTTTACAACTATGTTCCTTTCTAGAAAGAAACAGCATCTACGAGGATTTCCAGTCAGGATTTAGACCATATCATAGTACTGAGACTGCTCTCATTAGAGTTACAAATGATTTGCTCTTATCATCCGATCGTGGTTTTATCTCTCTGTTAGTGTTACTGGACCTTAGTGCTGCATTTGATACAATCGACCACAAAATCCTTCTCAATAGACTTGAAAATTATGTTGAAATTAGTGGAGTTGCATTAGCCTGGTTCAAGTCATACTTATCTGACCGTTATCAGTTTGTAGCAGTAAATAAGGAGATGTCATATCGGTCACGGGTTCAGTATGGAGTTCCTCAAGGTTCAGTACTAGGACCATTGCTTTTCACCCTGTACATGCTTCCTTTGGGTGCAGTTATTAGGAAGCATGGCATTAGCTTTCATTGTTACGCTGATGATACTCAGCTCTGTATTTCTTCTCATCCTGATGAAACGAACAAATTCACTAAATTAACAGAATGCATAACTGATATAAAAAATTGGATGACTAATAACTTTCTACTGCTTAATTCTGAAAAAAACAGAGATTCAAATTATTAGACCAAGAAGTTCAGCACATAATAATCTAGACTACTGTCTAACACTCGATGGCTGCTCTGTCAAGTCCTCGTCGTCAGTTAGAAACCTGGGTGTGCTCTTTGATACCAATCTTTCATTTGAAAGCCATGTTTCTAGCATCTGTAAAACGGCATTCTTCCATCTTAAAAATATATCTAAATTGCGACATATGCTCTCTAAGACAAATGCGGAAAAGTTAGTTCATGCATTCATGAGTTCAAGGCTAGATTATTGTAATGTTCTACTAGGTGGTTGCCCTGCACGCTTAATAATCAAATTCCAGCTGGTCCAAAATGCAGCAGCTCGAGTTCTTTCTAGAACCAGGAAGTATGAGCATATTAGCCCAGTTCTGTCAAACCTGCACTGGCTTCCTATTAAACACCGATACATTTTAAAATCTTGCTAATTACTTACAAAGCATTAAATGGTTTAGCTCCACAGTACTTGAGCGATCTCTTAATGATGTTTTACTAACAAAGTTCGGGAGGAGCACGTTCAAATGATTAATACAATCAACACGTCATCAGCAATTACTCCTCATCCTATCAGCAGGAGAGGAAGCACGTATATATAGACACGTTTGACTCACCTACAGCTCTGACAGTCTTCGGCATCTTCGTCGGTTACGGTTCTACCACGCCTTCGCAGCAATGTCCGAGATCCAGCTTTACCCGTCTGACGACGATCTCCTCTTCGCTCCGGCTTCCCCCTCGCATTCCGCCGATGCCACGAGCACCCACGCTCAATTAAATTCTACAGCTGAGCAGCCAACTACACCGCGCGGTCGCCGGCCCAGCCGCGCCGCTTCCCGAACCCCACGACGCCGAGACTTGCCCTCACCCCCACCCTCAAGGCGTCAATCCTCCTCATTTTCAGTGTCTCCTGCCACTTCAGCTCACTCATCCGTTCCGGCCATAGAGAAATGGACCGTGTTAGGATTGAGACAGGCTTTATCCAACGCCAGCGTCCGAATCCCCAGGAACGCGAGGAAAGACGATCTGTACCAATTGTTCGTCTCTCTCCAGTCTTCCTCTTCTCCGCAAAAAGCCTCAAAGAAAACAAGCAAAACCCGGATTCCATCAAAACCACGCTCTCCAAAATCCCCACCTCATCGCAGCAGCAGGCCCTCCGCAAGCCTGGGTCGCGCGCCGGGTTCCGCAGCCGCCAGGCTCAGCTCGCCTCTCCCCACAGCTGAGCGACACATCGGATCTCCCCAGCCAGCCTCTATCAATATTCGCTATCCTCCAAGCGCTAGCTCGTCTCCGCCAGCAACACAAGCTCAGCCTCGCCGACGCATTCCCCTCTCTAACTTACGTCTGGCCTGCAGCCCCCCCATCCAATCCTAACGTGAGGCTGCCTCCGTTAGCGGTGCAGGCCCAGACTCCCCTCTTTTTCCCCCCATCTCTTCCTCCCTCTAACCTACCCGCTCCTCCCCAAGCCCCAGGGGCCGACCCAAGCGTGAGGCTGCCTCCGCTTGTGGCCCCCGCCGCCTTTCCTCCTAGTGCCCTCTCTCAATCCAAATCTACTTTCACTCTGCTTTCTGCTATTCCGCTGGCTATTCCACCAAACGCCCCAGTTTTTGAGCCGCCCCCTGTAGCCAACAACATCAGAGCACAGATTCTCGCAGGTATAGACATCGATTTGTCATCCTTACTGTCTCTACTTCCGCCTCCCACACCAGATCGCCAAATCGACTGCGGCGATTTTTCAGTTACTTTAAAAAACCCTCCTCACAATACATCCCGCACCCTTTCCTTTGCCGAGTTCTGCTTAGCTTTCAGCCGCTACAGTGACGTCATATGCGCCGCTCTACCCCACAGGAGACAAGAACTGAATGATTATCTCGCGATAATAGCTGAACTCGCACTGTCGTATGGAGGGACACACTTTTACACGTACCACAAACTGTTTTCCGCCAAATGTGCAGTTCGAGTAGCCCAGTAGAACCAGTGCCCCTATTGGGGCGCTCTGGATATGGAATTACACAACAGAGTGTTTTTAGGCTGCCGCAACATCTCATGCGCCGTCTGTAGGTCTTTATCTCACAACACCTCAGCCTGCCCTCTTTCAAAACCTCTCCACAGCTCCGAGTCACCACAACCGAAATCCACAAGCTACGTCCCGCGGCAAGCCAATCCCTCTGCCTCAAACGCCTTTCGGAGAAACAATTTCTCTTCCAGAAGCCAAGTCTGCGGCAATTTCAACTCAGGAAATTGCATAAGACAGCGCTGCCGTTTCCTGCATGTATGTAATTATTGTGGCGGCGCCCACGCCCGCATCATTTGCCCCGTGAAAAAGTCTCAAAATAAAGACGTACCAAAATACTTATCGACTCCCGTGAACATCTCTCATTTAGCCGCAGAATTATCCACGCACCCTGACACCAATTTCAAACTTTTTCTCTTGTCCGGTCTCGAGCACGGCTTTAAACCCGGCGTCGAAAGCCTGCCCACCCAAAATATTATATGCGATAACCTCCAATCCGCCCTCGCCGAACCCGACATAGTGGACAACCTGATCAAAAAAGAGATCGAATCAGGTTTCATGATCGGTCCTTTTAACGCCCCACCTTTCACACATTTCCGTGTCAGCCCCATGGGCGTGGCCACCAGGAAATTCTCTGGTAAAAAACGTCTAATAGTCGACCTCTCAGATCAGACCTAGTCATCTCGCCCCCCGACGCAATCCCAGCAGCCCATTTACTCACCGTTCAAAAAGTATTCAGCGAGCTCGGAATCCCAATTGCCCAAGAGAAAACCATGGGCCCAGCCACAACAATCGAATTTCTGGGCATTAATCTAAATTCAGAGAAATTCCAAGCTGCACTACCCAAAGAAAAAATTGACAGGATTATCCTGATCGCTTCAAACCTCCTAGACAGCCCAAAGTGTTCAAAACGTGAATTACTATCCCTGCTCGGCCACCTTAATTTCGCGATGCGCATAATCCCGCAGGGCCGCTCATTCATCTCCCATCTCCTCGCTCTAGCATCGTCTGTGCACGCTCTCGAGGACCAACTCATTTTAACCAGCTCGTGTTGTAATGAGCTCAGCCTTTGGACACTCTTTCTCAAACAATGGAACGGTATCTCTTTTTTTTACAATAATCTAGTCTCTCTCCCCGTGGACATTCAATTGTTCACAGACGCAGCACCCTCTATCGCTTTTGGGGGCTATTACCAGGGCCGGTGGTTCGCGTCTACATGGCCACCCCAGCTGCTAGACACTCGGCAACAGTCATTTTCTTCAGCACTGTTCGAGCTGTACCCCCTGGTAATAGCCGCCTTCCTGTGGGGGAAAGAATGGTCTGCTAACAGCATCCTAGTTCATTGCGACAACGAAGCCACCGTCCATTGCATTAACAAAGGCCGTTCACACTCCCCCGCTCTCATGCCTTTCCTCAGACGCCTCACTTGGATCTCAGCCTGCAGCCAATTCATTATGATCGCTAAACATGTCCCCGGAGTAAAAAAACCAAATAGCAGACTCTCTCTCGTTTTGCCTTTCAGAAATTCAAGCAGCTGGCACCAGAAGCGGACCCATTCCCAACCCCAGTTCCTCTCTATTCAGAACTAATATTCCCTTAAACCATCCTCTCAATAAACTCCTCGACACCTCACGAAACACAATCCTCCAAGCGGTTTCCCCCCGAACCCTCCACTCATATCTAACCGCATGGAAGAGCTTCAAAGCCTTCCACTCCATTTACAACCTGCCTTTCCCTGACTTTTCCCTGCTCACCATCACCTCGTTCATATCCCACCTTTACAACACTAAGAACCTCCGAGCCAACTCCATTAAAGGCTATCTAAGTGGGTTACAATTTTTTCACAAACTAATTCTCGGCTCACCCTCCTCAGAAATAGCCAATTCCCAGACATCGCTACTCATTAAAGGCATCCAGAGAACCCAACCTAACAACCCAGACCCCAGGCAACCTATAACTCTAGAAATACTCTCCAAATGCATTTCCACCCTCCGCAGAGGTTTCCACTCCATCAACACTTCCCGCACCCTCGACGCTATGTTCATACTGGCCTTTTTTGGTTTCCTCAGATGCTCAGAGCTCACCACCACATCCAGCTTCAACCCATCATTGCATCCCACAATTTCCGACTTATCAGTACTGGACGAGGAGACAATTTCATACTTCATCAAACGAAGCAAGACTGATCAGACCAAAAAAGGCCACTACATCTACATATTCAATCTCCCGTCACCAATCCAACCATACCAAACCCTCTTAGCTTACCTCCATCACAGGAAATCTCAAGCCAAACTTCCATCCGACCCACTCTTCATAGACGATTCCAACCGCCCCATTACACGCTTTTGGTTTCAGAAATTCCTTAAAGCTACACTGCTCCAAACCGGTGTCCCGCTAGAACATTTTTCCAGCCATTCTTTCCGCATAGGCGCAGCAACCACGGCCGCTCAAAAAGGCCTTTCTCAACACCAAATCCAAGCTCTGGGCCGCTGGTCTTCAGAGGCTTTCAAAAGCTACATCAGGTCAGATAGATCACTCATTAAACAAGCCCACCAAACCCTCATCAGCTAAAAAAAAAAAAAAAAAAAAAAAAAAACTCCCACAGGAGTAAGCTACCTCTAACTCCCACTGCCGCAGCAGTGACGCTCCCGCAGGAGCAAGCTCTCTCTAACTCCCACTGCCGCAGCAGTGATGCTCCCGCAGGAGCAAGCTCTCTCTAACTCCCACTGCCGCAGCAGTGACGCTCCCGCAGGAGCAAGCTATCTCTAAACTTCCACTGCCGCAGCAGTGATGCTCCCGCAGGAGCAAGCTATCTCTAACTTCCACTGCCGCAGCAGTAACGCTCCCGCAGGAGCAAGCTCTCTCTAACTCCCACTGCCGCAGCAGCGACGCTCCCGCAGGAGCAAGCTATCTCTAACTCTCTCTAACTTCCACTGCCGCAGCAGTGATGCTCCCGCAGGAGCAAGCTATCTCTAACTTCCACTGCCGCAGCAGTAACGCTCCCGCAGGAGCAAGTTCTCTCTAACTTCCACTGCCGCAGCAGTGTCGCTCCCGCAGGAGCAAGCTATCTCTAACTCTCTCTAACTTCCACTGCCGCAGCAGTGATGCTCCCGCAGGAGCAAGCTATCTCTAACTTCCACTGCCGCAGCAGTGACGCTCCCGCAGGAGCAAGCTATCTCTAACTCTCTCTAACTTCCACCGCCGCAGCAATGTCGCTCCCGCAGGAGCAAGCTCTCTTCCACTGCCGCAGCAGTGACGCTCCCGCAGGAGCAAGCTATCTCTAACTTCCACTGCCGCAGCAGTGACGCTCCCGCAGGAGCAAGCTATCTCTAACTCTCTCTAACTTCCACTGCCGCAGCAGTGACGCTCCCGCAGGAGCAAGCTATCTCTAACTCTCTCTAACTCCCACTGCCGCAGCAGTGATGCTCCCGCAGGAGCAAGCCCTCTCCAACTTCCACTGCCGCAGCAGTGACGCTCCCGCAGGAGCAAGCTCTCTCTAACTTCCACTGCCGCAGCAGTGACGCTCCCGCAGGAGCAAGCTCTCTAACTTCCACTGCCGCAGCAGTGTCGCTCCCGCAGGAGCAAGCTTCCAATTCCACTGCCGCAGCAGTGACGCTCCCGCAGGAGCAAGCTTCTAAATTCCACTGCCGCAGCAGTGACGCTCCCGCAGGAGCAAGCTTCTAATTCCACTGCCGCAGCAGTGACGCTCCCGCAGGAGCAAGCTTCTAAATTCCACTGCCGCAGCAGTGACGCTCCCGCAGGAGCAAGCTTCTAAATTCCACTGCCGCAGCAGTGACACTCCCGCAGGAGCAAGCTTCTAAATTCCACTGCCGCAGCAGTGACGCTCCCGCAGGAGCAAGCTTCTAATTCAAATGCCGCAGCAGTGACGCTCCCGCAGGAGCAAGCTTCTAAATTCCACTGCCGCAGCAGTGACGCTCCCGCAGGAGCAAGCTTCTAAATTCCACTGCCGCAGCAGTGACGCTCCCGCAGGAGCAAGCTTCTAAATTCCACTGCCGCAGCAGTGACGCTCCCGCAGGAGCACGCTTCTAAATTCCACTGCCGCAGCAGTGACGCTCCCGCAGGAGCAAGCTTCTAATTTTCCACTGCCGCAGCAGTGATGCTCCCGCAGGAGTTTCAGTTACAGGATTGATGTGCTTTCTTACTCCCAAGGGAGCCAATCTTTCAAATCAGTTCCACCACCACAGCAGCGACGTACCTCTTTGGTCCTGCGGCGGAGGGGTTTTCGCTGCAGTGGTAGCGACGTGCCTCCTGCTGCTGTCGGGGCCCCGAGGGGTTTTCTCCTGCTGCGTCACTGACGTGCCTCCTGCCGCTTCAAGGGCCCAGAGGGGCTTTCCCCTGCTACGACGCTGACGTGCCTCCTGCCGCTGCAGGGGCCCAGAGGGGTTTCCCCTGCTACGACGTTGACGTGCCTCCTGCCGCTGAAAGGGCTCAGAGGGGCTTTCCCCTGCTACGACGCTGACGTACCTCCCGCCGCTGCAGGGGCCCAGAGGGGTTTCCCCTGCTGTGACGTTGACGTGCCTCCTGCTGCTGTGGGGGCCCCGAGGGGTTTCCACTGCTACGGTAGTGACGTGCCTCCTGCTCCCACAGCGGCCCCGAGGGGTTTCCACCGTCGCAGCGGCAAAGTGCCCCCTGCTCCCGCGACAGCCCCGAGGGGTTTCCACTGCCACGGCAGCGACATGCCTCCCGCAGCGACCACGGGGGTTTCCACCACCGCGGCAGCGACGCACCACCTTGGTCCTGCAGCGGCCCCGAGGGGTTTCCCCTGCTGCAACAGCGATGTGCCTCCTGCCACTGCGGGGGCCAAAGGGGTTTCCCCTGCTAAGACGTTGACGTGCCTCCTGCTGCTGTGAGGGCCCCGTGGGGTTTCCACTGCTACGGCAGCGATGTGCCTCCTGCTCCCACAGCGGCCCCGAGGGGTTTCCACCGTCACGGCGGCGATGTACCCCCTGCCTCCCGCAGCGGCCCCGAGGGGTTTCCACTGTCGCAGCGGCGATGTACCTCCTGCCTCCCGCAGCGACCACGGGGGTTTCCCCTACCGCGGTGGCTTCATACCTCCCTTCTCCTATGGCAGCCAGGGGAGTAGTTTCAGAGATACCCCTCATACTCCCAGAAACCAAATTACACCCAATTCTCTTTCTGGCAACAAATTGAACACACACATACCCAATGCTAAAGCCATATCAAGCCCTCTACAGCAACATTCATCTGCCCTCCCGAACTCACAATCTACCCCCCCCCCCCAGCTGTAACCTTGCAATTCTTTGGGGGGTCATCAAATCTTTAGCGGCTGTCCGATTAGGTTGCAATTTTTGGGGGGAGTGCTCCAGGTTCGGGCTAATACCGAGCTCGGAGCCCTCTCCTCGGACAGCTCGCCAAATACGCTTACCATTCATTGCTCCTGAATCATTCGTAAGTGTGAACTCGTGAAATGATGTTTTATTAACAAAGTTCGGGAGGAGCACGTTCAAATGATTAATACAATCAACACGTCATCAGCAATTACTCCTCATCCTATCAGCAGGAGAGGAAGCACGTATATATAGACACGTTTGACTCACCTACAGCTCTGACAGTCTTCGGCATCCCTCCACCACCCCAACTCCTCACACTTATTTGTTCTTATCAAATCAGGATACGGGGGGAGTGCTCCAGGTTCGGGCTAATACCGAGCTCGGAGCCCTCTCCTCGGACAGCTCGCCAAATACGCTTACCATTCATTGCTCCTGAATCATTCGTAAGTGTGAACTCGTGAAACACATTATAGTCCTTCACGTCTATTGCGATCCCAAAATACTGACCAGCTTAAAATACCTATAATATCAAAGTCAACTGCTGGCGGTAGATCCTTTTCCTATTTAGCTCCTAAACTCTGGAACAGTCTTCCTATTACAGTTCGGGAAGCAGACACACTCTGTCAGTTTAAATGTAGACTAAAAACACATCTCTTCAACCTGGCATACACATAACACATTGTACATACATTTTTAATCCAAATCATGTAAAATGATTGTTAGGCTGCATAATTTAGATAAGCCGGAACCGGGAACATTCCCATAACACCTGATGTACTCGATACATCAGAAGAAGAATGGCATCTACGCTGATATTGGTCTCTGTTTATTCCGAGGTTACCGTGGTCAGCTGGATCCGGGCCATATCCAGATCAGATGAAGGACCTGGACACGAGCACAGCACTGCCCTGAAGTGTCTGCGGAGACCGTGACTCTACTAGACCCTCCCCTGTGACGATCATGAACCCATCTCTAACCGGACCAAATTGGACTTCATATTGGACTTGAATTGTTGTATAATAATCATGCACTGTTTGGCTGTTGGCCAGAGGAGAACTGGTCCCCCGACTGAGCCTGGTTTCTCCCAAGGTTTTTTCTCCATTCTATTCTTCATTCGTTACGTCACCTGCCGGAGTTTTGGTTCCTTGCCGCTGTTGCCTATGGCTTGCTCAGTTGGGGAAACTTAACACTTAAAATTCATCAATTGTATTGATTCACCTGCTCTTTTGGGGCTTCTGTTCAGCCAAACAAACTTTGTTTATATTGTTTTTCCTGTAAAGCTGCTTTGAAACAATCTACATTGTAAAAAGCGCTATATAAATAAAGGTGACTTGACTTGACTCACCACATTCGTCACTGTAAAATCCACCATTTCCCCCCCACTCGTCATCACCACGGTTACGGCCGTGGCACGCTCCGCTGATTCTTTATATTCGTCGGATAGGACACACCAACTTTCCCCCCCAGTTTTGGGGAAGAAAAGGTGCATCTTAAAAATTCGGTAAATTTCTTTGATTATCTGAAACATTCAAGTGTGACAAACAAAAAAGAAATCAGGAAGGTTATTTTTTACACTTTGTGTACCTCTTGTAATGTGAGAAGCATTAAGGAGCTCTGTAATGAATGAATGAATGTGAATAAAAACATAGCGTCTCTCTGTATTTTAACATAGCTAAATTGTTTAAAAAAAATGCATACTATTTCACATTCACAGAGAACACACTAAATCTCATAACTCATTTTATGAGCTCATGAATAACACAAACAGTTGACCCTGTCCTCCTATGACAAAGGCAACTTCAAAGAACATATAAAGAGAAGGTGACTTTCTAATGTGCATTTAGAATTTGGACAGTATGTTTCATGATTATAATTGTATGAGCCTGTCTGCATTGTTTCCAACAAAGCCATTTAAATGGTCTAAAAATCCTTGTAAACAACAAACTCTTGGGTCTTATTGCTTAATTTTCATACAGTACAAGGTTTAAAAAAAGTACTGCTTCCATGCCAGACAGAAGGCAGAATGGCATTAGTGTAGGGTTTGAGCAAGGATACATGAAAATAAGGTGAAATTCTGTAGTGTGCATGGAGTTGTAACTGGTAAGTGACATCATTGATCTGCCTCTTGATTTGAAAATAACCTATGAAGCAGGGACTCAGCTTCATATTCGGCGGATATCCCTCATTGAGAGCTAAATCAGTTGCCTTGGGTAGTACCTGGGAGTGCGTCCATGGTGTTGATCGGCTTGAAACTTCTGCCTACTGACTGCCCGCTGGAGGTGGACATGAGCTGAGTCCCACACCTTCTCGCTCTCTTGAAACCAGGAGTGAACTGCTGGTACATCCACGGGCTCACCTGACCAGAGAAAGAGAGGGGGTTGGTAACCAAGCCTACATAGAAAGGTGTGTGGTGCAAATCAACTCTGCACTGCTCTTATCTTGCTCTGGTCCATCTTGACACCACACTTGTAGATGATTTATCCTAAGAAGTTTTTTTGGTTGCGGTGGAACTCGCACTTTTTCAGTTTGAGCTAGAGGTGGTGTTCCCTGAGCTGTTGAAGGACCTGCGCAATATGTTGGTGGTGATCTTCCATGTTTTGGGAGTAAACAAGGATGTCGTCAACATATACCAGCACAAAATGTTTCAGGAAGTCTTCGGATAATCTCATTCATAAAGCCTTGGAAGATTGTGGGGGCGTTAGACCAAAGGGCATGACACGATATTCATTGTGATCAGATGGAGTGATAAAGAGAGTTTTCCATTCTTCGCCGGCTTTGATTCAGATAAAATGTGCTGTGTATATGCTGCGCTGGTCCAACTTCGTGAAGTGGCGAGTTCCCCGTAGCTATTCTAGTGCACCAGGGACAAGGGGAAGAGGATAACGGATCTTGATAGATTGGATATTAAGGTGTCAATAGTCTATACATGACCTCAGGCCTCCGTCCTTCTTGGCCACGAAGAAGAAACTCGCAGCGTTAAGGGAATCAGATGTTTGGATGTAACCTTGGTCTAAAGCCTCCCGGATGTACTCCTCCATATCCTGTTGTTCCGGGATGGACAAGGGATAAATCCGTATGTGAGGAAATGTTGACCCAGGCACCAGATCGATGGCACAGTACCATGGCCGATGAGGGGGAAGCTCTGTGGCCCAGTGTTTACTGAACACGTCTTGGAATGCCCGGTATTCAGGTGGAATTTCTGATAGGGAGGCAGAAGTGGGGCTCTCAATGCTGGTGTTGGCAACCATGGTGCAGTCAGACCTTGGTGAAGGCGGGTTTCTGCAACGGGGTTTCTTGAGAGGTAACAGACAGTTCAAGTGACAGAGAAGACTCCATTGCAGTACCTCCCCTGATTCTCAGTTGACATTGGGTGAGTGGGTTGAAAGCCATGGGCGTCCAAGGACGAGATCGGCGGTAGATCCCTCCTGTACCAGTAATGGAAGGGTTTCCTGATGGAGACAATTTACCAATTTGGAGGGTAAGTGGAGAGGAGACATAGCGAATGCACCTCTGCCCCAGGGGTTTTCCCAGGATCGAGTGGGTTTGGTACGGTTGAGACAGGAAGTGCTTCTTGGCATAGAGTTTATGCAGGAGTTCAGCAGAAATGAAATTTCCTGCCGAACCAGAGTCAATTAAGGCCTTGGCTGGAACAGAACAGAAAGAGGTAGTTCCCATGACATCAGTTTTAGGCAGTGTATAAATGACAGGTTCTGCATGGATGGTACTTACCACTGAGCACGGTGGTCGGATCGGGCAGGATAACCCGCCTCCCCGCAGCAGAGGCAGAGGTGCAAACGCATACATCTCTCTCGTTCCGATGGTGACAGGTGGTTATGATCCACTTGCATGGACTCTGGTGCTGGAGGAGAGAGCTCACTCGGTGGAGGCTGGGAAAGCGCTGAGGTTGGGAGGCTGAACAGGCAGTGAGATTTTGTGAGACTATGATAGATCGTTGGATGAAGTTTTCCAAACTGGTATTATCATCATAGATGGCGAGGTGATTACGGATCTGCGGGTTGATATCAGCGTGGCTTCGTTTGAGTCGCTGGCTGCCGCCTGGGTATGAAACTGGAGAGTAAAATCATTGATAGAGAGGTCACCTTGATGTAAACAGAGAAGTTCATCGTGGATGGACGTGGGACGCGCATACCGACTGAACACTTCATGGAAGTGACTGACGAAATAATCTAAGGAGTGCATGACCAGCCTGTTCGGCTCCCAAATTAAACTGACCCCTTGCCAGGATCTTCTGGTGAGATCCGTGATGCTATTAATGTTATTTTGGAATGGTCGGTGTTGAATTGATGAGCCTGCATCTCAAAGTATAGCGAACACTGAAGCAGAAATACGCTTTTTACCCTTTTTCCATTGCTTGTGTATTAATTGTGTATTTTACTCTGCTTGTATTAAACTATGCACACGCAACACACACAACCACAAAACTTTGTGTTCAACTATTCAGTAGTAATTTGGGTTAGTGATGACAGTGAATGCCCCAAATGATTGCAAACAAACTATTGTGTGTGCAATGCTGATTGGGATTGCAATAGTGCTTAACACCTCACCCTTTACATAATTTACAGACACTTTTATCCAATGCAATTTACATAGAATTCAAGGAACACATTGGCATTTTAATCGGTTCTTGCTTTCCTTGGGAATCAAACCCATGACCCTTGGTATTGCAAGTGCCACGCTCTACTGATAGAGCTACAAGAAAGTTTGTTACTAAAATATAATATGTGAGAACAATACATACTTGGAACTACCACCTGATACACAACAGTGCAATCCAAATCATCATCATCTACCTTGGAACACTACTTGCGCTTCAATAATCCTTTATTTACAAAATAGGCAGTAATTTGATAATGGGTAATGGGCAAGTCTAAAGAATTTAAATTCCAAAACAGACTTTCTGAAATTCTCAGATTTGAGCCTTGGAAGCTTTTCCTCTTTACCTTTGTGTTAGAGATTAACGTATAATTTGTTAGTGTCTGCCCCATCAGTGATTCAGCCAAAGTGACTTGATCTATTGTCTTCGTTAACTGAGGATATAGGTTAGTTACATCATCAGAAACTGGGCATACACTAGGAATGACAGCCACCTCTGGACACCATCCTTTCTATTAAATATTTTGAGTGTCCCAATCTCAATATGACTTCTGACCTGAAATTTTGTCTATATCATAATCATGCACTGTTTGTTTATTGGCCAGAAGAGAACTGGTTCCTCTGGTTCACTCTAACTGTTCTATAGTTGGAATCTCAAGACATTTAAAATTGAAAGTTACCATATTAAAAACATTATACTACTACAAAGTCCTTCAAACTAAACCATTTAACTAAAAATAGCAACAATGCCTCAAGATGGCTTACATTCATTAATTCAAGATTACCGGTAATTAATTTCCAGAACAAATTATGATCCTAGACGAGACCCCATTAATGTTTAAACCTTTTAATGATATTTACAAGTCTAGGGAGTGAGAAGGGGAACATGATGCTGCCCTTAAGCAACTTACACCATTGAGTTACTGGGAGAGTGAATATGACAAACACAAAGCAGCAAAACAGGTGAAAAAATTACCTGAAAGCACACCTGCCACTATTTACAGCCTCTGATTCAGATGACATAATCATCAGGTTATTTGAGAGTAGTTTTTTACATAAGCTAAAATGTATTTAATACATTTTACATGCTCTGTTTTTGTTTTTCCATTGTGCCACCTTTTTGTCCATATCCTTTTGTTTTTATTCCAGCTCTCCCCTTTATGTCTGTTTTTCCGGGGATAGGAAGAAAAAAGCAATCATGCGTAGAATTGGCTCATCACAGAAAAGCACCTCTTATATCACAAACTGCTTTTAAAAAGAGACACATTTATACACATTTATGATCCTGAGAAAGCCTATTATACAAGAAGAGCTGTCCCAATAATAAATAGATCGTCAGTTCCATCTAGGAAATGCTTCCCTCAATATTATGGACTTGTTGTAATCTCTCTTTTTCAAACCCCTCCCTGTATTGTGGCTAATCCAGACAGGGTTATCAATCTTCTGTGAGCATTCAGTATCAAAATGTATCAATTCAGTATCTTTTTCAACTCTGTACTTTCCTCAGAGACAACTCCTCCTATGAACTGATGTGCTTTTATAATCACCAAAAATGTTTCTATACCACATATCAGACCCACCTTTATTGTAATACACTATTTGAAAATTTACCACTTCACTCTCACACAATTGGGAACAATAAATGACGCTGTTTTAGAGAAGCTTGAAGGTTCCTCTTTGAACTCCCTTTTCTCACTTTAAGAAAAATAATAATTTAATAAGCAAAGTGGTACTGGTACTCTTTACAGATAAAATAATTAGTGGTTCATCAAAGAGTATGAACCAATAGTTCAAGTGTGTGGTTTTGAGTGTGCTCAGGTTGTGCGCTCTCCTGCCCATGTGAACTGTCTTGTGTGTGGGGTGTGGTGTTTGGATCCTGACACTTCGTTCTGTTTCGGTTTTGTGTTGGGATTCGGACATTCATGCTCTGTGTGTTTGTCTTTGTGGAGAGAATGAGATGATTGTTTGTTTGTTCTCATGTGCTCTGTCTAGTTATGCAAGCATGTGATTTCAAGTTCACTCGGACTGTATGCCTGTCACAGATCCAGCCACGCCCCTTGCACCATACACGCTCACTCCTCCCACATGGTCCCAATCACCTGAGTACTGAAGCACCTGTCACTAATCATCAACGCCTTTAAATGCAACCCTCACCCTGCACATATCGTCCGGTCTTGTCTTTGACTACCAGACAATGCTAGCGACAAAGCTTGTGGATATCAAGTATCTCCTCCCGTGCCTTTCTAAGTATTCCCCTCCGTGAAATCTCCAGTCTGCCTGAACGCCACTACCTGTATCCTCCTCTCAGATAAGCCCTCAGTTCTGCCACTTCTCAACCTTCTCAGTGCCTTCTCAAGTTACTGTTCTTGTGCCTGCTGTTAATAAAATATCTGAGTTTACCTACGTCTGTGTTCGCCTGTTAATCATGACAATACTGTTCTGTCAATGTTGGTTTTGTTTTGTGTTGGACGTGGTTCATGTTTACATCGAGTGCATGCTCTCATGTAATGTTTTGTCTTGTACTTGTGTAGCATGCAGGTCGTTTTTCATTGTTTGCCTGCTTTCATGTCATGTTTTGTGTGAACACCCTGTTGAAGTTTGTGATGTATGCCCTCATACTGCTCATGTCACGTGTATGTATGTATGTGACCTGTTATCCATAAATGGATATATGCAAATAAAGTGGTTCCGGTCTAACAGAATACCGAGTGATGTCTGCGTTTTTCCTCCGTATATTTTAGTAAATTAACCGGTTATAATTCACGAAAATGGCTGCGCCAACAGGTTATGGGCCCAGGAAAGAAGTAGGTAACCGATGGAACAGATTGTACTTTGACGGGGATGAAAAGAACTACGAAATTTGGGAAACGAAATTTCTAGGCCACCTGCGTTTGCTGGGCCTAAAGGACGCGATTTTATCAGAGCCTCCCGCGCGTGGTGATGAGGAAGAGGATGAAGTCGACAAAAATGACGAAGCATATGCTGAGCTCATTCAGTACCTGGATGACAAAAGTTTGTCTCTTATAATGAGAGATGCTGCAGACGACGGTAGGAAAGCTCTAAAGATTTTGAGAGGTTATTATGCTGGTAAAGGAAAACCGCGAATAATCAGCCTGTACACAGAGTTAACGTCGCTACAGAAAATGGCAAATGAGAGCGTCACGGATTATATTATTCGAGCAGAAACCGCAATCACAGCTCTGAGAAATGCCGAAGAGAGCCTCAGCGATGGACTGTTAATTGCGATGATTTTGAAAGGTTTGCCAGACTCGTTTAAACCGTTCGCTGTCCATATCACACAAAGTGATAACCTGACGTTTGCAGAGTTCAAAACCAAGTTGAGAAGTTTTGAAAGTACAGAAAAGTTTCACACCAGCGCGAGTGATGATAACGTGATGAGAGCGAGTGCCTCGGTCCCGGAACGGAGGGAGAGAGAAAGACTAACGTCAGCAGACTCGGATTTCACGTGCTATAACTGCGGTCAAAAGGGGCACAAAGCCCGTGCTTGCCCGGCCCGAAATCACAAAAGACTGTGGTGTAATTACTGTAAAAGCTCGACGCACAAAGATGAAAATTGTAGACGTAAAAAGAGAGACAATGTTAAACAAGCAGCTGATAAAGAGGACAACGACGAACACACATTTGTCTTTAGAGTGAGTGACTGCCAATATCACAGTGTGCAACAAAAGGGGCTAATGGTTGACACTGGTGCGACATCGCACATTATTACGGACATTGAAAAATTTAAAAAGTTTGATGACAAATTCCAGCCGGAGAAACACTACATTGAGTTGGCTGACGGGACCAGAGCAAGCGGAGTGGCGCTGAAAAGAGGCGACGCGGAGGTGTGTCTGATTGACAACGAGGGAAAACGGGTGAAGACGATGCTGAGGAGCGCGTTGTACATCCCATCGTACCCGCAGGACATCTTTTCTGTTAAAGCTGCAACAACGAATGGAGCTTCGATCAACTTCCAACAGGGACGTGATGAACTCATCCACAAAAGCGGTACTAAATTTAACATTCAAGAATACAACAGACTGTACTATCTGAACACTGTCAGCAAGGACATTGATAGTTGTAACGGATGTTATGACATTCAAACCTGGCATGAGATCCTTGGACACTGCAATTATGATGATGTTTCCAGATTGCAGGAGGTAGTTGAAGGAATGAAAATCAAAGGAAAGATTGATAAATCTAACCTAAACTGTGAGGTTTGCACACAAGGTAAATTTGTTCAATCTAGAAACAGGGAACCTGACACAAGAGCTAAGGCTGCACTGGAACTTGTGCACACAGATCTAGCTGGTCCTATTGACCCAGTAGCTAAAGACGGTTTCAAATATGCATTGGCATTTACTGATGATTTTTCGGGTTCAGTGTTTGTGTATTTTCTGAAAGCTAAGAGTGACACTGTGAAAGCCACTGAAAAGTTCCTCGCTGATACAGCCCCTTATGGGACTATAAAGTGTGTTAGATCAGACAACGGCACAGAATTTACAGCAAACGAGTTTCAGTCTCTATTAAGCAAGAACTGTATTCGACATGAGACCTCAGCACCATATTCACCCCATCAAAATGGGACTGCTGAGAGAAATTGGAGAACGCTATTTGAAATGGCAAGATGCATGCTTTTAGAGAGCAATCTACCTAAGATGTTGTGGACGTATGCTGTAATGACTGCTGCAGTAATTCGCAACAGGTGCTACAATGGCAGAATACGGCAAACCCCATACTTTGCACTGACAGGGAGGAAACCTGATCTTTCAAAAATGAGAGTTTTTGGTTCCCTTTCTGGGAACTCGAGCTGTGTCGAAGCACTAGGGGAAATAGCCTTGCGTGAGTCACGTGAAGATCTATGCAACCAATGAGAAACGAACGCGTGTGAATGCGTCACTGCCGGCCGCAGCCGGTGACGTCATGAGGCAGAGCATAAAGCGCGTCTGAAACCGGGGCGCGTCAGCTCTGAATGCCTTCAGCGTGCTGTGTCTGTGTGAGAGTGATTTTGAGTTGAGATAGCTAAAAATCATCAGAATGAGTGTGAAAATGTGGCGAATGAACAGAGGTTCACACCGTGTGTTTATCCTTGCCCACGTTTCATAACGGGCAGGGATACACATGTTATGTGTGTAATCTGTTTGGGAGTGGAGCATGCACGGTCGGCACTTGAGAGTGCCGGTTGTAAGGACTGCGAGAGGTTCTATCTGCATGTTCACTGTGGTACAGTGGATAGTGTGTTTGCCTATCATGCGGTAGACCGGGGTTAGGAGCCCCGGTGGGATGAACTTTTTCATTGCATGATCTCCGCTCCCGCCTGGCGGTCTGTAACGAGGCCGCCTAGGCTAGTGTTCCCCGCGATTCGGGACCTGCAGTAGCCGAGGCTTTGTGGCGCTCTCGGTCCTGGGGATCACAAATGGATCTCGCTGAGGCTGCTGGGGTGGGTCCGTCCTTACCTCAGCCTTCACGAGATCAAGCGGGTCCCAGTCACGAGCACTCTGAGTGAGATGCCCGTGCTGTGACTCCAACACTAGCTCTATCAAGTTCAGAGAGTGAGATCGATTTAGCTAGTGTTGACCCGGTCGAGGAGGATTCGCCACTCTCCTCGCCGGCGTTTGAGGAGCTTGTTGAGGTTGTGGCGCGAGCGGTCTCTCGTCTGGGGCTTGATTGGCCAGCAGAGACCAGAAGGGCTCGTCCTAAGTATGTTAGACGAGCGTTATCTTCTGACTCGCGTCATTTCCCCGCGCCGAGCAATGCCTTTCATACTTGATTTACATGCCGAGGTATCTAGATCTTGGGGAAGGCCAGCCTCCGAGAAAATTTATACACGTAATATTACGATGTATAATAATCTAGTGGGGCTCAAGATCATTGATATGGAGGGTTGAAGAAAGTGGATGAGGGCGAGTTACCTCGTCCCTCAGTCCGCGTCCTCCATTAAAATTCTGGCGCTCCCCTCCAAGCCGATGCGCGTCACATCGTCTTTGGTGGGGAAAGCATACTCCGCATCGAGTCATGCCACAGCGTGTCTGCACGGCACGACACTGCTGCAGGCATATCAGGCGGAGTTGCTTGGGGACCTCAACGAGGGCGGCGGTATCGGTCCGGAGGCAGTGGCAGAGCTGCGCCGGACCGTGGATCTGTCTCTTTGGGCCACTAGGGAGATGGCCTACTCTGTCGGCCGCTTCATGGCAGCTCTGGTGGCTACGGAGAGACACCTTTTTGGCTCAATTTGTCAGCTATGAAAGATAGGACAAATTTGTTTTGCTGGACGCTCCTCTGTCCCCTTCGGGCTTGCTCGGCGACGCCGTAAAAAGCGTTGTCGACAAGTTTCAGGAGGCTGCACGACAGCAGGTGTCGTTCAGTAAAGTTATTCCCCGCCGCCCTCCACGTGAGACCGCCAGTCAAGGGAGGTCTCAAAGCTCTTCACACAGGGCCGCTCAAAAACGAAGTGTCGCCACCCGTCTTCCTCCGGTTAATCCCGGGGGGTCGGGTCGACAGGCTCAAGCCTCTGGCAAGAGGGGCGATCTGAGGGTTGTCCTGAGCGCTAAGAAGGCTAAGAGCAAGCGGCCCTGACGCCAAGCCGCAACAAGGTGGTGTATCCCTGGAGCAG
This sequence comes from Rhodeus uyekii, assembly GCA_037043235.1. NCBI lineage: Eukaryota > Metazoa > Chordata > Actinopteri > Cypriniformes > Acheilognathidae > Rhodeus > Rhodeus uyekii. The sequence continues at coordinate 624,501 of JAWRVZ010000260.1, read as the reverse complement.
CTGACCAGTCAGCCCGCCATGGGAAAACCACCCCCTCCGAGGAGGGTCCTAGAGCACTCCACCCGGGAATCCGGAAATCCCGGCCCAGTGGTGGACATGCTATCAGCACCAGAGGCCAGCCCCGGGAGGCTGGTTCCCCTAGTAGAGTTCCGGGATGCGTGGTCACGGCTACCCGGTATCTCTCAGTGGGTCCTGCGCACGGTCACCTTAGGGTACACCATTCAGTTCGGGGTCTCACCACCCCGGTTCTCGGGGGTCCTACAGTCTGCTGTAGGCCCTCAGCAGGCTCTGGTCATGGAACAAGAAGTAGACACTCTGCTGGCGAAAGGGGCCATCGGGTATGGACCCCTCGTGAACAGCAAGTCCGGGCTTTTCAGCTGTTACTTCATAGTTCCGAAGGGAGGATGGAAGGTTGCGGCTCATTCTGGATTTTTGTCTCTTAAATTGATGCGAAGAGATGCGACGCTCAGGCGGATCGTAGTACAGATTAGGTCCTATAACGGGTCCGGCACGATCGACATCAGAGACATATAAATCCCTCATTCCCATCCTTCCACAACAGGAAGTTCCTGTGGTTCGCCTTCAGGGGGGAAGGCGTACCAGTATCAGTGCTTCCGTGTTTGGTCCGGCTGCTCTAAGCTCATCTGTACTTGCAAGGGCAGCACAACATCGAGGTGTTGTGCCCGCACACAGAGGAGCTGGGGTTAGGACTAAGACCAGGGGTTCTCCCTGAGGGGTACCCGCTTCGCAATCAAGGTCACGGGGCGATGCCCACGCACCCTGAGCATGCGGAAGAACTCCTGGTTCTCGTCGATGCTTACGGCGGAACACCAAGAAGAGTGTACTTTCTCCCACTCAGAGAACCACTTTCTTGGGAGTCATTTGGGACTCAGTGGCCATGTCTGCTCGGTTCCTCCCCGAGAGCATCCAGGCCGTTCGTTGAGCTGTTAAGCGACGAGTGACACTCTTACGCTGAACACCAAGAAGAGTGTTATTTCTCCCACGTAGAGAACCACTTTCTTGGGAGTCTTTGGGACTCAGTGGCTATGTTGGCTCGGCTCTTCCCCGAGCGCATTCAAGCCTTCGTTCAGCCGTCAAGAGTATCGAGGGGCAGCCACTCACGTGAGACACTCTGAGGTGTTAGGGTCCATGCAGCGGCTCCAGCGATTATTCCATGGGGCCGACTGTGTGCGAGACCCCTGCAGTGGTGGCTGAAAACCAGGGGTTCTCCCCGAGGGCTGGAACCCTTGGTCCCCTTATTTGGAGCAGATTTGGGACAGATACGGCAGGCACAGGTCTCCTGTTTGCCTCCGTAAGAATTTCTCTGCCCTCTGTGGCTTTCGTTTAACATCCAGGGCCTCTGGGGCGGGTTGTTATGGTACAGGCGTGGCCGAGGCTACGCCTGTACGCTTTTTCCTCCCATCACTCTGCTCCCGGGAGTTCTGGGAAACTGTGGGTCTGGCCCCTGAGGGGGCCCAGCTCATAGAGGCCGGTCTCTCAGCCGAGGTTGTTGAGACCATCCTTCAGTCCAGAGCTCCCTCCACGAGGAGACTCTACGCCCTGAAGTGGAAGCTCTTCACTTCTTGGTGTAGTGAAAGGCAGGTGAACCCAGTAACCTGTCAAGTTGGCAAAGTACTGGAGTTCCTGCAAGAAAGATTTGTGGCAGGGCTGTCCCCCTCCACCTTGAAGGTCTACGTGGCTGCTATAGCGGCTTGCCACGTACCTCTGGGTGGGGTACCCTTGGGCAGGGACCCCCTAGTCACTCGTTTCCTCCGTGGTACACTAAGGCTGAGACCTGCGGCACAGACCAGGGTGCCGGCTTGGGACTTGTCCGTGGTACTCCTAGGCCTGTCCCAGCCGCCCCTTGAACCTTTAGAGGAATCTCTATTAAGTACCTCTCTCTTTAGACCCTTCTTTTGCTGGCAATCGCCTCGCTCAAGAGGGTCGGGGATCTTCAGGCCCTCTTAGTGGCCCCTTCATGTCTTCAGTTTGCGCCCGGGATGGGAAAGGCATTTCTCCACCCGAGGCCAGGCTATATCCCCAAGGTTCCCACTGAGGTGGCTCGGTCTATCATGCTGCAGGCCTTCTGCCCTCCCCCATTTGATGATCATGAGCAGGAGCAAGAACAAGGTCTGTCCAGTGCGAGCACTGGACGCTTACGTCAAAGACTGCCACTTGGCGTAGGTTGGACCAACTGTTCGTTTGCGTTGGCTTTAGGACCCCTAAGGGGGCTCCAGCTTCTAAGCAAACACCAAGCAGGTGGATAGTCGAGGCTATCTGTCTAGCTTACGAGTCGGCCGGACATGCTTCTCCTTTGAGGGTCTGAGCCCACTCCACTAGGAGCATGGCAGCATCCAAGGCTCTCCTCTCCGGAGTCGCCTTGTCTGATGTTTGTGCTGCGGCCGGCTGGTCCTCACCGCACACATTCATGAGGTTCTACCAGCTAGACCTCGATGCCGCCCCGGGAACCAGGGTGCTCTCTCAGTGAGCTGGGACACACCCGGATGCTGACGTCGCTGAGGTGGCGTTGGCATAGCGTTCCCCTAGTGCTTCGACACAGCTCGAGTTCCCAGAAAGGGAACGTCTCGGGTTACGTATGTAACCCTGGTTCCCTGAGGGGAACGAGACGCTGTGTCTTGGCCTCAGCTCCTGGCGCCTCCGGGCCCGCTTCAGGCATTCATGGCTGACGCGCCCCGGTTTCAGACGCGCTTTATGCTCTGCCTCATGACGTCACCGGCTGCGGCCGGCAGTGACGCATTCACACGCGTTCGTTTCTCATTGGTTGCATAGATCTTCACGTGACTCACGCAAGGCTATTTCCCCTAGTGCTTCGACACAGCGTCTCGTTCCCCTCAGGGAACCAGGGTTACATACGTAACCCGAGACGTTCAGTATGTTACGCATACAAGCAGGACAAAAAGAAATTAGATGCACGGTGTGAAAAGGGAATTTTTGTAGGGTATGACAAAAACAGCCCTGCATACCTGGTATATTACCCAGACACAGGAAAAATTCTCAAGCACAGGCTTGTGAGATTTGTAACAAAACGTGTTACTGAACACCAGACACAGACTGACATTTCAATGTCAGATGATGATTTCCATGGGGAAAGATATGTATCCTCCCAGTCAAAAGAAAATGTGACCGATCAGACCCCAGAAGAGACTCATAAACCTCAGAATGAGACTAGAGATCAGGGTGGTTCTCAGGCAGAAGTAGTTGATCACAGTATGCGTTACCCTAAGAGAAATAGGAGAGCTCCTCAATATTTGTCGGATTATGTTTCTGATGTTGAATGTGATGATCATATTCTGACCAATGTGGACTTCTGTTACAGAATGCGAGACGTACCACAAACATTCAAGGATGCTATGAGTTCAAGTGAGTCACAGATGTGGGATAGGGCCATGAAAGAGGAAATAGATTCCCTTAAGGAAAATAAAACATTTACTCTAACTACGCTACCTGAAGGTAAACATGCAGTGGGGGGTAGATGGGTCTACGCTGTCAAAAACAATGCGGATGAGACTGAGGCGTATAAGGCCAGATATGTAGCAAAAGGCTATAGTCAAGTAATGGGGGTAGATTACAAAGAGACTTTCTCACCAACAGCAAATATCACTTCAGTTCGTGCCTTAATGCAAATAGCAGCAAAATATGATCTTGATCTCCACCAGATGGATGTAAAAACTGCATATCTGCATGCTCCAATTGACTGTGAGATTTACATGGAGCAGCCAGAAGGTTTTGAAGTGAAGTCAGACATAGGTGAGAAACTTGTCTGTAAGTTGAACAAGTCACTGTATGGTTTAAAACAGTCAGGTAGAAACTGGAACAAAATGTTACATGACTACCTCAGTGAAAATGATTTTGTCCAGAATTCAGCTGATCACTGTGTGTACACGTACAGTAAACAAACCAAAAAGGAGAAAGTGATTGTAGTTATCTGGGTTGATGATCTGATAATTGCCGCCAGTAACAATGATTTACTGTTTTCTGTGAAAAAGATGCTGACAGCGAGATTCAAAATGAAAGATCTGGGAAAACTCAAATATTTCCTAGGAATTGATTTTCATCAGGGTGAAGGATTTGTGAAAATGAATCAGAAAAGGTACATTTCAAAGGTACTAGAGAGATTCAATATGTCAGACTGTAAACCCAGATCAACACCATGCGAGCAAAAGCTTGACTACAACAGTGGTGAGGATCCTGTTGATTCTAAAAGGTATCGTGAGGCAGTGGGTAGTTTGATCTATCTGATGACATGTACTAGACCCGATCTAAGTTGGATTGTCAGTAAACTCTCACAATATCTGTCTGATCCAAATGAACAACACTGGGCTACAGTGAAACATGTGATGAGGTACTTAAAGGGTACAATTGATCATGAGCTATGTTACAAGAAAAGTGAGGAAAATCTTAAACTTGTGGCATTCAGTGATGCTGATTGGGCATCAGATCTAAATGACAGGCGGAGTACGACAGGTTATTGTTTTAGTCTTACTCAAAATGGTCCTCTGATTTCCTGGAAGTCAAAGAAACAGTCCACAGTTGCTTTGTCTACATGTGAAGCTGAGTACATGGCACTGGCCGCAACAACACAGGAAAGCATGTATCTTGTACAGTTGTTGAACAGTATGGATAATGATTGTTTGTTTGAGCCAGTACATATCTTTGAAGATAACCAAGGTGCCATTGCTCTGTCGAAGAACCCAGTGTGTCGACAAAGATGTAAGCATGTAGATATAAAGTATCATTTCATTCGATCAGCACTCAGTGATGGAAAAGTAACAATTGGGTATTGCCCCACGGAAGAAATGGTAGCTGATGTTATGACTAAACCAGTAACAAAGTTTAAACTTGAAAAGTTCAAGAGTTTTATGTTTGGCATGTAAATGCAACAAAAGAGAAAAACAAGACTGTTCATGTGTTTTGTTGTTATAATGGAAAACTGCACAGTATGAGAACAAGTGGGGGTGTTGAAGTTTGTGATGTATGCCCTCATACTGCTCATGTCACGTGTATGTATGTATGTGACCTGTTATCCATAAATGGATATATGCAAATAAAGTGGTTCCGGTCTAACAGAATACCGAGTGATGTCTGCGTTTTTCCTCCGTATATTTTAGTAAATTAACCGGTTATAATTCACGAAAATGGCTGCGCCAACACACCCTATGAGTGTTTTCATTGACTGCATGTTCATGTCTCGTTTGAGCACTGTTCTCTCTTGTCTATTTTCTTGACCCTGCCCTTCTTTTTACCTGATTATTGGTTTATTTCATCCTTCCTCATTACCCTCCTCATTTGTTCCCTATTTATTCTCTCTGTGTTTGCTGTACTGTGCCAGATTGTTGTCTTAAGTTTTTTCACGTGGCAACCTGTCATCATGTCAAGTCATGTTTTCCTCCATGGGGTGGTTTTGTTTATGTTTTCTTTTTTTTTGAAAGATAAAGCCAATATCTTTCTGCATTTCTGAGTCCTCAACTCATCCCTTCTCCCAAACTTGACAGTTACACATACACAGAAAAAAAAAACATTTTCATATCAGAACTGGATTTGTCTTGCCTTTACAATACAAGACTATACTTGAGTACAATACAAAATTGCAAAACAAGACGAAAAAATAAAACAACAAAGAAATCCACAATAAGTTATAAATTAAAAACAAGACTAAAAAGATGCGTTTTGAGAAACTGCTTAAAACATTCTATAGAGTTTACATTCCTAACAGGTGCAGGTAGTGAATTCCACAACTTTGGTGCGTTGTAGGAAAAAAAGCAAAAAAGCATAAACGTGCATTCTCACCACTTTACCCTACCTCAAGTCCCAAGGACAATGAATACTTGAGGTTACTACATTTGATTGTATCACCACGATCTGAACGCATTGCAGTTTCGATTACCTAGGAGATTCCAGGAAGCTGAAAAGAGATTGTGAACCAATTGAAGTTACATGCAGAGTGGCATAAAATGCCTAGTTTTGGCATAAGGCAGAAGAGCACAACTGGTAGAGAAAACAATCCAAACCGTCCAGAAAAATTCAATCACTACCACATGGAAGTGTAATGATTCATTAAATGGTGAGGACTCAAGTGCAGGGAAATTAGGATTTAAAGCCACCTATATGAACACCAGACGAAACAGCACCACAAGACAACACAAGAAATGAAAGACAGGGAACCAAACTGACATGAAACCTAGGGATGGCTGGTGTCCCGAAGCGTAGGTGTTTCGAAACACTGAACCAAAACTGTGATTCAAAACACCCATGTCACGTGACTATGGCTAAATGAAGCTTCTGCGCGTTTCATGAATGTTTGGACAGGTGCTGCTTTCCAAGTCTGCGTTTGATTGACAGGAACAAACCAAACAAATTGACAGGAGTTAATGCAACTTCACTTTATGGAAGCTCGTTTCTGCCACAGTTGAGTAAAAAAATATTATTTAAGCCAAAATAATGACTTAACTTCTCGTGCTTTTCCGCATGGTGAAAGCGTGTAAGTGCGAGATCACAGAAAACATGACATGTTCTGTAAACAGCTGTTAAAGTCATGAATGATAAATCATCAGTATATGAAAGGGATTCCATAGTATATAGTATTTTATTCATTTGTATTTTTGTGTATGAACAAGTTCAGAACAGTGATCCATGGATTTTAAACAGAGGAATTATAGACTGTTGTATTATAGTATTGGATAGTGTTGTATTGTATTATAGTGACTCTTTATGATGAATCTGCACATCAAAAGAGCATCCGCGAAACGTTACACTTAAACTTAACGAATAAATCCAGCGTTACTCGGATAGTTTTGTAAATTAGGCAAGTTTTACATTTTTCATGCAACAGTTTTCACCGGCTCTTCAATATCTCGCATTTACACGCTTTGACCATACAGAGCATCACGAGGAGTTAAGTCATTATTTTGATTAACTAAGTCATTATTTCATCAGTTTCTCATTATTTTGAGATACCAAGTCTTTATTTCGACTTAAATAATATTTTTTTTCTCAACTGTGGCGGAACATAGAATTTCATAGGAGATAGATAGATTGATAGACAAATTCATAGATAAATAGAGAGATTTGTATATATATATATATATATATATATATATATATATATATATATATATATATATATATATATATATAAATTTATATATAGCTTCATGGATAGATTCCTTACACAGCAGAGCAATTAATAGTTTTGAATAAAAATCTGTACAAAAAATTGTGGCTTGATTTGTTTTATTCATTTTCATTTTTTATGACCAAAATTACCTAGTTGCAATTATTATATATTATAACTGTATAATGAGGATATTAAAAAGATGGATTGCACCAGCAAAACTGTTGTTTTCACAATGAAATTATGTTCCTGTTGCATGAAGATTAGAAAAAAAAGTGTTACTCTCCTCATTGTACTTGTGCATGAATTATATTAAATATAATAATATTTAATATTTTTTTTTCACATGTTGGGTGGGTGCTTGCACGTTCTGCATGTTTGCGGTGTAGAAAAACATATTGAGCGATAAGCGAATATACTCAATGCTTGTATGAGCTCCCTAGAATAATGCATGGGGGGAGTCAGATTTGTGCGGGGAGTCAAATTTTGCCTGCATGTTTGATGGCGAAATTGCCCAGCTGTTCAATTCAGACACAGAAGATGATGGATGGACTTTGATGGATTTGGATGGATTGATTAAAATATAATGTGAGTGTAGCCTATTGTTAAATAGTAGAATAAAGATCAACCAAACTTACTGTTTTGCTTCCGTTACCTTTTTTTGTAGACCGAATGTTTTAGCATGGGTTAAGTACAGAAATAGACCCCGTAATTGAGACTGCGCCTTACAATCCTTTTGCTTTATGGTGCGGAAAATACGGTAAATGGCTTTGTAATTGTGCATTTTTTTTTTTTTTTTTTTTTTTTAACAATATGCATGTTTGTGTTGTTTTGTAAGGAATACACACACACATAGTGATGGCCGTCTGACACCGATGCTCCGACACAAGCTTCGAACTCGAAGCAGGATTTTTTATGAACTACTGCTTCGGAGCTTGCTTTGATGCGGAAAAACACACGTGACCGATGACGTCCGAAGCAGCAACTGCTTCGGTTCTCTGAGTGAATCACGTGACTGTTTCAGACCATTCGATACTGCTTCGCATCACGAGAGGCTTTGTGACGCGAGACTTTGCTGCACTCACGCTTCAACCGTTTTTTTGGCCCGTAATATGACTATCTAGATGCCCTAAATGATGCACAAGATGTGGGTTTAGGAGTTTGTATTGTTGTTATCGCTGCATTTGTTTGATCATCATCATGGAACCAGCTAGGAAGAGAACCCGTTCTCCAATGTGGGAACGTTTCCATCTGATCAGTCCTAATAAGGTTTATTATACCTTAAGCTTTATTATCATAAACTTTATTATACATTGGTTATCCTACTGCACCTGACTTAGGCCAGGTAACTTAAGCAACGTTACATCAGTGGCTAATACTGTCATTACTGTTGGTACAATAGGTTCCATGATGTATGTGAAGTCAACATTAAGTAGCATTATTCAAGATTCAAAGTGTTTATTGTAATGTGTACAGACAGAAAGCATGTTTCCCTTTACAATGAAATTCTTACTTTGCCGTCCACAATAAATGTCACAAGAATAAAAAAATTAAAAATATTTTTTTATATTTATTTTATTACAAATACACTCTGCCATTTAGACAGTCTCTAAAGAAGATGGTGGATGAAAAATAGGACGAGGAGAAGACCAAGGTCAAAGCTAATATAATCAACCAATCAATCAAAGTTTATTTACATCATTCACACAAAGCCTAGTTACACTCATACTGACATTATTTTTCCATCTACAATTTCGCCACTAGATGTCACTGAAACGAAGCTTTGAATGAATGAACCCATTTTCAAAACGATTGATGAAGTGGTTCAATACTGGTTCATTGCTTCATTTGGACATCACTACACACACACACACACAGTTGCACAATACAATTAAACTTATTAAATATACAAATAAACCTTCCCAAAACATCTGAACAAAACATCTGAATGACACAGTTGGTGTAGGAATGTTTATTGAGCACTAGATGGCAGAGTAGAGCAATGTGTCAAAAGCTTCGAAGCACCGACACAGTTTCATGTAAAAGCTTCACTGCTTCAGAAGCTTCGTTTGGCACATCCCTACCCACCACTAACAAACACACAAAAGAAAACCCACAAGGGGGAAAAGCATAACGTAAACATGATCCAAACTGAAAAATAACACAAACCAGGACCAAGGAAGGACTCAGGAAACACAAGCACAACATCCAAGGAAAGACATGAATGACAATGAGACCACAAAGGACAGCAAACACACTGGAATATATATATACACAACAACACACAACAAAGGGGCAGTGTCAGAGCTCTGTCAAGCAACACACTAGAAACCCAAACTTAAGTGACAGAACCCTGACAGGAAGTCATAGTAATTCACATGACTAAAGAAAAAGGTCGCATCAAAACTAAATGTTACTAAAAGATACGATTCGGAAATCCATTGCCGCTTATAGGCCTATATATATTCTTTTTATTTTACTTATTTGTACCTACATTCTTTTCTTTGTCTTATTTTCATATGTTCTTTTCCTTTTCCTTTTTTTAATGGTTTGTAAAGAGTGATTTATAATCAAGTTAGAGATATTTATTAGTTAAAGCCTTTCTTTACTTTTCTGTATTTTCCTATAGGGTAAGGATGAATATTGTCTGTACCAGTGGCGTAGTCACGGGGGGTCCTGGGTGGGGCCTGGGCCCCCTCATTTACATGTCCGGCCCCCTCAGATTTTCAATTGTTTAAAATCGCGACGGTGAAAACGCACATATCACCCGCCGCACAAGACGATCGCAATGCAGTCCGAAACACTCGTGGCTGAGAGGTTAAGGCGATGAACTAGAAATCCATTTGGGTTTCCCTGCGCAGGTTCGAATCCTGATGACTACGAATCCCCCCAGTCCCCCCAGTCAGGGGCCAGTTTGGCCTGCTCATTTTAAGCTGGGCCCCCTCAAAAAAAAAATTCTGGCTACGCCCCTGGGGCCTCGTGTACTAAGACTTGCGTTGAATTCATACTGACACATTACGTACGGACAAATCTGTGAATGTGCGAACACACAAAGAAATCCAGATGTATCAATCTCTGCATTCGAAGGATCCCACGCATATTCTCTTTGTACATCCCGATTAACGTAAAATTGAGCGCACATGCACAAGCGCAACACTCCAAAAAGTCTCCTCCCTTAATTAAACTGATTTAAATATGGTAATTGGGCAAAAGCAAGCGGCACAAAACGAAAGTGAAAGTACAGAAAGTGAATTGGAGGTGGTACTATCGCAGGTAGAAATTAGAAAAAAAAAATATTTGGAACTTTGTTTATTCCGGAACTTTCCGGAATTAATAACAAAAGGAAAAAAATATGAGTGGGAGAGTTTGGCTGATGCCATCAATGCCGTTGGATCTGAAAGTCGCACTGTAAATGATCTTAAAAAGAAATGGTCTGATAACTGGTCTGATAACTGTCTTTAGTGGATAACCGCGGTCTCCTGAAGGGTTGTTGTATAATTAAATGCAAATAAATAAAAATAAAAAGTACTATTAGATAGAACCATAACTTTAAATTCATCACTCACCAAGAAGCCACCCATCGCGCACCCTGCCAGCTACCAGCTGTTTGTAAGGATGTCTGAATCATGGGTTGACCCGTGCGCACGGTTTTATAAGTCTCAATTTTTGTTTGCGTAAGCCATTTTTTGCTTTTGGGCGCACGTAAACTTTTAGTAAGGATCCTACGCACAGTTTTATAAATGAGACCCCTGGTCTGTACGTTTCACCAAATAGAACATGTTATCAGAATGTTTGGGAAGTTGATAGTAGGAGCCTGAGCCGAGTTCAGCCTTGGAGAAGCTGTGTATCTGTGTGTGCGTTAATATGGTCTGTATTGGTGAGGGGATTAACTGACTTGTTTTCGACAAGCCACGTCACTAACCCGTCAACCATGTGATCAACGGAGATATGCTTTAGACTGTCTGCTCTTGTGTGGAAAATTCCTAGATAAGTACTTTAGCTGTCTTGTTCATTATATTTATTTTAATCTAAAAACAACATTACTTAAATTAGATATTAATATAATTATATATATATATATATATATATAATTCTGATCCTCTACAAGAAGAGAGAACTGTCTATCTTGGCTGCAGTTTTTTCACTCCTCCCCTCACTGCAGCCGCCTACTCTTGCTTTCATTTCAGTCGAGGCGCATCTCAAACAAGCCTATTTATGTAAAACTTTAACTCGACTCACATGGACACACTGGTGATAGTTGGTCTGAAGAGAAAAGATTACTCAGGACTGTTCATGTCATGTCATAGATATTAATAATTTGCTCTGTGGTGTTGCTGTTGTTGCCCAGTCAATTCTCTAGCCCTCTGGTCTTGCTTGCTCTATTGTCTGTATCTGGATAACACACTTTAGAGTATATTAACATTAATCTTTCTGATGCCAGATACACTCAATGGAGTGTAGAAGAGCTCTCACTCACTCATCTGCTTCCACCTTGCCTTTTGTCATTTCATCTTTTCTGATTACTGATGCTTGGTATTGGATGCAAACTTCAGGTCAAATCAAGAAATTAGGATTCAGGAAAGTCTATGTGATAAATGTGACCTCTGCATCATTTTACTGAGGGATTTATAATCTTAGAACAGAATTATTCTCTGAAAGAAAATTAATTTTTCTGTTGACAGAGCCTGACTACTCATAGCTCAGAATAACATGCTGTAGGCTTTCTCAGTGATAAATGAAAGTGCCAAAGACCATATTCTGAATTGTAGCAGGGCTAAGTCTTTCTCCATCTCTTACTTGTTTTCTATCTTGCTCACATTCTTTTTCTTATTCTATCGTCCCTCCCTTTTTATCAATTTCTTATCCAGAATGACAAATGATGCTCCTTGTATGGTTTATCTTGTAGCACTGTTGTGAGGTCTGACCCATATCAATTCTCTGAGGTGTGTATTGATTGCACAAACACTAAGATCTATCTATTGTTTGGAACAGCTCTTGTCTTTCAGCACTTAGCCTGCCGCTGTCAAATATCCAGCAATAACACTGGATGCACAACAAATGTGTGTCATTCATTCTGTTATTGAAAGTCTGTCAATCCAATATGTTAAACTACAGCCACAATTTTTACAGGTCTATTGTCGAAAGAAAATCATTACAGAACTGTTCAAAAGAGTGAATATTTATTGTAGTGTTGTAAAATGGATGACAGGTCTTAAGACTAGATTTTTTAAAAGTCTTGATCTTGTCTCGGTTTCGACCGCATTTGTAATTTGTCTCGTCTCGGTCTCAGACTAAGAGGACTCTAGATTTTATCTCAAGACTGGTCAAGAACCTGCGAGGACATCACCAAATTGCTGGTGCATTGTCTGATACATTTGATAACATCATTAATGTGATTTGTCAAGTCAAGTCACCTTTATTTATATAGCGCTTTTTACAATGTAGATTGTTTCAAAGCAGCTTTACAGTGGTCACAGGAAAAACAATATAAACAAAGTTTGTTTGGCTGAACAGCGGCCTTAAAAGAGCAGGCAAATCAATAATTTTAAGTGTTAAGTTTCCCCAACTGAGCAAGACTTAGGCGACAGCGGCAAGGAACCAAAACTCCGGCAGGTGAAGTAATGAATGAAGAACAGAATGGAGAAAAAACCTTGGGAGAAATCAGGCTCAGTCGGGGGACCAGTTCTCCTCTGGCCAACAGCCAAACAGTGGATGATTATTATATTGACAACAATTCAAGTCCAATATGAAGTCAACTTTGGTCCGGTTCGAGATTACTAACTTTGGTCCATCATTATTAGGGCATTCAGACAACACAACAGGTATTGTACTCTATTGCTTTCTTTGTCACAATACAATTTTACAAGCCTGTGAAAGTAGTCTATTGGTTTCAAATCAGTTTTTACTGTATTGTAAAACATGTCAATTGACAAAAGGCAAAGAGGCCATATGATGCCGCACAGTGATTGTGGTGTGAATAAAGTAAATAAAAAAAATTCACACCCTGATCATGTTTTCAAGAGTACTGTTGTACTGTTGTTAAATAACAAGATGGCGCCGCGGATGGCAGCCTCGGTTTTTAGCTCTACAGTGATTGTCCTGTCTTTGTTTGTTTGCTCTGCTTTTAGTCATTCTTTTCCGATTGTTTTCACCAAAAACGAACTACTGGACATTAGGGATCACACTCCAGACAATATTTCTGCGGTTTTTGATTATTCAGACGTTTTACTCGATATCCTCGTTGGAGTCGCGACTGTCTCTTTAAACCGAGCCAGACGCAGGCGTGGGAAACGAGCCGGGGCACTAGTCAAACTCCGCTCACGGGGCTTCCGCACTCCTCTCCCCAGTATTCATCTTGCTAATCTCCGTTCTCTTCCTAATAAAATGGATGAACTGCTTCTCCTCACCCGGATTAATAAGGATTTTTTCAATTCTGCTGCTCTGTGCTTCACTGAGACCTGGCTAAATGTGAACACACCGGACAATGGACTATCTCTGCCGGGCTTCCAGCTGTTCCGAGCAGATCGCATCACGGAGCTAACCGGGAAAACGAGAGGTGGAGGTTTGTGTTTCTACATCAACGAAGGTTGGTGTTCAGATATAACAACGCTGAAGAAGATATGCTCTCCTAACATAGAGACTCACTTCATAAACTGTAAACCTTTCTATTCACCGCGTGAGTTTTCCTCGTTTATTCTCGTGAATGTTTACATTCCTCCAGACGCGTGTGTCAGCACGGCATTACAACAGCTGGCTGAACAAATAGCTGAGACTGAACGGAAGTATCCAGACTCTCTTTTAATCATTCTGGGGGATTTTAACAAAGCAAATCTCTCCCGTGAACTGCCAAAATACAGACAGCACATTACATGTCCCACCAGAGACAGTAATATTCTTGACCACTGCTACACCACAATAAAGAATGCATATCACTCCGTCCCACGGGCAGCTTTGGGGCTTTCTGATCACTGTGTGGTTCATCTTATACCATCCTACAGGCAGAAACTGAAATCAGCTAAACCTGCAAAAAAGACTGTGAAAAGATGGACTAATGAAGCAGAGGAGAATCTCAAAGCCTGTTTTGATTGTACGGAATGGAATGTTTTTGGAACTGCCAGCACTAATCTGGATGAGATAACGGATACTGTAACATCATACATCAGTTTCTGTGAGGATACACACATTCCTACAAGGACATTCTTATCATTTCCTAATGATAAACCATGGTTTACTGGGAAACTCAAACAGCTTCGTCACAACAAAGAGGACGCTTACAGAAGTGGGGATGGTGTTTTGTACAAACAGACCAGGAACAGACTGACAAAGGAGATTAGAGCAGCCAAAAAAAGTTACGCTGAAAAGCTGAGAAACAAGTTTTCTTCCAATAACCCTGCTGCTGTCTGGTCAGGCCTGAAGAATATCACCAATTACAAGCCGCCAACCCACCGACCTGCTGAGAACCAACATCTGGCGGATGAGTTAAATACTTTTTACTGCAGGTTTGAGAAACCCAATCTCACACCTCACACCCACTCTGATCTGCACTTCACACGTCCCCCAACACCTCCTGCACCCCCTCTCCACCCCCCCGCCATCCAACCAGAGCTTAAGGTCTGTGTGGAGCAGGTATCCAAAATCTTCAAAAGACAGAAGATAAGGAAAGCTTCAGGCCCAGACGGCATCTCATCTGCTTGTTTGAAAGCCTGCGCTGACCAACTGGCTCCAGTCTTCACGCAGATCTTCAATAGATCATTGGAGCAGTGTGAAGTTCCCCGTTGCTTCAAACGCTCCACCATCATTCCTGTCCCCAAAAAAAACAAAATCACTGGACTTAATGACTACAGACCTGTCGCTCTCACATCTGTGGTCATGAAGTCATTTGAGAGACTGGTTCTGGCCCACCTGAAGGACATCACTGGACCCTTGCTGGATCCTCTTCAATTTGCCTACAGAGCAAACAGGTCTGTGGATGATGCAGTCAACATGGGACTGCATTATATCCTGCAACATCTTGACAGACCTGGGACTTATGCAAGGATCTTATTTGTGGACTTCAGCTCGGCCTTCAACACCATCATGCCTGATCTTCTTACAGCTAAACTGACCCAGCTCTCCTTGCCATCCTCAATCTGTCAGTGGATCACCAGCTTCCTGACAGACCGGCAACAGCGAGTGAGACTGGGGAAACTCACATCCAGGTCTCTCACTACCAGCATTGGCGCCCCCCAGGGGTGTGTTCTCTCCCCACTGCTCTTCTCCCTGTACACCAATGACTGCACTTCTAAAGACCCTTCTGTGAAGCTACTGAAATTTGCAGACGACACCACCGTCATCGGCCTCATCTGAAACGGTGACGAGTCTGCTTACAGACTGGAGGCAGTGGAGTCTTTCAGGTTCCTGGGCACCACCATCTCTCAGGACCTGAAGTGGAACAATCACATTGACTCCATTGTAAAAAAGGCCCAGCAGAGACTGTACTTCCTTCGTCAGCTGAGGAAGCTCAACCTCCCAAAGAAGCTGCTGATACAGTTCTACTCGGCCGTCATTGAGTCTGTTTTGTGCACCTCCATCACTGTCTGGTTTGGTTCAGCTACCAAATCTGACATTGGGAGACTACATCGCACAATCCGGACTGCAGAGAGGATTATTGGTGCTTCCCTGCCAGCCCTCCAGGACCTGTACTCTTCCAGAGTGAAAAAGAGAGCAGGTAAAATCATCACAGACTTTGCTCACCCTGGAAACACCCTGTTTGAACTGTTACCGTCAGGACGGCGACTCCGATCACTGGCCACTAGAACATCTCGGCACAGGAACAGTTTCTTTCCACAGGCTATTTCACTCTTGAACAGTTGAATTAATAAGAGATTAAATGCTGGGCAGAGCGCAGGGAAAGAAAAACAATGCAGACGGATGTTATGGCTGACATTCTGTCCTTACCTATTCCCTCTCCCACTCCATACAAAAAATCCCAGCATGTGACCACATGTACTGTGTATGTTATGTATTGTTATTGTTATTTGCTATGTAAACTCATGTTGTGTTGTAAATGTGCACTGGAAGCTTCAACACCAAGACAAATTCCTTGTGTGTGCAAGCACACTTGGCAATAAAGCTCTTTCTGATTCTGATTCTGATTCTGATTGTGTGCAATAGATTCTGTTTTTGCATTGAGTTGTGTTACAGTAGTGTACATACAATATGTACATACATACGTACAATAGAATTTACTATAGATTTATACTCCTCATATGAAACTCACAAATCTAAATGCTTAATGCTCTGCAGAGATCTAAGCATATCCATTACTGTAAAGTTTCTAAAAATATGCATTGTCAGTTATGAAACAAAGAACCTTTTTCACAAATTGAGCATTGTGTTTTCAATTGTTTTGCTGTAGTGTGTTAGGGTGTATAGTGTTTACATTTTTGAAAGCTTTGCTGCTCTTTTGGTGTGAAAGTTTGAGTTTTGAAGTGAGAAGGTGTGATTGTGTTTATGTAGCTTTAGAAAAGGGTGTTGTGTTTAGACATTGGGGAACATGGAGGAAACATTTTTGAAATGTGTTTTAGCATTTGAGAAAAACTATATTATTATTTATTTATTTTTAAAATACATTTGGATTTTACTACATGTATATAGCTTAAAACAATCGGCACAAATAACACTGTTGGATTTAATCTTCATGATAATGTGGATATGATGCATATAATTAATAAATGTCATTAATTCTTACAATCGCTCTTCTCACATTTATTTTCTACAATCTAACTTCAGTTCACAACCTCGCCATCTGTGTCGCCAATTCCCTTTGTCTCCAGAATGTGCGTACATTCTCCCATCAAGTTAGTTTTTTATAGATCACAACCATTGCATGGGAACTACCATGCGTACGTTTCCAGCCCCATTTTGTGCGTATGCATGCTTTATAAATGAGACCCCTGGGGCCTCGTGTACAAAAACTTGCATTGAAATCATACTAAAACATTGCGTATGGACAAATCTGCGTATGAAGGATATGAATATGTGCGTATGAATATGTCCACACATATTCACTTTGTACATCCCAATGATCGTAAAATTGAACGTACATGCACGAGCTCAACACCCCACACAGTCTCAAATGCGAGGGGGGAGCGGTGTGGGGTGGGGTATAACTGTCAGCTAGGGAAAACACAAAACCCGGATTAAAGTGAAAATGAGTGAATTTATTATAATACTGCAGAAAACAAACAATGCCCGGAGGCTGGCTGGCTGGCTGGCGGTGGTGCAAGGATTCAATGGGCTGAAGTGCCAATGAGGTGAAGTGATAATCCAGAGTGAAAACCGTGGACCATGGAACACAGGAGATGGGAACATGGGAGATCCAAAGCCAGCGCGGGCATAACAGAGACAACGACTCAACAACACAGCAGTGGAGAGAAGTGAACTAAATAGGCAGATGAGATGAGAATCGGGTGTGTGAGATCAGGCAGTGATCAGTGACCATGCCCACACTCACACACATATACACACAGGAAGAACTAGGAGACGATTCACGAATCGTGACAGATACTGCTTAGAGGGAGGATTTCAGGCATTCTTTCTACAGGGAGTGCAGAATTATTAGGCAAGTTGTATTTTTGAGGATTCATTTTATTATTGAACAACAATCATGTTCTCACTGAACACAAAAAACTCATTAATATCAAAGCTGAATATTTTTGTATCAATATTTTAAGTAGTTTTTAGTTTTAGCTATTTTAGGGGGATATCTGTGT
Source organism: Rhodeus uyekii (assembly GCA_037043235.1). Lineage (NCBI taxonomy): Eukaryota > Metazoa > Chordata > Actinopteri > Cypriniformes > Acheilognathidae > Rhodeus > Rhodeus uyekii. The sequence continues at coordinate 606,615 of JAWRVZ010000260.1, read as the reverse complement.
GTGCAGGTGACTATCACTGTGCATAATTATTAGGCAACTTAACAAAAAACTAATTTATACCCATTTCAATTATTTATTTTTACCAGTGAAACCAATATAACATCTCAACATTCACAAATATACATTTCTGACATTCAAAAACCAAACAAAAACAAATCAGTGACCAATATAGCCACCTTTCTTTGCAAGGACACTCAAAAGCCTGCCATCCATGGATTCTGTCAGTGTTTTGATCTGTTCACCATCAACATTGCGTGCAGCAGCAACCACAGCCTCCCAGACACTGTTCAGAGAGGTGTACTGTTTTCCCTCCTTGTAAATCGCACATTTGATGATGGACCACAGGTTCTTAATGGGGTTCAGATCAGATGAACAAGGAGGCCATATCATTAGATTTTCTTCTTTTATACCCTTTCTTGCCAGCCACGCTGTGGAGTACTTGGACGCGTGTGATGGAGCATTGTCCTGCATGAAAATCATGTTTTTCTTGAAGGATGCAGACTTCTTCCTGTACCACTGCTTGAAGAAGGTGTCTTCCAGAAACTGGCAGTAGGACTGGGAGCTGAGCTTGACTCCATCCTCAACCTGAAAAGGCCCCACAAGCTCATCTTTGATGATACCATCCCAAACCAGTACTCCACCTCCACCTTGCTGGCGTCTGAGTCGGACTGGAGCTCTCTGCCCTTTACCAATCCAGCCACGGGCCCATCCATCTGGCCCATCAAGACTCACTCTCATTTCATCAGTCCATAAAACCTTAGAAAAATCAGTCTTGAGATATTTCTTGGCCCAGTCTTGACGTTTCAGCTTGTGTGTCTTGTTCAGTGGTGGTCGACTTTCTGCCTTTCTTACCTTGGCCATGTCTCTGAGTATTGCACACCTTGTGCTTTTGGGCACTCCAGTGATGTTGCAGCTCTGAAATATGGCCAAACTGGTGGCAAGTGGCATCTTGGCAGCTGCACGCTTGACTTTTCTCAGTTCACGGGCAGTTATTTTGCGCCTTGGTTTTTCCGCACGCTTCTTGCGACCCTGTTGACTATTTTGAATGAAACGCTTGATTGTTCGATGATCACGCTTCAGAAGCTTGGCTATTTTAAGACTGCTGCATCCCTCTGCAATATATCTCACTATTTTTTACTTTTCTGAGCCTGTCAAGTCCTTCTTTTGACCCATTTTGCCAAAGGAAAGGAAGTTGCCTAATAATTATGCACACCTGATATAGGGTGTTGATGTCATTAGACCACACCCCTTCTCATTACAGAGATGCACATCACCTAATATGCTTAATTGGTAGTAGGCTTTCCAGCCTATACAGCTTGGAGTAAGACAACATGCATAACGAGGATGATGTGGTCAAAATACTCATTTGCCTAATAATTCTGCACTCCCTGTATATGCTGTCCTATACATATATATTTCACTAAGTGAACAATAGCGATCACAACTAGATCGAGGAAGTTTATGATATAAACTTCAGTTGGCTTGAGAAAGCCTAGCCTGAAAGTTTAAATTAGTTGTAAAAGCTTCAAGCTTGAAAAGTTTTGAGAGTTTGTCGCTATCAAGATTTATTTGGAGATTACTGATGATTCAGTTGGTCAGTGAGTGGTGCTGTTTCCCACACACAGAAGTAAGCAGCATTTTCTACAGTTATATTTGCAATCTTTGATATGTTTGCCAGTATTTCATAGTTAGTATGTAAAATAGAGAGATTTAACTTACTAATTAAAGTTAAAAAAAAGTCTTTTTTCAGGATTTAAAAAAAAATGCATATCCATTGCAATGGACATTGGGTTCCAATGACTGCTACTCAATGCACATGCTGATTGAAATTTATTATATATCCTCTTGAGTCCCACAAGTTTGCCTGATGTGCATTTTGTAATTTTTCTTGCTATTTGAGATATGTAGGACCTATTAAATACAATACCCCCCCAAAAATGTGTACAGGTATTGTACAGATGTCTTCATGTGGTATCATAATGCTATTTGCTGTTATGGCCAGTAGGGTAATAATTAGTCAAAATTCAAATCTCATTCTAAAATATGTCAAATTTTAAGAAGAAAATTTGAGAAAATGTCATATGCAGAATATACAATTATTTATTTAATGTGATTAGTGCAAAGTGCACTACTGCTCTGTGCCACTGGGGAATACCTTGAAAGATACACACAGGAAATGTGTGTGTGTAAAGTGACTGCACTGACTCTAATGCATTTTCTATTAGAGGTTTATTTTATTAAATGTGCAATTTGTAAAACAAAAACCTCAAAATTAAAGTTGAAATGTTATATTGTTCAAGTTCTTGACCTTGGGATTTTTTTATGTTTAATTTTTTTTTTATATTGGTTTATATTAGTTTGATATTCACAGCTGTTAAGACCAAATGTCCACTGCAATTGACAACAAAAATTGCTATGAAGGAGTTATGATTTTTTTTCTTACTCATTAATAGATGCCTAATTTAATGGGATATTTTTTTTTTTTTTTTTCAGAAACCTGGAACCTAATTCTGGTCTGAAGGAAATATATGTATATATAAAGTGTTTCTTCCTGTGAAATAAAATAACTTAAATATTAGTATTTTTTAAATCATTCCTGCCAAGTACAATGGGGAAAGTAATGCAGTTTTTTCTAATCTCAAGCAGTTTTCAGATTGACTCGATCTGCCATGTCAGACTTCAGTTCAACACGGCAATTATAGCAGATAAAGGAATCAACGCAATGTAATATTTGTATAAAGCCTTCCTCCATGGGAAACAAAATAACTTAAATATTAGTATTTTTAAAATAATTCCTGCTCATGTAATGCAGCAGAGTAATGCAGTTTTTTTTAACTCAAGCAGTTTACAGTTTGAATCGATCTGCCATCGTTTTTGCATCCTTTTAAATACCTTATTTCATTTATTGTTTAAGTGTTCACAAAACATCGATCTATCAGCGAATCTGCTCAGGAAGCGCGTTTGAACTCGAGAACAGGAGTCAGACTTTAGTTAAAAGCAGATAAAAGAATTAACACAATGTAACTATATACTCAAGAATTAGTTATAAATAACTTTGACTGTTAGACGCTGCATTTGAAGAGAGTCAGCGCGCGCTGCTCAGGGAAGACTTTTACATGTGTCTCCCCATGAAAACACGAGCGAGAGTCAGAATTCGGCAATAAAGTACATAAATGAGCGCTATAAATAAACTTAGGCGATTAGACGGTTATGCGTTGCCGCGAGTCCAGGAGGACGCGCGTTTAAACTTCACTTACATTCCCTATAGTATCATAGTGCTCAACAGCGAAAATCCGTCGCCATGTAAAGACGAATGAGAGTCAGAATTTGGCCATATAAGTACATAAATCTTCAAGGAAACACGCTGCAGCGGTTACTTGATAATCGGAAACAATTTCCGTTTGATCATAAACTCTCTCACATAAATCTATTTTAGGAGATTATGATCTCTCTCTCTCCAGCAGTAATGGCGTCTTTGAAAAGCTTTGAGGCTTTGAATTGCAGCGCTCTGATTCGTTCAAACTTCAGTGTTCTCACTGACAGGGGTGTAATTTTGTGATATTATGTATGTAAAATAGAGAGATTTAACTTACTAATTAAAGTAAAAAATCGATTGTAGACCTGCAAGTTTTTTTTTCAGGATTTAAAAAAATAAAATGCATGCCCATTGGAATGGACATGTTCACACATACTGTATTGAAATGTATTATATATCAGGTGTAATGTTGTGATGTTACCAACAGATGGAGTGGACGCTCTATCTAAAATTCAGTTTTCACTTCATTAGTGAAAGTCTATGGAGATTTTATGACTTTAATCTTCAGTTTTATCAAAAATCATAAGTCTGATCAGTCTGAAAAGGGATAGTAAAACTTAATAAGCAAAACTTAATAAGCATGTTGCTGGCAAGAATTCGCTGAATTAGCATATTGGTAGCAAGCTTTATCGTTAATTAGCTTGAAAAGTTTTGAGAGTTTAAACTTAAAAATAAGTTATGATTATGCTTTTTGATCCCCAGTGTTGGAAAATTGTAATTAGTTTATAAAAATGTTTACGGTTTAATTACATCCTTGGCTTTTAACGGTCAGTTTTCACTAATGTGAAAAATACTTTTTTTATTTATATTTTAAAGCTGTAATTAAGCATTATTAATATAGGCTAATCACTTTCAAAAGAGGGGGGGGGGGGGGTGCTCAGAATTTCTAGCATAATGTAATCGGCAGGATTCGAATCTACGCGGGAAAACGCCAAAAGATTTTTAGTCCATCGCCTTAACCTCTCAGCCACGACCGGTTGAAGTACAGCGCGTCTTTGGCGGTGCATTGAGATCGTCTTGTGCGATATGTGCTTTGATATGGCGATATGTGCGTTTTCACAGTCGCGATTTTAAACAACTGAAAATCTGGTGGCTCCCCAAGGCCCACCCAGCCTATGTATGTATGTATGTATGTATGTATGTATGTATGTGTGTGAATAAACGTAGGCGCTATAAATAAACTTAGGCGCTTAAACGTTGCTGCGCGAATGCAGAAGGACGCGCATTTAAACTTCATTCAGCGCGTAAACGTCAGTCGCCTTCCCCATAACTCAGGCATAAGTTATAAATAAACTTAGGCGCTTTGACGGCAAGTGCGCGGGGACGCGCGTTTGAAGTTCATTGAGAGTCGCCGTTCCCATAGTAATCTGCTCAGCGGGGGAAATGCCTTCACCGAGTAAACACGAATGAGAGTCAGATTTCGGCCATATAAGTACATAAAACTTCCAGCAAACACGCTGCAGCGGTTACTTGATAATCGGAAACAATTTCCGTTTGATCATAAACTCTCTCACATAAATCTATTTTAGGAGATTATGATCTCTGTCTCTCCAGCAGTAATGGCGGCTCTATCAGTTTCTGGCAGAGACTAACAGCGCTCTGATTCGTTCAATCTTCAGTGATGGACGCTCCTTCTAGAGCTCTGATTAGTTTGAAGCCTTAAGGCGGGCTCAGTAATCTAAGCCCTCTGATTGGTGAATTTTAGTTCAATGTAAAGTCTATGGAACTTTTTATGATTTTAATCTTCAATTTTATCAAAAATCATAAGTCTGATCAGTCTGAAATGATATAGCAACTCAAGTCAGAACAGGTCTGAAGTCTGAGCAGAGTTTAGTGGTTGTAGCTTTAAAGCTGTACGAGGAGATTCTTTTAGAATTTTAGGTAAGAAGAAAAATAATAATAAAACTAGATAGAGGAAGTTTATGATATAAACTTCAGTTGGCTTGAGAAAGCCTAGCCTGAAAGTTAAATTTATTTGTAAAAGCTTAAAAAGTTTTGAAAGTTTACAGATGGATAGATGGAAAGAATTAGATCTTGAGCATATATACTCTTGTTAGTTATTGCCTTGCGTTGTTTCTAGGCAGTTACTAAGGTGTCGTTATGTTCTTTGATCATAATTTAATCTTTAATCAATTGATGATCAATTTTGCTAGCAAGATTTAATGTTAATTATCTTGTTGCTAGCAAGATTTAGTATGAATTCCGAAGTCATTAGCAACATTTAACATAAATAAGCATGTTGCTGGCAAGAATTTGCTGAATTAGCATATTGTTAGCAAGATTTATCGTTAATTAGCTTGAAAAGTTTTGAGAGTTTAAACTTAAAAATAAGTTATAATTATGCTTTTTGATCCTCAAAGTGTTGGAAAATTGTAATTAGTTTATAAAAATGTTTACGGTTTAATTACATCCTTGGCTTTTAACGGTCAGTTTTCACTAATGCAAAAAATACTTTGTTTAATTTCTATTTTAAAGCTGTAATTAAGCATTATTAGTATAGGCTAATCACTTTCAAAAGAGACTGCAGTTACACTGCATGTATATGTAGCCTTTTATATATACTAAATAGATGTGTATGTGTATATATATATATATATATATATATATATATATATATATATATATATAATATGTATAGAGGTGTGTGTGTGTGTGTATATATATATATATATATATATATATATATATGATACTGTGAATAATACTTTGTTTTATTTCTATTTTAAAGCTGTAATTAAGCATTATTAATATAGGCTAATCACTTTCAAAAGAGACTGCAGTTACACCACAGTTACACTATATGTAGCCTTTTATATATACGAAATAGATGTGTGTGTATGTGTGTGTATATATATATATATATATATATATATATATATATATATAAATAAATGGTACTGTGATACTGTGAATAATACTTTGTTTTATTTCTATTTTAAAGATGTAATTAAGCATTATTTATGTAGTCTTACCACTTTCAAAACAGACAGCAGTTACACTGAATGTATATGGAGCCCTTTATATTTACAATATAAATGTAGATAGATATGCATGTATGTGTGTGAATAGATTTAGGCGCTATAAATAAACGTAGGCGCTTAGGCGTGGACGCGCGAATGCGGGAGGACGCGCGTATATGGAGCCTCTAATACATACTTTTTAGATGTATATGTAAATCCTTCCTTCATGGGAAACAAACTTAAATATTAGTATTTTTAAAATAATTCCTGCTAAAGTACAATGAGGAGAGTAATGCAGTTTTTTCTAATCTCAAGTAGTTTTCAGATTGACTCGATCTGCCATGTCAGACTATGAAGGAGTTATGATTTTTTTTCTTACTCATTAATAGATGCCTAATTTAATGGGATATTTTTTTTTTTTTTTTCAGAAACCTGGAACCTAATTCTGGTCTGAAGGAAATATATGTATATATAAAGTGTTTCTTCCTGTGAAATAAAATAACTTAAATATTAGTATTTTTTAAATCATTCCTGCCAAGTACAATGGGGAAAGTAATGCAGTTTTTTCTAATCTCAAGCAGTTTTCAGATTGACTCGATCTGCCATGTCAGACTTCAGTTCAACACGGCAATTATAGCAGATAAAGGAATCAACGCAATGTAATATTTGTATAAAGCCTTCCTCCATGGGAAACAAAATAACTTAAATATTAGTATTTTTTAAATAATTCCTGCTCATGTAATGCAGCAGAGTAATGCAGTTTTTTTTAATCTCAAGCAGTTTACAGTTTGAATCGATCTGCCATGTTTTTTGCATCCTTTAAAAATCTTATTTCATTTACTGTTTAAGTGTTCACAAAACATCGATCTATCAGCGAATCTGCTCAGGAAGCGCGTTTGAACTCGAGAACAGGAGTCAGACTTTAGTTAAAAGCAGATAAAAGAATTAACACAATGTAACTATATACTCAAGAATTAGTTATAAATAACTTTGACTGTTAGACGCTGCATTTGAAGAGAGTCAGCGCGCGCGCTGCTCAGGGAAGCCTTTTCCAATGTATATTGACTCACGAGCGAGAGTCAGAATTCGGCAATAAAGTACATAAATGAGCGCTATAAATAAACGTAGGTGCTTAGACGGTTATGCTTTGGCGCGAGTCCAGGAGGACGCGCGTTTAAACTTCACCTACCTTCCCCATAGTAATGTACTCCGTTGCCGAGTAAAGACGAATGAGAGTCAGAATTTGGCCATATAAGTGCATAAATCTTCAAGGAAACACGCTGCAGCGGTTACTTGATAATCGGAAACAATTTCCGTTTGATCATAAACTCTCTCACATAAATCTATTTTAGGAGATTATGATCTCTCTCTCCAGCAGTAATGGCGTCTTTGAAAAGCTTTGAGGCTTTGAATTGCAGCGCTCTGATTCGTTCAAACTTCAGTGCTCTCACTGACAGGGGTGTAATTTTGTGATATTATGAATGTAAAATAGAGAGATTTAACTTACTAATTAAAGTAAAAAATCGATTGTAGACCTGCAAGTTTTTTTTCAGGATTTAAAAAAATAAAATGCATGCCCATTGGAATGGACATGTTCACACATACTGTATTGAAATGTATTATATATCAGGTGTAATGTTGTGATGTTACCAACAGATGGAGTGGACGCTCTATCTAAAATTCAGTTTTCACTTCATTAGTGAAAGTCTATGGAGATTTTATGACTTTAATCTTCAGTTTTATCAAAAATCATAAGTCTGATCAGTCTGAAAAGGGATAGCAACTCAAGTCAGAACAGGTCTGAAGTCTGAGCAGAGTTTAGTGGTTGTAGCTTTAAAGCTCTAGGAGGAGATGCATTGAGAATTTTAGGTAAGAATAATAATAATAATAATAATAAGTTTAGATACAATATCACTAAGTTGGCTTTCTCAAGCCAACTTAATAATAAGTTTAGATACAATATCACTAAGTTGGCTTTCTCAAGCCAACTTAATAATAAGTTTAGATACAATATCACTAAGTTGGCTTTCTCAAGCCAACTTAATAAGTTTAGATACAATATCACTAAGTTGGCTTTCTCAAGCCAACTTAAAAAATAATAATAAGTTTAGATACAATATCACTAAGTTGGCTTTCTCAAGCCAACTTAATTAATGTCAACAACACGAGGTAAAGCCGCTGTAAATCACTTATCAAAGTATGCACAGTGATGAATGATGCAACCAAACCGAGTGACGCTGAGAGAATGAACGAGTTAAGGGGTGATAAAGGAGTTGTAACCGTGTGACTGTTTTATGAAAGGCTGTCATTAGGATATTTCCAGTAAAAATGGCATTAGATCTTTTCCCCACAAAAATGCATGTGGGCGAGGGAATATTTTTCTCGCACTCCGATACAATGCTCGTACACCGATTTGCTCGTATACTAAACCGAGGTATTACTTTATGTAAATTATTTTATAAATTGTAAATTAATAGCAATGCTTCCCCCAGGTGGTGATGCGATAGACTTGTAGAACAATTCTTTATGTAATGTATGCAACTTCATTTCATTGCCTGTTGGAGTTGAAAGGACGATTTGGAAATCCATTGCCGCTTTAATATATATTCTTTTAATTTTCATATTTGTACCTATATGCTTTTCTTTGTCTTATTTTTCATATGTTCTTTTCCTTTTTCTCAGTTGAATGATTTGTAATGAGTGATTTGTAATCAAGTTAGGGATTTTATTAGTTAAAACCTATCTTTACTTTTCTGTATTTTTCCATAAGGATGAATATTGTCTGCACATCTCACCAGATTGAGAATAGAATATTATCAGAGTGTTTTGCGTATTCTTTCTGTTGATAGTTGTAAGCCTGAGCCAAGTTCAGCCTTGGAGAAGCTGTGTATCTGTGTGTGCGTTACAGTTTTTCTCAAATGCTAAAACACAAAAGCCAATCCTCTAAACCAAATGACCAGTTGTCTAAACACATTTACTAAATCTAGCCATCATTTTCCAATATCATAAACACATTTCACATGAAGACACAATTCACAAAACACAATCCTCCGTTCTCATAAATCTTAACACATTTTTCCTTGCTAAGACACAAGTTGCAAAAGAACTCTGCTCATATTCTCAAATGAAAGCTCATGTGATGCAAAATGCTTGCCACAGTCAGCAATATTTGAACACAATGAACACACCTGGCGTCATTCATTACACACAATGACTCAAATTGAAGATACTTGTTGCTATAGATGTGACAACATGTATCAAAGCAAGTTCAGAGTGCAAAGTTTTCTGAAGATTCCAAACAAACACAATGGATGAAGGCAGAGTCAGGGGAAGAGGGATTTGAGTCAGAGGAGGGAGAAGAGCCTGCCATGGAAGCAGAGGAGCAGGCCAACATGGGAGAGAAGGTCCAGGAGGGAGAGCAAGACAACCTTGCACCATCAATACGGACAAGATCCGAGCAACATTCATTGACCATGTTACTGTCCATGGCATGACAACGGTTGCAGGAGGACTAAGAGACCATCCAAACCTGAGTAGGTTCACCGTGGCCACCATTATCAGGGCATTCAGACAACACAACAAGTATTATACTCTATTGCTTTGACACAGTACAATTTCACAAGCATGTGAAAGTAGTCTCTTGGTTTCAAATCAGTTGTAAATATATTGTGTTGTCAATTGACATGTTTTACATTTCTTTCTTTAGAGTTGAAAGAATGTCACATATAGGTGGGAGGGTTGCCAAATTTACAGTGGCACAAGAAACCCTCATTTTGGATATGGTTCGTGTGAGAACGACCTCATCAGACTCCGGGAGATCAGAGACAAAGTCATTGCCGATAATGTCAACTGAGTTCTCCGGCGCCAAAAGATTAGCATGAAACAGGTCTATAGGGTTCCCTTTGAGCGCAACTCTGCGTGACATAAAGACCTAAGTTACGAGTATGTGCAAGTAAATATACATTCATGTTCACAGTACAGTTAGTGGACATACTGTGTTGCTCAGTGGCCTGCATTATTTCTGGAGAATACTGTGCTCCCTGATTGACTGTTGTTTCTGAACACCTGTGCACTTTCACATTTTCACAGAGGATATTACAGTTTTACGCGATGGCCAGACCTCATGAGCACCTCTTCCTGGATGAGGCTGGCTTCAACCTGCAGAAACGAAGGCAAAGAGGCTGTAACATCATTGGCCAAAGAGCCATCACTGAGGTTCCTGGCCAACGGGGGGATAATATTACTCTTTGCAGCCATGGGTTTGGAGGGGCTTCTCCACCGGCATGCTGTCCTTGGGTCTTACAACACCCAACGTCTCCTCACCTTCCTAGAGGAGCAAAAAGACATCCTCCTGGACTACCAACAACACAATCCTGGGCCCACACATCACCTTTATGTGATAATTTGGGATAATGTACGCTTCCACAGAACAAACCAAATCAGAGAGTGGTTCACCACCAACAGTAACCACTTTTTGAACGTCTGTCTGCCACCCTACTCCTCTTTCCTGAACCCCACAGAGGAGTTTTTCTCATCGTGGAGATGGAAGGTTTATGACAGACAACCGTACACTAGAGAGAACCTCCTAAGGGCAATGGAGCTGGCCTGTTGTCATCCCAGTGGAGGCATTCCAAGGATGGATTCGCCATTCCAGGGCGTTTTTCAATAAAGTAAATACAAAAACTTCACACCCTGATCATGTTTTCAAGAGTACTGTTGTGTGCTATAGATTCTGTTTTTGCATTGAGTTGTTACAGTAGTGTACATGCAGAATTTGCTATATATTCATACTCTTCATATGAAACTCACAAATCTAAATGCCTAATAATCTGCAGAGATTTAAGAAGATCCATTACTGTAAAGTTTCTAAAAATATTCATTAGCAGTTATGAAAAAAAGAACCTTCTCACAAATTGAGCATTGTGTTTTCAATTGTTTTGCTGTAGTGTGTAATGTGTATAGTGTTTACATTTTTGAAAGCTTCGAGCTGCTCTTTTGGTGTGAAAGTTTGAAGTGAGAAGGTGTGGTTGTGTTTATGTAGCTTTAGACAAGGGTGTTGTGTTTAGACATTAGGGAACATGGAGGAAACTTTTGTGAAATGCGTTTTAGCATTTGAGAAAAACTGTTATATGGTCTGTGTTGGTGAGGTGATTAACTGGCACCATAAGGAGACGGAATGATTTGTTCTCGACAAGCCACGTCACTAACCAGTCAACCATGTGATCAACGAAGATATGCTTCAGACTGTCTGCTCTTGTGTGGAAAATTACTAGTTTTATTTATCTTTCTTAGCCAATCAGAATAATTTAACCGTCATCAATGACGTGGTTAGTACCCTCCGTTAGAGTATAATTGCTGTAACAATGTTATTGTATGTGGGGCTGGCCTACGAACTGAACCTGAAGCTGGTGAAAAAAGCTGCTGATGAAACTGCAAACTAAACTTCACTAAAAGTTCTTATATTGACTGCACTTCTGACTCCTGGTCTTCATTCGACATATCTGGTCTTTGGGTCTTAAAATTTTGGAACTGTAAATTCCCCTACAGAGTTGTCAACACTCTGTACAGAGTGCAACCACAGACTGGAACACTGTTTTTTTTTCTTTTCACTGTGTTGCTCTGTGCACTGTATTGGTGAAATCAGATCTACAGGTATAACATAGAGAAGAATAACAAACTTTGTCTGAGTCTAGATCTCACAGAATGCAGTCTATTTCCAGCTTGTTAAGGTTATAATTACCTGAACCACTAATTGCTTTCAGTGTTATATTGAGAATATTCAAGAATTATAAAAGTTATTTAGACTCTCAACAAAGTGTCTCTGTCAGACTGGATAAATGACAGGATTCAATAGCAAGTGATTGTGAGTTTATTCCAGAGAAAGTGGTGAAAATAACAAACAAAGACCAGGTGATGGCTGGTGGTGGTGGCGCAGGGACTCAATGGGCTGGTGCAGGTGAAGAGTGTGCGGTGATAAATCCCAGAGGCGATGAAGATGATGGTGCAGGAACAGGAACACAGGGAAAACAGGAGACACCGACACAACTGGCAACAACGCATAGGGGAACAACGACCTGACGACACGATGGTGAGAGGGGAATAAGGCAAAGGCTGATAGTGATCAGGTGTGGGTAATGATTGCTGATGAGGTGATCAGTAACCACGCCCCCCACTCACCTCACATACACACACAGTCTCTAGGACAGGGAATTCATGAACCGTGACAGTTATGGCAGAGTCTCACGGGCTCTACTCCAAGTGCGATGACACCTCTGGATGAATGCGTGAGCGGAGGGGACCGCGACTTCAGATTCCAGACTAGGAAAGATTGGTCGCTGGTACCCTAGACTACATTCAAATGGCGAAAGGCCCGTGGATGACACTGGTAACGAGTTATGTGCGTACTCAACCCACGGGAGTTGTTTGGCTATGAAGCAGGATTCTGAGACACGGTACACCGCAAACATCTCTCAAGGTCTTGGTTGGCTCGTTCAGTCTGGCCATTGCTCTGGGGACAGACTAAACCCGAAGACAGACTAACACTCGCACCCAGTAATCTACAAAATTCTCTCCAAAATTTGGAAATAAATTGGGGACCTCTGTCAGAGACCACGTCAGTCGGGAGGCCATGAATGCGAAAGACGTGCTCAATAACAGATGCCGCTGTCTCCTTAGCTGATGGTAATTTGGGTAAGGGTATGAAATGCGCGGCTTTCGAGAACCGGTTCACTGCGGTCAAAACAACCGTGTTCCCCTGGGAGGGCGGTGACAAAATCTAGCGCAATGTGGGACCAGGGTCTCGAAGGCACCGACAGCGGCTGAAGCAACCCATCTGGTGAACGATTGGAAGTCTTACCCTGGGCACAGACAGAACAAGCCAACACAATCTCAGATGTCCCAGGCCATCTTAGACCACCAGAATCGTTGTTTGACTAAAAAAACTAGTACGGCTGATTCCTGGATGACAGGCAACCTTGGAACAGTGACCCCACTGGATGACCTCGGACCTTACTTCTTCCGGCACGAATAACCGACTCGGTGGCCCACCGGGCGGAGGCGTTACCCCTTCTAAGGCCGACTTGACCTTCGCTTCGATCTCCCATACGAGTGAAAATGCTGCCTCGGCTGCATTGCACCACCTGAACGTCGTTGTGGGGGAGGTCAAGGCTGTCAGAGGAGCAGCTAGTTGGCTGAAGTTACGAATGAAACGTCGATAGAAGTTGGCGAACCCCAGGAACCTCTACAGAGCCTTGAGAGAATCCGGGGTTGGCCACTCCACCACAGCCTTAACCTTGTCGGGATCCATGCGCACTCCCTCCGACGAGATGTACCCTAGGAAAGAAACAGACTGTGCATGAAAAACACATTTCTCCGTCTTGACAAAAAGCCCATTCTGTAACAGCCGTTGGAGCACTCGTCTGACATGTTGGACATGTTCCTGGAGAGACAAGGAAAAAATTTGTATGTCATCCAGGTAAACATACGTGAACTGGTCTATCATGTCTCCCAACACGTCATTGACAAGTGCTTGGAAGACAGCTGGGGAGTTGGACAGCCCAAATGGCATAACCAAGTATTCAAAATGTCCCCTGGGGGTATTAAAAGCTGTCTTCCACTCATCCCCCTCTCTTATGCGAACCAAATGATAAGCATTACGTAAATCCAGTTTTGTGAAGATAGATGCTCCCTGCAACCTCTCGAAAGCTGAAGACATCAACGGTAGAGGATAGGTATTCTTCACCGTGATGTTGTTCAACCCTCGGTAATCAATGCAAGGTCGCAGGGAACCATCCTTCTTCCCCACAAAAAATAACCCTGCCCCCGCTGGAGAAGAGGGGCGGATGAACCCGGTTGCCAAAGAATCAGAAATATATTTCTCCATGGCCTCCCTCTCAGGAGTAGAAAGCGAGTATAGTTTGCCCTTAGGCGGAGACATACCTGGTAAAATATCTATTGCACAGTCGTAAGGACGATGCGGAGGGAGAGAAGCAGCTCGGGACTTATTGAACACTTCCTTCAGGTCGAGATACTCCGGGGGCACATTAGAAAAATTCACCGTCTCCTCCTGCAACACAGAACTAGACAGACGTACGTGCAGACACAAGACAAGAGACATGGCACTGATCACTCCAATTTAAAATGGTATTGTGACCCAAGTCAACCCTGGGGTTTTGTTTGACCAACCAGGGGTGACCGAGGACGATGGGAACTGAAGGGGAGTCCATGATGAAAAAGTAAATCTTTTCAGTGTGATTGCCTGCCATAGTGAGACGGAGGGGTATGGTTCTCTGGGAAATGTCTGGTAAACTCTGACCCCCTAGTGCATTGACGGCAATGGAGTGCGTGAGTGGTTCAGTAGTGATCCGGAGTTGATGTGCCAGTGAACGATCCATGAAATTTCCCTCAGCCCTAGAGTCAGAGTCAACCCCAGAGCCAGTAGCCTCCTCCTTACAGGTGGGTGCGGGCTTTTGAATGGGCACTGAAGGAGGAAGTGTCCCTCTGCACCGCAGTAGATGCAGAGACCATGGGCTCTGCGACGTTCTCTCTCCTCCCGGGAAAGTAAAACTCGACCAACCTGCATGTGCTCGTGGTCGAAGGTGGGGCTGACCGCGCCAGGGTGGTCGATTGGTGGTCTCGTCGAGGGTCCTGAACCTGCAGATTGAGTTAACCAGCGTCTGCCTCGTTCCAGACGGGAATCCACCCTTAGTGCTAACTCAATAAGATCGTTGAGACTGGTTGGCAGGTCCAGGGTGTAGATCTCCTGCTGGACACGATCAGCCAACCCATGCAGGAACCTGTCCCACTGCGCCTCCTCGTTCCATTTACAGTCGGCCGCGAGCGTCCTAAACTCGATCGAGTAATCTGAAACAGATCCATTACCTTGTGTCAAGTCCAAGAGTTTCCGTGCGGCCTCGCGGCCGACCACTGACCTGTCAAATACTCTTTGCATTTCAGTGGAGAAGTCCTGGAACGAGGAGCAGTAAGGTTCTTGATTATCCCACACCGCGGTTCCCCAAAGTGTTGCACATCCCGTGAGCAGGGTGACAACCAATGCCACCTTGGCTTGTTCGGTGGCATATGGAACAGGAACACAGGGAAAACAGGAGACACTGGAGACACTGGAGACTAAGGATGGCTGGCGCGAAACCTCATTTACATGTCCGGCCCCCTCAGATTTTCAATTATTTAAAACCGCAACTGTGAAAACGAAAGTGAAAGCACATATTGCCCGCCGCACAAGACGATCGCAACGCACCTCCAAATTCAACAATGGCGTGCTGCATCACAAACAATCGTGGCAGAGAGATTAAGGGGATGGACTAGAAATCCATTGGGTATTCCCCGCGCAAGTTCGAATCCTGCCGACTACACAACCCCCCCTCCCCTGTAAATAAACACACGCATTTTGGCACCCTCATTTTAAGCTGGGCACCCTCAAAAAAATTATTCTGGCTACGCCCCTGCTATATAGATGCCCAAAATGATGCACAAGATGTGGGTTTATTGTAGTAGGAGCTTGCATTGGTGTTATCACTGCATTTGTTTGATCATCATCAATCAATCAATCAAAATTTATTTATATAGCGCCTAACAACAACCAAAAGGTGCACAAGGCGCTTTCCAGAAAAATATATATATATTAAATGACAACATAATGAAACAACAAAATAAAGCAAAAATAAGATCATAGTCAAGTCCGAGGCTATGCGTTAAAAGCTTGAGTGAAAAGGTTGGTTTTTAACTGTGATTTAAAGACATTCAATACTGTAATATTACGGAGATAAGCAGGGAGTGCATTCAACAATTTAGGACCCTGGACGCTAAAACACCGGCCTCCAAACTTTTTAAACCTGAACCTCGGAGTAATCAGAGAGATAAGCTCAGAGGAGCGGAATGTTCTGGCTGGCTGGTAGACTTTTACTAATTCAGCAAGGTAAGCTGGGGCCAAGCCATGGATGGTCTTGAACACGAACAGTAGCATCTTATACTCCACCCTAAACTGCACTGGGAGCCAGTGAAGCGAGCGGAGGACAGGGGTGATATGTGACCGTTTAGAGGTGTTGGAGAGAAGAAGTGCGGCAGCGTTTTGTACCAATTGAAGACGATTAAGCAGTGACATATTTAGTCCAGAGTAGAGGGCATTACAATAGTCAATCCTTGAGCTGATGAAGGCATGGATTGCTTTATCAATATCAGCTCTGGGCAAAAAATGTTTGACCTTACTGAGTAGTCTTAGCTGATAAAAACTTGCCTTAACTACTGCACCAATCTGTTTATCAAATTGCACATTTTTATCCAAGATAACACCCAGGTTACGCACAGTAGGAGCAAACTTAGGTGTTAGAGGGCCAAAGCTATCTGCAGTGTTGGATAAATCCGGGCTGAACATGATGTACTCAGTCTTTTCTTCATTTAAATGAAGGAAATTCTGGGAAAGCCACTGTTTGATGTCCTGAAGGCAATTGTGGAGAGGGTCCAATGCAGACCGATTACTCAGAATCACAGGAAGGTAGATCTGGAGATCGTCTGCATAGAAATGGATATGTACGTTGTGTCTGGAGATAAGTTGACCAAGTGGCAGCATGTAGAGAGAAAACAAAACAGGACCGAGAATGGAACCCTGTGGCACTCCAGATGACAACGGAGTAACTGAGGAGGAAAATTCATTAAGCATAACTGAAAAAGTTCTGTTAGTGAGGTATGAGAGGAACCACTTTATCACCGCCCCCTGCAAACCAGCAACATGTTGAAGACGAGAGATGAGAATATCATGATCCACAGTGTCAAATGCAGCGGTAAGGTCCAGTAAGACCAAAACCACAGAGCTTTTTCTGTCCAGTGCTTCCAGAATGTCGTTATGTACTCTCAGTAACGCCGATTCAGTGCTGTGCCTGGTCCTGAAACCAGACTGGAATGTATCACCAATGCTGTTCAGTTGGAGATGAGCCTGGAGCTGGGCATAAACAAGCTTCTCCATCAACTTAGACATAAATGACAGGTGAGAAATAGGGCGGAAGTTGGAAAGTATGGTGGGATCAAGGTTGGGTTTCTTGAGCAGTGGTCTAATAATGGCATGTTTGAGAGCTGTAGGAACAGTACCCAGAATAAGACAGCTGTTTATGAAGGAGACAAGGCAGGGACCAATGATGTCAACAGCCTCCTTCAGAATCCTTGCAGGGACAGCGTCTAGAGGGCAGTTGGTAGACTTCAACTCGAGGACAGCTTTTTTGAGGTCCACAAGAGTAACTGCCTCAAAGTTCTCTAGTACACATTGTGACGCACAAGACGGCATGGCAACAGTAGAATGTTGAGTAATGGTTTGTCTGACAGCCAAAACCTTGTCCACAAAATATTGCTTGAATGCATTACATGT
The DNA here is from genome assembly GCA_037043235.1 of Rhodeus uyekii. NCBI lineage: Eukaryota > Metazoa > Chordata > Actinopteri > Cypriniformes > Acheilognathidae > Rhodeus > Rhodeus uyekii. The sequence goes on along the minus strand of JAWRVZ010000260.1, from coordinate 588,965 downwards.
ATTTTCAGAAACATCATTCAAGGTAACAGACACCGGATTAATGACAGAGTTAATAGTGTTAAATAAAATTCCAGGACGGTGGCTATTGCTATTGATGAGATAGGAGAGGTATTGTCCTTTAGCTTCCTTCAGTGCTCTTTGATATGCGGACAGACTGTCTCTAAACATCTCCAACGATACCTGCAACCTATCCTTCTTCCATTTTCGCTCAGCCTGTCTACATCGGCGCCTGAGGGCCCTAGTTGTGTCATTGAGCCAGGGGACCAGAGGACCATTAGACGACTTCACCTTGTATGGTGCAACAGAATCCATAATCTGGGAGCAGATGTTGTTGAAGGAGGAGATGAAAAGGTCAGGGCAAATAGGTGAAGCTAACTCAACAGAAGCAAAATCAGAAACAGAAAATAAAGCAATAAAATCTTCAACAGTAGATGAGGTGATAATGCGACGACGATGAGGGGCATAAGTTGTAGGTTCTGGCGAAACAGAACGAATGTCAAACTGTATGAGGGAATGATCAGAGATGGGAAAATCCACAACCTCACAAGCTGACACAATTACCCCACGCGAGATGATAAGGTCAAGAGTGTGACCTAACCGATGAGTAGGACCAGATATGGACTGAACCAGATCTAATGAAGCTAAAAGTGCCTTAAAATCATTAGCAGGTTTATCAGAGGGGCAGCAAACATGAATGTTAAAATCACCACAAATTAAAATCTTTGCCAGAAATTCTGTTAGGAACTCTGAAAACTCAGTTAAGAAAACCATATTAAATGTGGGCGGCCTGTAGATAACTGCACATAAAATAGGACAGGGTAGTGTTAGTATAAAAACTTGCAGCTCAAAGCTGGAATACCCTCTAGTGGACAACTGGCGACACTTCAGGGACTGTCTATGTGCGGTGGCTATACCCCCGCCCCTACCCGCTTGCCGCGGGGAGTTTAGGTAGAGGTAACCCGAGGGGAGGAGCTCCGAGAAAGCACTGACGTCACCTGGGGGAAGCTAGGTTTCGGTGAGGAAAAACAAATCCAGATTGTGAGAGGAAATTATATCATTGAGGACAAATGTCTTGTTATTTAGTGATCTGGTGTTGCAAAGTGCCAAGTGGAACGTAGTCAAGTTGTTGACAGGTGGCGATGTCACACTGGGAATCGGAAGGAGGTTTTCCTGAACGCAACCCCGAGTAGATGTTCCAACCCGGCGGGAACATGGAGAAGGGAGGCCAGTGTAGAGGCAAACCGGCCGAAGCCAACGGTAGCATTCCCGCGATCTTCTAGCGTAGCCAACTCCAGACTGATTTCCACCCCTCTGCAATGACGAATCCAGGTAAATCCTCAGCCTGACATGAAGTCCGCCTCTCCGACCGCGCCTTCTGCGGCGCTTACTGCCTGGTAGCAGACAGACAGGGCGTCTCAGGAAAGGGGGAATTAATGATAACAGCGGTGGTGGAAGTTTAAAGGACTGTGAGTTTAAAAGGCGGTGAGTTGTAAAACGCAATTCCAGCAGTGTGGAGCGGTCGTAAACGGTGAGTGACGAGGCTAACGCAAAAACAAACATGAGAAAACAGACGAGCAAGTGGCCAGCCAAACATAGCGGCGCCATATTGAAGGTTGAAGGTGAGCATGATGGTGAGCATGATGGTGAGCATGATGGTGAGCAACTCAACATTAAGTAGCATTATAGTGATGTATGTAATAATTAGTTTATTTACATCATTCACACAAACCCTAATTACACTCAAACTGACATTATTTGCCATCTACAATTTCGCCACTAGATGTCACTGAAACGAAGCTTTGAATGAATGAACCCATTTTCAAAACAGTTGATGTAGTGGTTCAATACTGGTTCATTGCTTCATTTGGACATCACTAGGTGTCGGTATAGAGTTCCGAAGCCTCGAAACAATATGGCACATTTGATTCAAGTGTTTCAGTGTTTCATGAAGCCTCGCTTTGCCCATCACTACTGGAGACACTGGAGACACCGCCACAACTGGCACCAACGCATAGGGGAACAACAACCTGACAACATAATGATAGTGATCAGGTGTGGGTAATGATTAGGGACCAACCAAATTCACGGGTAAAAATTCGCAATTTCACGGAAGGTTTTTAAAAAAACACTTGATTACACGGAAAATAAACGGGTACAATTTTTATTAGGCACCAATCACTGCAATCAGTCCATCTGATGTCACACCCGCTGTTTTTTATCCTAAAAAAACACTTTTCGACTGTTCACCTGTATTAAAAAACAAAAAGGAAACAAAATACGACTACAACGCACGCAGACACACACTCCGCAATGCCACGTGACATTAATGAAATAGTTTACAGTTTTTCGTGGCCAAAACTTGGCCGACCAACGTGGATGCTGACATATTCTGTCGCTGCGGTGCATTGGCGCTTGTGTACTGGCTGATGCTTCTCTCCAACGCTGTTCGTTGGTACAGAAAGGTAATATAATGCTAGCCAGCTCAGCAGAGGAAACCGACTGCTGTGCGAATGCCAGAATGCTGTTATACTCGTATCCGGCGGGACTTCTTTTGCTGCTGTTTAGTAGGTTGCAAACTCGGCTAAGACGCTACGATCATCTGCTCCTGGTATACTCTTTTTCAGTTCCTCACATGGCGGCATCGATACGAAAATAGATGCTAAAATCGCCGTGAGCCACTCGGCTCAATAAATAAAGAAGTAAATGAATTGCCCTACGTACGCTCAGCAAAACGTGCAAAGAAAAAGAATGTAAATGAAACAATTAGCATAAAAAGTTATCGTGGTACTTCTGAACTCACCTTCAATAAAAAATTAACACTATTTCACGCTTGTTGGGTGTTTTTACGGAAAGTGGCCGATTTCACGGAAAATGTCACGGCCGTGAAATCGTGAATTTGGTTGGTCCCTAGTAATGATTGCTGATGAAGTGATCAGTAACCATGCCCCCCACACTCACCTCACATACACACACATGCAGTCTCTAGGAGACAGGGAATTCATGAACCGTGACAGTCTCAGTGTTTGAAATGAATGCTGAAATAAATCAAGCAATTTCTCTGTTCCGGTTAAAATAGGCAGCAGTTCTAGGTCTTTTTTTAAATATCACAATGATTGCCAAGAATGTATAATGCATTTAGACACGACAAGCAAACAATTTCAGATGTACCAAGGAATCTGCGAAGGAATCCATTATAATGCTTTTGAACTGTGGTTACAATTATTTATGAAAATATATAATGCATTATAATGTGCATAATGAATACTTTTACAATTCATTATATATATAAAGGCTTTCAGTAAAGTTTTACCTTCATAGTATTGAAGTGGTAATTAACTGCCTGCTTTAATGTGACGTTTTTTTCTCTCCTCCATTCATTCTCATTCATTACAAGTACACGGCTCTTATTTATTTAATTATCTTTGTCAGGGGAGGACCATGACATCCTCTGGCCACAACTATGGAGACTGATGGAGTACCTGTCTGCTGAGCTTTAATAACTGCTTGTGTTCATAGCCAGAGAGAATGTAACAGATCAGCAGTGTTTGTCACTAGGGTCTACATGGGCAGTTTTTTTTTATTACCAGATGGTATTTGGCAAAGCCAATGGACGTTCATTGGAATTTTAAGACCCATTGAAAAGCACACATTTCGTTATACATCACAAGCTACTAACTATTTGCATGGTAAAATCAAAGACCATAAGCTTGTTATATGAGAAGTAATATTATTCATACTACAATTTTATTTTTATGTTTTTTTTTTCTTTCAAAGAAAAAACTTAAACTTACTGACACTTCATATATTCCTAAGGGGGGAGTGGTGCACTTAATTAGTTATTTTAGAATTTGATTTTACGTTAGATAAAAAGCTGCTATAGAATGTCTTTAACACGTCTATTAATGCGATTATATCTTTAACTACAAACACGTTTTATTCACCAAACTATTAGCAGTTGTAAAGCAGTTGTCTTGGAAGCACTTCCATGGTGTTGAGAATTGTCACTGGTTTAACCAGTTGGAGTTCCACCCACTGGGCTTATGTGCTTAAATTCCCCCCACCATCCACATGAAGACTAGGTATTAGGTAGGTAGATAGACTTATTCTAAAGAGTTAGATAGTGGGTAAAATTCCAGGTATTTTGATTGCCCATGTGGGTTACCTTCAGTCAGTGGTTTGTTTGCTTATGGCTAATGTCAATTCAACATTTGTTGAATCACCTTTGCAGGTTTTGATGTATAAATGCACAAAAGATCAACTTTTAGAAATTGCTGCATTTTATGAAATAAAACTTAGCGATAAGAGAATAAAAGAACTTGGTATTAGAACTGAGTTGAAAAATAAATTGATTGACAAGGGAATTTTGACAGCTGAGATGAGTGAAATGGATGAACATGAACATTTGAGTGTACAGTCTGCTTTAACTTTTGACCAAAAAAAGAGCTCTTGTTGTTACAAATGGTGCTTGAGAAAATATAGCAGTCTGAGCGGGATAGTTTTGAGTTAGAAAAGGCAAAGGTGGACTTGGAATATTTCAAATTAAAACTCATTAATGAAGGAAAAATTGATGGCAGTGGTTGAACTGTTGGTGCTATGGGAATTTTCCGATGCATCAAAATTTTAAACTTGTCCCTAAATTTAATGAGGTTGATCCAGACATTTTTTTTTACTATGCTCGAACGTTTCTCTGTGATACAACGTTGGTCTAAAAGACCAGCACAAATGGCACAAAGCACAAATGGCATTTTCTGCTCTAACAATAGAGGAGAAGTAAAGCTTATGATTTCAACACTGCTGTTAAATCTGCAGTGCTGAAAGCATATGAGTGTGTACCTGAAACTTATCAACAATGCTTTTGGTCATGTAAAATGGTTCAGGGCCAAACGCATTTAGAGTTTGTGCAAGATTTAAGACGCCATGTTACACGCTGGTCTGCATCGCTTGATGCTAGCACATTTGAGGATTTGCTTGAATTGATCATAACTGAACAATTTAAAAATTCAAACATAGGGTTCAGTCACCGGAGCCGACAGTGTCATTGGCTGATGATTTTGTACTCACAAAAATACTACTATTGATTGGAAAATGCATGAAGAAGTTAGAGTGAATTGTTTTAGTTGTTGCGGTTCTTTGGGCACATTTGATCAGTCTGATATCTGTAACTACTGTCGAGGAAAAGGACATTGGAAAGCAGACTGCCCTATACTTAAAGAGAAAAACAAGCATTTTGATGTGGATACATTTCATTCTGTTGCACTTGCAAATTTGGTCGAGTGTCATTGTCGGGCGGAGTGGAAGTTCCTATAAAAATTTAGCGAGATACAGGAGCCATGGATTCTTTCATTTTAGGGTCAGTTTTGCCTTTTTCAATACAATCAATTGATAAACAACAGGTGACAAACAACAGGTGATAGTGTTTTAGTTCGAGGAATGGGTTTAAATACATTAATAGTTACTCTTCATAAAGTATTTCTTCACTCTGGTTTAGTAACTGGCGAAGTGGTAGTGGGATTGCGTCATGAGTTACCAATTGAGGGAGTTCAGCTAATCTTGGGAAATTAATTGGCAAGAGATCACGTGTGGGCAAACGAAATACCATCTCCTGTGGTTTCATCTAGTGGAGAACAGTTTCAACAAATGTGTATAGATTCTGTTGGTGTTGTAACTCGTGCTATGACTAAAGATGTAGAGTGAAGAAAATAGTTGAAAATAGTTGAAGACATCACACACTCTTTTGTTTGCATCAGTAGATGAACTGTACTGAACTGAACTAAACTGATCAGAGGAACAACACTCTGATTCCTCCTTGGTTAAGCTGATTACTTCTGCATTTGAGGACAGTGACATGCCAGATATGGCTAGAGGCTACTTCATACAGGATGGTTTGTTTTTGAGGAAATCATGGTAATAATTTGCTGGAGATCCTATTGTTCAGATTATGGTTCCTACAATGTTTGGCCAAGCTGTATTGGAAGTTGCACATGAAAAAGTCAGGTCATGCTGGGGTACGAAAAAACGTACTAATATTTTTTTGGGCCGTATTTAAAGCATGACATTTCGGCCTATGTTAAATCATGTAATGTTTGTCAAGTAACCATTAAGTCAAATTAAACGTTGAAACCAGCTTTGTTGCATCCAATTTCGGTAGATTGTGACCCTGAGTTATTTGGAGATACGCCATCTCGAACGGATTGGGCTGAGCACGATATTGATGTGGGAAATGTTTCTCCTATTAAACAGCATTATTATCGTGTGACATCAGAAAAACGAGATTTGATGGAAGCAGAAATCAAATATATGCAAGAGAATTGCTATGCTGTTCCTTCGTGTCCAGATTGGTCCTCTTCTTGTCTGTTGGTTGGAAAATCTGATGGGTCAATAAGGTTCTGTACAGATTTTAGAAAAGTAAATGATGTGACAACATCTGACTGTTTTCCACTTCCTCGGGTGGATGACTGTATTGATCATGAAGGTTCCACCAAATATGAGACTAAATTTGACTTCTCCAACAGGCAGAGGAGCAAGGATTGGTTCGCCCCATCAGTTTTTTTTTTTTTTTTTGTGGATTTAATGCACATCAATTGAATTGTTGAAGAAAAAGAGGCTTTGGCATGGATTTGGGCATCACAGCATTTTGACATCTATGTTAGCTCAAGTCAGCCTGTTATTTATACCGACCATAATCCATTGATGTATTTTGAATTTGTTGCATTGCCCAAACCAAAGGCTGATATATTGGTCTTTGTTTCTTCAAACCTATTGCCTTTATTCAGCACATCAGAGGATTTAAAAACGTTGTAACAGAAAACTCGTGTCATTAGTAGGCAACCTTCCTCGTTAGTGGATGACTCCGCCTTCCTGTGATTTGCATCAGTGACACCTGTGGCTAACTTCCCTTTCTCATTAAAAAGAAGTAAGACTGATGGCAGAGCGCGGCCAACATGATTTGATTTGTTTGGTTATGCCTTGGTTAAATGTCACCCTACATTACAGTGCATGACGTTTACCCTGCATGACATTACTGATAACTGAATATTACATTTCACTATTTTGTATTGCGTTTCTTTAACTTCATTAAATAAGTTACTTTAAAATATTGGCTTTCTCTTGTGTCCCAGCTTTGTTGCGTCCCTTTTGAGCCGCGGGGCGTAACATCAGTATGTTAATATGAATTGCAGATCAAAGAGTGTGAACAACTCTGAACAATTACAACATACAGTGATTATACAGTATATTCCATGCACTCTGAGTTGTTTGCCTTATTTGAATCCATCTCATTATTTTGTCTGACACTTGTTCATCTGAAACATATTTCAGTGAAATGTTTGAGTCATGGTAGGACATGTAACTTCAATTAGCCACAGAGGACAGTTCGCCATGAATCTGTCCAGTCAGCAACGCACTGACCTTTCAAACACCCACCCTCCTCCTTCTGTCTCTCTCCATCCAGCCCATTCACTTACTCAGCTGACTGAAATCTGTTTATGTCGAAATGAGGAACATATTATAAAATTACTATATTTATGTTTATGATGTGTATGACACCAATATGTCAATCTCGTGAAGTGAATTACTGACAAAAATAATTGTTTATTTTTGGTAAAGGGTTGATACATCTTTGCGTTTAGTATTTTTTTTAAAATATATTTTATAACGTTATATTTGTTTTAAGTTTTTTGCTTTTTTTAAATGTCTAAAATGTAATTGTATATAATGTATATTGTGTAAAATGTATACAATGTACTAAAGGCCTGTTATACCCATTGTTCTGCTTTATTCTTCACTGAGGGGTGTCGTGATAAACCTTAAATTATATGTTGTCATGTTAAGAAGAGGCATCTTACAGTCATGCTCAAAACATACACTTTGCAGTGTAATTTATAGGAGGACAATTCAGGGACTCACACAACTAATAAAAAAAAGGTTCACAAAAAAACATTCACTTCTGCTCTAGAAGGAAGCACAATGACTAAAACATTTGAGAAGGACAAAGATATCCAGATTTTTCCTTTTTATTTTTTATTTTATTTTTTTACTTCTCTTTGAAATCAACAGAAGTTATTTACATATTTCCTGAAAGACAAAATAAGTACAAATTACCTTTAAGGATATCAAACTATCAGCTGAAGGTGTTCCTGTATTTCAAATATAAACACAGTCCTTCATTGAAAATAAATTAAATATGATGAGATATGACAAGACAAGCACGGAAGAGTGATGTATATGAAGGTGAAAGCCTTCCCATCAGGTTTAAAATAGTGAATCAGAGTAAGACAAAACATGTTTTGGAAGAAGAATTGATGATGTATGGCTTTTTGAATTTATTTATTTTTTATTTTTTTGTTACATTTTGTTAATTTAACAACAGGAAAAGTTACATAGTCAACTTATAATCAAGAAAAAAAAAAGATTTTGTTTAGACGAACTTTACACCTGATAACTCTTTGGATTTGAATTTGCTTGAAGTATATCTGGGTCTTAAAATGTAAAATTATGACAAAAAACTAAATTAAACAGGACATTTTTATCAAAAGACAAAATAGATAAACAAAACAAATAATAAAATAAGACTAAATAACAAATATATTTGTAAAAAAAAAAAAATCTATATATATTAATAATAATAAATAAGTAACCAGGCTGCATTAGTGAACAGTGTTGGCAGTGTGAGATGAAAGTTAACAGTGCCTGGTTTCATGGATACCAAATTCCTTTTAAGATAAGCTATTTCTGAAACCTGATAACACACTCACAGTTGCAAAAACAAATGTGGACTTTTGGGAAGTCTGTGTGGATGTACATTTTGAGTTCAACATTACAGAAGATGATATTTTTGATGATGATGATGATGATGATGATGATGAAGTCCTCTGTTTAATTTCTGCCTTGACTGATCTTGCTCAGGGGCTTCACCTTGAGAAATTATGCCTGACTAAGAAGCTGAAATAAGCATTCAATAAATTCAGATACATATTTTATATTCATTTTTTTCATCTAAAACAATCCTTACTAGACCTGGTGGATGTTCATAATTAATTGTCAGTTATGAATATCTTAAGTAAAATGAATACATTAACACAATCTTTTGCAGAATGAAACTCTTAGCAATTACTGCATCCATGGAGGAGTAATATTTATATGAATTTTAGTACCACTTACCCATGAATATGTTCATAGGTGAGGTTAACTGTAATGACAGCCCACTGCTACTGGCATCATTTTCCCCCAATTTATTTTTATTTTTTAATCTCTCACATGTACCATTTGCAGAGTTTGACTAACAGTCTTTAAGTCATAATGAGATTCAGATAATGATGCTTGATGCTTACAAAAAATAGCTCTAGGACAATCAAAGAGTAATTTGATACTTCTCACAGCTCAAACAGATATAAGGAAGTTATTATAAGCAACTAAAATTGAATTAAGTAGTATAGTACAGCTCACTTTTAGAAGAAAGAGGGTTCAGTCAGTCACCTCATATGTAAAACCTTTAGGTCCAAACATCATTGGATAAATTTATGGATTTTGTTTTAATTAATTACTTGTAGATTATTTTCAATTTGAATACAATTTTATGATTGAAACAGTTTGAAACAATACTGTAACACTGGAAAAAATAAAATAAAAAAATTACTGTCACAGACTCAACCACACCCCACAGCACCAGACTCCAATTCCCATTCATTCACAATCCCCAGCATACTGATCACCTGCACCTGCAACCACTCAATGCTCTCGCTACTTAAACAACCACCTCTCAATTACTGTTTGGTTATGCAACAGTAATCCTCACTAATGGGCTACCGTTGGTTCCTGGTCCTAAAGTGGTGATGGTGATGGTGATGGTGATGGTGATGGTGATGGTGATGGTGATGGTGATGGTGATGGTGATGGTGATGGTGATGGTGATGGTGATGGTGATGGTGATGGTGATGGTGATGGTGATGGTGATCCAAGTTATTACATTTCCCTTATTCTTATCTGCTCTCTCTACGAAGTTAAGACTGTTCATTCTGTTTACTCTCGGATTGTCCTGCACTGATCTGTTTAATTGTGAATAAACGGTATTTAAGTTATTCATATCTGTTATCTCATCATATCCATGACAGAAGATAAGAGGAGGCAGAGACAGCCAGAGGCAATGTTGGTACTCACTCAATTTTACTGCAGGACCACATCACTGAACCAATTTAAGCTACACTTCTACACCCTCAACATCTACATCTACCAGTCCCATTGCATGACTAGAAACATATTCCAGTGAAGCTGTGGAATGTAGTGGGTTTCTATTGCAATGTTTGCTCCACATAGAAATGACACTCCATCAGTTTCACAATGAAAGATAAAAATTTTCCCTGCACAAAAAATAAAAAATAAATATTACTGATGATTTGGAATCCGCTTTTGCACTTGAAGCCAGACTGGTTGATGTCCAACTGGTAATTCTATGAGAGAAAGGATGATACCCGGATAAAAAAAGTGAATTTTTGAAGTGAATGGTAGGCGAGAGAAAGGTCTGAAATGATCAACAAGTGATGTCCTTATTGTGGGTTTTTTGAGCAGTGGGGTTACCCGAGCCTATTTTAATGCATTAGGGAAGGTTCCCATGTGAAGAGATGTGTTAATGATGTGAGGGAGTGCTGGTCCGCTCAACCCAATTCAAAGCTCCACCATAATCCTTGTAACCAAGAAACTAAAAATCAGAGGATCACTATAGGTGATGTGGAAAACTTAGTGAAAAGTGCTGTCTGTTGTGCCATTCGCAAAGTTTATCTGGCACTCAGGCAGATTTTTGGGGTTTTTGGGGTATTTCCAAGCCACTGAAGACCACAGGTTGTGAAGCAGAAATGTTTTGCCATTGCAGATACATTATATACATTACAGGGAGTGCAGAATTATTAGGCAAGTTGTATTTTTGAGGATTAATTTTATTATTGAACAACAACCATGTTCTCACTGAACACAAAAAACTCATTAATATCAAAGCTGAATATTTTTGTATCAATATTTTAAGTAGTTTTTAGTTTTAGCTATTTTAGGGGGATATCTGTGTGTGCAGGTGACTATTACTGTGCATAATTATTAGGCAACTTAACAAAAAACAAATTTATACCCATTTCAATTATTTATTTTTACCAGTGAAACCAATATAACATCTCAACATTCACAAATATACATTTCTGACATTCAAAAACCAAACAAAAACAAATCAGTGACCAATATAGCCACCTTTCTTTGCAAGGACACTCAAAAGCCTGCCATCCATGGATTCTGTCAGTGTTTTGATCTGTTCACCATCAACATTGCGTGCAGCAGCAACCACAGCCTCCCAGACACTGTTCAGAGAGGTGTACTGTTTTCCCTCCTTGTAAATCGCACATTTGATGATGGACCACAGGTTCTCAATGGGGTTCAGATCAGGTGAACAAGGAGGCCATATCATTAGATTTTCTTCTTTTATACCCTTTCTTGCCAGCCACGCTGTGGAGTACTTGGACGCGTGTGATGGAGCATTGTCCTGCATGAAAATCATGTTTTTCTTGAAGGATGTAGACTTCTTCCTGTACCACTGCTTGAAGAAGGTGTCTTCCAGAAACTGGCAGTAGGACTGGGAGTTGAGCTTGACTCCATCCTCAACCCAAAAAGGCCCCACAAACTCATCTTTGATGATACCAGCCCAAACCAGTACTCCACCTCCACCTTGCTGGCGTCTGAGTCGGACTGGAGCTCTCTGCCCTTTACCAATCCAGCCACGGGCCCATCCATCTGGCCCATCAAGACTCACTCTCATTTCATCGGTCCATAAAACCTTAGAAAAATCAGTCTTGAGATATTTCTTGGCCCAGTCTTGACGTTTCAGCTTGTGTGTCTTGTTCAGTGGTGGTCGACTTTCTGCCTTTCTTACCTTGGCCATGTCTCTGAGTATTGCACACCTTGTGCTTTTGGGCACTCCAGTGATGTTGCAGCTCTGAAATATGGCCAAACTGGTGGCAAGTGGCATCTTGGCAGCTGCCCGCTTGACTTTTCTCAGTTCACGGGCAGTTATTTTGCGCCTTGGTTTTTCCGCACGCTTCTTGCGACCCTGTTGACTATTTTGAATGAAACGCTTGATTGTTCGATGATCACGCTTCAGAAGCTTGGCTATTTTAAGACTGCTGCATCCCTCTGCAATATATCTCACTATTTTTGACTTTTCTGAGCCTGTCAAGTCCTTCTTTTGACCCATTTTGCCAAAGGAAAGGAAGTTGCCTAATAATTATGCACACCTGATATAGGGTGTTGATGTCATTAGACCACACCCCTTCTCATTACAGAGATGCACATCACCTAATATGCTTAATTGGTAGTAAGCTTTCCAGCCTATACAGCTTGGAGTAAGACAACATGCATAACGAGGATGATGTGGTCAAAATACTCATTTGCCTAATAATTCTGCACTCCCTGTATAATGTACAAGAAGATAAATGCAACCATGATCAAGCAAAAAAGTAAGACTAACAGTATTTATTCATCAGGCTTCCCTAACGTGATTGGTGCCATAGACTGCACACAAGTCCCCATCAAGGCCCCACCAGGCCCCAATGAAGGGGATTTTGTAAACAGAAAGGGATTTCACAGTATAAATGTGCAGGTAAATTACTATTACAATTCTTATTCCACACTAGTAATATATGAAAAAGTAACAAAAGTCATGGAATCAAGAAGTATGCAGTTGACTGATTACAAATATCTTAGATGGTATGTGACTCCATATTCCATATCACAAATGTGGAAGCAAAATGCCCTGGCTCTGTGCATGACTCTAGGATTTTCAGAGAGTCACATTTATGCACAGTATTTGAACATGGTTACATAAATTCATTCAGTCTAACAAAACTGCTTTTTTCCAGGTGCTTATGACAGGATCCTGCTTGGGGACAGGGGTTATGCCTGCAGGCAATATTTCATGACACCATTCCCTGACCCAAACCCTGGACCACAAACCCGTTACAATGCAGCTCTAGCTGGGACAAGGACACGCATTGAAATGACCTTTGGGCAACTAAAGGAACGATTTCAGTGTCTGAAGGGTCTGAGGGTTGCACCTGACAGAGCCTGTGACATTATTGTTGCATGTGCAGTACTCCACAATATTGCCACCATCAGAAAGGAGAGGACCCCTGTGGTGGAAATGCAGCCAGATGATGACCTCCAGCCAGTTCACTTGGACTAGCCTAGTGGCAGAGCTGCACGGGACAGAATTGTCCAGCATCATTTTTGAAAAGAGGGAACTTTGCACAGTTTACTTTACAGCTTTTTTATTTTATTTTGAAAAAACCAGCTGGGTCAACTTTTGCCTGTGTTATTACTATATTTTACTAACTTTGGAGTTCTTTTTGAAGCAACTCAATCTGAAGTGTGATTTGTTTGCTTCATTAGTTCTTGCAACTGAATTTCATTCATTAACTTTTTTTTCTTAGATTTCATGTAATCAGCTTTTTGAATGAGACTCCTCTTTTGTAGAGGGCACAGATGTCACCCTATAGAAAGAAGAAAATTGCAGAAATAAATAAAACAAGTCATAAACAAAATAGAAGACATTATAAGATTGCCCACCTCTATATCAAAAGTCTCTACAGGCCTCTCTTCCTGCAATCACGTTTTTTTTTTATGATTACAAAATGAGTAGATAAATTCAGGTCAAATCACTTCTCTACACTTACTGGTACTTCCTCAAAACCACAGTTCTCTGAGAGGGTTTCTTCACTGTCCTGTGCAATGTAAACAAATGATCTTACCCAAGTGATGCAGTGTTGGCCATTTATGTTTTATTGCCATAAAGAAATAAGTTGACTTACTGTGCATGCCTCAGTCACCACTTGCATGGGAACAGGTAAAAGTACTGGGGTGTTCTGTGAAACTACATATAACAAATACAAATGTCAAGAAACTAAACAGTAAATAATGATAAATAAATCATTGTAACAATTAGATAAGGGGAAAAAATAATTTACTTTTGTAATTGTATCTTTGTACAAACTCACCAGTGTTGAAGCTGCTGCTTCTACTGGACCCCGGCTGTGGATCTAAGGAAGAGCTGCCCCCAGGGATGCCCTCAACAATAGGTCGGGTTGCATTTAACCCAAGGGCCAGCTCTTCTGCCGGGGTGTGACGTGGGGCAGCAGGACCACCACCTGTTTTTTGTTTTTGTTTTTTTCAGCCTTCTTCTTGGTTGCTGTTAGAAATAGCCAAACAAATTAAATCCAGTCTTTTTAAGAGACAACAGAGCACAGAACCAGTGGTAAAAATTACCATTTTGCAGAATATTTTTGTATTTCAATTTTACTTGTTCCCAAGTTCTAGTGGGTCCTGTGTTGGCTCTAAAATAAGAGGATTATAAAATACAATTATTAAAATGACAATATAATTACACACACGATCACTAAGCTCTACTCACAAATTTAAATTGTCAGCAACTTTTTGCCAGCCCTCTATCCAGGCTTTTGTGGCCTTTGACGTGTTGCCTTGTGTCTTTATTAGACTTTGAAACTCAATGAAGCCCTCGAGCAATAATTCTTGCTCCGCCGCCGTAAAATATTGTGCGCGTTATTTTGCCATCGCTAACCAATCAAAATGTTTCTGATTAGTGTTTCTACTATCGATACATATCCCCTTTTAAACCAGCACATGAACGCGCAATGATCTCAGTTAACTCAATCCAGCTATACTAATCATCATCCACAGGTGTGTTCGAAGAACAGCTCATAGCAAGCTCGATTATCTCATCCCAGATGTGTCAACTGATCTTGGATGTAGTAAGCGACGTACGTAGAATATGCCCCTGGTAGTGTAAAGTGATGTAGTGTAGTATGTAAACAATTGTCCATGTGATGTTGTGATTGTAGACTCAAGGTAGGCGGGGTCTTTGATGATGGAAGCAGCTCTTCTGTGGACTCTGTTTGCGGTCCTTCTCAGTAGTGCTGCGGTACCACACAGTGATGCAGCTGGTCAGAACACTCTCAATGATGCAGCTGTAGAAGTTGCTGAGGATCTTGGGTGACATGCCAAACTTCCTTTTCCTCATTGATGTGGACACCCAAGTATTTAAAGTTCCAAACCCTCTCCATTTCAAGCTCCCAGATGATCAGTGGCTGAGGCGTCCTCCTCTCCTTCCTCATGTCAACAATCATCTCCTTTGTCTTGTCTGTGTTGAGGGTGAGGTTGTTGTCTTCACACCATGACACCAGACTGGCCACCTCCCTCCTGTAAGCTGCCTCGTCACCACCAGCGATGCATCCTATCACTGCGGTGTCGTCCGCAAACTTCAGGATGATGTTGTCCTTGTGGGAGGCGACACAGTCGTAAGTGTACAGGGTGTAGAGGATGGGGCTCAGTACACAGCCCTGTGGAGTGTCAATGTTTGTGATGGTGCTGGCTGAAGTCCTATTACCAATCCTGACAGACTGAGTCCTGCCAGTCAGGAAATCTAGGAGCCAGCCACAGAGGGTGGGGTGCAGACCAAGTGTGGACAGTCTGTGGGTGAGTTTGTGGGGGATTACTGTGTTGAAGGCAGAACTATAGTCTATGAAAAGTATCCTTAGGTATGAGTCCTTGTTTTCCAGATGTGAGAGGGAATAGTGGACGGCAGCAGCAATGGCATCCGAGGTGGACCTGTTGGGCCGGTAGACATAGTGCAGGGGGTCAATGGTGTCCAGTTTTCTGCTCTGAATGTGGGCCAGCACCACTCTCTCGAAACACTTCATAATGATTGGAGTGAGTGCCACTTGCCTGTAGTCATTCAGGCAGTTGGGTGGGCTCTTTTTGCGCAGGGGGACGATGGTCGTGGTCTTGAAACATGAGGGTACAATGTGCTGGATGAGGGAGAGGTTGAAAATGGAGGTGAAAACATCAACCAGGAATGTTGTCGGGTCCTGCTGCTTTGCGGGGGTTGATCTTCCTCAGAGCTTTGTGTACCTGGGTTGTTGAGATGGTTGGTGGGTTGGGTGATCCAGGTGTGTGTGAGCTCCTTCTTTGCAGTGTCGCTGGGGGCCTCAAAGCGGGTGTAGAATGTGTTGAGGTCGTCCGGCAAGCTGTCCATTGAGGTGATGATATTGGTGGTGGTCTTGTAGTCTGTGATGTGCTGCAAGCCTTGCCACATCTGCCCTGAATCAGCAGTAGAGTAGAAGCTGTCCAGCTTCTCTCTGTACTGCCTCTTGGCCGTTGTGATGGCTTTTCTTAGTCCAAACTTCACAGATTTGTACTCGTTCTCATTGCCTGATCTAAATGCAAGAGAGCGAGCACACAGCATGTGATGTACCTGACTGTTTATCCAGGGCTTCTGGTTGGGAAACTTCCT
The DNA here is from genome assembly GCA_037043235.1 of Rhodeus uyekii. NCBI lineage: Eukaryota > Metazoa > Chordata > Actinopteri > Cypriniformes > Acheilognathidae > Rhodeus > Rhodeus uyekii. Next base: position 572,629 of record JAWRVZ010000260.1, on the reverse strand, counting down.
GATTTGTATGGTGGGTATGATGTTATTGACACAAGTGCTGATGTACCCAGTCATATACTCAGCATAGTCCTGGACGCTGACGGAAGAGTCATCCACAGTGGCTGCAGCTTTAAACACATCCCAGTCTGTCAGAGCAAAACAGTCCTGCAGGGTGATCTCGGTTTCCGGGGTCCAGTGTTTAATCTGTTTGGTGACAGGGTGTGCTTGCTTCAGTCTTTGTCTGTAAGCAGGGTACAGGAACAAAGAAATGTGGTCCGAGTTTTTGAAACTGGGGTGGGGTGTAGCCCTGCATGCACCACGTATGTTGCTGTAGACATGGTCAAGAGTGTTTTTATCACGGGTGGGAATGTATAGCTGGTCATACATATTCAACATATAATTAAATAGTAGACACCCTCAGGGAAACACAGAGAAGAAATCTTTACAAACTAAATATCACACTGACGAGAAAGGACAATGAACCGAACAGCACACGGATAACTTATTCAAGAACTTATTAAATTCATTTCAATTAAGTTAAGAGTTAATTTACAAGGGACAGGTGTACTGGGTTAATTGAAAATAAACAGAAGGTGAACAATGTATACACAGACAAACTGAATCACTCTAACAATATGTACCAAGAATTTCCTTGTGTGTTTCCATACACTTGGTGAATGAAGTTCATTCTGATTCCGATTCCAATGAGGGGTAATTTGCAAAACAATTTATCATCATTTGCATGGCTCGCAACTACATTAAAATGCATGCATTTGACAGACACTTTTAATAAAAAGTACATTGCATTCAAGGTACACAATGGCATTCTAATCAGTTCTTGCATTCCTTGAGAATTGAACCTATGACCTTGGGGTTGCAAGTGCCACACTCTAAATAGATAATATTAATGTTAATATAGTGAAAACACTATTTATTAGCAAGGTAATAAGATCTGCATTTGAAGACATTAAATTTGTAACTACATAATACAAGACACTTCTATTTAAATACAAGCAAGACTTTACTGATTATTATAACTAATACAATTAATACATAACATAAACACACACACACACACACAATAGGTGAATTCACAAAAGGTGCAGATAGAAAGAAAAGTCTAGTCACCTTTATTTATATGTCACTTTTTACAATAGAGATTTGTTCCAAAGCAGCTTTACAGAGATAACACGTAAAAAATGTAACAAACTTTATTTTTGGCTGTACAGAAATTCTAAAAGAGCAGGCCAATCAATAATAATGATGAATATTAAGTGCTAAGTGTCCCCAACCAAGATGCGATAGTGGTAAAAAAAAAAAAAAACTCCAGCAGGGGACAAAATGAATGAAGAACAGAATGGAGAAAAATCCTTGGGAGAAACCAGGCTCAGTCGGGAGACCAGTTCTCCTCTGGCCAACAAACAAACAGTGCATGATTATGATATAGACAACATTTCAGTTCAAACGTCAGCTTGATTTTGGGAACTCAACATATTTAATCGAGTTCTGTTGGAGAGAAGGGAGAAGGGAGAAGCGTTGTGTCAAGAATTACTAGGCTGAGGACTCAAGTGCAGGGGAAAAATATAGGATTTATTTAGAATAACAAAAGAACACAAAAAGCAAACAAAAACCCACGATGGGGAAAACATAACATAAGCATGATAATAACTACTAAACATAAACCAAACCGGATGGAATGGGGAAACAGCCAACAAAGGAACATACATGAAATGACAACGACACCACACAGGACAGTAGTGATGTTACGTATGACACCGAAGCTTCGATGCGCGTATCGCTCATGTGACACAATTTGAAATGAAGCGCTGTATCGGGGTGTGTATTGGTTTCCCCGAGTCACGTGATCGATGACAAATGAAGCCTCACTTTCTGTTCAATCACGTGCGCGTTTCACTTTGCGTGTCAGAAGCTTCAAACCCCGCAGATCTTCCTTGACAGTCCTTGTTGACTCAGTCTGATTGATGGTTTTGTGAGGAGAGTCAAGAGAGTTCATATTGGTATAGACACACACACACAATTATAGTACATGTGTACAGTGCGATACATGTGTGATATCAAGTAAAATGTGGTTTTAATTATAAGTTTTTACAGACAGCGGCATGTGCGGAGAAGGAGGGGGGGGGGGGTGTATGGAGACACTTGATTCTGTATCGTACCTTGCACGAACACTACATAACTTAAATTAACATAACTTAGCTTACGTATTTCTTTTTAAACTTTTCTATTGTATATTATTGTTTTGATTTTTTTTCGATTTGTATTCGTTTGATCACTTTTCTTACCTTTTTTCCCCTGACTACCCCCACTTTCACTTTCACTTGACGCTGACATTTTAACAAAATACCTGTCATGGGAAATCTGCTTCTCCTTTATCCACAACAACAGAAGCCTCTTCATCTCATAATTTATATTCGAACATAACTTCGATATAATCGTCATGCACTTGGAAGGATTTACATTATTGATAACATCCTTCTGCTTTAGGATGATATCGTGGATGTACTGCGATCATAGGTGAGAGATAGATCTCTCACGCGGACACACGCTCATAATGATCCTATCACAGAATGTCCTTATTGTGTGTGTGTGTGTGTGTGTGTGTGTGTGTGTGTGTGTGTGTGTGAGAGAGAGGGAGGGGGAGAGAGAGAGAGAGAGAGTAAGCCTACGTTAGATCTTATTGAATCATATAAATTCATATTATATTTTATTGTCACACTTTATGGGTAAATGTTTTTTTTTCTGGATACATTAAACACAAACATATACAGCTTTTATTTGTACATAGCATTGAAACGATGGAGTGTGTTGTGATTGCTTCATCTGACAGAGCTGCTTTCACAGGCTTCTGCCTGCTTTATTTTAAATAAGCACCAGATGGCGCTGTAACACGATGACAAGACACCACAAAGGGGCAGTGCTAGGGCTCTGTCAACAGACACTTGAATAGACCAAATTGGAATGACAGAGCTGTGACACTACCCCCCCTCTAAAGAGGTGCCACCTGGCGTTCCTACTAGAACCCAAAGAGACAAAACACCACGCAAGACAGGGAACTCTAGAATAATATCTGTCCCCTCTCTTCCAGGTCTAACCCCTGGCTAACTGATTGTAACAGAGTTAAATTTTCAGGGAGGAAGGCAGACATTTAACACACTTTAATGATGAAAATAAAACATAAACTCAAAATGAAAGTAATGGCGGCAGCCCCTCGCGGTCGACTGCCGCCCACACAAAACACAACATAAAGTCCCAGGCCTGGTCCTCTCTCGTCTCACTGAGGAGCGGAGACTTAAAAGGAGGAGCGACGACAGTGAAGACGAGAGAGGACACCGGTGGCTTCGCAGGTGGCGCTCATTACCAATCACGCCACCGGCTCTCGTGATGCTCCCACGGTCCCTCGACCCCGCCCTGCTCGCCACACTGATGTTCTTCGTGAACACCGGACAAAGCTATGGGCAGCTGAGAGAAAATGGCACAAGTCAAAGGACCCGTCTGACCCTTAGTTTGTATTAATCTCTTCTCTCTACCATTTCTACTGACGTCCATACTGCTAAATCTTTGCACTTCCACACCAAGATCAACAGCACTTCCAACATGCATGCACTTTTCAAAACATTCAATTCTCTCCTCTGTCCCCCTCCACCACCTCCCTCTACCACTTTGACTACCAGTGATTTTGCCCATTTCTTTATTAACAAAACTGCAACTATCAGTAGCCAGTTCTCACTTCCACACACACATGAACATACACCGACCTTTGTAACCAGAAACACTCTCTCAACCTTCTCTACTTACTGAGGTAGATGTATCTAAACTTCTCCTTTCCAGCCATCCAACCACCTTTCCTTTAGACCCAATCCCCTCGCACCTTCTACAAGCCACCTTTCCTACAATCTTACCAGCACTCACTCACATCATCAACACCTCCCTTCACACGGGATCCTTCCCCACCGCATTCAAGCAGGCTCGGGTAACCCCGCTGCTCAAAAAACCACATTAAACACATCACTCGTTGATAATTACAGACCTGTCTCTCACCAACCATTCATATCAAAAACTCTTGAACGTGTTGTTTTTAACCAAGTATCTTCTTTTCTCTCTCAGAATGACCGATTGGACATCAACCAGTCTGGCGTCAAGAACGGCCATTCAACCGAGACTACACTACTATCTGTCACGGAAGCTCTAAGGAGAGCAAAAGCTGATTTAAAATTGTCAGTTCTCATTCTTTTAGATCTTTCTGCTGCCTTTGACACTGTGAATCACCAAATCCTTTTATCTACCCTCTCGTCACTAAGCATCACCGGAACTCCACTTCAGTGGTTTGAATCCTATTTCACGGATAGGTCCTTCAGGGTGGCATGGTGCGGGGAGGTCTCCAAAGAATGTCAACTGATCACCGGTGTTCCACAGGGTTTTCACATCACTAGGTCCTAGAGGTACACGGTTTCTCCTATCACTGCAATGCCGATGACACTCAGCTCTACATATCATTTCAACCAGATGATCCAACGGTGGCTGCGAGAATCACAAGCTGCCTAGCGGACATCTCGACATGGATGAAAGAGCATCATCTGCAGCTCAACCTGGCAAAGACGGAGCTTCTAGTCTTTCCTGCCGTTCCAACCCGACAGTATGATTTCACCGTCCAGATCGGTGCTATCAAGATTACCCCTTCAAGGTCTGCCAGAAATCTTGGAGTGATCTTTGACCAGTGACCTTCAAGGATCACATTGCAAAGACGGCTCGATCGTGCAGGTTTGCACTGTACAACATCAGGAGGATCAGGCCATTCCTAACTGAGCAAGCAGAGCAAACTTCTGGTGCAGGCCATGGTCATTTCCAGACTGGACTATTGCAATGCTATTCTGGTTGGACTTCCTGCAAATATGATCAAACTGATTCAGAACTCTGCAGCTCGTCTGGTCTTCAACCACCCGAAAAGGATACGTCACACCACTCTCCATCTCACTACACTGACTCCCACTTCCAGCACGCATCAAATTCAAAGCACTGACTCTTGCATACAGAACTTACACAAACTCAGCACCTTCATACTTCCACTCACTGGTAAAAATCTACACACCTACCAGAAACCTTCGATCAATCAACTAAATTATGCAGCCTAACAATCATTTTGTCACGATTGCGTCACGTCTGTCACTTCCGGGTTTCCCCGTGTCTCCCGATCCGCCCCTTTCCTGTCTTGTGTGTTCATTACCCGTTTAGTTCTCCACCTGTCTGTGGTGTGTTTAAACCCTCGTGTTAGCCCATGTCATTGTCAGTCTTCATAAGTAGTTATCTTAAGACTTAATATTAGACTTGAATTATCAATATAATAATCAATCAATCAAATCAATCAATAATCAAAACTTAACACTTAATATTCATCAATTGTATTAATCCACCTGCTCTTTTAAGGCTGCAGTTCAGCCAAAAAACTTTATAATGTTTTCATGTTACCACTGTAAAGCTGCTTTGAAACAATCTGTATTGTAAAAAGCGATATATAAGTAAAGGTGACTTGACTTGACTTAAGTTCTGAGTGTGTGGATGTTCCTGCCCTGTGTTTTGCACCCTCGTGTGCTATTTTCTTTTTGCCTCTGTGAATAAAGTAGTTTTTGTTTGTACTCCTCATCTTCAAGTTCTCCGCATTGCACACTCGCGCAGTGGAAGCGCAAAAGGAACAACAGAGCCATTACAGTAAGACTGACCTGGGTTGCAGACTGACCCAGCGGGCGGACCCAACGAGGATTTCCCGGCCTTTGTGGAGTGGATGCTGGTGAGCAACGGCTCATCATTTACCATCGGCCCGGCTGAGGACACCGCCAGCCCCATTCCACAGTTCATGCCCGAGTCGCCGCTCCTGGGCCGACGAACTGCTTCCCGTGCCTCGCCGTCCAGCGGCAGATATCCTCCAGTCAGGGCCAGAGCTGCCATGGCCCGTCCCGCCGCATCCAGAGCCAGAGCCTCCGTGGCCCAAGCCTCCGCCGGTCCAGCCGGCCCTCCCAGTTCCTCCACTGGCGCCTCCCGAGCTCCTCACCCTGCCGGCACCCCCTGGACTCCAGCCTCTTCCCCAAGGACCACCTAGGCCTCCCGACGGGATACCGGGGAGGCCTCTCAAAAAACATTTTTTGGGGGGTGAAGGTACTTTGAGGGGGTAGGCAAAAGGCGAAATTTCAGTTCCCCCGAAACCTCCCTGGACATTGCCCCACACATGGCCCCTGATCCCACCTGCACCTCCTTGGACACGCCTCCATACTTGTCCCCTGACCCCACCTGCACCTCCTTGGACTCGCTCCCGTACTTGGCCCCTGTTCCCGCCTGCACCACCCTGGAGACCTCCTGGACTCTGCAACCTGGTCTCCAGGGTGCCCACCCTCCCAAACATGTTATGTTGTAGTGTTGTTTTTTTTAGGTCTGTCTTGTCCTCCTCCGGGTCCCCCTCCCTTCCCTCCTCAAGGTGTGTCTCATACGGAGTGAGACACAGGTTTCCCCGTGTCTCCCGATCCGCCCCTCTCCTGTCTTGTGTGTTGATTACTGTGATGGAAATTCTACCATTTCATATGTTTTTATTTCATGATTATATTTTACTCTTTATATCGTAAGATATTTGTGAGTAGCAGCTGACCTTTTTGTTTAGTGGGAGACTTGAAAGTATTTGGGCAATTGTGTTCAAGGTATGGGAAGACTTGAAAGTATTTGTGCAAGGCTAACTTTCCCACCGAGGGAGGGAGAGTCTGTGCTGACCTTCAAGGTCAGAGAAGATATAAATGTTGAAGCTGCCTGTCCTTCTTTGTCACACTCTGCAGGGCAGCTTCGGATGTCTGTATGACTGTGGCCTTTTCTTGCAAGAAAATAAACCTTTTAAAATCACAATTGGGTAATTTGTCTCCTACTCAGAACTAGTAAAGATTTTTTGCCACCACAATTACCCATTTAGTTCTCCACCTGTCTGTAATCTCCTGGTGTATTTAAACCTTCGTGTTAGCCCATGTCATTGTCAGTCTTCATATGTAGTTATCTTAAGTTCTGAGTGTGGATCTTCTGCCCCGTGTTTTGTACCCTCGTGTGCTATTTTCTGTTTGCCTCTGTGAAAAAAAGTAGTTTTTGTATCTCCGCATTGCACACTCGCGCAGTGGAAGCGCAAAAGGAACAACAGAGCTATTACACATTTTACATGATCTGCATTTTAAAAAGTATAATGTGTTATGCGTATACCAGGTTGAAGAGATGTGTTTTTAGTCTAGCTTTCAACTGGCAGAGTGTTTCTGCATCCCAAAATATATTAGGAAGACTGTTCCAGAGTTTAGGTGCTAAATAAGAAAAGGATTTACCACCAACAGTTGACTTTGATATTCTAGGTATTATAAACTGGACAGCATTTTTAGATCACAATAGACATTAAGTATTATGTGTCAAGAGATCACTTAAGTACTGGGGAGCTAAACCATTTAATACTTTCTAAGCAATTAGCAAGATTTTAAATGTATTTGTGCTTAATAGGGAGCTGTTGTCATTCATGAACTTGCTGTCAGTAGTGTACATCCTGTTCCCTTCCATATTTCCTGTGTTTCTCACCTGTTGCGTCATCAGTGACCTTGTTTGTCTTGTCAACTTCATCCAGTCCACTCATTTTCTCCTCATGTTATTAGCCCTCTTGTGTTCTTTTGTCTTTATCAGTTGTTGACGTTACTTCCCAGGATGTCTTTCTACCTAAGTTAACCTAAGTTCCTGTAGGTTTTATGCACAAGTATGCTGTTTTGTTTAGTTTTCATTTATAGTGTTTCTGGTTTTCTACTAAAGGGAGATTTAAAAAAAGAAAATGTGCTCCCTTGTTACTCTCTGCATCGCACTTCACAAGTTCACACTTACAAATGATTTAGGAGCAGTAAATGGAAAGCGTATTTGGTGTGCTGTCTGAGGAGAGGGCTCCGAGCTCGGTATTTAGCCCAAACCTGGAGCACTCCCCCCGTATCCTGACTTTGATAGGAATGATTAAGTGTGAGGAGTCGGGGTGGTGGAGCGATGCCGTAAACCGTCAAGAGGTGTAGGTGAGTCGAACATGACTATATATACACATGCTTCCTCTCATGCTGATAGGATGAGGTGTAATTGCTTGATGACGAGTTGATTGCATTAATCCTTTGAACGTGCTCCTCCCGAACTTTGTTAATAAAACATCATATGTTTCTTGTGTAACCTTAGGCAATGCAGTGGTGACAGAACCAGGCTAATATGCTCATACTTCCTGATTCTAGCAAGTACTTGATCTGCTGCATTTTGCATCAGCTGGAGCTTGTTTACTAAGCATGCAGGCCAACCACCCAGAAGAGCATTACAATAATCTGAGACTGGGATGTATGTGATGGTGAAATAATGGTGTCCACCTGGCTTGCCGAGGGTTAAGTCTTTTGGCTGAATATAGGTATTCCAAGCTGTGGTGATCGGTTAATACTAGGAATGAGTGTCTTGCCCCTTCCAACTAATGTTGCCATTGGTCAAATGCAGCTTTCAGGGCTAACAGTTCACAATTGCCCACATTGTAATTTTTTTTTTCGGCGGGTGAACATTTTCTAGAGTGATAGGCACAGGGGAAGAGCTTGGGTGGAGAGCCTTGTTGTTAGGACAGGATGGCTCCGATATCGGTATTGGATGCGACGACTTCTACTACAAATGGTAAACTGGGGTCAGGAGATGGGAGCAGATGTCAACCGTCTGTAACTCGTAAACTTGTAAACCGTAACATGAAATTCAGACCTTGGCAAAAGAGTGGTATTAATGTGTCCTCTACCCATGTATTCTGTGCAGCGAGCGTTCTGAAAGTCAGGGTGAATTCAGCGGCGGTGTTATTTCCTTGTTGCAACGCTAACAGCTGTTCTTTCCTCCTTCAGGGTGGTCAAAAATTGTGCGCAGCCATTGAATAAAGTTGGAATAGGTAGTTTGTTCTAGCATTTGACCATCCCAGACCGCCGTTGCCCAATCTAGAGCCCAATCACTGCATGGCAAACTGACTTGCGGACATCTTTGGTGCGTTAGACTCTGATGTGGGATGATGGATGCCGCACGCTGACTCTATCAGTTCCTCTGTCATGGTAGTTAATCGCTCAAGCTGTTGTTGATGACTCAGTTGATTGGCCTGAGATGACAGTTCATTGGAGAAGTGTTGAAAAACTGCTAGATCTGTAGATGACGAAGTCCTCTGTAACGAGGACTCAGGCGGGTTAAGATCCAGCTGCAGTTTATTTAGATCAGACAGTATCAGGGTACAGAATAGCTTAGGTCAAGTCACCAGGCAGAACAGCAAAGTCAAGGGCAAGACAGAGAGAATGGTCATAACAGGCAGCAGGTAAGGATAGGCAGCAAACGATCAGAGTCCAGAATCCAGATAAACAATAACCAAGAGGCAGGCGGCACAGAATCAAACACGATGAACAAGGCAGAGTCAGAACACAGGCAAGGGTAACACAGGGGTAAAGAACGCTCAGAAATGTAGCAAGGGCAAACAAGACTTTGCAATGAGTTGTTGAGTATCCAGTGTTTAAATAGTTTGTGAAGATGTATGCCAGGTTTGTGGTAATCAGTCTAAGGAAGTGGGTGCATGGTAAATGTAGTCCTACTGAACAAGTCCTCCGGGCAGTGCAATATCCAATGGCCGCTGCTGGGAACCTTGTCAGCATTAGTGACAACAGTAGCCAGCACAAAAGTTATGGGAATTATTACTTACACTATATAGTTTTACATTAAGCACCATCACTTCAAAAGAATTGTATTTAAAACTAAACCTTTGAGTAATGGATGGTTTTCCGATGACGTCACGTTACCGCCCACAATACCTCCGTCCGCCATGATGAACGGCAAAAGACGTATCGATCTAAAGGTAATGAAAGCCAATACCGGTCATTTTAAAATCAAATCGGATTAAATACACAAAAAAACGTAAATAATGGTAAATACCTGTGTTGTGTGAGGTTGTACCGACCGATCTGGCAATGAAGAGCGTAAGATCAAGTTTTTTGACATACCAAAAGTGATCTATAACCAAGGGAAGCAGACGCAGGACATTTCGAAAGAGAGAAGGATGCTGTGGCTATCAACCGTGCTGATTTCAACCCTGATCCAAGGAAAGGACAGTACAAAGTCTGCTCTGAACATTTTATTTCGGGTATTTAGATTTTTCTTCTAAATTAATGTAAAAGTGCATGACAGACATGATTGCCTAGCTGTTCCAAAAAACTTCCAAAAGAAAACAAATATTGACTATTTATTCATTATTTGATGTTTTGGAAAAGAGGAAAAATAGTAACTACAAAATATGCATTTAAATCTCAAATTTCTCAAATCTCCGATTTATTGTAATATGTTTTAAAGACTAAATTGAAAGCTGTACAATGTGCATGAATGCCATGAATGGTACATGTATGTGTAAATGCACAGAATTCCAGTACATATACATGTCAGAATGTGTAAACTTACTACATGTACTAGTATGCTGTAATATTGTAACAGACGGACTCACAGGCAGGGATCCAAATGCTGTTTTTATTAAGAGTGGTCTATAATCCAGGCAGGGGTCACAAAGGCAGGCAGACAGAATCAGCATCGAGGTACAGGCGGTGGTCAAGACAGGCAGCTATCAATCTTAAACGTAAATCCAGGCACAGGTCGGGGCAGGCAGAACAGGATCAGAACACGGGTAAACAAGGCACAGGTCAGAAACAGGTAAAACAAGACAGGATAAACAACGCTTAGACTGATAACCGGGGCTTATCAAGACTTCGCAGTTGTGAAGGGGTGAAGCAGTCTTTTATAGTTCATGTAATGATACACAGGTGGTGTGGCAAACAATGATGATGGAGTCCAGCTGTGTAAGTGTAATCAGTGCAGTGTGATGGTTGCTGGGAAATGTAGTGTGTGGTGAAGTGTCAGTATAAGTGAGTGAGCTCCTTCTGGTGGCCATGGAGGGGAGCGCAGAGCTCATAATCATAACAAATATATACATGTACATATGTAATAATATTGATTATTGTGCCCTAGCAAATAAATGTTGTACTTTTGTTGTATGCATTGTATAATTCACATTTCATTTTTCATGTTAATATTAATATAGTACATGTATTTAAATCTATTTTCTTTAATTTGTGTATACTTATATTATATTTATATATTTCTAGGTGAAAAAGCAGACCTATATGACAAGACAAATCCTAATTGGGAACCATCTTTAAAAATAGGATCTGTCGAAAAGGAGACCTCAGCTAATTTGTCTGAAGAAACGTTATGAAAGATCCAAACAGAGGGATGAAAGAAAGATGCAACTGCAAACTGCAAAAGCACTTTTGGCTCTTCAAACATCAGTTACCAATCCAGACATTGATGAAAATGTTCCCATTGTTAATGAACATGTTGAAAAAGTTCAGTTCTTTCTTGAACCAGCAGAAAAAACAGCAGAGGACAATCACTCATTGTTCACACATTTAAAGTCTGTTTTATTAAGTGTAAACAATGCATATAAATCATTTGTAATAAAAGATTCATGAAATATGTGTACAAGATCATGGGTTTGATTCCCAGGGAAAACAAGAACTGATTAGAATGTCAATGTGTTCCTTGAAAGCAATCCAAGTTGCTTGATCAAGTAGCTTTTTCTTTGTTTTTGCCGATGTAAAGTCTATTTCTTGCACTGTTTTGTAGTTAACCTGAAAAATTAAAACATCAACAATTGTATTTAGCTTGTTGAACTCTAATTCATCAAGCTCTCCAGCTTAATACAAATAGATGTGTTAACAGCAGAAATATAAATACAGTACATGCATTTTGTAAGCACTATAAAAAATGTAATAACTACAGAACAGTCATGCAAAATGAAATCATTTTTTCCCCATTATTTAATACATTGTGTATATCTAATAAAATGGTAAGTAGTTATACTGAAACATACCTTTGATATTGATGATGGTAAAAGCCAGTATACCTTTTCTTGTGTCACTGTTTTGATCTTCACTGCGGCCTCGACTGCAAAGAGGAGAATCTCTGTACGACACTTTAAAGCTCATTCAGCTTTGTTGATTTCATACGGGTCTTTACCATCAATTATTTTCATCTTGTCTAAGTATCTTGCCTTGGTAATTGTGTCCAGAGAATCTCTGTACAGCACTTTTGACTGGACTGCCTCTGGCGACATAATTTTAGTGTCCATTGTTGACATTATCGATTGTTTGCGCTTCACAAATATTGAATTGCACGCTGTTCTTGCTGTACACCATGTCCGCCGCCGCGGTGCGTCATGGGTATTTACGATTATGGGAAAACCATCCATACTGAAGGTATTACCATAAATTATAGCAACACCTCCTCCTTTACCTTTCAGACTGTGCTCACATTTATAACAGTAATCTTGAGGGGTGGACTCCTTTAAAGTAATGTAATCATCTGGTTTTAGCCAGGTTTCTATCAAACACAGCCCATCTAGTTTAAAATCTGTAATCATACAATTTACAATAAATGCTTTTGAGGAAATGGATCGTATATTCAGTAACCCAAACTTTATTATTTGTCCATCAGTGTAATATCTATGTGTTGTTGTTTAGACATAAATTACATTTTACCCTTACAATGTTTTGAGAGTTTTTTGTATTTGCTAATTCAGGGGAACAGACACAGCCTCCATACAATGATATCTCGGTGAAAGAGTCTCTATGTGTTGGAATTTATCTGACCTCTGTGACTTGAGACAGCTAGCAGACAGTCAGTTTAGCCAATCTATCTGCTTCCTGACATGGGTCTCAGTTAGTGAATGTGCCATATTACTTGAGAAAAGAGTGGCACCATCCCAGGTGGGATGAATACCATCTCTTTTCAACAGTTCAGATATCCCCAAAAAACTTTTCCAATTGTCTACGAACGCTATGTGATTCTGGAGGCATCACTTAGACATACAGCCATTGAGTGAGGATAATCTGCTAAACATCTCATCATTCCTGTGAATAGGAAGGGGGCCAGAGCATATTACAGTGCCTGACATCATACTTGCGAGTTTGCATACCTCTTTAATGTTGATTTTAGTGATCTACAATTGACGAAGTTGGACATCATTACAATAACAATGACAAATGTTCTGCAGTTTTCTCTCACTGTCTTCTTGTCTAATTAATTTTTCGTGTTTAGACTCAGACTCTTTGAATAGTTCTGACCAATCAGAATTTGTCTTTAGGTCAAGGTGTGATGATTTCTCCTCTTGCCCACAAATTACTTGTCTGTCTAGTAGAGTTGAGCCGGATACTCGGCTGAAACGAGTATCCGGTATGGATAAAGCACTTTTTCCGAGTACGAGTATTATACAAGTAATAAGAGTCAATATCTATGCTCGGATTGAATAAGAATCCTCATTGGGTAGCTGATGTGTCTGGATTCTGTGATAGGCTAGTCTGCTGGCTCTAACCAGTTTTTTGACGTCATGCAAAAAATAATGATTCAAAATATGATTCTTTTCATAATTGCAACCGCAAGTGTTGTATTCATTGTTGCAAAACTTGTTCTGTAATATAGTTTGTTTGTTATCGTGATCAAAACCATTGATCTGAAGCTCAATGCAGATGCCATCATGTAAATAATTTTCTCATCAGCAATAAATATAAAAAATTTTGATCAACCCATATCAATTGCATGATTAAAAATAACATACCGGTTAAACCCCCGCTTTTAAGACAACCCACCCACTTCAGGGTTAGGCCCCACCCAGTCCGAGTAAAGATACAGACACAGATAATGCTGCACTCGCTCATCCCTACTGTCTATTCGCATGGTGTCTTACTTTCCTGACATGTCAATTGAAATGATTGATTTTAAAAATTGACATCTTTAGAGTTTTTACATGATATAGAATTAGTCAGTTGAGTGATGTTTGATTATAAGTCCATCTAACTCAGTTTTAAATAATTCCAATGTCTTACATGACTAAAAATTAATTGTTCTTTTTGAATACATTTGTTTCTTTCACAGTCTGTACTGCAATGAAAAATGGAGACAAATATAGACATACTGTTAATTTATGAGAAAATGGACAGGATAACTTTCGGAAAATAATAATTGCTATACCCCTGTCTATCAGAGAGCTGAAGGGTAGCAAAATTTGGTATTAAAGTTGCCCTATCAGCACCATCACTGGGTAAGTGTTCCAAACTTACAGCACAGTCTTTTTCACGTTTTCACGTTGAACGATCACATTTTCTTTATCTTACAGCAAATTAGCTGTAGACTTACATCAAATGTTGACCACAATATATGTCGACAACCCACTTATAGCTTTCAAATTGTGAATTCATCCAAACTTTGTTTTAATCTTTATTCCATGATTAAATAAGCAAAGACTCTTCTAATGAGAAGGCTGGTCCTCAGGTTTCAAGGCAGTCACATTTTTCATTCATGAATAATTTAAAGACAGACTTCTTTAGGACAATACAAGACCAAAAAGATAATGTAATAATTTAGCAAATATGTAGCAGGTATTTAATGAATACAGACAAACATTTTATTGTGGGCACAGTGCAGACACAGGGTAAACAGTTTTTCAGTAGAAAATAGAAAATGACAGGGAATGACATGATAACATTCTATCTCTTATGGATAGTACAGGGAGCAGATTATGTTTTGGCTGATGGGCACACACCTCTTTAAAGAGGCACTGGAGCATGTAAGTACTACAGGTAAGTATGTCTCAACAGAAAAAACAGAATAACATAAGGAGAAAACACAAGGATATCAGTCTTTGTAACAGAACATGACTGATGAGTGGAGTGATTGGAGACAGGTGTATGTGGTTAGTACTCTGGTGAGAGGGATTGCTGAGTGGTGGAGATGAGAATGCCTGGCAAACCCGTGACAGCAGCATTGTGTTGCAGAATGAAGATCCATGTCCATATTGCAATGATTTAGAATAAGCGTTGACATCTTTACAACAGCTATTAATAGCTATTTCTATCACAGACCACAAAAAAAAAATAGATTTTAAAGGTAACAACTAATCTCTACAGTTCCAAGCAGCATGTAGAGACAAGAAAAAAGAAGAACATCCACGGTATTGATGAAAGGGAACACTAATAACCAAAACAGAAGTATGCTGATGCCTTCATATTTTCACATCTTGTATAATGAATCCTAATGCTACAATGCTTTAAATAAATGTTTACATTGATACTCTACACAACAAATGTAAGTTTGGTGCAACTTTGTAAAATTATTAAAATGAAAAAAAAAAAACACTGAAATATCATATTAACATAAGTATTCAGACCTCAAGTCTTTTTAGATGTGACACAGAAGTTTTGCACACCTAGATTTGGGGATTTTTCTTCAAATCCTCTAAAGGTCTGTAATGACAGTGCAGCCACTATGGCCGGTGGTGTGTGCCCTCCCTACCCTACTCAAATTTTCTTGGGAGGAGCTGATGTGAGACAAGTGTCCAGGGGATAACACCCTCAGGAAAATAAGATTGTTTATAAAGATCTAATGGGAATAAGCTTTAAAGAGCTACCTTTGACCATGACGTGATTGACCTTAATTGTTAAGGAGACTTACAAAACTCCATAATCCTTTAATGGAAGACGTTTGGCACGACCAGAACTGACCTATCGGAGGAGAAGAGTCTTGGTGAGAGAGGTAAAGATGAACCCAAATATCACTTTGGCTGAGCTCCATAGACGCAGTCGGGAGAAAATTATAGAAAGTCAACCATCACTGCGGCCCTCCACCAGTCTGGGCTTTATGGCGGAGTGGCCCAATGGAAGCCTCTCCTCAGTGCAAGACACATGAAAGCCGCATGGAGTTTGCTAAAAAACATGAGGAGGACTCCAAGTCCCAACAGTGAAGCATGGTGGTGGCAGCATCATGTTGTGATTGTGTTTTTCAGCTGCAGGGACAGGAAAATTAGTTGCAATTGAGTGACAGATGAATGTGGTCAAGTACAGGGATATCCAGGATGAAAACCTTCTCCAGAGTGCTCAGGACCTCAGACTGGGTCGAAGATTTACCTTCCAACAAGACAATGACCCTAATCACACAGCTAAAATAGCAAAGGTATGCTTCACAACAACTCTGTGACTGTTCATGAATGGCCCAGCCAGAGCCCTGACTTAAACCCAATTGAGTTTCTCTGAAGAGACCTAAAAATGGATGTCCACCAACATTTACCACCCAACCTGACAGAACTTGTTGCATCTTTCCCAAAAAGACTCTTGGCTGTGTTAAGTCAAGTCAAGTCACCTTTATTTATATAACGCTTTTTACAATGTAGATTATTTCAAAGCAGCTTTACAGTGGTCACAGGAAAAACAATATAAACAAAGTTAGAGATGGGTTTAATTACCTTTGGGTGCAATTATTAGGAAGCATGGCATTAGCTTTTAATGTTACGCTGATGATACTCAGCTCTATATTTCTTCTCTTCCTGATGAAACGTATCGATTCACTAGATTAACAGAATGCATAAATGATATAAAAAATTGGATGATTAATAACTTTCTACTGCTTATTTCTGAAAAAAAACAGAGATCCTAAATATTAAACCAAAAAGTTCCGCACGTAATAATAAATAATAATAATAATAAAGACTACTGCCTAAGACTTGATGGCTGCCCTGTCAAGTCTTCGTCATCAGTTAAAAACCTGTGTGTGCTCTTTGATACCAATCTTTCATTTGAAAGCCATGTTTCTAGCATCTGTAAAACAGCATTCTCACATCTTAAAAATATATCTAAACATTACGACATTTGCTCTCAAAGACAAATGCAGTAAAGTTAGTTCATGTGTTCATGAGTTCAAGGCTAGATTATTGTAATGCTCTACTAAGTGGTTTCCCTGCACACTTAATAAACAAATTCCAGCTGGTCCAAAATGCAGCAGCTCGAGTTCTTACTAGAACCAGGAAGTATGAGCATATTAGCCCAGTTCTGTCAACACTGCATTGGCTTCCTATTAAACACCGAATACATTTTAAAATATTGCTAATTACTTACAAAGCATTAAGTGGTTTAGCTCCTCAGTACTTGAGCGATCTCTTAACATATTATAGTCTTTCACGTCTATTGCTATCCCAAAATACTGACCAGCTTATAATACCTTGAATATCAAAGTCAACTGCTGGCGGTCGATCTTTTTCCTATTTAGCTCCTAAACTCTGGAACAGTCTTCCTCATACAGTTCGGGAAGCAGACACACTCTGTCAGTTTAAATCTAGACTAAAAACACATCTCTTCAACCTGGCTTACACATAACACATTTTTAATCCAAATCATGTAAAATGATTGTTAGGCTGCATAATTTAGGTCAGCCGGAATATTCCCATAACATCTGATGTACTCGATACATCAGAAGAAGAATGGCATCTACGCTGATGTTATTCTCTGTTTATTACGAGGTTACCGTAGTCAGGCAGATCCGGGCCGTATCCAGATCAGATGAAGGACCTGCACCTGGACACGAGCACAGCACTGCCCTGAAGTGTCTGCGGAGACTGTGACTTTACTAGACCCTCCCATGTGAAGATCATGAACCTGATCTCCAATCGGACCAAATTGGACTTGAATTGTTATCAATATAATAATCAAACAATAAATAATCAAAACTTAACACTTAATATTCATCAATTGTATTAATTTCGCCAGCTCTTTTAAGGCTGCCGTTCAGCCAATCAAACTTTGTTTTTAACGTTTATAACGTGACCACTGTAAAGCTGCTTTGAAACAATCTATATTGTAAAAAGCGCTACATAAATCAAGGTGATTTGACAAACCTCAGCTTAATCTAAAACTCTCTGGTACACAGGAATTAGCAGAAGCACACTACCAGATGAAGCACATGCTCAAGTGTAGATATACATAACTTAGCTGAAATACTAAATCAACTCTTTACCTGAAAACTGTCACGAGAAAGCACGTTGTGCAATGTGGAGAATAAAGGAGAAATCCAGGAATGCAGAAATGTTAACCCCCTCCCCCCCTCTGGTGGAGGGTGCAGATGGAGGCGGAATCATGGGATCCCCAACTGCCGATGAGGCTGGAGGCGGCAGGAACTGCGATTGTACCTCCAAGCAGGATGCTTCCAATAACGCTGCAGAACTAGAGGATCAGCAGACGCAGACAGGAGTACAGACGACAGAGGATGGGAAGCGGAACCTCAGGTGAAGATGGCTGTACATGGTAGGTTTTGGGGCGGCAACCCTGTGCAGCCCTGTCCACCATGCACACAGGGCTGCCAAAACAAAATAAAAAGTCCACATTCTTTTTGGCTATCATAGGAGTGATATGCGAGGACGGGGGTTTTGTCACAGGCTCTGGGGTAGCAGCCCTGTGCAGCCTCCACGCTCGCACAGATCCACTGCCCTCTTGGCAATTGCTGGGGTGACAGGATCAATCATGGAAAAAGTCTTTTTAAAGGCGACTAACCTTGGTCGGTTAATCTGTCACGAGAAAGCGCAATATGCGATGCAGAGAACAGGCTTATTCCAGACACAGAAGGGGCACAGGCAGGTAAAGACATCCACACAAACTAGAGAGGCTTTATACATGACATGATTTGACACAGCTGACAGGACTAACACAATGAGAATTGAACAAGGGTTAAACCATGGCACAGAATGACACTGACATAACCTGGAACTAAAGCTGATGAACACAAAAAGCAAAATAAGAGTCTTAAGTGGGTGTGTGAGTGACCAAGCAGTCCAAGACGAGGAACGCAGGATTTTCAAACAACAAAATCATCTTTATTCAATAAAAAACTACAAAATAAATAACTTAACTAAAATAAAGAGACAAATAACCAAAACCAACTTGAAATAAAAAAAAATAAACATGACCTGTCCTCCTAATTGATACACCTGGGAAGCATATATACCCAAAGGACAAGCCCATTACACACACAAGGGATAACCCAAACCTCACTCAACACCATGAGGATACTGGAATTCCTCTACAAACAAACAATATCAGACCCAGACAAATTAGTAAGATCAATAATTGTACAATGATTAAAACAGTAACCCCATAAACAAGAGAAACAGAACGCTACACACACATCCCGGCTTATTTCCTGAAAGGGGCACTCGATAAGGGTCACTCATTTTGTTCCACTGGTTAGCCCAGTGGAACAAAATGATGGCCTTAATATTGTACATTTAAGTCACCACCCGGTCCTTTATTGGGATGGACCTCCCAACAGCAGTAGTGAGTCCAGGCAACAGCAGACCTCCTCTCTCCTCACAGGTCACTTAAGCATATTACTGTGTGACCCCATCAGTGGCCACCAAAGGGTGCGTGTGACAAATACACTATAGGCAATGTACTTTTTTTGATTGCCAGAGTTCATAAAAACAGATTGATGTCTATGATGAACATAGATGGCATAGGAACAAAGAAAGCCTTTAGCAAACACGGCTCTGCCAAATTATTATAGGCATTCATGTAATTCTACATCACTGTTGTTGTATGATTAGAGGATGTAGTGTCTATCTAGGTCAGTGTTACTCATTGTGCACCAAGTTTTTTTAGTCACCTCAAATGCACAACAGCAATAGATATAAATAGCCTACTCAACCCCGCTACACTATTCATTCCCAGATAGCAAAGGGATCCTCATGCTTTTCTTGTTAATAAGCAGAGGTTAAATTGGTCCAGAGTGCACTGGAGTTCAACTCTGCCTCGTCACGTCCACAACTCACCTGCAGGTGCTGAGCTCCATCTCCTTCAGTATCACATAATCATATAATATGTTCATTCTTTTTCATCTCCTGGTAAACCTAAAAACATGTGCGACTTTGTCAATACTTCTCTAGAATACACTCATGTATATGAATACACTCATGAGATATGCTTAAAGCAACTTCTAAACATACCAGTGTTCTTTCTGGAATTATCAGACATTATTGAACACATACATGAATATGTGAAATTCTATTCTATATAATGCAAACGTTAGTCAAGTCAGGTCTGTGTTATGCTTATCAGTTGAATTCTCTACATTTTCTGGACTCAAACTTCGCCAGCCAAACAGATTCAATTTGGGCTCTTGTGCATTTATTAGAAACAATTTCTATGATCCATTTTTATATCTTATGCAGCAGAAATAAAAGATTAGGGAAACAAATCCAAAGTCTCAGTTATCCATTTACTTGACGAACAAAATAAAATAAACATTTTTAATATTTCAAATAAATAATTGAAATAAGCATTACAGAGTCACCTCTGTGCAGTTTTGTGTGGATATCAAATGAACATCAGGTTTTTGATATCAGTTTGATTTGCATATTTGACCTCTTTTCGCTGTTTGATCTGTTTTGATCTTTTCAACATCAATTAGCCACTGGTTGACTTCTTCTCTAACATCCTTATCAGGGGAAATAAAATGAAAATAAACATGGTGAGCAAAAGGCAGTACAAACAGTGTGCATGTGTATCCCTGTGCTAGATATGTCACTGGCAGGAACACACACAAGCTTTGAGTTCTCTGCCTTAGAGCATAGCATGAAAAGCAGGTCTGAGAAAGCCATCAGAAAAGCAGGAAATAGCAAGCATGGTGAGCTGCAATGTTAATGTCTATGGAGAGGCACTTGAGGCTGTACTTGTCGGGCATCAGTGAAAAGCACAGGAAATTAATGGGGACATAGACAAATGAGGTTTGTAAAGGTAAAACATGGTAAACAAAGTGGTGTCAAGCCCAAGATCAAATCAGTACATGTAAATCATGGATATTCTAAATTCTAAAACTAAGACAATTTCTGCAATCAATGTCTTGATTCGGATTGCAGAAATTGTATTAGTTTTAGAAGTTCAAAGATATGGGCACCAAACGAGGCCATATAATCTTTTAGTAACTCTAAGAAAGATTATTCTTATGGCCACAAAGAATAAAATACCTAGTCTATCATACTAAAAGTATCAAAATCATGCAACAAACATTAAAGTGACTGACAGATTTTCAACTCGTTTAGCAATAAGGGAGGTGGTGTCATGGAACACATAAGGGAGGACTCAAGTGCAGGATAAGGAGGTTTATTATAATAACATAAAAACACAAAATAAAACTACCCACGTGGGGGAAAACATTAACTAAACATGATAACAGGATATTTGACAAACACAAACAAACCTGAGAGCAAGGAACACGACCTGTTAGATTTCATTAACAAGAGACACGTCACTTGACCATTGACTCACCCAAACTCTTCCTCCACCTGCAGTAGCCTTTAAATCATTCCCTGCTTACCATATACCCAGGAGGTGTGCTCTATAATGTTTGTCCAGCCGGGTAAAGGGGTGAACACTTCAGCAAAGTCCCGATGAGCAATAAAAAAAAAATCTCTGCAAGCAGGCCTGATGAGAGGTAGGCTCGATAGGGTACCGGAACCACCAGTTTAAACTTTGAATCCAATTCTGGACTGAGCTCTGGCAACTCTCACCGATCGGTTGGATCCAGCTGAATTCAAACATCAAATGGCGTCTAGCTTAGCTGAGATTTTTGCTGTGAAATGAAGGCATTACTAAATTCAGAATAATATAGACTAACAGGATTGTCCTAAATGTGCAGTCCTTTAGCACAATTCTGTTTGGTTATTAGGCAGTGCATTGGAGCCTTATATGAACACAAAGTTTTCTAATTATATATATATATATATATATATATAATTATTATTATTATTATTATAATTTTTTTTGTGCAAACAAACCCATCCTGTGTGATGATTTCAAAGGTGGAAGATGAAACCTCTAATTTGCGTTGTACAGCAATACACTGACCTGGACAATTTGTTTACAATTTGGGATTATTCTGTTATATCAGTTAACAGTTTATTTTCAAAAAGCAATTTTGTTTAAAAAAAACATGGTTTAGACCAGTGGTTCTCAAACTTTTTAGCCAGCGACCCCTAAACTAACATCGACGAGAACTCGCGACCCACTACTACAGAATACACAAACTATAAAAAAAAAGAAAAAAAAAAGAAAAATCGTTTTAAATCCACATCCTCTTCCTTTGGAAGCTTGTTTTCACCACAGAATAAAAAAAATACAAAAGGTAATTGCGACATTTATAACTCGCACTGTACATTTATATTACAATTTCACAATGAGAAAACAAGTCAGAATTGCGAGATGTAAAAAATAAATAAAAAAATTGTTCCCATTATCTTGTCAAATATTTTCTTACATAGCGGAAACAAACTTCCATAATATTAACTGTATTTACGCTTACCTTTCAATGGGGATGGGTGCACTTGTTTTTCGGTGCACAAAAGTGTAATCTGTGGCCTGATGTTGGATACAGCTACTCGCAGATCATCCTGAACATCAAGACGTGATCTGTATTTGTTTTTCATGTATGTAACAGTGGAAAAAGTGTGTGGCTTTTTGGATTGAGCTATCAGGTATGCCACCTCATAAGATGCCTTCAGAGCATTATCAGTAATTTGGGTTTGTTGTGCAAGTGTGCGTTTTTGAATCTGTAATTCCTTCTCTTTTCTGCAAAAAAAGTCTATAGGTTTCTCAACACAAACAGGGAGTCTTGCCTCCAAATGTGTCTGCATTTTTCCAGGCTTCATACTTTCATGGGCAAGCACTTCTGAACAGATAACACACTGAGAATGGTCCACATCGTTGAGAGTAGAGCAAGTGAATCCATACTTTATTAATTCCTTTTGATTTTTCCGACATTTCCTACACTGGTCAGAAGGGGTCTTGCTCTTGTGTTTTGTAGAGGTACACGGTTCAGGGGTCTCATTTATAAAACTGTGCGTAGGATCACTACTAAAAGTTTACGTGCGCCCAAAAGCCCAAAATGCTTTACGGCAAAAAATATTCATTTTTATAAAACCGTGTGTATGCACACCTGTCAGGAACATTCCCTTTATAAATCACAGATGTCACGGGTCAAAGTTTGCTTAAATGTGCACACATTCTCCCGTCAAGTTGTTTTTTATAGATCACAACCTTTGCGTGGAAACTGGCGTACGTACGTTTCCAGTCCCATTTTGTGCGTACGCGCACTTTATAAATGAGACCCCAGATGATTCAGGCAGACCGTCCACAATTTTTAGCCTTGCTTATTACAAATGTATCAATTTTTGCAGATGCAGTTTCCACGTGCAGTATCGATAACTAGCAATCAGTCGCCACACATTGACGTCAAATCTTAGAGTCACAAAATATTATTTAATTTTTTTTAAACCACTTCTAATCAATTCTGTCTTTATTAAAAAAAAAGTATTTGTAATCTTAATTTTTTAGTATTGAAAAAAACATTTGTAATCAGAAAATACAGAATTTTTTTGAAAACCGACTCGCGACCCCTTGAAATCATACCGCGACCCCTCATTTGAGAACCACTGGTTTAGACAATCATTGATGATCAATATAACCTCCAATATAATCAATCCAATAATATCAATATAACCTCCTCCTTAACCAAGGTAAGATCTTACCTTGAAAAGTCCTTAAATATATCACTTGTGGGTTTTGATGCGGTCACGAATACAATACGGGGAGGACTCAAGTGCTGGTGAAGTTGGAATATTTAATGATAATAACAAAAGAACATAATATAAAAGAAACAACCCACGAGGGGGGGGAAACATAACATAAACCGGATCAAAACCAAACCACAAAACCAAACCACAAAACCAAACCACAAAACCAAACCACAAAACCAAACCACAAAACCACAAAACCAAACCACAAAACCACAAAACCAAACCACAAAACCACAAAACCAAACCACAAACCACAAAACCACAAAACCAAACCACAAAACCACAAAACCACAAAACAAAACCACAAAACAAAACCACAAAACAAAACCACAAAACAAAACCACAAAACAAAACCACAAAACAAAACCACAAAACAAAACCACAAAACAAAACCACAAAACAAAACCACAAAACAAAACCACAAAACAAAACCACAAAACAAAACCACAAAACAAAACCACAAAACAAAACCACAAAACAAAACCACAAAACAAAACCACAAAACAAAACCACAAAACAAAACCACAAAACAAAACCACAAAACAAAACCACAAAACAAAACCACAAAACAAAACCACAAAACAAAACCACAAAACAAAACCACAAAACAAAACCACAAAACAAAACCACAAAACAAAACCACAAAACAAAACCACAAAACAAAACCACAAAACAAAACCACAAAACAAAACCACAAAACAAAACCACAAAACAAAACCACAAAACAAAACCACAAAACAAAACCACAAAACAAAACCACAAAACAAAACCACAAAACAAACCAGGTACATGGTAGGTATCAGTAAAGCCATGCCTGACACCCAGGAATGACAACGACACCACAAAGGACAGCAAACACACCGGGATTAAATAGAGCACATGGGGGAAGGTAGTGATGAGAGACAGCTGGAAATGATTACGGGAAACAAGGAGGCGGGGCAGCCGCTAACGAGACAATCACACAGGAGAGAGAGCAGTGCCACGGTTCTGTCCACTAGAACACTAAAAACACTGGAAACAGAACCGTGACAGATGCGTTTTGCCTTGTGACATGTTGTAGAAAAAGTTAGTTTTGTTGAGATGCAACAACACCTGATCAAAAAAATAATAATTCTAGAGGATCAGACTTAAATCTAGCTTTTTGTTAAGCTGTCATAAGGCTTTGTAAAAAAAAAGTCAAGCCTGCAAAACATCGAAACAAGGACACCCTCGAAGAAGTGACAAAGAACCTCAGACTGACAGCTGGGGATCTGCAGACATGCCTTAACACCCAATAACTCACATTAGCCCTAGCCATGAGCTCAAAAATTTGAATCAGATTTTTTTTAACAGTTGTCAACCCTTTGTTTTTCCACTGAGGACCTGCATGTTCCTGCGGAGCTCTTTGATGGTTCAATGGCAGAGTCTTGTATCTTAATTAATCATACTTCTGCAGCTGACTGACTGACAAATGACTCTTTCTCTCTTTTCTCAACCATACGTTCTGTATGTATGATGCCAAGGTAGCCTACTGAGGTCAGGTGCTTAATGATGCTTTGTCAAAACCATTGATGAATTAATAAAAATTTCTGTTTGATTCCTTGTTCTTCCTGTGTCATTTCCTGCACCTGTCATGTCAAACACTCCCCTCATTAGTCGTCAGCTTTTCCCCATTATCGCATGTATATAACCCTCTAATTGCTTGTTGATGATGGTGCTTCCTAGTGTGTGGATGTACAGTGAGTTCGGAAAGTATTCAGACCTCTTAAATTTTTCACTCTTTGTTATATTGCAGCTATTTGCAAAAATAACTAAAGTTAATTTATTATTCTCATTAGTGTACACACAGCCCGCATATTGACAAAAATGGCACTCATTATTTTAGCTGTGTCCTTGGGGTCATTGTCTTGTTTGAAGATAAACCTTCGGCCTTAGGTCCTGAACACTCTGGGAAGGTTTTCGTCCAGGATATCCCTGTACTTGGCTGCTTTCATCTTTCCCTCAATAGCAACCATCACCAGTCCCTGCAGCTGAAAAGAAGAAAAAAAAACACCAAAAACATGCTTCACAATTGGGACTGTATTTGACAGGTGATGAGCAGTGCTTGCTTTTCTCCAAACATACCGCACAGAATTAACGCCAACAAGTTCTATCTTGGTCTCTTCAGACCAGAGAATCTTATTGTGTTTTTAAAAGGAGTACAATATCTGTCGTCATTATGAAACAAAACATTGTGCAGCTTTCTCAAAGTACAGCGGCGAGACGCGAAAACAGCAGGCTCAAGAGCAGCTCACTGGACTTCGATCTGAACAGAGCACACTGCTACATCATCATCATTGATCAGTGATGCGGTCTCTGTTTGGCAGTACAGTGATCCCTCGTTTATTGCGGTTAATGTGGACCGGAACTATCGCGATAGGTGAAAGTAGGATCAGCCAATCAGCTCACGGGATACCTCCCCTCGTGCTCTCATTGGTCGAGCTCGCGCCAGGAACCAATCACGTGTCTTGTCTGAGTGCCGTGGGCGTGTACAAAGCGTGTACAAAGTCTGTCATCCTGGGAAACCGTTTCTCTCGCATCATGATTAAGCAACGCTGCTTTACGCAATACGGCTGTACATGGCGGTATTTTTGAAATTTTATTTTTTGATGAATATTTTTGAAAAATCCACGATGCACTGAGACCGCGAAGTGGCGAGGGATTACTGTACCTACTTCTGTGAGCAGACTTTCAGTCTGATGAACTTGAACAAGAGTAAACTAAGAAGCCAAATAACTAACTCTCACCTACATAATATCTTGTCTTTGTCTGTAAGTCAGCTAGAGCCCAATCTTGAAAAATTTCTGAAAAGTAAGGACCAGCTTCATATCTCTCATTAGGTCACTGACATTGCAACCACATAGGCATTGATTTTTCATTGAACACTTGGGGATTGTTGCCCATTTAAATTGTTCATTAAAATGCAAAGCTTTAGAAAAAAAACTGCATTAGTTAATTAGATTAAAGTTGGTTTATATTTATTTTAAATATTATGAAATAAATAAACCCATAGCAACTTTAATGTAATACAGTTTGATTTATGATGCAAAATTTACTTTTGGCCCGCTCTCAATCAAGTTTGAGTTTTGGCCCTTCATAGGAAAAAGTTTGGGCACCCCTGGTTTAGATGGTGGCGTGATTGATAATGAGCACCACCTGAGACCCACCAGTCTCGAGTCTCACGGAGGAGCAGAGGCATAAAAGGAGGAGTGACGGCAATGAACGACGAGAGAGGACCCGGCTTGGATTTTTGTTGTGGTTTGTGTTTGTGTGGGCGGCAGTCGTCCATGAGGGACTGCTGCCATTGCGTTTATTTTGTATTTATGTTTTATTTTACATTAAAGTTTGTTGAATGTTGTCTGGATTTACCTCCTTCCTCCCCAAACAAAGTACTGCGCTACAGCTGCATTATAACAAAGAGTGAAAAAATTAAGGGTGTCTGAATATTTTCCATACCCACTGTATGAACTCCGTGTGTTTTTTAAAACTCTATTTTTCCTCAGTTCATTGTTACATATTCAAGTTTATGGTGGTTTTGTTTTCTCAGAGTGATAAATATTTTTTGTGTGTACATAACTACATACAGTATATAAATACTAAATAATAGAAGCCTCTGATCAAGGGGTATTCCAGAAAGCAGGTTATGTGACATACCCAGCTATATATTTAAGGCAAGTAAGCAGATACCTCAACGTTTGGTTCCAAAAATTGTGGTAACAAAGACACACTATTGGATCCTTACCTGAGAGTCCCACAGTTACATAAGTCTCCACCCCCATCCTGTTTCCTTCCATGTGCTGCCAAGTGTAATTTCCTTCACCTATCGCATCAATCACTTCCCTCGTTATTCTTGTCACCAGTGTCTCATCATTCCTTGTTTAGTCCTAATGTGTTCCTCTGTCTTTGTCTGTCATCAAATATGTTTTGGTAGTGTGTTGTTCTCCGCAGGGTTTTTGCACAAGTTCGCACATTTTGTTTTCTATTTAAATTTGATTTGTTCAGTTTTTGAATAAGCAAGAATAGCAAGAAGTTCAGAAAGCTAGTGAATGACAATGCAGGGGTATAATTTGAGTCCTTAATGAACGTAGTGAAGAGGAACAGGTGTGCAATATCAGTATTCTGCCATATTGTTACTGTTGGGTGCTGCCCCTTTAAGGACACTAATTCTGTTGCCACTATAGCTGCTAGATATGAGAGAGTGCATAAAACCATCTTGATGTTTTGTCTTTTCCTCGGAAAAAGATCACATCTTCCACATAATAAATAAACAAACAAGCCTTCGCTTAACCTGGTGTCTTTTCAAAAGGCAATCATTTCTACATTGCATAGATATTTTAATGATAAAGAAATGTTACATACTGTATGTCCTAATTTCTAACACATCAACATACACTGAGTTTCAATCATCCCTTGCCTTTGGAAAGCAGAATTAAATTTTGCTGACTATATTGGAGGATGGATTACTGTTTTCATATGTTTGCCATATAACATAAGACATATTTTATTTCAGTAAATCAGAAAACTGTATTATGGATGCTTATTCATTGTCAAAAATATTTTTTATAATGTGATTTTTTTTTCCCCGTCTGTCACAAGACTCAGTGATTGCTTACATTAAATAATAGATGATTGTCATGGTTCTGTCCTCCTTGTTCCCATTTACTCCCTGATTGTGCGCTCCTCTTGTCATCTGTCTCACCTGTGTTCTCATCAATTCCCTTATCAGTCTCGTTTGCTATCCCCGCCTTCCTATTATCCTCTATGTATTTAAGCCCTGTGTTAGTCTTAGTCTGTGTTCGTTCTCGTCAATAGTGTGGTGTATTTCCTTCTGTGCCTTCGTGTGCCAATAAACTTCAGAGTATTGGATTTCTTCGTCTCCGTGTCTGCCTCATACACACGCGTGACAGAAGAACGAACCAGGTTAGTCGCCTTTGAAGACTTTAAAATGGAGTGGGAACAACAGCTCCTGTTTATCGCTCAAAGCCACAAGGATTTCGCACAGTTCGCGCTGGAATTCATTTACACCGCCTGCCGCGCTCCGTTGCACGAGAGTACCATCAAGTCACTGTTTCAGATCGGGGCAATCCAATGCCTATCTGGAAATCTTCCAGACATTTCAGGGCTAAGCTGGCCGGAAGCCGTGAGGAAATGTATGGACAGAGCTTACCCCCGATCTGAACAGCAAGAGCTGCCGGCACATCCTACAGTGAGTCCCAGCCAGCCGAGTGAACCGAGTGTGCTGCATCCCGCGGCCGGAGAACGGCATCCAGCGGCCGGTGAGCAGCTTTCCCGAGCGGCCGGAACCGAACAGAGTTCATCCCGAGCGGCCGGAACCGAACAGAGTTCATCCCGAGCGGCCGGAACCGAACAGAGTTCATCCCGAGCGGCCGGAACCGAACAGAGTTCATCCCGAGCGGCCGGAACCGAACAGAGTTCATCCCGAGCGGCCGGAACCGAACAGAGTTCATCCCGAGCGGCCGGAACCGAACAGAGTTCATCCCGAGCGGCCGGAACCGAACAGAGTTCATCCCGAGCGGCCGGAACCGAACAGAGTTCATCCCGAGCGGCCGGAACCGAACAGAGTTCATCCCGAGCGGCCGGAACCGAACAGAGTTCATCCCGAGCGGCCGACCACCTTGAGCGGTGCTCTCCCCGAGCGGCCGACCACCTTGAACGGTGCTCTCCCCGAGCGGCCGATCACCTTGAACGGTGCTCTCCCCGAGGGCCCGACCCGCCAGAGCCCGAGCTGCCGTGGCCCGACCCGCCAGAGCCCGAGCTGCCGTGGCCCGACCCGCCAGAGCCCGAGCTGCCGTGGCCCGACCCGCCAGAGCCCGAGCTGCCGTGGCCCGACCCGCCAGAGCCCGAGCTGCCGTGGCCCGACCCGCCAGAGACTGAGCTGCTGCCGCCGCCGGCCTTCAGCGACCTCCCAGAGCCGCCGCCGGCTTTCCAGGCTTCCCAGCCACCCCAGCCGGCGGCTCCGCCTGCTCCACCGCCGGCGCCTCAGCCGGCGCCTCAGCCGGCACTCCAGCCGGCCCCGCCAGAGCCACCGCCGGCCGTCCAGCCGGCACCGCCAGAGCCACCGCCGGCCCTTCAGCCGGCCTTCCAGCCGGCACCGCCAGAGCCACCGCCGGCCCTCCAGCCGGCACCGCCAGAGCCACCGCCGGCCGTCCAGCCGGCACCGCCAGAGCCACCGCCGGCCCTTCAGCCGGCCTTCCAGCCGGCACCGCCAGAGCCACCGCCGGCCCTCCAGCCGGCACCGCCAGAGCCACCGCCGGCCCTCCAGCCAGCACCGCCAGAGCCACCGCCGGCCCTCCAGCCGGCACCGCCAGAGCCACCGCCGGCCGTCCAGCCGGCACCGCCAGAGCCACCGCCGGCCCTCCAGCCGGCACCGCCAGAGCCACCGCCGGCCCTCCAGCCGGCACCGCCAGAGCTACCACCGGCACCGCCCTGGAGGGTTGCACCACCCTGGAAACCCCCCTGATTCTGGACTCCTCAGCCTCCAGGGTCCCCACCCTCCCGCCCTTTTCTGGTCCTTCGTGTTTGTCTAGTCCCCTGCCCCTCCCTCCGCAAGGTGTTCCTCTTATGCCGTGAGGTCACGCCTTGTCGGAGGGGGTGTACTGTCATGGTTCTGTCCTCCTTGTTCCCATTTACTCCCTGATTGTGCGCTCCTCTTGTCATCTGTCTCACCTGTGTTCTCATCAATTCCCTTATCAGTCTCGTTTGCTATCCCCGCCTTCCTATTATCCTCTATGTATTTAAGCCCTGTGTTAGTCTTAGTCTGTGTTCGTTCTCGTCAATAGTGTGGTGTATTTCCTTCTGTGCCTTCGTGTGCCAATAAACTTCAGAGTATTGGATTTCTTCGTCTCCGTGTCTGCCTCATACACACGCGTGACAATGATCTTGCAAAATGTGTGCACATGTTCGTGGTTTTAACACCCTAACATGTTTCTATAGTGATAAAGATGCAAAATTGTTTTTTACTGTATAAACTGCTGCCAGGAGACATCAACTTTATCTGCATCAGGGTCATGCACGGTTGAATCCTATAATATAGCTAAAAATCAGCATCTTCCGAAATGGCTCAATGTAATACCTTAGTGTTCTTAATTTTATTGAAAGCACATTTAGTTTACTTTTTAAAAGATGCACTCACAGATAATATAAGTAAAATTAACGGCCACTTAAGTGTGTTTAAAGAGAGTACACTTTAATGACATTATTTCTCTACATAATTGTACACTTTTAAAAAATTGACTTTTAATAATGTCTAATTAAGTTTTATTTAAACACGTTTTAAATAATTATGATTTTATAGTGTGTGACATAGGTACCCTTAATGTAGTGACTAATAGTCTGAAGCACATGCAACATAATTTATTTTCATTTAAACTTAAGTGTGTTTTTAATAGTTTGAGTTTGGTTTCATTCAAGTTCTCCAATGTATTTCATTTAGTTTATCTTATCACCTGTGTCCTGTCAATCAACTTGTTAATTAGCTAATTTCTTCCCTTTGTTTGGTCATGTATTTATAGCCTGAGTTTTTCCTTAATCTATGTCTGTTCTTGTTCAATTATAGATGTGTTTGTGTTTCTCCTGATTGTTTGTCTATTGCCGTGATGAGAACACTGCTGTGTGTTAGGTGTCTGAAGCAAGTGTGAATACATGCCAATTTTAATTGGTTTACATGAGGTAAAGTGATGTAGAGTTGTGCATCAGAAAAAAAATAAAACCCTAATGTGGCGAGCAGGGCGGGGTCGAGGGACCGTGAGAGCGTCACGAGAGCCGGTGGAGTGATGGATAATGAGCGACACCTGCAAGCCACCGGTGTCTCTCGATTCTCACGGAGGAGCGGAGACTTAAAAGGAGGAGCGACGACAGTGAAAGCGAGAGAGGACCAGGCCTGGGACTTTATGTTAAGTTTTGTGTGGGCGACGGTCGACCGTGAGGGGCCGCCGCCATTACTTTCGTTTTGAGTTTATGTTTTATTTTCATCATTAAAGTGTTTAAATGTCTGCCGGTTCCCGCCTCCTTCCTCCCTGAACTTTCAACATTGTTACACCTAAGTTATGAAATTCCCAGGTTCTTAATCTTCAGGAAGATGCTTTTTTTTTTCTTTTTTTTTTTTTTGCATTTATGATATATTTGGTCATATTGCTGGTCTCACTTTGTGTTTTAGACAGCATAGTTAAGTTAGGAGCTGAGCATTGTCATACTCCCATTAAATGTTGGGGAAAGTTACTTTGAAAAGTAATACATTAGAATATTGTGTTAGTAGTCCCTTAAAAAGTAACTACTGGCTTTACTAAGTTAATTTTTGAGAAATGTAACTGGTTTCTCAGTGGGTGTGTCACTGAGTGGGGAGAACCTGTTTGATGTTTTAATCAGAATAAAACAGCGGTGTTATGACTATGCCCTGTGCCCTGCTGCACGGGCTCTACAACCGGAACCGAACAATGTACAGGGTTTGCTAAGCTAGTCGCATCCAAAGCAGTATCTAAACCCCTTATATTTGTACTATCCTCGATTTAATTCTCGGTTTTTAATTCTGAAAATGTCTCTGTCAGCCTAACTATGCAGAAAGGTGTTATACCTTCCCTGCAGAAAGGTATGCTATACATGTAGTAGGCGGTGCAAGTGACAATAACAGGAGAAGATGATTTGACTCACTGCATGTGTTGATTGATCTGACTCACCAC
Organism: Rhodeus uyekii; assembly: GCA_037043235.1. Classification (NCBI taxonomy): domain Eukaryota; kingdom Metazoa; phylum Chordata; class Actinopteri; order Cypriniformes; family Acheilognathidae; genus Rhodeus; species Rhodeus uyekii. The sequence continues at coordinate 540,400 of JAWRVZ010000260.1, read as the reverse complement.
AGTTGTTGATGGGCACATGAAAAGGTGCAAGCGAGAGAAAGAGAAAAGAGAGAGAATGAGAAAGAAAAGGCTGTATGTATGGATGGAAGATTAAACATGCCAATGCATTGTGATAGCGATTTAGATTGCTATCACAATCTAGAACAGGCCCAGGATAAAATTTCCATATTTTTAAATTAAATATTTTGCTTCCAATGAATTATAGTGTTTGCCTCTTATTTGTATTTTTCTTTTAGTTAAGTAGATAATAGATAGTAGTTTGGAATTCTTTAAAGATTTCAGTAAGAAGACATTTTCCCTGAAACAACAACTGAACAGAAACACTGTGGCCCAAACATTCTCCTACAACTGTTAAAGGCCACCCAGCCAATTGGAAGACTGACCCTTCAGAAAAGGTCAGATATGCTGGATGTATGTTGAAAACCTAATGTGAGTCCTTGTAAACAACTGCAGGGCCTGTCAGCTGTTAACTGCCCTATGTGTGTCAACACAGAAATTTGCTAGTGCTCTCCTATACTAAACTAACCCTTGTGATCCTGACAAATCAGATCCTGAAATATCAAAATCTTAAGAGGTATATTCACATTAATCACGAATCCTTGAAAAGTTGTTTGTCATCCTGTTTCATTTTTTTCAAATACATAAAGCCCAATTATAGTCAAAGAAGTCCTAGCCTATCACAATGTTAGTGGAGTGGTGCTCATTAGAAAACTAAATAGAATGGAATATTTTTATTGTAGTCTACAGTGCATATTTAAGGTAAGTTAATACCTTTTTTAAAATAACACATGTAAAGGTTTTTCTTTGTGTTTAAATACACAATGTCCGTTCACAATGTTGGGTATACAGCCTTGGTGTCAGGGTTCTGTCACTTGAATTTGCGTTTCTTGTGTGTTGGCTGACAGAGCTCTGACACTGCCCCTTTTGTTTGTTGTGTCTTGTGATTGAGAAACCCCGCCCATCTTGTTCCCTCATTTCCCTTTATTAATCCCAGCTTTCTCTGCTCATTACCTTTCCTCATGTGTTCCCTATTTAATCCCGGTGTGTTTGCTGTACTGGGTGGTGTCATTGTCTTTCATGGTTGTGCCTGCTTTCCCCTTGGCTGGTCTGTACCCCCTCTCTCCTAGTTCCCTGTTGTAACAGTTTTTTAACTGGTTTTAAAATGAGGAAGGGAGGAGTCCGGGATCAGCAGAAAAAGTGTATTTTTATTATAAATAGCAACAAACAAAAAGTCAGCAAGAGGGCTAGTAATAAACATGAACAGCAACTTTCAGTTGAGACCTTAGCCTTCCACAATACCAGCTGGATGTGTTCCAGCTACTCCCAAAGCAGGCTTCTCTCTCTCCCATGCCCATCTCTTGACTCACTGCAAAGAGAAAACACCTGTTAGATTTCATTAACAAGAGGTCCTTTAACCATTAACTCCCCCAAACTACTCCTCCACCTGCATCAGCCTTTAAACCACACCCCGCTGGCCACATACCCCCACAACCAGTCTCAGGCCGGGGAGCCATCCGGCCTGCCACCCACTCCCCCTCCCATTTCTGGAGAGGAAGTCAGCCACAGCCATCTGTGCCCCCGGCCTGTGGACCACCTCAAATTTAAATGGTTGTAAAGCCAGATACCAACGGGTGATCTTTTGGTCACTTTATTGGTGTCTTTCATGCGGTGGAGCCATTGGAGCGGGGCATGGTCCTCCAACAGAGGGTGAAAGCCCATCCCAATAGGTAGTACCGAAGGGTGAGGACCGCCCACTTGATGGCCAAACATTCCTTTTCAATCGTGCTGTACTTAGTCTCTCTCATAGAGAGCTTCCGACCAATGTACAGTACGGGGCGCTCCTCTCCACTCCACCACCTGGGACAACACGGCTCCCAACCCTCGGTCCGATGCGTCTGTCTGCAAGACAAAAGGGAGAGAAAAGAGTGTAACAATGTCCCACCGCACAGTGCAGCCTTTATGCAGGTAAAAGCCTGTTGGCACTGCTCCGTCCACTGAACCGGGTCTGGGGCCCCCTTTTTAGTGAGGTCAGTCAATGGGCTGGTGACATCCGAGCCCATTGATTATGTGGGCACAAATCTCCTATAGTAGCCAGCCAGCCCTAAGAACTGCCTCACCTCCTTCTTGGTCTTGGGACGCAGGCAGGTCGCAATCGCTGCGGTTTTGTCAATTTGGGGTCGCACTTGCCCATGACCCAAGTGGAACCCCAGATACCGTACTTCCACCCGTCCAATTACACACTTCCTCGGGTTGGCCGTGAGCCCTGCCATGCGCAACGACCTCAGGACCGCTTTTAGATGTTGCATATGCCGCCGCCAGTCATTACTGTAGATAATGATATCATCAAGATAGGCAGCAGCATATGCCTGATGAGGTTGTAGGACTCGGTCCATGAGGCGCTGAAACGTGGCCGGAGCTCCAAACAACCCGACCGGGAGTGTTACAAATTGGTGTAACCCAAACGGAGTGGTAAAGGCCATTTTTTCTCGTGACCTTGGCATTAAGGGGATTTGCCAATACCCTTTTGTTAAATCCAGTGTCGAGTAAAACTGAGCTGTGCCCAACCGATAAGTATCAAACCTTGATATTGCGTTCACCTTGCGATAGTCAACACAGAATCTGGTCGAGCCGTCAGTCTTAGGAACTAAGACTATTGGGCTGGACCAGTCGCTGTGTGACTCCTCAATTACCCCCATTTCAAGCATTGCTTCCGATTCATCCCGAACTATTTTCTTTTTGTGTTCGGGCAATCGATAGGGTCGGGACCGTACCACGACCAATGTGGTTTGGAGATGTTTCTCTATGAGGTTTGTCTGGCCGGGCAGGGGGGAGAACACATCGGCAAAGTCTTGTTGTAAGCTAATAATCTTGGCCAGTTGGTCCGACGAGAGGTGAGCCCCACAGGGGACCAAAACCACTGGTTTGGGTTTTTAATCCAGTTCCGGCCCAATCTCCTCCCCCTCTTTTACCGAGCTCTCCTCCCTCCAAGGATTTAGGAGGTTAAGGTGGTGAATTTGCCGTGTGACAGGGCAGGCAAGATGTTCTACTATAATAAACTACTATAAAACTAGCCCAGGCTCCCCCAAGCCCCCTCGTGGCCCCCTTGTGGCTCTCCACTCACCGAGATAGATACATCTAAACTTCTCCTTTCCAGCAATTCCAGTTCCAATTCCAGCAAAAAAAACAAGACTATGCAATTTCCAAAATATGCCATTATCGATGAAATGTAAATGCAGTCAATCTGCAGTTCATTTATAATTTAGAAGTGTTGTAAAACAAAGGAAAATGAAGTAAATGTCTGGATTACATTTATTGTTGAAGGGTTGAGTGTGGTGGGTACAGTAAGTTTGAACAAAACAGAGTGTTTTTAGTTAATGTCACTAAAGAGTATTCAAATATACTTTACAGTATGTATTACAGTGTGAATTACATTGTTTAAAGTGCCAATTAGTTTGTGAACAGAGTTTCAAAAGTTTGTTCAGAGTTCAGCATGTACACCCCGCTAGTCATGCTAAGGATGGAGATCATGTGGTCTCAAAAACTTTTCATACTTAGACATTTCCACATCCTGACAGCTGGACCTCTAACTCCTAACAAAGTGGACAAATAGAGTATGTACCACACATGCACACACAACATTGTCCTCTGAATTCAAAGAAACCTGAAAGCGCACTTGTTTCACATCTATTTAATAATAATTCATTACATTTATTTAGTGCTTTTTCATAGACACTCAAAGTGATTTACATGGAAGGGGGGAGTCTCACCAACCACCACCAGAGTGCAGCATCCACCTGGATGATGCAACACCAGCTATATTGCGCCAGAATTGGTCACCACACACCAGCTTATTGGTGGAGATGAGAAAGAGTAATACAGCCAATAGAGTATGTCTATGATTAGGAACCCATGATGGATGAATTTGGCCATTTTTAATGACCACAGAGTCAGGACTTCAGTTTAACTTTTCATCCAAAGGACAGTGCTTGTTAAAGTACAGTGTCCCCATCACCATAATAGGGCATTAGGACTGAAGGGTGAGCACACAGACTGAAGGGTGAGCAACCCCTGCTGGCCTCCTAACAGCAACCTAGTCATTCCCAGGAGGTCTCCCATCCTGGTACTAACCAGCCTAAACCCTGCCTAGCTTGAGTGTGCAACCAATTTTGGCCTATAGGGTAACATTGCTGCTCATGAGTGTGGTTCCAATGATGTGTGTTTGCCAGACATACTTCACAATATTTTTCCATAGCACTAAAACTCAGCACAGCTTTGAGAGTAGCTTTTGAAAGGGAACACAGTTGAGTGTTGCTTTGATATGCACCAGTTCTGTTATGTTTAGAACTATTTTTGTGATGGTATTCAGGAAAACAGCTAAGCTAAGCAAGACTCTTGGTCTTGCTTAGCTGTGTCATGTTATAAATACATAAAAATGTGCAATGCAAATCTTCGTCTTCGTCCTCGCGATTTCCCGCTCAAGTTGCAGGGTCCGCGTTGCATGGTCTGGATTTTGAAAGGCCATATTCATGGGTTGCGACCGAAGTTTCGTCGACCGGTGCGTCGCTCCACCTGACGTCGAAGACCATCACCGTTAGCTTCTTCCCGAAGGTCGTTGTTCATAGCCGGCACCGCGTAGAGGTGGTGATTGGATTTCCGCCGACCAAAAATGTGCAATGCAAATATTATAATTAAAAATATATTATGTCATAATTGTGGATTCTATTTTTAATTAAAATGGAATTAATACAGAACTTCCTTCAGAGACCAAATGTGCACCAATATAGCATTGAGCATATGGGTTTTCTAAAAAGAGAAACAACAAAAAATGCCTTGTATTTATAATTAAGGACTATATAAATTATTCTTAGAGAATCACTGGTGGTGGGGGCGGTCACTCTCTGCACTGAGCATGTGGTCTTTGTGTGAAGTTTGTGTGGCTGAATCCATTCAGCTGTCAGTGAGAGACAGCAGCAGCAGAAGAGTCAGTCCACTCAGAGTGTGCCACTCGGTATAGAGTGGCTATTATTCATCTCTCTTTCTCTTTTCAGTCCAGAATGACAAAATAACACGGTGAAGGAGGATATCAGCATCTGCGTATAGGAGCCTGAAGCCAAGTTTAGTTTACGCTAGAGTTAAACACCCTAGACACACGCTTGTAAATGCGTTTTGGTAAAATGAAAGTGAAGGGATCGGAGATATGGCGAGCCGGTGTCCTACTGCTGTTCACCGGCTGCGTGTGTGCGAGTGTCTCGGAGGAGCCCGCGGACAGAGCGGCTCCATCTGACGGCTACTGCAGCTGGATAACGCGGGCTCAGCCGCACGGATCTGGAGGCAGGAGAGACGGCTTCAATGAGTTCAGATTGCGAGTGGAAGGAGACCCGGAGCATTATCATCCCGGTAGCACTTATCGAGGTACATGTCTCTGTTTCAGCCGTTTTTAGGACCTCCGGAGTGGGCAGAGACGCTTCACAGTCCGCGCGCTTGAGAAACATGTTGTGTAGAAAAATTAGCGAGCAGCCTGACAGTATGTTTGTGCATCAAACTACCCAAATTATAGTGGAAACGGGAGTTTGTTGTCATGAAAGGAAGTTATTGTCGGTAAATATGAGGTTTTGAATTAAAGGTTTAATTGTAAAATGTTTACTCTCTGGGTCATATTTGCTGGTTATAAATAAATAATAAATAGTAAATAAAAAACTAACTTCAAATATAATATAGATTTTTTTTATAGCTATATCAGCATTTAGAATGTTGTTAGATTTTAATTGTTAAACGTGTTTTCAGGACAGTCAGTGGTATAGTCAGTGTCAGGCCAAGGCAAGTTGTCACATATAACTTACGCACGTTTATATTAGGCCTATACGACGTATAGAGTGTTTGCTCATATGCAATAAGTCTCTTGGACGTCTCTTTTCAGACTTTAAATAGACATTTAGAAAATGATTTAGAATGTATGTAAAACAGAGATCTTGAAGACGTTTCTCAGATGTTTGTACACAGCAGATCCTTCCCAGACAAAGCACTCTTTAATAGACAACTTGCAGACGTGTGTGCTATCTGGGATTCTGTTTTGGCAATCTTATACATTGCTCAGTGAAAGTGATGAGTGCTGAAGTGCTGAAAGCTTGTTATAACTTGCAATATAATTTAAATACATATTTGTCACAGAAGATTTATTTTAGGTAGTGTTGCCATATTTCTTTAAAAAATTGTCCAGTCAGCAAATTAGAGGCCTGTTCTTTCTTATTATATTGAAAATTGATGTATGCACCTGGTGTCACAATTCTGTCTAATTAGATAATTTAGCTTACACAAACTTTTAATAATAGGTCACTACCAAACATTATGTAAATTAGTAGTCAGTACTTACATAGTTTCATTTATAATTTACTGTGCAAATCAAACTTGTATAATTTATCTAACCATTAGTATTGTGTGACTTGATCTATGAAAAATTAACATTATATATATATATATATATATGTTATGTATGTTTGAAACCAGAAGAATACATGGATAAAGTATAGAAACAAGAAAACATATTAAATACAGGTCATAGGTTTGTTTGTGTAGTTGTTGTTGTTTTTTTGTTTTTTTTACTACAAAAGAAGTTGTTCATAAACATTTCAGGAGCAGTGAGTCCATCTAATCTTTCAATTAACTGCTAGGAGTATATAAGCAGCACACACCTTTCTCTGGAGTCAACTGCATCAGCATATTTCAGCTTCCACACCAGAGCTCAAGTTGAAGCCACTTTCTTGAGCCCCTCCTCTGCGTTTAACCTCAATAGTTAAAGATTATTTGGGCAAACACACTTTTGAAATTCTACAAATTCTTTATCAGGTACCTCATATAGACGTGTATTGATTTTGATCACCTGTGAAATAAACCAGAAAGGTCATGGACTTGAATAAGTATTGTGATTATTTCCAGTAACCCTTTATGCAACCAATCCTGCATACTTCAGAGGGTTTACTCTTATCGCTCAGAAGGAAGGGCACAGTGGTGACCAAGAGGAGGATTATGCTGGAAATTTCCAGGTGAGATGCATCACATGTTTAACATATATAGTATTTAATTCAATATATAGCAAAGTTGTTGTTTAATAATTTAATTTTGTTTAATTTAAAGTGACATTTTTCCTAAAATAAAGATTCTGTCATTAATTACTCGTGTTGCTCTTACCCCATAAGACTTTAGTTCATCTTCTTAAAACAAATTAAGACTTTTTAAAAGAAACCCGACAGCAGGTTTTTAAACATAAAAATATATATATTAAGAAATTATATTCTGCATTTTATGGTGCAGGCCATAAGCACACGCAACACACCGTTCCCGCACCTCGCCTGGGTGACAACTGTACTTGGAAAAGACTAGAGCAGTCTGGCGATGAGAAGTGAAAAAAAAATAATTGTATCATGCTGCAAAGTGTAACAACAACAACCACCAGGCCTTTGGCACACTCTACAGGCATTGGTTATACAGTAATCCATCAGCTATCGCGGGTGTTAGGTTCCAGGAAACCCTGCGATAGCCGGAAAAAACCCCGCAAAGTAGCCTATGTATAGATATCTACGGTATATTTATTTCATAATTTTTATTATTCTTTTTTATCTTACATTTAAGCTTCTGTAAACCCTCCCAACGATTATAAACCCCCCAAACAGACTTATGTACACCATTTATACACTCTTAAACAATTTTTAAAACTAAAAATTACTTTTACATGCTTTACGTAAAAGATGAGGTAAAATGTACTGCACAGCAAAGAAGAGCATTACTCCAGCTCTTCTGAAAGTGCTGCTTCATCAGGCGCTTTGTCAGGTGGTGCAATACCTAGGGTGCGCACTTGCCCTGCCAGAAAGAGTTTTGTCCATCCATTGAATGTTCATGCAACCAAAACTTTGACACTTTGTAGATATTATATACATAATCCATATGTAAAGTAAGAATGGTATGTCAAGTATTTAATGAGCTCATTATATGTGCATTGATAAATATGTGAATACAACCCTAAATTAAATCTGTTCATCCTGTCTCTTCAGAAGATTTTAATTAAAGTGATAGATAAAACGAGGGACATATACGCCAATCCACATGTTTATCTCGTGACTGAGAGTTCACTGCGCATGCACTGAGTTTGCATTGCACATGGATTGCGATCTTTGTGCAGCAGATCTGCCCAGATGCAGGCAGAGCAGATATTCACTTCTCCACGTGAAAATGAATCGCATGTCCGTTAAGCCCCCACTGGCTAATTACACAATGGCAGAATGATTGCAAAATGATTGCAAATTACAAATGTTCTTTGTCTAAAAATAATTAAATCACTGCACAAATATAAATCGCTGCATTTGTTTGACTCACAAAGCCTCAGTCACGTACTCTCGTCCACTGTGTGTGTGCGCCTGTCTGTGACAAAAGCTAACTAGCTGGCTTGTTTATCATGTCTCAGTCAAAACTGTACACCCAAAAATACAGGAAGGAGTGGGAATCAAACCCTGAATTCCAAGGCTGGTTAAAGCCGTTTATTGGTGATAATACGCGGACATACTTGTTAAAAGTATGAAAGTATGTAATCTATTACAGCCACACAACGCACACGCACACACACACACACACACACACACACACACACACACACACACACACACACACACACACACACACACACACACACACACACACACACACACACACACACACGCATGACACTTACACACACAAACAAGCACATCCTTGGTTCTGTTCCGACATGGTCTGCTCAGCTCCGCTGTGGATTGAAGGTTATTAAAATAATTTGTAGAGAAAGCACATTAGACAATTGAGCGAAATTGTGTCTTTTTTTCTTTTTTTTTAAAGATAAGTCTCATGGGTTTGTAATGACATGAGTGTAAGTAAATTAACAATTTTTTTTTTTTTTTGAGAACTTACCCTTTAAACTTGTATTTCTATATTGTGTTGATCCTCTCTACTTGATGTATAAATAGCACTTTAAGTATAAAACCTTATAGATTTCACTGTTGCCTTAAGCAGGATCTCATGAATATTCCTTCTGGGAAAATGAATTAGGGAATACTCCACAAATATAAAGCCGATGGTTTAGTTTGTATTAAGGCAGCCATCCTGATTGCATGGCTGTGAGATCTACTGTACTCTCTTGGAGAACTGGAGCTAAGCTCAGATTCAGCCACACCTGGCAAAGCCCTTACATCAACACCATATGCTGCCTCTCCGCACGAGCTCTCATGCTATGCCAGAGAGTGGAAACGGAACAAAAAAGGCCCATTAAATGTCACATAAACCATAAATCTCAGCTCCCTGCAGAAATGCTATGCTCAAACCTGCTCAAAAGAGATTTCTTGTCTTGCAAGAATGTATGTAGAACAATCGTTCTTAATTGGTTTTGTTTCAGGTATGAGATTAGATTTCATTTACAGTTACAACTGGAGATAAACGCAATACTACACCATACCAAAACTGTTCACCATTAAAAGTGTAATCAAAAATGTCTGTAAAATCAATTGGAATTTATACCAAGTACTATGCTGGACCAACAATTTGATTTAAAATATTTTTTTATGAAAGCATGTGTTCTTAAAAGCACACTCTGGACACACTCTGAAAATCATGTTTATCCTTTTTGAAAGTAGACTCATTTTAATCTGGGTAATATTTTCTATAACCTTGCATATTTTATTAATGTTTTTTGAGGTTGCGGATATGTCATGCAACATATGTTCCATGTTGACTGTTCTGGATAATAATGAAATCATTATTTGGCCATGCTGGTTCAGTAGTGTTTTGGCATGTTTTGTTTTCATTATACATACATTTACTATATTTTTCAGATTTTTAACTGTGAATTCATTCCATCTGATATTCTGTTTTCATACCTTAAACTCTGCAATCCAGTGAACATTTTGTTAAACATATGTTGTGAGTGTATATTTGAGGTCGACCAGTAGTTGATGTTACCGATAACAAAAAGTAAGTTGGTTCATACTTGCTGATAATTGATTAATCAACTGATAGTTTTTTAAATATATTCTGAAAAACAAACAAACATCAAATTAGTATCGAATTAGCATCAGTGAGTGTCATTTTATGTCTGTGACCAAAGCTGTGAAAAGCTTATCAAAGAAAGCTTTTTATATGACTAAAGAAATTCACATTTTTCAGAGCAATGCAACATCACAGCCTCGTTCACAACTGGTGTGCTTCCCTTTCTAACATATTTTGAATTTGAAGAATTCTAAAGAGACTAGCTACATAGTCGTTCCTCCCCCATCAATAAATCATATAATTTCTACATAACAAAGATTGGTGCACTGCGGATACATGCAAGGTAGTTGGGCTTCATTTCAAAAACAGTTTAAAAATTTATTTGTATTTTTTACTATTGATTCCTACATTATATCATATTTATTTCAATTTTTAATCGGTTAAAAACTTTCAGATGCATCTCTTTTGTCTTATCGAGGTTGACATGAAGGCTGGTCATTCCTATTGATGACAGATTATTAGAATGCACTAGTTTGTCAACTAAACCGTAAGTGCTTAGGATGGAAATACTCTCCCAAAAATGTGTGTTAAGTGTGAGTGTCACTTAACACTAACTTGCAAGAAAGTGGTCAGGAGAGTGAAAGACATTTTGATTTGAATAGATAAAAATAGAAACAAAATGCCAGATACTTCAGACTAGAGTTACTAGTAATGTGGCATAATGAAGATTACATAAGGAGGCCAAAAACAAAGAGCAAGGGATTTTTGGCAGAACTGTCTTTGTTTTCAGATTTTCTGCTTGTACACAGAGTTCTAGTTAAAATCAGTTACAAGATCTGCCAAATCCTGGATGCATGACATAAAATTGTGGCATAGACACAGGACATAATGTACTTGTAAATATCAAGTTGTACTGTATATGTTGGTCCTCTACTGCAAAACAAAATATACCAAAAAGTGTTTAGCCCAACCAATGCATTTGTTACTGAACAGACTCCCGAAAGATATAGAAAGAATGATTTGATATGATAAACAGTAGGTATGAGCGAGTGGAGCATTATCTGTATCTGCTAACCATGAATTATCTGTAGCTGTATCTGTACTCGGATTGGGCGGGATGTACTCACTCCTGGGATTTAACATGGAAGTGGTCAGGTTGTCTTGAAATGGGCGGGGTTTTAAACGGTATGCTATTTTCAATCATGCAATTGATATGGGTTTATGAGAAATTGTTATATGTGTTGCTGATTAGAAAACGTCTCAGGTTACGTATGTAACCATAGTTCCCTGAAGAGGGAACGAGACGCTGCGTCGAACGCTTGGGGAATCCTTGGATGATGTCCGCGCGAAGCACAATATGTAAACTTCCGGCGCGCGCGCGCGCGCGTGCGTGAGTGACAGGCGCAGATCGGTGACGTCACGAACCAGTTGATAAAAGAGCACCGGAACCCGGAAGCGGCAGCTTAGAGTTTGTCTGAAGCAAGCCCGGAAGGCGCGAGGAGCTGAGGCCAAAGACGCAGCGTCTCGTTCCCTCTTCAGGGAACTATGGTTACATACGTAACCTGAGACGTTCCCTTTCAAGGGAACTCGCGCTGCGTCGAACGCTTGGGGAACGATATACCAACGGCACCTCAGTGACGAAGGCCGACGAGTGTCTCGTAGCTCACTACGAGAGGACCCGTGTTCCCGGAGCGGAGTTGAGGTCAAGCTGGTAAAACCTCAGAAAAGTATGCGGGGAAGACCACCCTGCCGCATCACAAACATCAGATAACGACACACCAGATATAAGGGCCTTAGAGGCAGCCACGCTCCTAGTAGAGTGGGCCCGGACCCTCAGAGGCGAGGAGGATCCGGCCGACTCGTAAGCCAGGGTGATAGCCTCAACTATCCACCTGCTTAAAGTAGATTTGGATGCAGGGGCCCCCTTGGGGGTCCCAAAGCAAACAAACAACTGGTCAGACTTACGCCAAGGGGCAGACCTATAGACATAAGTGTCCAGTGCTCGCACTGGACAGACCTTGTTTTTAAATTCCTGGTCCTGGTCACCGAAGGGGGGAGGGCAGAAGGCCTGCAGTACTATAGACCTGGCCACATGAGTGGGCACTTTGGGCACATAGCCTGGCCTGGGATGGAGGAAGGCTTTCACCATCCCAGGCGCAAACTCAAGGCAAGAGGGAGCTACAGAAAGCGCCTGTAGATCCCCAATTCTCTTTAGCGATGTTATAGCTAACAAGAATAAGGTTTTTAAAGTGAGGAACTTTAGTGGAACCTCATCCAACGGTTCAAAGGGTGCCTGGGACAACCCCTGGAGTACCAGGGATAAGTCCCAGGCAGGAACCTTGGTCTGGACTGCAGGCCTCAGCCTAATGGTACCACGGAGGAAGCGTGTGACGAGGGGGTCCCGGCCAATGGACACGCCACCCAGAGGTACGTGGTAAGCCGCAATGGCAGCCACGTAAACCTTCAGGGTGGACGGGGACAACCCTGCAGCGAATCTATCTTGCAGGAACTCTAGCACTTTGCCAATGTGACAGGTAACTGGGTTCACCTGCTTCTCGCTACACCAAGAAGTGAAAAGTCTCCACTTCAGGGCGTACAGCTTCCTCGTGGAGGGAGCTCTGGAGTGGAGGATGGTCTCAACAACCTCGGTCGAGAGACCAGAATCTATGAGCTGGGCCCCCTCAGAGGCCAAGCCCACAGTTTCCAAAGTTCTGGGCAGGGGTGAAGAATCGAGCCCGCTGCCTGAGACAGGAGGTCCACTCGAACTGGGATCTCCCAGGGGACCCCGTCCAGCAGGGAAACAAGATCCGCAAACCACACTCTGCCCGGCCAACGCGGAGCAACCAGTGTGAGACGGACCTTGTCCCGGCGAACTCTCTCCAGAACTCCCGGGAGCAGAGCAATCGGGGGAAATGCGTACAGACATAGCCTCGGCCATGTCTGGACCATGGCATCCAGCCCGAGTGGGGCTGGATGCAGGAGTGAATACCACAGAGGGCAATGCGTTGATTCTTCGGACGCGAACAGATCTACTTGTGCCCGGCCGAATCTGAACCAAATCTGCTCCACCACCTCTGGGTGGAGCCTCCATTCCCCGGGCCTCGGCCCCTGTCTCGACAGGACGTCTGCTCCCACATTCTGGGTCCCAGGGATGTGAACTGCCCGTAGATGGAGCAGTCTCCCTTGGGACCAGAGGAGGATCTGCCGCGCCAGTTTGTATAGTGGTCGCGAACGTAGACCCCCCTGACGATTTATATAGGAGACCACAGTGGTGCTGTCGGTCTGAACAACCACATAATGGCCCCTGAGGTCTGGGAGGAACGCTTGAAGCGCCCTCCAAACAGCCATCATCTCCAGCAGGTTTATGTGCCAGGACAACTGGTGTTTGTGCCACAGACCCTGGGCAGAGCGATCCCTCAGGACCGCTCCCCAACCTGTGAGGGAAGCATCCGTCGATAGCATGACGCGTCGACAAGGAGCTCCCAACGCAGGTCCTTGAGACAGAAACCAGGGTTTCTTCCACATATCCAAGGCACGTAGGCATCGCCGCGTGACCTTGATAGTGCGGAAAGGGTTGCCCCTCGGGGAAAACCCTCTGGTTCTGAGCCACCACTGTAATGGCCTCATGTGTAGCAGCCCGAACGGGATGACGCTGGAAGCTGCTGCCATGAGGCCCAGCACTCGCTGAAAGTGTTTTACAGTGATGGACTGGCCTATTTTGACTTTCTTCACGGTTGACAGAATCGAATCGATGCGGGCGGGGGATAGCCGCGCCCTCATCGAAACCGAGTCCCATATCACGCCTAGGAAGGTGGTTCTCTGAAGAGGAGAAAGCACACTCTTCTTTGCGTTCAACCTCAACCCCAGCACTCTCATGTGTGCGAGAACAACATCTCGATGCTGAACCGCTAACTGCGGCGACTGGGCAAGAATCAGCCAGTCGTCGATGTAATTCAAAACTCTTATGCCTTGGAGGCGCAACGGGGTTAGCGCTGCGTCCATGCATTTCGTGAAAGTGCGGGGTGATAAAGCCAGGCCGAATGGAAGTACTTGATATTGGTACGCCTTCCCCCCAAAGGCGAACCTGAGGTACTTCCTGTGCTGTGGAAGGATGGAAATATGAAAATATGCGTCCTTCAGATCGATAGTGACGAACCAGTCCTCGGACCTGATCTGTGCCACTATTTGTTTCAAAGTCAGCATCTTGAATTTTAGCTTCATGACCGAGCGATTCAGAAGGCGCAAATCCAGGATGGGCCGCAGTCCTCCATCCTTCTTTGGAACGAGGAAGTAGCGGCTGTAAAAGCCTGACTCCCTGTTTGAGAGGGGTACATGTTCTATGGCCCCTTTCCTCAGTAGAGAATCTACCTCCTGCTCCATTACCAGAGCCTGCTCGGGGTCCACCACCGTGGGTAGAACCCCATTGAACCTGGGCGGGCGAGACCCAAACTGGATCGAATACCCTTTCTTTATAATTCGCAGGACCCACTGAGAAACCTCTGGAAGACATGTCCATGCCGGCAGAAATTCTACTAGGGGAACCAGCCTCTCGAGGCTGGCCTCTGGTGTCTGTGTAGCACACCCGCCAGGGCCCGGTTTTCTGGGGAACACCTGGAGTGAATGCTCTAGGACCCTCCTTGGAGGGGGCGACCTCCTCAGTGCAACCGGTGTAACGGGCGGCAACTGAGGAGGGTCGCCTCCAAGAGGCCCGGCGCGTCTGGCGTCAGGACCTCTTCGAGGTAGCCTTCTTGGCGAGGATGACGGTCCTCAGATCCGTCCTCCTGCCCGAAGGCTGAGGCTGGGAGCGCCTGCCCGACCCCCCGGTTTTCTGGGGAGGTTGGCGGGTTGAGACGCTCTGCCTTTGAGCGGCCCGCTGCACATATGAGGAGGCCTGGGGCTGTGGCTGGCTCACAGCCCCAGGCTGAGGGCGGCGAGGCAGGAGTACATTGAACGCCACCTGCTGCTTTGCCGCCTCCTGGAACTTCTCGACGACCGTTTTCACCGAATCGCCGAAAAGCCCAAAAGGCGACAGAGGGGCGTCCAACATAAAATTTTTCTCCTTGTCCTTTAGAGACGTCAAATTTAACCACAGGTGCCTCTCCGTGGCCACACAGGCTGCCATGGAACGACCAATAGAGGCAGCCGTCTCCCTGGTGGCCCGTAGGGACAGATCTGTGGCTTTACGTAGCTCAGCCACAGCCTGTGGACCAATGCCTCCGCCCTCATCGAGGTCCCCCAACAATTCTGCTTGGTAAGCCTGAAGCAGGGCGGTGGTGTGAAGACACGCCGCTGCCTGGCTAGCTGCAGAATATGCTCTGCCCACATGAGCTGATGTAACCCGCATAGGTTTAGTGGGCAGCACCGGGACTTTAAGCGATGACACCGAGGGCGGAGAGAGGTGGCTCGCAAGCGCCTCCTCCACCTTCGGCATCGCGCCATAACCATACTCTCGCGCACCAACCAGAGTGGCATACATATTATTTTGTGGCGTAAACACTCTGGAGGTGGCTGGCCTCTTCCAGGATCTAGACACCTCAGTGTGCAGATCCGGGAAAAAAGGCAGGTCCCGGCGAGGGGGAGGGACCCGCACTGGCAGAAATCGTTCATCCAACTTGCTTCTCTTTGGACGAACGACAGTGCTTTCCGCTGGCCACTCAATACTTAACGTGGCCACAGCGCGAGTCACCACCTCGAGCAATTCCTCATAAGCTGGGGAGGAGGTTGGCGAATCCTCACTCTCCGCGTCGACACTAGCAACGTCTAACTCCTCGGAGCTAGACAATTGCAGTGCCGGTGCTTCAGCTTGGTCGGAAGTAACCGCCCTCGAGCGTGCTTCCGAAACCATGCATGAAGCACTGGATCCACCGGGTAAGGGCTGAGATAGGGGAGCGCCCGTCTCAGACCCCGCCGTCAGGTCCATTTGCGAACCCCATGACCTAGATCGCCGCAGAGCCTCAGCTGCTGCGGGACCCGAGCCCTGGGGAACGCGAGCCTGGCCGGTCTCAGAATCAAAAACCGCCAGGCGTGAGCGGAGCACCCGCAGCGGTAGTTGGCTGCAGTGATCACAGTCAGCACTCACGAGCGCTGACCTAGCATGCTCCGCTCCCAGACACATTACACATAACAAGTGCTCATCTCCCCCCGAGAGGAAACGAGGGCAAGGAGATGCGCACTGTTTAAATGCCTGGTTCGCCATAAACATAGATATTGTATATAAATATATATGGGAGATCCCTGATTTTTAAACTAGATCTGGGTTTTTCTCTCAAAATAACCAGCACACTCAACACACTCTCACACTGTGCTTGCGAAGACAAACAAAGCTGCCGCTTCCGGGTTCCGGCGCTCTTTTATCAACTGGTTCGTGACGTCACCGATCTGCGCCTGTCACTCACGCACGCGCGCGCGCGCGCCGGAAGTTTACATATTGTGCTTCGCGCGGACATCATCCAAGGATTCCCCAAGCGTTCGACGCAGCGCGAGTTCCCTTGAAAGGGAACTATTTACATGACAGCATCAGCATTGAGTTTCAGATCAATGTTTTTGATCACAATAACAAACAAACTCTACAGAACAAGTTTTGCAACAATGAATACAACACATGCGGTTGCAATTATGAATAAAAATGTAATGAATGAGTTTTCATCTAAACATAACTTTATTTTTTAACTTTTATTCTTTTATGATTAGTGTGATTTTTTATTTTTATTTTTTTTATTTCCACACCAGGCATGTGTGAGTGAGTGAGTGAGTGAGTGAGTGCGTAAGAGAGAGAGAGAGAGAAAGAGGAGGGGGGGGGGGGGGTTGACGACGACTATGTATTCTATGGATCAATTAGTCTGACGCTGTTTTTAAGATCTCCATTCCTTTATTTTTTTTATCACATACAGCAAATACAGCATTCCACTATTTTTTTTATCAAATACAGTGCGTATTTAGCCAAAAAGCTGGTTAGAGCCAGCAGACGGTTAAAAAAAAAAGTATCCGACAGGCAGAGACGCAGTCACATTAGACCAGGGGTGGGCAATTATTTTTCTCATGGGGCCACATGAGAAACTCGGGCAGTTGTAGAGGGCCGGACCAATACACTTAACTCAGTTCTGGCCAATTGATTGTATATCTCTTTATAAAAAACATTAAATGAAACAATATGATGAAAATGTGGAATTATAACACTATTTAATGAACATTCACAAAAACAGTTGTTTCAAAAACTAGCATCACAACTTTACACAAAAAAGCAAGTATTTCAAAGACCAGCATTGCATTAACTATATACAAAAAACAATAAATGTCCCCAGAGTTGTTTGTGGGTTTTTTTTCTTGTTCAGTGAGAGAAATCTAGCCTCTGTTGGGCTTGAACAAGTGCACTGAAGTCAGGTTGAATATCTGAGGTGGATATGCGAAGGACAGCACACAAGTGATCATCACTGAGAGAGGATCTGTATCTGGATTTGTTAAACTTCATCACGGAGAATGTTTGTTCACAAATGTAGGTAGATCCAAAGAGAACCAACATCCTCTGAGCATGTCTCTTTATGTGTGGAAAGTTTTCCTCTTTGAGAGAAGAATAAAAATGCAGCAGTGATACTGACTTAAAGTGCTCTGACAGTAGTTTATCAGACTGCAGATCAATTAATTCAAGCTGAACATCAATGGGTGCATTATCCACACTGCAAGTGAAGGGAGAAGAAATCATGTGCATTTCACTCTCAACTCTTTTAAAGTCTTCAAATCGCCTTGAAAACTCACCATGCAGTGCCTCTAACATGGATGAGTACCTGTGGAGGTGATCAGCTGATGGTGTGACTTCTTTCAGTGTTGGCATATGGGTAAGAATGTTGCCCTCCAATTGTCTTGAAAGAAACTTCAACTTTCTCATGAAAGCCATCACTAAGCTGTACATTTCATGTACAAAGAGGCCCTTACCTTGTAGCTTAGTATTTAGTTCATTCATAAGTGCAGTCACATCAACAGCAAAAGCCAGATCTGCCAACCAGTCTGCATCTGAGAGCTCTGGGGTGTCCCTGCATTTCTTTTCACAGAACTCTTGAATTTCTGTTCTCAAGTCCCATACTCTTTTAAGCACCTTGCCTAGGCTGAGCCATCTGATGGCTGTGTGGTAGCCTATGTCACTGTGTTCACTTTCATTCTCCTCCAAAAGTGCAACAAACTGTCTATGATTCAGTGCTCTTGCCCTGATGAAGTTCACTACTTTAGTTACAACATCAATAACATGGTTGATCTTTAGCACTGACTTGCACAACACCTCCTGGTGTATAATGCAATGCAAAAATATCAATTTCTTTTCTGGGTTAATTTCAGTCACTTTATCTTGCATCTGTTTCAAAAGTCCGACATTTTTCCCTGTCAGATTTGGACAACCATCGGTTGTAACACCTGTCAGTTTGTCCCATTTTAGTCCCAGTTTGTCCATGGATGAATTTACCTCGGTGAACAAATCACTCCCCGTTGTAGTCCCTTTCATTGACCGCATTGCTGCCAGCTCCTCCGTGATCTCAAAGTCTTTCGTTATCCCACGTACAAAGACAAGTAACTGGGCTGTGTCGCGGACATCACAGCTCTCATCCAGAGCCAAGGAGAAACAGTCAAAATTATCCACTTTGTTTTGCAGCTGAAGTTCCAGATTTCCCGCGATGTCCTCGACTCGTCTCGTTACAGTTCGTCTGGAGAGGGCCACATTCGCAAATGCGTCTTTTTTCTCAGGGCATATTAGCGCAGCAGAATCCACCAAACATTCTTTAATAAATTCCCCATCAGAGAATGGCTTACTGTTTTTAGCGATTTTGTGTGATATCACAAAGCTGGTATTGACAGCTGCATCCCTGGATGCATGAAGCTTAGTAAAATGTCCTTGCTGCTTTTGCAGCTGTGCCAGTAAAGTTTCAGATATCCGTGATCGCTCTGCATCTGTCAAATTTTTGTATTTCTCTTCATGTTTCGTCTCGTAATGACGATTCAAATTGTAATCCTTAAGCACCGCGATCTGTTCTCCACAAACTAAACAAACAGCTTTCCCTTTGACTTCTGTAAATAAATACTTTGAAGTCCATACGGTCTTAAAAACTCTACATTCTGCGTCAATCTTTCGTTTTTTATTTTTAGCTAACATATTTAACGTCTGAGCATGGAGAGAAGTGAAGGTGCAAACGGTCACACGCACTGTGACTGACGTATGTAAATAGAAAACAAAACAAAATCAGTTGCCATGACTACAGACCGTAATTTTTGTCGTGCGGAAGAACATTGCAGCCGGAGCTACTTTTCTCCATTCATTCTATGACGAGTCACGCTGGTACGGGTGTTCCTCCGCAATGGTGCGGACGTGAGCCAATATAAACACTGATTGCATGTGTACCGTAGTTATTCAGGATAAGACAAAAACACGGTTTGGGAAATGTTTTCATGATGTACTCGCTTAATATATAATTTTTGAACATTTTAAAAACAAAACAAAAAAGATATGGACTGCAGCTTTAAAAAGTACCAATTACCTCACGCGGGCCGGTCAAGGATAGCCCGCGGGCCGGATGTGGCCCGCGGGCCGTACAATGCCCAGGTCTGCATTAGACCAATCACCACGTGTGAACAAATGCCACATTTACCAGAAGTCTACTGATTAATAAGTAAGTACTACAAACAACCTGAAATTTAAAAAAAAAAAAACCTGAAGCTGCAGAAACCCTAAACGTTAACGGAAAAGACCCGCAAACCTGACTGACTGAGGGACAGACACAGAGAGAAAGAGAGCTGTTCTCTTCTCAGTGTTTTGAGTAAGCAGGGCGGGACACAGCAAATCTGTATGTGTAGGGGAGGGGTGCTGTGACTAGCCTATTACAGAATGTAGACACAGTCAGCTACCCAATGAGGATATTTATTCAATCCGAGCAAAGATATTGACTCTGTCACGGTTCGGAAGGTGAAGTTCTCAATTGCAGGTAAAAAGGATAATTTATTAACCATAAAACAAATAAACAAACATACAAAGGAAACACCCACGAGGGGGAAAACGTAACTCAAACAAGATCATAACTATATCACGAAAACATAAACAAACCAGGAATCAGGGCAGGGAACATCCAGCCACGAAAAGACATCCAGGAAAGACAACGACACCACGCAAGACAGCAAACACACTGGGATTAAATAGGGCACATGAGGGAAGGTAGTGATGAGACACAGCTGGGAATGATTAAGGGAAACAAGGAGGCGGGGCAGACACTAATGAGAGACAAACACAGGGGAGAGAGAGTAGTGCCACGGTTCTGTCCACTAGAACACTAATAACACTGGAAACAGAAACAGAACCGTGACAGACTCTTATTACTCGTAAAATACTTGTATTCTGCAAAAATGCTTTATCTGTACCGGATACTCGTTTCAGCCGAGTATCCGGCTCAACTCTGATAAACAGGAAATGGTGGTGAGTGTCTGCTGACGATGTAGATAGTTTGATGGTGGATAATTGTGCGATACTTTCAGACTTCGTATTTTAGGTGGATTTGAGGTCGTGGAGGGCTGTGTAGTATGGAGCATACATCTCGATGAAGGAACAGGTAGGTAGAAGGAACACAGGATAGTAGACCCTGGAGACAAGGAGGAGAAAGAATACGATGGAGAAAAGTAACTTCCACCTTGGGATTGTAGAGTAAACAGGTAAGTAAGTCCTAGCTCAAAACAAGACACATGACTGTGTGATGTGTAATGTGTACTGAGGGAATGCGATGCATGCAGGTGATTTAGACTTCTGTGATTGGGTTATGTTGGAGCCTGGCTAATCCATGACAGTACCTCCATGAGTACTGGACATAACCCCATGAGTCCAAGGTCTCATGATCTGGAAGGGGAGGGGGTAGGTTCCTCTGTTGGGCCAGGCTCTGTGGGTTGAGCAGTGAAACATGAAGTGATGGGTGGATCCTGTAGTGCGACGGTAGCTGTAGCTGGTAGGTGACTGGGTTGATCTGACAAGTATTGGTAAGGGTGCCAATGTATCTGGAATTCAGCTTCTTACTGGACAGGTGTAGCTTCAAGTCCCACGTGGACAGCCAAACCTTCTGGCCTGAGTAGAATGTGAGTTTTTGGCTCTTCTAGAGTTCTCTGTCTGCACACTGTTATCTGAAATATTTACTTGGACATTGTATTCACTGATGTTGTAGGAACTGCACAGAGTACTGATGGAAGGACCACTTTTCAGGTTTCTGGAAGATCTGGAATTCTCTCAGGAATTGGAGGACTTCTGCAACTTGTTGCCAATGTTCAACCACACTCTAGGACAGGGGTGGGCAAAGTATTTGTCTCGCGGGCCACATTGGCAGAGGGGCCGGGGTGAAGGTCGTACCTGGGCATTTACTTATAATAAATCCTAGAAAACCTGTATAAAGTATAGTTTGGTCTTAAATCACTCGACTGGGACACGTACAATTACAACAAAACAATATTAATACAATTTAAGCATAATATGCAATGTGACTGAATCATATATATGCCTCAGCTCTAGATTGACAATCACAGGCGTCTATTCACAACTGACCTCTGGAAAAACTCACAACTCACAAAAAATCACAACTGACCCCTGCTCTAGGAATACACTAGGCTATCGTCGATGAAAACTAGCATGAATCAATAGCGGTGAAAACAATATGATGAAATCAGTCATCCATTTGTCTCCCTCATGTATCCGGATGAGGTTATATGCAACGGAGGTCCAACTTGGTGAACACGGCTGCTCCACAAAAGTGTTCCAGGGCGAATGGGATGAGGAGAATTGGGTTCCAGATATTTTTGAGTGCTCTGTAATCAATACAGGGTTAATACTCTGTTATTTTTTTAACACAGAGAAGAAACTCAAAGCAGCAGGGGATGTGGTACGGTGGATTTTGCAGAGCCTCTTCAATGTACTCCTCCATGGCCTTCTGTCCTTTAAAAAGTTTTTTTTTTTTTTTTCTGTCAGAATACATCACTGAAGGAAACATAGCAAGCTAGAATGTCCACCCATTGTTGTACAACAGGGCTCTCGTTGGATGTGGAACTGACCGGAAGTGGTAGAACTGGTTGAGGAAGATGGGGGAAACATCCTGGGAAACAGCAATCAGGACCTCCCCAGTTGTGCAGGATAGATTGGGGTCATGATGCACTAGCCACTGTCGCCCCAATATGAATGAATGAATGATACATTCATATAGCGCTTTACTATGTACTACTATACACCCAAATAGCTTTACAAATTAATCAAAGGGTTCTTCTTAATCACCACTAGTCACTGGCCATAGAACAATACCGCTTGTGTACTCATCCACTCCTCTCCACTTAGTAACTTGCTAGGTGGAGAGGAGAGCGAACAATAAGTTCCAAAGAAAGGGACTTTGGCAGGAAATGACTCGTGTTAGTCAAGTCAAGTCACATTTACTTATTTAGCGCTTTTTACAATACAGATCGTTTCAAAGCAGCTTTACAGTGGTCACAGGAAAACATAAACAAAGTTTGTTTGGCTGAACGGCAGCCTTAAAAGAGCAGGCGAATGAATACAATTGATGAATATTAAGTGTTAAGTTTTGATTATTGATTGATTTGATTGATTGATAGTTTGATTATTATATTGATAACAATTCAAGTCCAATATTAAGTCCAATTTGGTCCGATTGGAGATCATGATCTACACAGGGGTGGGTTTAGTAGAGTCACGGTCTCAGCAGACACTTCAGGGCAGTGCTGTGCTCGTGTCCAGGTGCAGGTCCTTCATCTGATCTGGATCCGGCTGACCATGGTAACCTCGGAATCATTAGACTTTGAAGAAACCATTGTAACCGCGTGTGCAATACTATTTAGAACGGTGTCAGAGCGATATGACTGTGTTATGAGCAAATGTGTTTATGTGACTGTTTACGCTGTGAGCGATCATTGTGTTCGTAATGTTGGTGAGTATGATTAAAGGTTTGTATCGAGAATCAAAGGTGTTTTTATTGTATACTGGTAAATCTTGCACTGGCTGTTAGAGTGGTTGATGACTGCCCAGATGACGAGGTTTATAGATGGGTATTTATTCTCAGACATGTAAAGAGTTTAAGTACAAACTGGGAAAAAGAAAACACTCTGACAAACATCACAAATAAAAGAAGTTAAATAGAAACAGTAGATTATGCTATTGTCATAATGACCACGGACCACAGATGGGGGAGAATGGAATCTTTAATAGAGAGCAGGCACAAAGACAATGGCAGGAAGCAGTTAACTGAGGTAAAGTGATCAACTCTTAACTGATGATGAACTTGGAGATGACAGGGAATGCAGGTATACGAAGGAGGAGAATCTGGGAACTCGTAAGGGATAATGTAGAGACAGTAGAGAGAACTTGCTTTCACAGCGAGAGTCTGTAGATCTGTGATGAGACCAGACACAGGGTGTGGGGTGAAGGCTGGTTATATAGTGGTGTGTTGATTGTGCACAGGTGCAGGTGCTTAGTACTCAGGAGACTGTGAACAAGTGGGTAGAGCATGGGAGTCTGGTGCGGAGGGCGTGGCTGAATCTGTGACAGTACCCCCCTCCTCACGGGCAGCTCCTGAGGACCGCGGCGGACGACGACGAGGCCGGCCTCGACCCCGCGGTGCTGGTCAATCAGGGTGGGTGGTGTGGAACTCTTCTAGGAGAGAGGCGATACTGTGGTGGGAGCTGTAGCCTGTAGGTGACCTCGTTAATTTGCGTCAAGATCTTGAAAGGACCAATGTAGCAGGGACTCAGCTTGCGGCTGGGCAGCCGTAGGCGGATGTCTCTTGTTGACAGCCAGACGAGCTGTCCCGGATGGTACCTGGGAGTGTGTCCTCGACGCCGGTCAGCCTGGATCTTCTGCCTACGGACTGCTCGTTGGAGATGCACGTGAGCTGAGTCCCATACCCTCTCGCTTTCTTGGAACAAGTAGTGGGCAGCTGGAACATCTGTGGGCTCACCTGTCCAGGGAAACAGAGGGGGTTGATAGCCAAGTATGCATTGAAAAGGAGTGAGATGTGTAGATTCTTGTCGGAGATAATTCTGAGCGTATTCGGCCCACGGAAGGAATCGGTTCCAGCTGTCCTGCTGGCGACCACAGTAGGCTCGTAGATATTTCCCGATCTCCTGGATCTTCCGCTCAGTCTGTCCGGTGGTTTCTAGAACTGAGACTCATCGAGACACCGAGGAGGGTGAAGAAGGCTCTCCATACTCAAGAGAGGAATTGTGGCCCACGGTCTGAAACTATGTCCTCGGGGAGGCCGAAGTGTCGGAAGACATGTTGGAATAGGGCCTCCGGCGTTTCCAGAGCCGTGGGCAATCCTTTCAAGGGGATGAGCTTACAGCCTTGTATACAGGCTGAATCCGTGACAGCTATATAACAGTCAGAGGTAGAGCTGCCATCTCTCTCCTCACTCAAACACACTCTCCTCCCCGCGCGCACAGAACTACATACGCTGTCTTAAAGGTATATTCCCAACATAAACATAAAGTAGCAATTAAAAAAAAAAAAAGAGTTACAATCTCTGCTGTTAGTCTGTGCACATATGCCTTTTGTTGTTAGCAAACTTATGCAGTGTATGTACATTTTTATAGCATGCCAATCGCTTCATCAAATAGATCGCCATATTGGCTGTTGGTTATCTCGCTAAACGGTTATCTCAACACTTTTTTGCCACCCCAGAGGCCATTGACATAACTGTATTCCACTGTATGTCCTTCTTAAGGAATTACAAATTGTTTTTGGGACAGTACTCTAAAGTGCACGTCATAGTAACCTATTAGTAATGACTCAAGTATTACCAAAACCGTCAGAACCAATTACCTCAAAGGTTTACAGCGACTGCATTACGAGTGGTTTATCGTGAACTTCCCTTGAGCATTGATTATATATTATGCATTATTCACATTAATTATGAACCTAGTTGAAAAACCTAGGTATGAAAAAAATAATAGTTGGTATTATAATACAATAATATTATAATATTATTGATTAGTTAATAGTGAACTACTTAATTAAACAGTGTGCTACTTTTTACTAATTAGTCAATCACAATTTTTTGATAGTTAATAGTTACTAAAATGTTAATATTACATACTCATTTGTCCCTGTGTAGTTATTCGTAACAGATGGAACAGTATTCTAAAGTGTAAGCAAATGTGGATTGGATTGAGGTTTTTATATCTTCCCCCTTTTTTTTGTTTTTGTCTTCTCTCAAATTATTTTTGCCAATTTCATCTTTATTATAAAGGATGGCTTTGGGTGGTCTATGGGTGTGCTGAGCCTGAGACAAGAATACCTATCCTTATGTTTGATCAATACTAATGCTGGTCCTTATGACTACCTTATTTGGTTGTCATAAACAAAATGTATTATGCCTGTGTAATTAACTGAAATAGTGTCAGCAATAAAAGTAATGTAGTTACTCAGGCTAAAACATGCCCGCATAGGCAGCACTCCTAAAGGGATGTAAGTTGGGCAATGCTGAAGGAAAGATCCACGTCTTGAGAAGACACCCTCACTACACCTCTCTCTTCCTCATCTCTGTTCTGTTTAGTTTGTTTCATCTTTGTGTCTCTGCCCTTAATAATTGAGAGCACTGCCATATTGACTCTTCTGGTCAGAGCTGCCACACGGAAACTCACCATTCAGCCCTATGCTGCGTTTAACCCTGTAAATGGGATAGATGTGTTAATGCATGGGGTCTTAAGTGCAATCTTTTTTTTTCTTGTTGGGATATGTTACATAGAATATAAAATAAAATAAAAATCAGAAAACTGTTGTGTTAAGTGGGACACTGTTAATAGGCTGCTATGCTTTTTTTGTCTTTTTTATTATATTGATTATTTATTTTTTGTAATATCTTGATAATATTTGCGTACTATGGATATAAGGGTACATAGAGTAGGATAGAATGGTATATTTCAGTGTACGATGGTAATACATAATAACAATGGTGTCATCAATATTGTTGTAAGGGTATGCTAAAGAGAGTTCCTTCAGAAACCCTGAAGTTTCATGACCACAAGTACCAACCTCCCCATTAACCTCTAGAACCAACCCGGAGGCAAGTTGCATGTATAATTTAGTTTCTTATTATTCCCAAGAGCTGGCAGGTACCCTTTCTATTTTTTTGGCTTTTATTTGCTCTTGAAATTGATTTTGTGCCATAGTTAATTAGTGCCTGCCTTGGGTTTCTTTGAATGGATGATGTGTGTTATGGCTCTGTGAGGGGAGACTATCGGAAAAACACAGGAAGCATTCAGTGAGAGCCATTCAGTGATATTTTTCCTGGCTGTATTCAAATAAAATATGATTAAGGCGCTGTGAGCATATTTCTGAATACCTGAATCCCACTCCAGTGACTGAAAGACAAAAGGGAGAAAATGTTTTTCAGAATTTTTTCTGTGTGATACTTTGGAGAATTGACACAAAAGCTGTGGTGGCAAAATGTATTTATTGGTTCTGAATAAGAGACAAATATCCCAATTGTGAATTTTAAAAGGTTTCTTTTCTTACAAGAAAATGCCACAGTCATACAGACATCCGAAGCTGCCCTGCAGAGTGTGATAAAGAAGGGGGGGGGAGGGGGGGGGGGGGGGGGTTATGCACACGAGTTATGTTTTTATAAACATATCATTTATAAAATTCCATCACAAAGTTTAAACAGAAACATGCTTTATCAGTCTGTTTCAAAACTAGTGAGTTGCTTGCTGCCAACTGCCTAGGTAGCTGATTTATTGACTTGTATCACAGACAGGGCTTAGAAGGATTAAGTCAGGATTAGGTCTTAGTTCAATATAATTAGTTTCATTTAATTCGATTTTATAAACGTACCGTAGAAAAATAAAACAGTACTGTGTACTATGTTTTTCATGTCTAATGTTTTGTTGTTTTCTTTAAAGCAATACATTGTACAAAGTGGTATATTAAAAAATGTGATATGACGTGAAGTGACTGGAGTGACATTGCAGAGCTTGTGCAAACATATTGCACATCGCTATGATCAGCTACTTTCCATGCTGCTATTTTCTCACCACTGTCATTTTTTTGGTTTATTTTGCTATTGAGGAGAAAGCAAACTGTCAGGTTTCAGGAAGCGGACTCAATATTGCAGGTGGAAGGGCTTTTTATTAAACAAAAAGCACAATACAAACCAAAAGGTGGGTAGGGTTAACAATGAAAAGACATGAACATGCAGCCAATGCGGACGCGCATTCAGAAACCGTATACCGCTGCAAATTAATTTTATCCCTGAGTCAAGAACAAAAAATAACTTCACTGTGAGTGTATCGGAGCCATACTCTGGAGACTCAGGCCTCTTTTCACACTCATCTGGCTGGTGAGACAACCAAATCAAACCAGCCACCTCAAGAACAGCCTCCCTGGACCTGGTTACTGGTTTAGATTAATGCCTGAAGTAAAAGTCATTTAGAACAGCAGTCTGTCTCTCTCTCACTTGTTAATCAGCCTTCAAGGTTGTTATGGCCTCATAAGGCCTGACTTTTCTTTTTCTTTCTTTTTTGCCATGCCTCCAGAGAAACCTTTTGCATCTAGGGTTATTTGAAGTACGGCTTATTTAAAATCTGTAAGCATGTGACTTCTTAGCTGGTTTTGAGACTGCTCTAAAAGCACTTTTTTGGGTTCTCCTGGGAGGTGAGCTGGCTCTGGTGCTGAATAAGTGACTGCATTCCTTTTGGACTTGACAACAACATGTACTTTAAACAAAGCAAATAAGCATATAAATGTATTGCAGTTTGTGCATCTTGTTCTAATATGACAGCTATGGTTTGAACTACATATATTTAACTTGAGTCATAAACATAATGTAAATGGAAGAGAACAAATTCTTAAATGAAATTCTTTTTGTAACTACAGTAGAACCCCGACTTATGAAACGCTCTACGTATGAAAAGTTCGACGTACGATAAAAGATTTCGGGGGGTTTTTTCGCCCGAGAAACGACACAATTATTGAGATAAAACGAAATCAGAGGTGACGAATTTCTGCGTTTTGTTTTGAAATTCATGCACCACTGACCCATAAACTCGCACCAATCGCCCGACTCTCCCATTGGCTGTCTCCCGGTTCAGATGCTAGCTTTCGCTGCAGCATCCTGCTCTCCTATTGGTCAGCATCGCTCCCATCAGCCTCTGCATGGCGGCGTTCAGTGGTGCCAATTTAGCGTCTTTGTCGCTACTATTTAGCGAGTTTTCAGACCACTCCAGTGACAATTTTTCCCAAAAGCGACTAGTGACTTTATCTGAATGGTTGATTCTATTAGCGTAGGCTATGTTGTGTGGTAGTTGGGAGAAGGTGTGTTTGGGGGAACAGAGGATGTGTTGTAATGGTAGGGGGTGATTATGTACATGGGATGGAGATTTAAAGATTTTATTTTGAAACAATATTATTTCCACTGTTTTTGGACTGAGTCTGTTTCTTTTTTTGCTGACAATTTCTCCAGCTTTCGAAAACACACGTTCACGTGGCACTCTCTCTGAAGCCCTGGTCATCCACAATGGAGAAAGGCTGAGAGTCTTTCACCAGCATATTAACAAGAGCCTCATCCAGCTCTTCCTTCCAGCCCACTAAGACAGAAACAAAAACTGTTATGTGATATCACGTTAGTGTAATGTTTAATAAATCATTGTGTGGAAGAATGTGTATAATAAATATAGCCAACCATGATCTGTGTTCTCCTCATGCCCTCATGCTTGGCTTTGAAGTGCCTCAGCATTGATGGCGTATTATTATTATTATTATTATTATTATTATTATTATTATTATTATTATTATACGCCAATTGTTGTGAAAACAACAAGCACTGGACCTGTGTAAACAGCAATATGCAAATAACCTAATTATTACATACATAACTATAATGCTACTTAATGTTGACTTCACGTACATAATGGAACCTATTGTACCAACATTAATGACAGTATTAGCCACTGATGTAACTTTGCTTAAATTACCTGGCCTAAGCCAGGTGCAGTAGGATAACCAAGGTATAATAAAGCACCTACCTTATTAGGACTGATCAGATGAAAATGTTCCCACATTGGAGAACGGGATCTCTTCCTAGCTGGTTCCATGATGATGATGATGATCAAACAAATGCAGTGATAAGGACAATGCAAACTCCTACTACAATAAACCCACATCTTGTGCATCATTTTGGGCATCTATATAGTCATATTACACGCCAAAAAACCTGCTGAAGCATGCGTGCAGCAAAGTCTCGCGTCACGAAGCCTCTCGCGATGCGACGCAGTATCGAATGGTCTGAACCAGTCACGTGATTCACTCAGAGAACCGAAGTTCAACTCAGTTGCTGCTTCGGACGTCATCGGTCATGTGTGTTTTTCTGAAGCAAAGGAAGCTATGAAGCAGTAGTTCAAGAAAAATCCTGCTTCGAATTCGAAGCTTGTGTCGGAGCATCGGTGTCAGACGGCCATCACTAGTATTGACCACTCTCTCTGCCTTGCCTCTGACATTGTTGTTCTGCCTGGTGATCTGACCTGAGCCTGCTTGTACCATGTCTCTGCCTGTCTCTAATAAACTGCAGATGAATCTTAAACTGCCTGAGTCCTCGTTACAGACAACTTCGCCGACTACAGATCCAGCAGTTTACCAGCACTTCTCCAATGAACTGTCAGCCCAGGCAAATCAACTTGTGAGTCATCAGCAACAGCTTCAGCGGTTAACTGCCATGACAGAGGAACTGATAAAGGCAGTGCACTGCCTCCATCAGCCCACATCAGTGTCCAATGCCCCAGAGATTTCCCAGAGTCAGGTGGTTATGCCAGCGAATATTCAACCCACGTCTAGTCATCCCCGACTAGCGTTTCCGGAAAAATTTGATGGCACTCTGAACAAATGTAAAGGCTTCCTGGTGCAATGCTCTCTTTTTCTGGCCCAACAACTTGCCCATTACTTGTCTGACCAGGGCAAGATAGCACTACGATGCTCATTGCTCACTGGGAAAACTCTAGATTGGGCAACAGCGGTCTGGGACAGTCAAATAATAGAGCAAACGACTTATGCCGACTTTATTCAACGTCTTCGCACTGTTTTTGACCACCCTGAAAGGGGAAAGAGCGCTGGGGAACAGCTACTAGCGTTTCAACAAGCAAACAACACCGCTGCTGAATTCACTTTGACTTTCCGAACGCTTGCGGCACAGACTACATGGGTAGAGGACACATTAAAAGTACTGTTCCGTCAAGGTCTGAATATCGAGTTACAGTCTGAAATGGCCTGCCGAGACGAAGACAAAACTTTGGACTAATTTATTGATTTGGCTATCCGCATTGACAGTTTGATTCGCTCACAGAGATCACACAGAGTCAAGTCAAGTCACCTTTATTTATATAGCGCTTTTTAGAAAGTAGATTGTTTCAAAGCAGCTTTACAGTGGTCACAGGAAAAAAACTATATAAAAAAAGTTTGTTTGGCTGAACAGCAGCCTTAGAAGAGCAGCTGTCCTGCTGGCAACCACAGTAGGCTCGTAGATATTTCCCGATCTCCTGGATCTTCCGCTTAACACTTAAGTGTTAAGTTTCCCCAACTGAGCAAGCCATAGTCGACAGCGGCAAGGAACCAAAACTCCGGCAGTTGACGTAATGAATGAAGAACAGAATGGAGAAAAAACCTTGGGAGAAACCAGGCTCAGTCGGGGGACCAGTTCTCCTCTGACCAACAGCGATCAATTTGGTCCGGTTAGAGATGGGTTCATGATCGTCACAGGGGAGGGCCTAGTAGAGTCAGACACTTCAGGGCAGTGCTGTGCTCATGTCCAGATGCAGGTCCTTCATCTGATCTGGATACGGCCCGGATCCGGCTGACCACGGTAACCTCGGAATAAACAGAGACCAATATCAGCGTAGATGCCATTCTTCTTCTGATGTACATCAGGTGTTATGGGAATGTACCCGGTTCCGGCTGACCAAAATTATGCAGCCTAACAATCATTTTACATTATTAACCCTTTCGCACGTAAGTTCTAAATATTTTCTCTGACCCCACAGCGTGAGTTTTTTTTTAGACGACCGTTATTTTAGAATGTTTACCTTATTGTTCCTATGGCGACGCGTCATGCTTGTCACGTTGACACACGGCAGCCTCAGAAGCACTTTATGACATGTGCATCGCATTTATTTAGTGTATGTCTTATTTATTCAAAATATTCACACACTTGTTGGCTATGTTATCAACTACCTGATATTTAGATTCTCAAATATGTGGAAATGAATGTGTTTTGTCGTTTAAAAACTTTTATAATGATCTTTATTAACTGATCTATGATGCGCGATGGGCGCCGCCATGTTTGTTTGCGCTGCAGTTCGGAGAATCTGATCGGTCTGATTTATAACGCAAATTCAGTCGCTTCTCCCGAAAAACGGGACTGTAAGTGACCAGAGAAGTGAGAGAAGAATAAAGTGAACTTTATAGTTACCTATGCAATGTGTATCTGATTTATCTGATCAATTTATAAATGAACGATTGCTATTTCTGCTTTTATGGACGTCAGTGTGTATTTTTCAAACTAGAGATGTATTGTTTTGAGAGTACTTATGAGTATTTAAATGTCTGAAACCGAAAATATACCTTATGTGGTTGAAAACACTGAGTAGTTGTGATATATGACAAACTTTAATCGCGCCCGTCTCTGAATCGGCGCCAGATGACGCGCAAAAACACGTTTGAATTTAGCAGTTGATGACGTGAAGCACGAACGTTCTAATCACACCGGTGTGATCGTACCCTCCAGGGCACAGCCAAGACTGATCACACCGGTGTGATCGTACGCGCGAAAGGGTTAAAAATGTATGTAAAATGTCTTATGTGTATGCCAGGTTGAAGAGATGTGTTTTTAGTCTAGATTTAAACTGACAGAGTGTGTCTGCTTCCCGAACTGTAATAGGAAGACTGTTCTAGAGTTTAGGAGCTAAATAGGAAAAGGATTGACCGCCAGCAGTTGACTCTGATATTCTATGTATTATAAGCTGGTCAGTATTTTGGGATCGCAATAGACGTGAAGGACTATAATGTGTTAAGAGATCCCTCAAGTACTGTGGAGCTAAACCATTTAATGCTTTGTAAGTAATTAGCAAAATTTTAAAATGTATTCGGTGTTTAATAGGAAGCCAGTGCAGGTTTGACAGAACTGGGCTAATATGCTCATACTTCCTGGTTCTAGTAAGAACTCGTGCTGCTGCATTTTGGACCAGCTGGAATTTGTGTATTAAGCGTGCAGGGCAACCACCTAGTAAAGCATTACAATAATCTAGCCTTGAACTCATGAATGCATGAACTCACTTTTCCGCATTTGTCTTTGAGAGCATATGTCGCAATTTAGATATATTTTTAAGATGGAAGAATGCCGTTTTACAGATGCTAGAAACATGGCTTTCAAATTAAAGATTGGTATCAAAGTGCACACCCAGGTTTTTAACTGACGACGAAGACTTGACAGAAGAGCCATCAAGTGTTAGGCAGTAGTCTAGATTATTCAGTGCAGAACTTTTTGGTTTAATAATTAGAATCTCTGTTTTTTCAGAATTAAGCAGTAGAAAGTTATTAGTCATCCATTTTTTTATATCAGTTATGCATTCTGTTAATTTAGTGAATTGGTACGTTTCATCAGGATGAGAAGAAATATAGAGCTGAGTATCATCAGCGTAACAGTGCCTAGTAACTAATGCCATGCTTGCTAATAATTGCACCCAAAGGAAGCATATACAGGGTGAAAAGCAATGGTCCTAGTACTGATCCTTGAGGAACTCCATACTGAACCCGTGATTGATATGACATCTCCTCATTTACTGCTACAAACTGATAACGGTCAGATAAGTACGATTTGTACCAGGCTAATGCATCTCCACTAATGCCAACATAGTTTTCAAGTCTATTTAGAAGGATTTTGTGGTCGATTGTATCAAATACAGCACTAAGGTCCAGTAACACTAACAGAGAGATACAACCACGATCAGATGATAAGAGCAAATCATTTGTAACTCTAATGAGAGCAGTCTCAGTACTATGATATGGTCTAAATTCTGACTGGAAATCCTCGTAGATTCTGTTTCTTTCTAGAAAGGAACATAGTTGTGAAGATACGGCCTTTTCTAGAATTTTTGACAAAAAAGGTAGATTTGATATCGGCCTGTAATTAACTAATTCTGTAGTTAATCAAGTTTTTTTAATAAGCGGTTTAATTACTAATCTCTTTCAGTAGCTTAGTTGGTATTGGGTCTAGCATACATGTGTCAGGTTTGAGAGAGCGAGGACTCAGAGATGCGGGTGAAAAGGACTTTTAATACAAAATAAAACAAAATACAAACACAAACCACCCCAAGGGGGAAAAAACAAGATCAGACTAGACAGAACTACGACTGGACTACGACTTGACTTGACTAGACTAAACTACAGACTTGACTTGACTTGACTGGAAAACACTCACAGGAACAGACAAAGTAAGGACAACGACGCTGTCACGGTTCTGTCTCTGTTTCCAGTGTTATTAGTGTTCTAGTGGACAGAACCGTGGCACTGCTCTCTCTCCCGTGTGTTTGTCTCGTTAGTGTCTGCCCCGCCTCCTTGTTTCCCATAATCATTCCCAGCTGTCTCTCATCACTACCTTCCCTCATGTGTCCTATAAATATCCCTCAGTGTTTGCTGTCTGGTGTCGTGTCATTGTCGCTCATGTCTCTCTGTGATGTTTCCGTGGCTCTACCGGTCCATCCGGTTTGTTTGTGTTATGTTTTCTAGTAAAGTATTCCAGTAATGTTTTCCCCCTCGTGGGTTATTTCCTTTCATGCCTTATGTTCATTTTGTTATAATAAACACTTCCCCTGCATTTGAGTCCTCCCTGCATTCGATTTGTGACAGACGCAGCACAGAACAGCAGACAAAGATGGAATATATAGGGAGGACATTGGGAAGTAAACGAGGTAAAACAGAATAAATCAAACTAATGACAATGAAACAAGACGGGCGGGGTAACAGACAAGACCTGAACATGTAGCCAATGCGGAGGCGCATTGCTGCATGTTCACATTAAACAAAGACGACTCGCAGCTGGTGACAACCAAACTGTGCGTGACAGAAAACAACATGAAAGCACGTGGCCGACGTAAAGACGAACCGCGTGCTTACGACACAGGACAAGGACACGAGAGCGCGCGGTACGAGCAGAGCTTGAAACCGCGCCCACTCACACGACAGAGCTCGCAAGAACTAGTTCTCACGAGCTCACGACAAGGACGGACACACGAGTTATGAATGCCCGAATCCCGATCCAAAACCGAAACTGAACCAGACCCAAGTATCGGGACCGAACATCATAACTCGTACAAAAGACGTCACAGACGTGCACGCACACACAACTAGAGACATAACGGTAGTGTCAGAGCTCTGCCACAAAACCAAGAAATGACTAGACCGAATGTGTGGCAGAACCCTGACAACATGTTGTTGATTTTGATGATTTAATGAGTTTAGACAATTCTTCCTCCCCAATAGCAATGAAGGAGTGGAATTTTTCTTCAGGGACACTCAAATTTACTGTATTTTGTTATATTGTATTAGACAGTTGCATGGTTATAATTTTCTCTCTAATATTATGAATTTTGCAAGTAAAGAAGTCCATGAAGTCATTACTGCTGTGCTGTTTTAAAGCATCTGGGGTTGAGGCTTTATTTCTTGTTAGTTTAGTCTCTGTATCAAATAAATACCTAGGGTTTTATTTGTTTTCTTCTAAGAGGGTAGAAAAGTAAGCAGATCTAGCTGATTTTAAGGCCTTTCTGAATGCAATAGAGCTGTCTTTCCATGAAATGTGAAAAACCTCAAGCTTAGTTTTTTTCCAGCTCCGCTCTAATTTTCTGCCTGCTCTCTTGAGGGCCCGGGTGTGCTCATTGTACCATGGTGTTGGACTATTTTCTTTAATCTTTTTTAAGCGCAATGGAGCAACAGTGTCTAAAGTGCTGGAAAAGAGAGAGTTAATAGTTTCTGTTGCAACATCAAGTTCTTCTAGGCTATCTGGGATGTTAAGTAGATGAAACTGATTGGGAAGATTATTTATAAAGCTATATTTCGTGTTAGGAGTGATAGTTCTACTATATTTATAACAGGGAGTTACTTTTTCGACTTTGGCAAATGGTAATCTACACGCAACTAAATAATGATCTGAGATGTCATCGCTCTAATGCAGAATTTGAACAGTATCAACATTGATCCCATGCGACAATATTAGATCTAAAGTATGATTACGAGAATGAGTGGGTCCTGATACATGTTGTGTAACTCCAATAGAGTTTAAGATGTCTCTAAATGCCAATTCCAAAGAGTCTTTTTCATTATCTACATGGATATTAAAATCACCGACAATTATGTCTTTATCTGCAGACATTACTAAGTCTGAGAGAAAATCAGCAAATTCTTTGATAAGGACTGTATGGTGCTCTGGTCGCCTGTATAGAATAGCCAGCGCAAAAGTTAAACAGGAATTATTTCTTGCACTAGATAATTTTACATTAAGGACCATCACTTCAAAATAATTATATTTCAAATTAGACCTTTGAGCAGTACTGATGGTGTTACTATAAATTACAGCAACACCTCCTCCTTTACCTTTCAGACGAGGCTCATGTATATAACAGTAATCTTGAGGGGTGGACTCATTTAAAGTAATGTAATCATCTGGTTTTAGCCAGGTTTCTGTCAAACACAGCACATCTAGTTTATGATCTATAATCATATCCTTTACAATAAGTGCTTTTGAGGAAAGAGATCCTTTCGAGATTCGTTCATTTGTGTTATATCCGTTCTTAGTTGTTTGTAAATCAATTAAATTTTTACCCTTAAAAGGTTTTGAGAATTTTTTGTATTTGCTAATTCGGGGAACAGACACATTCGCTATAGGATGATAGAGTCACACCCGCCACTCAACTTCCCCCACACAAGTTGGTCCCATTCATCTTTCTCCAGAAGAAAGGGAATGCCGGTTTACAAACCACCTTTGCCTCTATTGTGGTCTGGCCGGTCATCTGAGAACCGATGTCCAACCCGGCCACCACGCAAATCACATTTATTGATTTCATCTACAGGGAGTGCAGAATTATTAGGCAAATGATTATTTTGACCACATCATCCTCGTTATGCATGTTGTCTTACTCCAAGCTGTATAGGCTGGAAAGCCTACTACCAATTAAGCATATTAGGTGATGTGCATCTCTGTAATGAGAAGGGGTGTGGTCTAATGACATCAACACCCTATATCAGGTGTGCATAATTATTAGGCAACTTCCTTTCCTTTGGCAAAATGGGTCAAAAGAAGGACTTGACAGGCTCAGAAAAGTCAAAAATAGTGAGATATATTGCAGAGGGATGCAGCAGTCTTAAAATAGCCAAGCTTCTGAAGCGTGATCATCGAACAATCAAGCGTTTCATTCAAAATAGTCAACAGGGTCGCAAGAAGCGTGCGGAAAAACCAAGGCGCAAAATAACTGCCCGTGAACTGAGAAAAGTCAAGCGTGCAGCTGCCAAGATGCCACTTTCCACCAGTTTGGCCATATTTCAGAGCTGCAACATCACTGGAGTGCCCAAAAGCACAAGGTGTGCAATACTCAGAGACATGGCCAAGGTAAGAAAGGCAGAAAGTCGACCACCACTGAACAAGACACACAAGCTGAAACGTCAAGACTGGGCCAAGAAATATCTCAAGACTGATTTTTCTAAGGTTTTATGGACTGATGAAATGAGAGTGAGTCTTGATGGGCCAGATGGATGGGCCCGTGGCTGGATTGGTAAAGGGCAGAGAGCTCCAGTCCGACTCAGACGGCAGCAAGGTGGAGGTGGAGTACTGGTTTGGGCTGGTATCATCAAAGATGAGCTTGTGGGGCCTTTTCGGGTTGAGGATGAGAGACAAGAGTGAGTCAAGAGTCAAGCTCAACTCCCAGTCCTACTGCCAGTTTCTGGAAGACACCTTCTTCAAGCAGTGGTACAGGAAGTAGTCTGCATCCTTCAAGAAAAACATGATTTTCATGCAGGACAATGCTCCATCACACGCGTCCAAGTACTCCACAGCGTGGCAGGCAAGAAAGGGTATAAAAGAAGAAAATCTAATGATATGGCCTCCTTGTTCACCTGATCTGAACCCCATTGAGAACCTGTGGTCCATCATCAAATGTGCGATTTACAAGGAGGGAAAACAGTACACCTCTCTGAACAGTGTCTGGGAGGCTGTGGTTGCTGCTGCACGCAATGTTGATGGTGAACAGATCAAAACACTGACAGAATCCATGGATGGCAGGCTTTTGAGTGTCCTTGCAAAGAAAGGTGGCTATATTGGTCACTGATTTGTTTTTGTTTGGTTTTTGAATGTCAGAAATGTATATTTGTGAATGTTGAGATGTTATATTGGTTTCACTGGTAAAAATAAATAATTGAAATGGGTATAAATTTGTTTTTTGTTAAGTTGCCTAATAATTATGCACAGTAATAGTCACCTGCACACACAGATATCCCCCTAAAATAGCTAAAACTAAAAACTACTTAAAATATTGATACAAAAATATTCAGCTTTGATATTAATGAGTGTTTGTGTTCAGTGAGAACATGGTTGTTGTTCAATAATAAAATTAATCTTCAAAAATACAACTTGCCTAATAATTCTGCACTCCCTGTATTTCCTACAATAACTGCTTTAATCTACCAGTTATTCTAAAGCAGGTGTGTCAAACATACGGCCCGCGGGCCGGATCCTGCCCGCCAGGGGGTTCAGTCCGGCCTGGGAGATAAATCTGCAATATGGAAAAAAATATTTTCATTTTCGGCGGAACTAACCACTGATGGCAGCACTGAGCTTCAGAGTCTGAGTGGCGTTTAGTTCCCTTACTGGGAACTCGAGCTGTGTCGAAGCACTAGGGGAAATAGCCTTGCGTGAGTCACGTGAAGATCTGTGCAACCAATGAGAAACGAACGCGTGTGAATGCGTCACTGCCGGCGGTAGCCGGTGACGTCATGAGGAAGAGCATAAAGGCGCGTCTGAAACCGGGGCGCGTCAGCTCTGAATGCCTTCAGCGTGCTGTGTCTGTGTGAGAGTGATTTTGAGTTGAGATAGCTAAAAATCATCAGAATGAGTGTGAAAATGTGGCGAATGAACAGAGGTTCACACCGTGTGTTTATCCTTGCCCACGTTTCATAACGGGCTGGGATACACATGTTATGTGTGTAATCTGTTTGGGAGTGGAGCATGCACGGTCGGCACTTGAGAATGCCGGCTGTAAGGACTGCGAGAGCTTCTATCTGCATGCTCTCCGCACTTGATATTCACTTGGTACAGTGGATAATGTGTTTGCTTATCATGCGGGAGACTGGGGTTCGAGCCCTGGTGGGATGAACTTTTTCATTGCATGATCTCCGCTACCGCCTGGCGGTCTGTAACGAGGCCGCCCAGGCTAGTGTTCCCCGCGGTTCGGGACCTGCAGCAGCCGAGGCTTTGCGGCTTTCTCAGTCCTGGGGTTAACAAATGGATCTCGCTGAGGCTACTGGGGTGGGTCCGTCCTTACCTCAGCCTTCACGAGATCAAGCGGGTCCCAGTCACAGGCACTCTTCGGGAGATGCTCGTGCTGTGACTCCAACACTAGCTTTGTTAAGTTCCGATAGTGAGATGGATTTAGCTAGTGTTGACCCAGTCGAGGAGGCTTCGCCACTCTCCTCGCCGGCATTTGAAGAGATAGTTGAGGTTATGGCGCGAGCTGTCTCTCGTCTGGATATTGAATGGCTGGCGGAGACCAGGAGCACTCGTCCTAAAAGAAGCATGTTAGACGAGCGTTATCTGCCGGCTCGCGTCACTCCCCCGCGCCGAGCTATGCCTTTTCTACCCGATTTGCATGCCGAGGTGTCCAGATCGTGGGAAAAGCCAGCCTCTTTGAGAGTTCATACACGGAACAGTTTGATGTATACGAATCTCGTAGGGGCTCAAAGTCATTGCTATGGGGGGATGCAGAGAGTGGACGAGGAGTTACCTTGTGCCCCAGTCTGCATCCTCCATTAAAGCTCCGGTGCTCCCCTCCAAGCCGATGCGCGTCACGTCGTCTTTGGTGGGGAAAGCTTACTCAGCCTCTAGTCAGGCCGCAGCGTGCCTGCACACCACGGCACTGCTGCAGGCTTATCAGGCTGAGTTGCTTGGGGACCTCAACGAGGGCGGCGGTATCGGTCCGGAGGCAGTGGCAGAGCTGCGCCGGTTCGTGGATCTGTCTCTCCGGGCCACTAGGGAGACGGCCTACTCTGTCGGTCGCTCCATGGCAGCTCTGGTGGCTACGGAAAGACATCTATGGCTCAATTTGTCATCCATTAAAGATAGGGACAAATTTGTTTTGCTGGACGCCCCTCTGTCCCCTTCGGGCTTGTTCGGCGACGCCGTAAAAAGCGTCATCGACAAGTTTCAGGAGGCTGCACGACAGCAGGTGGCGTTCAGTAAAGTTATTCCCCGCCGCCCTCCACGTGAGACCGCCAGTCAAGCGCGGTCTCATAGCTCTTCACACAGGGCCGCTCAAAAACGAAGTGTCGCCACCCGTCTCCCTCCGGTAGAGAACCCCGGGGGGTCGGGCCGACAGGCTCAAGCTTCTGGCAAAAGGGGCGATTTGAGGGTTGTCCTGAGCGCTAAGAAGGCTAAGAGTAAGCGGCCCTGACGCCAAGCCGCAACAAGGTGGTGTATCCCTGGAGCAGCTCATCAGTCAGCCCGCCATGGGAAAGCCACCCCCTCCAAGGAGGGTCCTAGAGCAGTCCACCCGGGAATCCGGAAATCCCGGCCCAGTGGTGGACATGTTATTAGCACCAGAGACCAGCCCACAGAGGCTGGTTCCCTTAGTAGAATTCCGGGCTGCGTGGTTACGGCTACCCGGTATCTCTCAGTGGGTCCTGCGCACGGTAAAAATAACCCAGCAGGCTCTGTTCATGGAGCAGGAATGTTTGGTCCGTGTTTGGTCCGGCTGCTCTAAGCTCCGCTGTACTTGCAAGGAACTATCATGTCCTGAACTATGTCGACAACTTGGCTTACCCTGGCCAAGTCGCCGCAGTTAGCAGCACAACATCGAGGTGCTGTGCCCGCACACAGAGGAGCTAGGGTTAAGACTAAAGACCAGGGGTTCTCCCTGAGGGGTACCCGCTTCGCAATCAAGGTCACGGGGCGATGCCCACGCACCCTGAGCATGCGGAAGAACTCTTGGTTCTCGTCTCACGATGCTTACGGTGGAACACCAAGAAGAGTGTACTTTCTCCCACTCAGAGAACCACTTTCTTGGGAGTCATTTGGGACTCAGTGGCCATGTCTGCTCGGTTCATCCCCGAGAGCATCCAGGCCGTTCGTTGAGCTGTTAAGCGACAAGTGACATCCTTAGGCTGAACACCAAGAAGAGTGTGTTTCTCCCACGCAGAGAACCACTTTCTTGGGAGTCTTTGGGACTCAGTGGCTATGTTGGCTCGGCTCTTCCCCGAGCGCATTCAAGCCTTCGTTCAGCCATCAAGAGTATCGAGGGGCAGCCACTCACGTGAGACGCTTTAGAGGTGTTAGGGTCCATGCAGCGGCTCCAGCGATTATTCCATGGGGCCGACTGTGTGCGAGACCCCTGCAGTGGTGGCTGAAAACCAGGGGTTCTCCCCGAGGGCTGGAACCCTTGGTCCCCTTCTTATTTGGAGCAGATTTGGGACAGATACAGCAGGCACAGGTCTCCTGTTTGTCTCCGTAAGAATTTCTCTGCCCTCTGTGGCTTTCGTTTAAACATCCAGGGCCTCTAGGGCGGGTTGTTATGGTACAGGCGTGACCGAGGCTACGCCTGTACGCTTTTTCCTCCCATCACTCTGCTCCTGGGAGTTCTGGCCCAGGCAGAGGGTTGCTGACCCCCGCTCAGAGCTAATGTAGAATCCGGCTCTCAGCTGAGGTTGTAGAGACCATCTTTCAGTCCAGAGCTCCCTCCACGAGGAAACTCTACACCTTGATCTTCATGTCTTGGTGTAGCGAAAAGCAGATGAACCAAGTAACCTGTC
The DNA here is from genome assembly GCA_037043235.1 of Rhodeus uyekii. Classification (NCBI taxonomy): domain Eukaryota; kingdom Metazoa; phylum Chordata; class Actinopteri; order Cypriniformes; family Acheilognathidae; genus Rhodeus; species Rhodeus uyekii. The sequence continues at coordinate 499,344 of JAWRVZ010000260.1, read as the reverse complement.
AAGTCGGCAAAGTACTGGAGTTCCTGCAAGAAAGATTTGCGGCAGGGCTGTCCCCCTCCACCTTGAAGGTCTACGTGGCTGCCATAGCGGCTTGCCACGTACCTCTGGGTAGGGTATCCTTGGGCAGGGACCCCCTAGTCACTCGTTTCCTCCGTGGTACACTAAGGCTGAGACCTGCGGCACAGACCAGGGTGCCGGCTTGGGACTTGTCCGTGGTACTCCTAGGCCTGTCCCAGCCACCCTTTGAACCTTTAGAGGAATCTCTATTAACTACCTCTCTCTTTAGACCCTTCTTTTGCTGGTAATCGCCTCGCTCAAGAGGGTCGGGGATCTTCAGGCCCTCTTAGTGGCCCTTCATGTCTTGAGTTTGCGCCCGGGATGGGAAAGGCATTTCTCCACCCGAGGCCAGGCTATATCCCCAAGGTTCCCACTGATGTGGCTCGGTCTATCACGCTGCAGGCCTTCTGCCCTCCCCCATTTGATGATCATGAGCAGGAGCAAGAACAAGGTCTGTCCAGTGCGAGCAAAACTTGCGTTCCAAAACTGCCACTTGGCGTAGGTTAGACCAACTGTTCGTTTGCGTTGGCTTTAGGACCCCTAAGGGGGCTCCAGCTTCTAAGCAAACACTAAGCAGGTGGATAGTTGAGGCTATCTGTCTGGCTTATGAGTCGGCCGGATTAACCTCTCCCCTGAGGGTCCGGGCCCACTCCACTAGGAGCATGGCGGCATCCAAGGCTCTCCTCTCCGGAGTCTCCTTGTCTGATGTTTGTGTTGCGGCTGGCTGGTTCCTCACCGCACACATTCATGAGGTTCTACCAGCTAGACCTCAATGTCGCCCCGGGAACCAGGGTGCTCTCTCAGTGAGCTGGGACACACCCGGATGCTGACGTCGCTGAGGTGGCGTTGGCATAGCGTTCCCCTAGTGCTTCGACACAGCTCGAGTTCCCAGAAAGGGAACGTCTCGGGTTACGTATGTAACCCTGGTTCCCTGAGGGGAACGAGACGCTGTGTCGAAGCACTAGGGGAAATAGCCTTGCGTGAGTCACGTGAAAATCTGTGCAACCAATGAGAAACGAACGCGTGTGAATGCGTCAATGACGGCGGTAGCCGGTGACGTAATGAGGAAGAGCATAAAGGCGCGTCTGAAACCGGGGCACGTAAGCCATGAATGCCTGAAGCGGGCCCGGAGGCGCCAGGAGCTGAGGCAAAGACACAGCGTCTCGTTCCCCTCAGGGAACCAGGGTTACATACGTAACCCGAGGCGTTCTGTCAGTTTACGCGCTTTCCTGTTGGCCGTGGCAACCTCATCGTCGAAATGTCTTTGTCAAAAAAGAGAAAAGTGGACACAAAGTGTCGGATTTTTCAAGAAAAATTGACCTCTTCCTATCCATGGAGGTGATTGGGAAACTGAGAATACAGAAGGTAAATGAAATGTTGGTAGGTCTGAGGAAAAAGCGATCTGTTTTCACCCGAAGCTGAGAGTTCAGTGAGGCTGCAGTGAAAGCCAGTGACGTGCAGCAAGCGTTCATCCTGACGTGCGGCATTACAAAGACAAGATTTCAGAGTTGCTGAGGGAGTTTGAGAAACGATTTCAGGTCTTTAGCAAATTGCAGTTTTCGCAAATTGATAAAGTTAATTTGTTTACATAAAAAAACACACATATGCATAAACTTTAAAATATATTTTTTAAAACAGCTGCCACTTAAGATTTTAAGTGTGTGAAGTCAATTCGTTCAATGTGTTCAGAATTGCTTCCCAGAGTTGGAAAATGAATTTTAAATAATTGATATTTGATTTATGTTAATATGCAGGACAGTGTTTTTTAAGTTCCACAAAACTGAATAATCGTCATTGTAAAATAACTGACAATTTTTTTATTCATAATGCACTTACATAAATGTTAAACTGAGTAATGGTGTTTTTGAAATTGCACATACTACGTAGGTTGTTCATAATATATTTTGTAAAAGGACAATCATCATTCATTAATCATTCATTTAATTTAAAGATTTTTATTATTTAATATAATTTATAATATAATGCACTAATACAAAAAAAGCGGACTTATTGTTAGTTCTATGTAATTTTGCTATGAGTTCACTGGTCTGGCCCCCTTGACATCAGATTAAGCAGTATGCGGCCCCCCGACCAAAATGAGTTTGACACCCCTGTTCTAAAGTATCAGGCACAAATCATTAAATCCAAGGCACTCATAAACTCTGGGGCTGCAGGAAATTTTATTGATGAGGAATTGGCACGACACCGCATTCCACTAATCCCTTGCAACACTCCTCTGGCAGTGGCAGCGCTAGACGGGCATCCTCTGGGGACCGGCCATGTACGACACACCACCACTAACCAAGGGCTCCAAGTAGGCATCCTACACACTGAAACAATCCGGTTCTTTGTCATTCACTCTCCACATAACCCAATCATCCTGGGCTTCCCATGGTTACGAGACCATAACCCACAAATCTTCTGGCAAGAGAAACAAATGATCCAATTGAGTCCTGATTGTCAAAGCAAGTGTCTGAGTAACACCCATCCAACACCCATCAGAACTACGGTCATATTCAACACACCTACCTCCCCATTCGGGGTACCTACGGAATATTCGGATCTCCAAGAGGCCTTCAGCAAAACTAAAGCATCACAACTACCACCCCACCGTGCAAACGACTGTGCTATTGATCTGCAACCCGGTCTGTCACCACCCAGAGGACGAATCTTCCCACTTTCTGAACCTGAGGATCAAGCCATAAAAACCAGGATAAAGCCAAAAAAGAGGAACTGGATAAAGTTCAGGAAGTGGATAAAGATAAAGAGAGGAACCTCTCCTGCAGCAGCTTTGTGAGTCTCTTTGTGAGTAAAAAGGACGGAGGGCTCCGTCCATGCATTGACTATCGTGGGCTTAACGACATAACAGTTAAATTCATTTACCCTTTACCCCTGGTTCCCGGTGCATTAGAACAACTAAGAAACGCCAAGGTTTTTACCAAACTGGATCTTCGCTCTGCCTTTAACCTGATTCGCATTCAAGAAGGGGACAAATGGAAAATGGCCTTTCCCACAAGCAATGGGCACTACGAATATCTAGTGATGCCTTTCGGACTTTCCAATAGTCCTTCAGTCTTTCAATCCTTCATCAATGTCATATTCAGAGACATGCTAAACCAATGCCTAATTGTATACATTGACGATATTCTGATTTACTCTAATTCAATGGAGGAACACATCCAGCAGGTACGCACAGTCTTACACCGTCTCATCAGGCACCAGCTTTATGCCAAAGCTGAGAAATGTGAGTTTCACCAGTCATCAATATCGTTCCTGGGTTACATCATCAGCCCGGAAGGAGTCGCTATGGACAAGTAGAAGGTTCAAGCTGTCTTGAACTGGCCACAACCCACTACTATGAAGGAGTTACAGAGATGAAATAGCTTTATGTGTGGTTTACATGTTTGCATGCAATTTGTTATTTGAGTGTTGATAATTAAATATTAAAAATAAGTAGCTACTGTATTTAGGCTAAGAGTTTGGACTCTTTTTAATCTTTAATTTTATTGTGATGTGCAAGTAAGGGCTCCCAATATAGTTCACAACATTAGCAGATTTTTTTTGTCCTTAAACTTTTAATTGTTTTTTAATCAATTTTTAAAGATAGATTTTTCAGTAAGCCACTTTAAAATAAACCAAAAATAACATTTTTGCTTAGTTTTCTCACCCCTGCCATACCATACCAAACTGTGCCTTCAAAACTGAGGTACCATCAACCATCAGTTTTGTATGCCGTTACACCCCTTATGAAGAGACACAGAAGGTAACAGGAATGCAACCATATTTGATTTGGATACATTTGTAATAATGAGTATGGGTTTGTGCACTCTGCAGATAATCGATGAGGAAGACTCGCAGTTTATGACAAACTGCCCTCCTGCAGTAACAGAAAGCACCCCTCGCAGGAGGACCAGGATACAGGTGTTCTGGACAGCACCACCATCAGGCAGTGGCTGTGTACTGCTGAAGTAAGTGGCACAACTATCCAATCCTCACAACCAAGGGTTTAATAAGGGGGAACCCTAGGATTCTGTGGTGACCATGGTAAGAATAAAAAATTAATCCTCTCAAAACAATTTCCAAAGTGTTGGTTCCTTGGAACTCTAGGTGTAATAAGAAACATGTAATGTCCAAGACATACAGATAATGCTGAAATAGGATGTAGCTCAGTCTGACAATATTATAATTTATGAAAATTTGCAGAAGTCATGTATTGATCTGCAAGTAAGAACACAATAATCACAAAACATTAACATTTTAAGAAGAACAATATGCAGGCAGAGTTTTACCTCACTTGAAACTACCACAGCAATGAGGGAAGTTGCATGCGCGTTAATTTGTGTTATTTTAATGTTTTGTCTAGTTTTTACCTAAAATCTACCACATTTAGGATGTGACTTGACATGTATCAAGTCATTCATGAATCAACACCTCTATTAATCTATTAACTCTGAGCAGGTGACAATTTCATCAGTTCAAAATAACAAGGAACAACATATTTTTATGAAATGTAACCTGTAAAAATTACAATATTATGTTTTAAATGTAGTGAAGTAAATGCTACCTAAATAAAATAAAAAGTATGATAAAGTAGAAGTACAGTGGAACCTGGTTTTGTTGACGGCCTCGGGGGTTGCAAAAAAGCATTGAGATAACCGAGGATCGAGATAACCAAAAGCCAATATGGTGATTTGTTTGATGAAGCGATCGGCATGCTATAAAATGTACATACACTGTACAATAATACCTCTTGATACGAGCATAATCCATTCAAGGGCGGAGCTCGTAACTCGAATTATTCGTATCTCGAATCATGTTTTCCCATAAGAAATAATAGAAAACAAATTAATTCATTCCAGATCTGTAACAATGGGATAATTTTTTTTTTTTTATTAGTATAGAGACACACACACACACACACACACACACACACAATTATAGTACATGTATACAATGTGATACATGTGTGATATCAAATAAAATGTGGTTTTAATTATAGTAGCGGCAGGTGCGGAGGAGGGAGGGAGGGGGTTGGTACGGAGACAGTTTATTCTGTATCGTACATTACACAAAAACTACATAACTTAAATTTACATAGCTTATGTATTAAAAAAGATTAGATTTTTTTTCGATTCGTACTTTTGACCACTTTTCTTACCTTTTTTTCACCTGACTACCCTCACTTTTACTTGGTGCAAATATCTATCGAGGACATCTGCTTCTCCTTTATCCACAACAACAGAAGCCTCTCCATCTTATCATTTATATTCAAAAATAACTTCTCACGCCCTTGGAAGGATTTACAGTCTTGATAACATCATTCTGCTTTAGGATGTACATATCGTGGATGTACTGCGATCATACATGCGTCACTCACGTGGGCACCAGCTCATATTTATCCACAATTTCATGCTTCAATTCCATGGTTATCATGCGCTTCTTCTTCTCACTACCATCCTTACTACTCAGTTTCTTAGAACTAACTCATCGCTATTATGAAGAATAATGCACAAAATAGAGAGAAAATCAACTACTCGTGGGCAAACATGTGAAGAAGTCAGCGAACACGTGAAGTGAACGAGCATCAGTATTGGTGTCAATTCCACCGCTCGTATCTAGAAGCAAAAATCTGCTGGAAGGCTTGCACGTATCTTGGAATACTCTTATGTAGGGACGCTGTTTGCTAACAACAAAAGGCATATTGTTATGAATCAGTGAGGATTGTGTGTGATGCAGAGAGTCACGACAAGGAAGCAGGTATACAAACTAAAAAATACTTTAATAATAATCGAAAACAAAACACTTTAAATACAAAATCAATGAGCACGTCTGTGCATAAACAGAACTAAACATAAACTCAAGGTAACTCAGGAGACCGGCAGGCAGACAGGACATTGACACGAGACAAGACATAATGAACTTCAACAACCGACAAACACAAGGGAAATGCCAAGAGTGTTTTATAAACAAGGGAATGACAAACACCTGGGTAGACTAAAGATTAAGTGATGACACGTCAGGTGCAGAGAGTAAAACAATGACCTTACAGATAGGAAGTGCACAGATGACACGACTAACAGGAAGTGTTCCCAAGACCTCACCAACAGGAAGTGACAAAAAAGACACAGACAGACAGGAAAAAAGTGTTACACATATGAGCACCTAACTAACAGCAGAGATTGTAATGGATACTTTTTTATGTCGGGAATATACCTTTAAGACGGCGTATGTACTCTGTGTATGCTTTTCTGGTGTGAGCGTGCATGCATGGGGAGGAGAGTGTTTTTGAGTGAGGAGAAAGATGGTCGCTCTACCTTTGACTGTTGTATATCATAATCTACTTTGTCTGAGTGTTTTCTTTTTCCTAGTTTGTACTTTCACTCTTTACATGTTTGAGAAGAATGTGCTGGTATGAAACGCATCTATATAAATCTTGGTGTGAGCAATTTATTTAAAATCTGGTCAGTCGTCAACCACTCTGACAGCCGTTACAAGATTTACCAGTATACAATAAAAACCACGTTTGATTCTTGATACAAAACTTTAATTATATTTTCTTTACGCTCACAGCGTAAACACAGTCACAACACACATAAACACATTTGCTCATAACACAGTCATTTCGTCTCGTTCCCTCTCAGGGAAATGTGGTTACATACGTGACCTGAGACGTTCCCTTTCAAGGGAACTTGCGCTGCGTCAAACGCTTTGGGGAACGATATACTAGCGCCACCTCAGTGACAAAGGCCAACGAGTGTCTCGTTGCTCACTACGAGAGGACCCGTGTTCCTGGAGCGGAGTTGAGGTCAAGCTGGTAAAACCTCAGAAAGGTATGCGGGGAAGACCACCCCGCCGCATCACAAACATCAGATAAAGACACACCTGATATAAGGGCCTTAGAGGCAGCCACGCTCCTAGGCGAAGGGGATCCGGCCGACTCGTAAGACAGGGTGATAGCCTCGACTATACACCTGCTTAGAGTAGGTTTGGATGCTGGGGCCCCATTAGGGGTCCCGAAGCAAACAAACAACTGGTCTGACTTACGCCAAGGGCATACCTGTGGACATAAGTCCCAAAGGGGGGAGGGCAGAAGGCCTGCAGTACAATAGACCTGACCACATGAGTGGGCACATAGCCTGGCCTGGAATGGAGGAAGGCTTTCACCATCCCAGGCACAAACTCAAGGCAAGAGGAGGCTACAGAGATCCTTTAGATTTTTAGCGATGTTATAGCTAATAAGAATAATGTCTTTAAAGTGAGGAACTTTAGGGGAACCTCACCCAAAGGTTCAAAATGTGCCTGGGACAACCCCTGGAGTACCAGGGATAAGTCCCAGGTAGGAACCTTGGTCTGTACTGCAGGCCTCTGCCTAATAGTACCACGGAGGAAGCGTGTGATGAGGAAGTCCCTGCCAATGGACATGCCACCCAGAGGTACATGGTAACCAGCCACGTAGACCTTCAGGGTGGATGGGAACAGCCCTGCAGCGAATTTATCCTGCAGGAACTCCAGCACTTTGCCAATGTGACAGGTAACTGGGTTCACCTGCTTTTCAATACACCAAGAAGTGAAGAGTCTCCACTTCAGGGCGTACAGCTTCCTCATGGAGGGAGCTCTGGAGTGGAGGATGGTCTCAACAACCTCAGTTGAGAGACCAGAATCTATGAGCTGGGCCCCCTCAGAGGCCAAGCCCACAGTTTCCACAGTTCTAAGCAGGGGTGACGCATCAAGCCCGCTGCCTGGGACAGAAAGTCCTCCCTGGGCTTCCCAGGGGACTCAGTCCAGAAGGGACACAAGATCTGCAAAACACACACACACCAGACAACATGGAGCAATTAGTGTGAGATGGACCTTGTCTCCGCAAACTCTCTCCAGAACTCCTAGGAGTAGAACAATAGGGGGAAAGGCGTACAGACATAGCCTTGGCCATGTCTGAACCATGGCATCCCAGCGGTGCTGGGTGCAAGAGTGAAAACTACAGAGGGCAATGAGTCGATTCCTCGGACGCGAACAAGTCTACTTATGCTTGGCCAAATCTCAACCAAATCTGCTCCACCAACTCTGGGTGGAGCCTTCAATCCCTGGGCCTCGGCCCCTGCCTCGACAGGAAGTCTGCTTCCACATTCTAGGTCCTAGGGATGTGAACTGCCCGTAGATGGAGCAGTCTCCCTTAGGACCAAAGGAGGATCTGCTGCGCCAGTTTGTATAATAATTTGTAATAAACCTCCCTGATGATTTATATAGGAGACCACAGTGGTGCCTTCAGTTTGAGCAACCACATGGTGGCCCCTGAGGTCTGGGAGGAACGCCTGAAGCTCCCTCCAAGCAGCCATCATCTCTAGCAGGTTTATGTGCCAGAATAACTGGTGCTCATGACCTTGGGCCGAGCGGTCTCTCAAGACCGGTCCCCAGCCCGTAAGGGACGCATCAGTCGATAGCATTACGCGTGGACAAGGAGCTCCCAATACGGGTACTCATGACCTTGGGTGGAGCGGTCTCTCAAGACTGCTCCGCAGCCCGTAAGGGATACATCCGTCGATATCATTAGGCTTCGACAAGGAGCTCCCAATACGGGTCCATGAGACAGAAACCAGGGTTTCTTCCACATATCCAAGGCACGTAAGCCTCGCCGCGTGACCTTGATAGTGTGGAAAGGGTTGCTCCTTGGGGGAAACCCTCTGGTTCTGAGCCACCACTTTAGCGACCTTGTGCAGCATCCCGAGCGGGGTAATGCAGGAAGCTGCTGCCTGAGACCCAGAACTCGCCTCTGTTGCTTGAGTGGCAGACGCTCCAGGGCCCGGTTTTCAGGGGTACACCTGGAGTGAATGCTCTAGGACCCTGCTAAGAGGTGACCCTCCTCAGAGCAACCAGACTCACAGGCGGCAGCTGAGGAGGGACGCCTATGCGAGGCCTGGCGCCTTAGTACCAGGACCTCTTTGATGTATTCCTTCTTGACGAGGATGACGGTCCTCAGATCCGTCCTCCTCCCAGAGGGTTGAGGCTGGGAGTGCCGACCCAACCCCCCGGGTTTCTGGAAGGTTTAGCGGGTTGTGACGCTCTGCCTCAGAACGGCCCATTGTGAGGAGCTCCCTAATTTGAGAGCAATGAGGCAGTAGCACACTGAACGCCACCTACTGCTAACAGCCTCCTAGAACTTATCGACGATCGTCTCAACAGTGTCGCCGAAAAAGCCCAGAAGACAAGAGAGGGGCGTCCAGTAGGAACTTATTTCCTTATCTTTAAAAGTTTGAGCCACAGATGCCTCTTTTATAATAAATTATATATATATATATATATATACATATAGATAGATAGATTTATATAATATTAAAATATATGTATATTTTATGCTCTCATCGAGGTCTCCCAATAAACCTGCTTTATATGCTTGACGGCCCACGAGAGTGGAAATAATCCTCACGGGTTTATAAAGCAGTGTAGTTTTTTTTTGCATCAATACTGATTGAGAGAGGTAGCTCGCAAGCTCCTCCATAGTCTCAGGATCGAGCCTTTTATATATCGCGGGGGGATGACTCACTTCCTCGAATAACTCCTCATACTGGAGAAAAAAGTGGCAAATCTTCTCTCAGCATTTAATGCGGACAACGTCAAACTCCTCAGAGATAGATCGTTGCAGCGTCTGTGCCTCTGTTTGATCAGATGTAACAGCCCTCGGGCATGCACGGGCACTGGATCTGCCGGAAAAGTGCTGAGATAAGGCAGAGCCCGGCTCACAACCCGCCATCTGATTTGCGAACCCCAGGACCTAGATCACCGCAGAGCCTCGACTGCAGCTGGATCCGAGCCCTGGGGAACGCGAGCCTGGGCGGTGTCAGTGTCACCACCAGACGAGAGCGGAGCACCCACAGCGGTAGTTTGCTGCAGTGATCACAGTCAGCACTCATGACCGCTGACCTAGCATGCTCCGCTCCCAGACATATTACACATAAAGCTTGATATATGTATTTCAAGTCAAATATTAAATCTAGTTCGCTCTGGTTGGAGATAGATTCATGATCTTCACAGGGGAGGGTCTAGTAGAGTCTTGGTCTCTACAGACACTCTCAGGGATGTGTTGGGCTTGTACAGGTCCTTCATCTGCCTTGGATCTAGCTGACCATGGTAATGTCAGAATAAACGCAGACTAATATAAGCGTAGATGCCATTCTTTTTCTGATGTAACGGGTAGATTAGATATAATGGGAACGTTCTCGGTTCCGGCTGACCTAAATTATGCAGCCTAAGAATCATTTTACATGATTTGGATTAAAAATGTACGTGTAATGTGTTATGTAAGCCAGGTTGAAGAGATGTGTTTTTAGTCAAAATTTGACAAAACTGACAGAGTGTGTCTGCTTCCCAATCTGTCTTAGGAAGTTGGTTCCAGAGTTTCGGAGCTAAATAGGAAAGGGATTGACCACCAACATTTGACTTTGATATTCTAGGTATTATGAGCTGTTCAGAATTTTGGGAACAAAATAGACGTGAAGGACTATAATGTGTTAAGAGATCGCTCAAGTGCTGGGGAGCTAAACCTTTGTATAAATGCTTTGTAAGTAATTAGCAAGATTTTAAAATGTATTCTGTTTAATAGGAAGCCAATGCAGTGTTGACAGAACTGGGCTAATATGCTCATACTTCCTGGTTCTAGAAAGAACTCGAGCTGGACCAGCTTGAATTTGTTTATTAAGCATGCAGGGCAACCACCCATTAGAGTGTGACAATAATCTAGCCTTGAACTCATGAACGCATGAAATAACTTTTCCGCATATGTCATTAAGAGCATATGTCATAATTTAGATATATTTTTAAGATGGAAGAATGCAGTTTTACAGCAGTGGTCCCCAACCCCCGGTCCGCGGACGAAGTGCTACCGGGCCGCGGAGTGATTTTGCGGACCGCTCCGTCGATGAAATGGTACTGGGCCGCGGAGCGCATTTGCGGACCGGTCCGTGAGCTGCTGCAAGCGGCTGTGGCGATGTGACTATGAACAGCGTTTGAACAGCCTCGCCTGCGCTTGCGGCAGTCTTTACCCCTGTTGACAGTCTTTACCCCTGCCTAGATCCATCTCACTCGCACCCCACCCCCACCCCGTCGACAATCTCGAGCGGGCACCGGTCCGCGGCAAAATTATCACACGTTTACCGGTCCGCGGCACAAAAAAGGTTGGGGACCACTGTTTTACAGATGCTAGAAACATGGCTTTCAAATGAAAGATTTGTATCAAAGAGCACACCCAGGTTTATACCTGACGCCGAAGACTTAAAAGAGCATCTATCGATTGTTAGACAATAGTCTAGGTTATTACACGCTGTACTTTTTGGTCTAATTATTAGAATAATAATAATATTTTTTGTTTTTTCAGAATTAAGCAGTAGACAGTTATTAGTCATCCAATTATGCATTCAGTTATGCTTTCTGTTAATATAGTGAATTGGTACGTTTCATCAGGATGAGAAGAAATATACAGCTGAGTATCATCAACGTAACAGTGAAAGCTAATGCCATGCTTCCTAATAATTGCACCCAAAGGAAGCATGTTCAGGGTGAAAAAAAAACAGTCCCAGCACTGAACCTTGAGGAACTCCATACTGAACACGTGATTGATATGACTCCTCATTTACGGCTACAAACAGATAACGGTCAGATAAATATGATTGAACAATGCTAATGCAATTCCACTAATGCCAACTTCACGAGTTCACACTTACAAATGATTCAGGAGCAGTAAATGGTAAGCGTATTTGGCGTGCTGTCCGAGGAAAGGGCTCCGAGCTCGGTATTTAGCCCGAACCTGGAGCACTCCCCCCGTATCCTGACTTTGATAGGAACAATTAAGTGTGAGGAGTTGGGGTGGTGGAGGGATGCCGGAAAATGTCAAAGAGCTGTAGGTGAGTCAAACATGTCTATATGTACATGCTTCCTCTCCTGCTGATAGGATGAGGTGTAATTGCTGATGACGTGTTGATTGTGTTAATCATTTGAACGTGCTCCTCCCGAACTTTGTTAATAAAACATAATATAGTTTTCAAGTCTATTTTGTGGTCGATTGTATCAAATTCAGCACTAGTGTTATTGATATCCAATAACACTAACAGAGATACAGTGAGACACTTACACCTGCTCACCTTACTACTTATACAATCCTGTTTGAGAAACTGCAGGTTTACTGCTCAAATGTAAGTGGATGATTGTATTTTGTATGATAAACTTGCATTAAATGTACTTTGATTAATTGGAGTATTTATTTTTGTATGTAGAGGATTTTGTTTTGGTAGTCTTGGATAATCTCTGATGACAACATCTATGAATGGACATTTCTGAAATGGTGCATGATACCATCAACTCTCCACTACTTCTGGATCCATCTTTGTTGCCTTCATTGAAAAAAATGAACTCTGACTCCTTTCAACTCCTTGCACTTAGCGAAGTACACCTTCATTTTGCAGCGAATAGTCCTAGTGGGTGACTAGCCTGGTCTGTCACTCGTGTCTGATGCAGAGAGAAATGAGACAGGTTTCTTTGCTGAAACTTACTTATTAGAACCGAAAATAAAACACTAAAACTTGAATCAAAAAACTGCACTCCTAGTGCTCGGGGACCAAATCTCGGGGACACAGACACCAAAGAGACATTCACACACTCAGGAACACCATAAATGAGTGTTATGAAAAAACTAAATAAGAAAAACAGTTTTTCTTTATTAAAAAAGAAAGTCAATCAAATAGGTTTTGTAATCTGTTTTAGACTGTGTGGACTCTTATTCAATCCGTAAAAAAATTTTATTAGTGCGTATTGTTGGATGTTAATGACAGGTTTCAGGCATGTAGGCAAGAAGTTGACAGAACACAAAGAGATTTTGACTGTTCCATGATTCATTTATTTGTTCACTATTCTAAAAATAAGTTGTGAGTCTCATAACTTCATATGGTTCACTGCCTGTAATGGAAGGGCTCGGGACTGAGCTCCAGGGGGCAGGGCATGTGTTTCAGTGGTTGGTGAATAAAAATGCAGCATGAGAAAAGACAGGCAGAGTGTAGAGTACATAAAAAACTGCAATATCAGAAATGCAAGATATAGAAGCATCAAACCAGCATGATCGATGAAGAGGGCACGCTTGAGGCAGACAGAAATTGGAGAGGTGGGGAGTAGGGCAGAAGAGGTGGAGTGTGGGTAATGAGTAGAGATCCATGGTGAGGTTGCTGAACTCTTTCCTATGAGTGAATTCTAGGGGGGATGCTGGCAGCAGTAATGCTCTGTGAAATCCAAACTTTATTTTTCTCCTATTTACTCCAAACAGTCTTGCAAGTAAAAGCAAAAAAGTGAAAAACTAGCTTAATGTTGCAAAATTTGAGAAAGAAACTTTCTGTGGTGTCAAATTGTTTCTTCATGCCCTTCAGACCTCCCCTGCGGCTGGGATGTCATGACTAAAACTTTGATCCAAAGCAAAACAAATGAACTTACAAAGCCGCTGGGTAAAGAGTCAACATTTTGTTTATGATATAAACCTTTAACATGCAAGTTAAAAACATTCTAGCTGAGTGTCTTAGTGTTTCGTTTCATGTCAGTTTTCCTTTTTGTTCAGAATATTCTGATGTATTATTTTCTTCTATGGCCTTTTAACTGTATTTTGAAATACTGTCTCATATTCCAATTCTCAAATACATGCAAGTAAGTGTATTTTGATGTTTAAACCTTTTTGATCATAATAGCCATGTTGGTTTGTGCTCCCAAAATGCATAAAGTGACCAGTGAATTGGGAGAAGAATAATGTAAAATGTATAGTTATATAGTGTTGCCACTTCCAATGACATGTACAGTAGTACCTCAAGATACGAAAGGCTCAACTTACGAAAAACTCAAGTTACGAAAGCAAAGACGAAACATTTTACTGCTCTACATACGAAAAGTTTTCAAGATACGAAAGGTTTCTGAAAGTCCGAGATTCGCCCCATAACAATTTTGGAACTCGCGCCGCACGCCGCCATCTTAGTTATAGTAGACTCGCCACCATCCTCCTGCTCTCCCATTGGTTCCTGATGCTAGCCAAGCCATGAGATCCTTCTCTCTAATTGGACAGCATCCCTCCCATCATGCATCTTCTATACGTACATGCTGGCGTGGTTTAGCTCAGCCACTCCGCACCTGAAACTTAAAATTTTGTATGTGTTTTCGTAAAGTTAAGTGTACGTACATACCAGTGGCATAGCCACGGGGGGGCCTGGGCCCCCTCATTTACATGTCCGGCCCCCTCAGATTTTCAATTGTTTAAAATGACTGTGAAAACTAAAGTGAAAGCACTTATCGCCCGCCGCACAAGACGATCGCAACGCACCCCCAAATGGTGCTCCACAACCAGTAGTGGCTGAGAGGTTAAGTTGATGAACTATAAATCCATTGGGGTTTCCCCGCGCAGGTTTGAATCCTGCCGATAATGTTATGCTCAGACACCCCTAGTACGTACATTATCTTCCGTTTGTCCTCCTCCTCCTCTGCCGCCACTTTCGGAGATAGCCTCACTCGAAAGGTAAGCTTAGACTTGTTATGTTATCTTTTGTGTGTGCGCACGGTTTTGAGTGTTTGAGTTGTGTGCACGCATGTCTGTGTAACGTCTTGTGTGCGGGTTATGTTGTCCGATCCAGATAACCGAAAGATCGAAATCATCAAACAAATCGCCATATTGGTTTTTGGTTAAGCAATTGGCATGCTATAAAAATGTACATACACTGTATATGTTTGCTAAAAACAAAGGGCATATGTGCACCAACTAACAGCAGATATTGTAACGGCAACTTTATGTTAATGTTGGGAATATAATTTTAAGACGGCGTATGTTGTTATGTAGACGCTGTTCTGGTGTAAGCGTGAGGAGTGTTTTTGTGTGAGGAGAAGGATGGCCGCTCTACCGCTGACTGTTATATTGCATAATCTACCGTTTCTGTTTTCCTTCTTTTATTTGTGATGTTTGTCGGAATGTTATGCAAGTTCTTCTGCAGCTGCACGGCACTGCGCCGCAAGAGTGAGTGAGCGACCATACAGAACGATGCACATGCAACGTGAACTAAGTACGATCATTAGTGATGGGGATCGAGATAACCACTGTTAAGTGGAAAATTTTTCCCTCTTTTGTGCTCGAGATACTAGGGTTCGGCGACATAAAAGAATTGACATAACTGATAAGAAAATGCTAAGACAATGAGGAATTTTGGCAGTTCCACTTCAAAAACGTCGACATAATAGGGTTGGCGAGTTAACCGAGCTCGAGATAAGTGGGTTCCACTGTATTGTTTATGAACTAACAATGAGTAATATATTTGTTAAAGTTTTTATTATTTTGTTACCGCTTGTTAATCCAGCTGTTATGTGTGCAGTATAAGCAAGGTTAAGTACCAAATAAAAATTTTTTTGGGCAATTGCAAGCTCATTACAGACCTTGTGCAAAAGCAATTTTGCTAAAAACCAAGAGCAGCAAAGGTTAAAATAATTACAGTATAATCATGTCACTTTTCTTTTTTCATATTCCAGGTTCAGAGTGTATGCATACAAATATACACAACCTGCATACTGTCTGTCAGTGGCACAAATCTACTGCTAGTAGTTTTCTGGGTTGTTTTATAGTCCTTGAATTTGCATTGCATAGCCTTGAGCACTGGCCTAAGAAGATCTCTCTCATAGGCGCACACATTGAGAAAGAGGCGATTAGCGTCAGCTGTGTAAAAGCAGGAAGTGAGTCTGCCCTTAATAACATCTCATTGATAGAATTTAAATTGGATGTTAAATAACCATTACCGCGGTTGATTGCCTGGCCGGCCCTGGAAAGTGAGGAGGCTTTCTGCCAAAGCCACTTTTCTTCAGATATGTGAAATTTGGGTGAGATTGAATTAGAGCATGGACAATTAGAGTGGTACCATCAGTACCTTAACATAAAAGGCAGTGTAGGTGGGTTTGAGTGTTTTTGAGTTCTTCTGTCTCACTCTCATTGCATGTAGGGTCCATTGACCCATGTTTGTCACCCACCATCCCTCTAAATGAATGTTTCTGATTATGAATAGTGATTGAGTCAGTGGTGTAGGTTTCATTTTAACACCAAAAGACATGCTCTGGGGTAAAGTTGGGCTAAAGTTGGAGTAAAGGGGTAAAGTTGGAGTAGGATATGTGGGATTGCTGTCTGCCTCAAAAGGAAACCAATCAAAATAAACAGAAAAAGAGAATGGATTAGCAAACAGAAGATTTGTCAATTTGCTCCTCACATCATCAAAGATAATGTGGGTGAGGAAAGAGTAACTGGTCATGCTCACCCATAGCACAAAGCAATTCAATTAGACTGAAATAACAGGAGGAAACTCAATAAACAACTACTTAATGCCTTTCCTTCTATATCTTTACTATACTATTATATATTTTATATATTTACTGTTATTTTTTTTATATTACGGAAATCTCCAATACTGGTATAACGCAACGCCTAAAGTCTAAATTAGACTGAAATAACAGGAGGAAACTCAAGAAACAACTACTGAATGCCTTTCCTTCTATCATATCTTTACTATACTATTATATATTTTATATATTTACTGTTAATTTGTTATATTACGGAAATCTCCAATACTGGTATAACGCAACGCCTAAAGTCTGAATACATTTTGATGCATTCAATAGTATGCTGCATACAGAACTATGATCTCAAAATTCTATACTAAGTATGTCAGTAAGGTAATTTAGCACCCAAGCTGAGCCTAATGCGTCTAATGTAATTTTAAGTGGAATTTTGTGCTGTGGACGCCTGTTTACATAAAGCTACTATATCATTGAAAAGACGTTGCTCCTAGAATGTTTTAACTGTTATGTTGTTTGTTGAATTGCATTATATGGAGTATAAACACAGTCCTATTACACTATATAGACCAGCGATGGGCAAATTTTGTTTCAAGGTTTTGATTCTATATTAGTTCAATCCCTAATCAAAAAAACTGCCTGTAATTTTCTAATAAATGAAATAAATATATTTTGCTGAAGACTTAGGTTAGAATTTTCAGGTATATTTGATTAGGTATCGAACTAAACTCTGTTGACCAGTTGTCCTCCAGGACTGAATTTGCCCATCCCTAGTATAAACCTACATTACTACTTTAGTTTAAAATTGTATTTATCAAGTAAAACGAAATAAAATAACAATTACTAATATAAGGAATGTTACATGGCACTCTAACCTGAGAAAATCCTGTCATGTGATATGTGGTCCACTTTTTTTAATGTTTATTGAGATGATGAATATAGGAGATTTAATAGTTTTCTTTATAGTTAAGTTGTTTTTGTGTTTTTGTGAGTTTTTTCAACCATCAGCATCTTTCATCTTTCAGTGGATAACGACCAGTCCAAGTGAGTGAAAACTACCAGTTCATAAATATTCCTTGTCATTTGGATGAGAACCACCTGGAATGTTCCCAGCTCTCAGTACAATAATGCCAGGCCTGTTCCTCAGATGAGAGCTTCAGTGTGTGAGGAGGAAGGACTTTTTGTTTACTCTAAGATTTTTCCAGGCTGTATAAAGACCTCCATGGCTGCCACAAATATCTGAGAAGACACCATGTAAACAGGCATTACCATCTCTTTTGAAACTCAGAGCTTAAGCTATGTTCGTAATCACTTATCTGATTTTAATTACAACCACTTGACCAGTCTCTCTCTCTCTCTCTCTCTCTCTCTATACATCCTCTGTATTCTTGGACTGTGCTACCATTTCTATCTTTAAATCAGCTGTTCATTCTGTTAAAAATGTTTGTCCAACGTTAAATTGCCATAATGATCTAAGCTGGTTTAGTAATGGTTTAGCTTCTCGGCCAGCATACCGGTAGTTATCCTGTTTACTACCAATACCCTGGTTGGCCAAAATGATCATGTCTGATGGGATGACCAGCACACCGACATCCAAAATTCAAATTTAGATCCATACAGACATTTTTTATTTTCTCCTGTTGTACAGCACATTGGCACACATAGTCTCAGGACATGATGATCAGCCTGCTAAAAGGGAAACTTTAATAGCATTAGAATGTACTTTCCTTTTTTGGTTCCAACAGAAATGCATACAAATGCTGTGATTGTGATATTCATGATGCAGTTCCCTTTAGTGATATAATGCTATTAACTACCATGGTACGTGACTCTTTTCATGGATTACAATCACTCCATGGGTGTCCGTGATTGCTGCCTTTTCAAAGTGCTGATTTGCAAGTTATATCAAGCTATTGCAAGTTTTCTTTTTTGTTTTCTTTTCTTACCTTGTTCTCTTATCTCTCAATCGCTAGGGCTAGTATAGTTCAGAGGAAGATCATCTCATTCCAGGATGAGGGCTCACTCACGAAGCGGATGTGTGAGAGAGGTGAGTCTTTCATTACTTCCAGCTTGATGGTTTAGCACAGGGGTGTCAAACTCAATTGCACAGGGGGCCAAAATCCCAAAAAACTTTAGGTCACGGGCCGAACAGGATAAACATTTATTGAAAACTCTAAAACTAAACTTTTAAAACTTACCTTTTTTTAAAATTAGATGTGAATAAAAACAGACAGAAATATTATTCTGGAATAAATCAACTTATACCTTAAATAACTTAAAAATATAAAAATATTTAAAAATACTTAAAAAAAAATTAAAATATATCCTGTCTAAATTATACAAGTTAGAAATAAAGTAAACAAGTAAGTTAAGTAAAAGTTAAAAGAACAAACATTCAAATTTCTTTACTCTTATGTAATTTTATATAAAACTTAAAAAAGATTTATATATAAAAGATTTTGCTCTCCATAAAAATATATCCTGTCAAAATTATACAAATTCAAAATATGGACATGCTGCATAACAAAACCTGGAAATCTAAATAAAATTTTTGCTTTTCAGCAATAACAAATCAAATCATTCAGTTGAATTTGCTCTTATGTCATTTGTCTTATAGTGCCGTCTTATTAAATTATTTAATTACTGCCACATTAGCTTCGCAAATGAGACACACGGCGCTGATATGCTGTCTGACCTGTCAATCATGCAAGAAGGGCGGGCTCTTCTCATCCGATGATCAACACCTGAATTTCGCGCACAAGTACTGTGTACAGAGCCTGAACAGTTATGGATAATTGACAATAACAATCGCGCGGTGCGAGCGCGAAGCATCATTAGCCACTTCCTGTTTAATACAGGAAGTGTTCGGCGAGTCAGCTGGAGCGCGGGACATCTCGCGGGCCATTAATAAAATGCTCTCGCGGGCCGGACATAATTACACGCCGGGCCGGATGTGGCCCGCGGGCCTTGAGTTTGACACCTATGGTTTAGCACATTACAAGCAGTTCTTCTATGATATGTTATTTTACAGTATATAGTGCTTTTCCTTTTTGCTGTCTTCTCCCCTCAATTTGCCTCCTCATATTGCTATTTCTCTCTGAGCTTTGATTGTTTCGCAGGCATGATTGTTACAGGGGAAATATTCCTGCATCATTATTCCGGCCCTTTCCTGTAGAATTTAGCTCAAACATCCTGCTTGGAAGTTTCTAGCAGATATGTTCTTATTATTATGGGAAGATACCAACCTCTGTGCCTCATTTGCCTGAATTTGTTTTGGACAAACAAGCATCCCATGTGGTTCCCCAGTGCCCAAAACAAAACAATACTTCACATTCTTGACATTGTAGGATGCCTATCAAGTGATTAATCAAAAGTCTGTGGGAACCTGTTGTGCAGTTTAGAGATACATAAGTATATATAATTCTACTTTTGTAGATTTGCTATTTGTATAGGTCAAATACATAATACAAAATTAATAAATTCCTTAATATTTATAATAAATTATAATACATTATACATTTGGGATGATTATAATAATCTAGTCACTCTCTCTTGTCCTTTAGAAGCATTGTATGGAGAAACCACTGACAAACCTCTTCTGGACTGCTGTGCCTGTGGAACTGCCAAATACAGAGTCACCTTCTACGGGAACTGGTCAGAGAAACTGCACCCAAAAGACTACCCAAGTAAGACACTATGTCTTCAATGACACGTGAGATGTATTTTTTTTTCAATATTAAAAATGTTCTCCTATCCCAGTTTGAAATTCCTATCCCAACTAATAATTCATTTGATTTTTGATGCAATATTCAGGCACAAATTATACCTTGCATACATCATGCAACCCACATGAGAAGAGGCTTCCTGTTATTTTTTTTAAGTGTGTTTTTTTTTTTTTTTCATAATGAAAGTACTTTGGCTACCAGTAATTATATTGAATGAAGGAAGGAATCAAGCCATGTAAAAGGATCCAAATATCTAAGAGCAGATCTTGTGGAGAACATCCAGTGCTATTGGACATGACTCGTTATAAATAACATTATACATTTTATCTAAATGTGTAGTTTTACATTATTCCTTGTTTCATTTGTGATATACAAGTATTTTGTCTATTTACAATTTTAATATGTTTGTGTGTCGAAAGGAGACAATGGACAGAGTCTAAAATGGAGTACACTGAAATTCAAACACATTGTTTTCTAATAGTGTATGTTTAAAATCATGCTGTACTACAGTGGGCCACTCACATAGTTTTCCTGTAAATTACATTATATTTGTCCCAAATTGTTAATGTACAGTGGTGTGAAAAATAATTTTCTCCCTTCCTGATTTCTTAGCATGTTTGTTACACTTAAATGTTTCAGATCATCAAACAATATTAAATATTAGTCATAGATAACACGAGTAAATACAAAATGCAGTTTTTAAATGAAAGTTGTTATTATTAAGGGAAAACAAAAGCCAAACCTACATGCCCCTGTTTGAAAAAGTGCTTTCTCGACAAATCTAATAACAGGTTGGGCCACCCTTAGCACCAACAACTGCAATCAAGCGTTTGCAATAACTTGCAATGCGTCTTTTACATTGCTCTGGAGGAATTTTGACCCACTCAACTTTGCAGAATTGTTGAAAAAATTGGAGGGGTTTCAAGCATGAACTGCCTTTTAAAGGTCATGCCACAGCATCTCAAAAGGATTCAGGTCAGGACTTTGACTTGGCTACTCCAAAGTCTTCATTTTGTTTTTCTTCAGCCATTAAAAGGTGGACTTGGTGTGTGTTGGATCATTGTCCTTCTTCAGAACCCAAGTTTGCTTCATCTTGAAGTCACGAACAGATGGCCAGACATTCCCCTTCAGAATGGTTCCATTTATCACAGCAAGTATTCCAGGTCCTGAAGCAGCAAAGGAGCCCCAGACCATCAAAACATGATGAGAGGGCCTGAAGGTCACCAACCCTCTTAGAGGAGGAGATGGCTAAAAGGAACACTGTTTTAAGGGTGAATTTCTCAGCGGTGTCCTCGAGTGGCTCAAAGGGTGCCTGGGACAGAGCCGAGAGCATACTGCAGGCCTTAGCCTCAAAGTGCCACGAAGGAAACGCACTACTAGGGGGTCCCGACCCAGAGGGGTACGTGGTAAGCCGCAATGGCAGCCACGTACACCTTATGCTTGGAAGGGGACAACCCGGCAGCAAACTTCTCTTGTAGAAACTCCAGGACGATACCAACATGGCAGGTCACTTGGTCTAAATGTTTGTCACTGCACCAGGAAGTGAAGATACTCCACTTCCGAGCGTAGAGCTTCCTCGTGGACGGGGCTCTAGAGTGGAGAATGGTCCATGATATGCACGGGTGGAAACCGTGCTAAGATTGATACAAAGTCCCATCCAACACAGAGGGACGTAGTGCTCTGCCTCGGCAAAAGCCCACTCCTCTCTGCGTTCAGTCTCAGCCCGAGCTCCAACATGTGTGCAAGAGCGACATCTCAATGTCGCACCGTGATCTCCCGAGACTGGGCCAGAAAGAGCCAGTCGTTGCAAATCAAGATACGGGAGCCATGGAGAAACCGTCACCAAAAGGTATGTGGTAAGCAGAGTAGCCACATAAGCCTTTCGGGAGGAGAGAGCCCTGAAGCCGAGCTGGCCCACAGGAAAACAGCCAGCAGGGATATACTCCAGAATTCCCAGGGAGCTAGAGCTGCATCCACGCACTTGGTGAAAGTGCGAGGAGACAAGCTAGGCCGAACAGAATAACTTGGTATAGATAAGCCTTCTGAGGATAGATGAGCCTTCTGAATCAGAGGAACTTCCGGTGCTGCGAGAGGATAGAGAAAGTGGAAATAGGCGTCCCTCAGACCTATCGTGATAAGCCAGTCCTCAGACCTGCTTTGTACAACGATCTGCTTCAGAGTCAACTCTCTGAATCTCAGTCGCCTGACGGATTCGTTCAGAGCGTGAAGATAGGACGCAAGCCTCCATCCCTCCTCGGAACGATGAAGTATCTGCTGTAAAGCCCGGGCCTCTGGCTGAGAGAGGAACATACCCTATGCCCTCTTTCCCCAGCAATGAGTCGACTTCCTGTTCCATGACCAGAGCCTGCTCGGGGACCACCAAGGTTGGCAGAACCCCCGAAAATCCGGGTGGATGGACCCGGAACAAAGTAGCGTATCCTTCTGATACCGCAGGACCCACTGAGAGATACCTGGCAACATAACTATGTTGCCTTGAAATCTACTAGGGTTATCAGCCTCTCGAGACTGACCTCTGGACAGATATATTTTTCCACTCAGGGCCCTGGCAGATCCCAGAGAGCCGCCAGAGCGGATGCTCTAAAACCCTCCTCAGAGGGGGCAACCTGTGCAGTGCATCCCGTGTGGAGTGCGACTGGAAGGGGCTGCCAGCGAAGAGCATGACCCAGCCCCCTCGAGGTACCGAGCCTGCTACCGCGCTTAAAGGGCACTGATCTAGCCCTCGAGGTAGACCAGCGGGCGGGACCCCTGCGAGGCCAAAGGACGCTAGCGTCAGGGCCTTCTGCTCTTTGCCTCCTCAGCCTGGAGGACAGTCCTCAGATCTGTCCTGCCAGAAGGCTGCGGCTGAGCATGACAACCCGCACCGCCACCCAACAGAGGGGGCTGTCGGGATACAATGCCCTCCCGCTGAGCAGCGCGGTAGGAGGAGGCTGCGGCTGACTCGCAGTCCCAGACGCTCGAGAGCGACGGAGAAGATTTTTCCTGAATGCTACCTCCCGCTTTAGCAGCTTCCTGAAACCTCTCGACGGCCATCTCGATAGCCACGCCGAAGAGGCCAGGAGGCATAAGAGGGGCATAAAAGAGGATATTGTTGTCTCTCTCTCTCAGAGTGGTAAATTGCATAGCGTAGAGAGAGAGCAGTGGCCCTAAGCAGCTCGGCAACTGCCTATAGGCCATCCCCCGCCCTTATCGAGGATGTTGGCAGCGTCAGGATTTTCAGGGGCGGTGATGAGTGGTGGGCGAAATAACTCGCCAACCTCCACTCTAGGCATCGCCCCGTAACCGCTCTTTAGCTCCAACAAGAGAAGCATAGTTAACGCACAGCGCTGCTATGCACTCTGTGGGAGGCGGGCCACTTCCAGGACCTCAACACCTCGATGTGGAGGTCCGGGAATAAAGGCAAAGCTGAGGCTGCACTCGGGCGGCAGGCAGCGCTCGTCCTTGAACGAGCGACTCAGCTGGTCACTCGAGACCTAGCCTCACTGTTGCCCGAGTAACAACCTCGAGCAGCTCCTCAAATGCGGGCGAGGTTGATTGCGGCTCAACCTCATCCAGAGCAATGCTGACTAAATCCACATCTAGCTCCTCAAAACTGGAGCGGTTCAGCAAAGCATCCCTACCCAGGTCGGAAGTAATCACCGCGTGGTGCGCTTCCAAATCCTGCGTGAGGGCGGATCCAGCAGGTAAGGGAGGAGATAAGGCGTAGCCCGTCTCCAGCCCGGTGCTAAATCCAACCGCGATCCCTATGAGCGCGACTGCCGCTGAGCCTCAGCTGCAGCGGGGCTAGACCCACGAGGACCGCGAGCCTGAGCAATTCCCTCAAAAACTGCCAGCTGTGAGCGGAGAGTGTGCAGCGGCAGCTGCCGACACTCTGCACACTCAGATCCCTTGAGCGCTGAGCGTGCATGCCCAAATAAGTCTCACACAGAACGAGTGTATCACCGCTATAATGATTGGTAAGTGTTAGAAAAACAAGCTTACCGCCAGCATAATGCACTTCTTACACACGTTAGCTTCAGCGCTGTTGAAGACACTAAAGCTGCGGCTTCTAGTTCACTGCGTGCTGATATACTCCTAGCTCATGGCGTCACCCTCAGCGACGTCCACTCGCACACCTGGTTTCAGTTGCGCTTCAAGAGACAATCACGCTAAGGTGTTCCCATATGCGTTCGACAGGGAACTGTACAGCGCATTGCAGTAAATTGTCAAGTATTTTTTTAGTTTAATTGTCAATTATTAATTAGTATTTATATGAGATATTTATATGAAAAATATTTAAAATGGGCATTGTTTTGGTGTACGAGCATTTTGGGTTACGAGCTCGCTCTTGGAACAAATTAATCTTGTAAACCGAGGTATTACTGTATGTTCCTTTTTAGAAAGAAACGGTATCTACAAGGATTTCCAGTCAGGATTTAGACCGTATCATAGTACTGAGACTGTTCTCATTAGAGTTTCAAACGGTTTGCTCTTATCATCCAATCATAGGTGGATCTCTCTCGTAGTGTTACTGGACCTTGGTGCTGCATATGATACAATCGACCACAGAATCCTTCTGAATAGACTCGAAAATTGTGTTGCCATGGATTGGGATTGGTCAATGTTTCAAATCATACATATCACCAGTATTAGTTTGTAGCAGTAAATGAAGAGGTGTTGCATATTTATCACAAGTTCAGTATGGAGTACCTCAAGGTTCAGTTCTAGGACCGTTGCTTTTCACCCTGTACATGCTTCCTTTGTGTGCAATTATTAGGAAGCATAGCATTAGCTTTCATTGTTATGTTGATGATATTCAGCTCTATATCTCTTCTTATCCTGATAACACTGTACCAATTCACTAAATTAACAGAATGCATAACTGATATAAAAAATTGGATGACTAATAATAATAATACATTTTATTTGTAGTGCGCCTTTCTTAAACCCAAAGCGCAGATTACAATAAGAAATTGCAAAACAACAAGACAAAACACAAGTTATACATTAAAAACTTGACCAAAAAGATGTGTTTTGAGACACTGCTTAAAACACATTGGCATTTCTAACAGGGGCAGGTAGTGAATTCCACAGCTTTGGTGCATTGTAGGAAAAGGCCCTCCCTCCCATAGATTTTAATTTACAGCGAGGCTGATACAAAGTGAGAGAGCCAGCTGAGCGGAGGGAACGGGAAGGAACTGATGGAGTAACCAAGTCACAGATGTAAGCAGGAGCCAACCCATGCACTGCCTTGTAAGTCAGAATCAGAATTTTTAAATCAATACGTGACTGCACTGGTAGCCAATGAAGTTGCTTGAGCACAGCAGTGATATGATGGTAATAACTTTCTACTGCTTAATTCTGCAAAAAAAAAAAGAGAGATTCTTAAACCAAGATTATTAGACCACAAAGTTCTGGGCATAATTACCTAGACTACTGCCTAACACTCGATGGCTGCTCTGTCAAGTCTTCGTCGTCATTTAGAAACCTGGATGTTCTCTTTGATACCATTCTTTCATTTGAAAAACACATTTCTAGCATCTGTACAACCGCATTCTTCCATCTTAAAAATGTATCTAAATTTCGACAAAGGCTCTTAATGACAAATGTGGAAAAGTTAGTTCATGCGTTCATGAGCTCAAGGCTAGATTATTGTAATGCTCTACTGGGTGGTTGCCCTGCATTCTTAATAAACAAATTACAGCTGGTCCAAAAAGCAGCAGCTCGAGTTCTTATTAGAACCAGGAAGTATGAGCATATTAGCCCAGTTCTGTCAACACTGCATTGGCTTCCTATTAAACACCGAATACATTTTAAAATCTTGCTAATTACTTACAAAGCATTAAGTGGTTTAGCTCCTCAGTACTTGAGCGATCTCTTAACACATTATACTCCTTCACATCTATTGCAATCCCAAAATTCTGACCAGTTTATAATGCCTGGAATATCAAAGTCAACTGCTGGCGGTCGATCCATTTCCTATTTAGCACCTAAACTCTGGAACAGACTTCCTAATATATTTTGGGCAGCAGACACACTCTCTCAGTTTAAATCTAGACTAAAAACACATCTCTTCAACCTGGCATACACACAACACATTATATATATATTTTTTTTAATTCAAATCATGTAAAATGATTGTTAGGCTGCATAATTTAGGTCATCCGGAACCGGAAACATTCCCATAACATCTGATGTACTCGATACATCATATACAGGCCTCGATGAATTATTCCAGGGTCACTCGCCCTGCAGGACTAGTGACCCTAAAAACTTACTCGCCCTTCACATAAAGCACTCGCCCTGCATTTTAACAGACAAAAATAGTTATTAAAGTAAAAAACACATGATATACTGCAAAACCAAATATTTATTGGTTGAATGCAACAAGAACCCAGAAACAATATAATTAATCTGATAGTGAATCTGAAGATCATTTTTATGGACATAAATTTAATAAATGTACTATATACAAACAATGGGATGCAGCCACGGAGGCGTTATTTACTGGATTTTATTGTCTATATTATAACACCGATGTCCCGCAAATCAGCCCATTTCAAATGATGGAAAAACAAAATACAATCCACATGACGCTAAATCCAACGCCGATAACAGTAACATTCACTTCGTCCAGCTCAAAGTCAAACATGCTCAATTTCAAACACAATAAGAAGTAATAATTCTATGACGGCTTTGACAAATGTGATGTTACACGGGCAGCTATGTTTCTCTGTCTGCCTCAAGCCCGGCTGATGCCCCGCCCCCAGGAGTCATGTACTCCACTGTGATTGGTTGGCTTGCACAGCTGCAGCTCGCACGAAAAAGGAACCTTTCACACACGCACACACACAATGCGGTAAAGCGCTATTCATTAAAAACTCGCGGGCCACACTTACATTAAACTTTCATATGGTCCCGCGGGCCACAAAATATCGTTTCGCGGGCCGCATGTTTGAGACACCTGAGGTAAATACTACATTCGTGATTCGTGGTTCAAACTTTAGAACTGAATCGTGTATCTGATCGCTACTAGCCCGTCGTCGATTTTCTGCTCTTGTTTGGCAAATTTTACGAGTGTTATACGGTCTGAAGTTTTTTCTATGTAGTAACAGTTGAATGATTAGAAAAACTGTATCGGAATCTGAAGAATCTAACTCGCCCGATAGGGCGAGTTATATCAAATTTCTACTCGCCCGAGCCGAGCTTTCACTCGCAAATGCGAGCGGGCGAGTGGATTTGTCGAGCCCTGATATAACACAGCCCTGAAATAACTGTAGAGACCGTGACTCTACTAGACCCTCTCCTGTGAAGATCATGAATCTCATCTCCAACCAGATCGAACTGCATTTAACATATTGACCTGAATTTTTGTCAATATAATAATCGTGCACTGTTTGGCAGCTGGTCAGAGGAGAACTGGTCTGCCGACTGAGCCTGGTTTCTCCCAAGGTTTAGTTGGGGACACTTAACACTTAATATTCTTAAAATGTATTGATTCGCCTGCTGTTTTAGAGCTGCTGTTCAGCCAAAACAAACTTTTTTATTGGTTTCCTGTGACCACTGTAAAGCTGCTTTGATATAATCTGTATTGTAAAAAGTGCTATAAATAAAGGTGACTTTACTTTATTTCTCCTTTGTTCCTGAATTTGATCGGATCTCAGCTTCATGTCTAGCTTTTGAATATCTTTTGCTTTACTTCACATTGTCAGGCTGGTCCTATTTAAGTGAGTTTTACATTTTGCATTTTTCCCTTAATAATAACAACCTTCATTTTAAAGCTGCATTTTGTGTGTACTTGTGTTATCTTTTTGTTTATATTTGTTTTATCATCTGAAACATTTAAGTGTGACAAGCAAAAAAATAAGAAATCAGGAAGGGAAGCTTTTTTCATACCACTGTGTAACGGTTATGACATTCTCCTCCTGTGTGTCCCCCCTGTGTTCCCGTAGCCACCCATGTTATCAATATCAGCTGTGTCTTGTTAGCCCTGCCTTCTTATACCGTCATGTTTCCCATTGTCTTTGTCTCTTGTTGACGTTTCATGTGTGTAACTTGTGGATGCCCTGTTCTATGATTAAAGTGTTTCTATGTCATCTCCGTGTTCTCCCTCATTCCTCTCGCATCGCTTGCCAGCTCTAGTGTGACAGAACAAGAGACCGTGTTAGTAACCCCCAAAAACTTTCTGATGGATTACAACGCCGCGGCCACGTCATGGCTCCCGAGCGCCGCGACAACTTCATGGCTCCCGAGGGCCGCGACAACAACATGGCTCCCGAGCGCCTCGACAACATCATGGCTCCCGAGCGCCTCGACAACATCATGGCTCCCGAGCGCCGCGACAACATCATGGCTCCCGAGCGCCGCGACAACATCATGGCTCCCGAGCGCCGCGACAACATCATGGCTCCCGAGCGCCGCGACAACATCATGGCTCCCGAGCGCCGCGGCCGCCGCTGAACCTCCGACCGACCTGGACCTCCCTTGGCCGGAGCCGCCGACGGAACTGGACCTCCCCGACCTCCCTTGGCCTGAACCGCCCACCGACTGGGAACTTGGGCGTCCAGACCCATCAGAACTCCCACCCAGCCTCCCTCTCCCACCGCCTCTACCCAGCCAGCATTCAGCACCTCCTCTGCCTGGACCCTGCGCCCCATCATCGGCTCCCGCAAACACCTGGGAGCCACCATGCGTCGACAGGCCACAGGCTTCGGAAGGTGCTGAGGGTGTCCAGATTCCACCTCCGACCTCGGTGCCCGTCACTCCACCTCGGCCCGTCGGCACTTCGGCTCCCCCTTCGCTCCTCCCTCCCTCGGCTCCACCGGGCTCCCTCGTCCCTGAGCCTCCACCGGGTGCCCTCGTCCTGCCGGCTCCACTTTGGTCGGTCATCGCCTTGCCTCCCCTTTCGGTGTCGTCTGGCTCCTCCCTTCCTCCATTGTCACCTTTGTCCTCTGTTGCTCCGGTTTCACCTCGGTCCTCGGTCTTCCCGGCTCCACCTCGGCCCTGCCTTCTTATACCGTCATGTTTCCCATTGTCTTTGTCTCTTGTTGACGTTTCATGTGTGTAACGTGTGGATGCCCTGTTCTATGATTAAAGTGTTTATATGTCATCTCCGTGTTCTCCCTCGTTCCTCTCGCATCGCACGCCAGCTCTAGTGTGACACACTGTACTTACTGACTTGATCCTTGGCTAGAAGATTGTTTAAAGACATTTTTTTAAGGATATAAGCAATGCATATATATATATATTTTTTTTTTTTCACACTTCTCATTTGGTGTGTGACAGGCTTAAAAGGCTTGCAAAGTTGAATATTAATGTTCAATGTATAAAAATATTCATGCTTATCATTAAACTACCGAGAACACCCCAACAAGCACCCTTGCATTAGGATGGCAAGTTGTGAGTAGCAAGTAGCACTAGTTCAAATATTTTGGCTCAGTCTATTTTATGCTCACAATGTGTCTATAGGATTGCAGTTAATTTTGCATCTAACTTTAGCTTCGATGTCAGATAAGCAGTTTTTTTTAGAACCTGTCCTCTCTTCTTTTCTTTTTTTCTTTTTTTTTTTTTTTTGTTGTTGCTGTGGATAACCTTGAGAGTGTCTCATTTGGAACTAAATTAAGCCTATGGATTAGAGATACTCTCCACTTGAGCTTCTGCAGTTTAGATCTATACTGATTAGAATGTAGAATGGGAGCTAGATGACCCTGATAAAGAAAGGGTGGTGTCCTAATATTTGGGCTTAGGAACCAGTGAAAGACATACAGGTAAACACACACACATTTGTACAGTACTTGTACAGTAGATAACACATGCATTTATTATTGTCATTTGTTGGAAACATTCCCACTTGCCAGTATAATGTGTTCTAAAGCATTTAAGAAAGCACAGGCATTCTGCCTTGGACATCTGGAATATATGCAGTCATTATCATTTAATTTTCATGTATTTGCATACATTACTTGATAAACACATCAGCTTTAATTAATAATAGCCAAACCACATATTGTAATTTATTCCCTTGCCACTTTCAGTTAATGATTGAGGCATAACAGTCCTATTCTTTACTTTGTTACTCAAATAAAAACATGCTTATTTCGTGAATGTTGCAATGATACAGTAAGGTTAAAATCTTAGAGTAAGGGATTTTGATAAACCGTGGAGCACTATTGATTTTGAATGATAATGTCCAGTTTACCATTGAATTCTGCAATGTTGTCTTTATAAACAAAGTATTCAATTATTAACATATAAATGATGTGCGTGTTAGGTGTGTGGTGCTGGAGGACTGCAAGATTCTTTATTCACAAGCTAAAAAAAACAATACACCAAAACCACCCAGCCTTCCATGGCGGAGCCTTAGTGGCCTGGTGCGGGAGGTCAAAGGAGACAATTAACTGCAACATGCTTTAATCACAAACTAAATGAAGAAACGTTAAATCGATGCAAAAACTGGAGAGAAAAGCTCAACAAAACACCAGGAGTACACCAACACACGACTAAAACATTATCAAAGACAGACAAACACATGAGGACTTAAATACACAACGAAAAATGGGTACAGGTGACAACAGGTGAGGTAAATGACACAGGGAAGCACACGGAAGGAAACAAGAAGGGGGTGGAGACATGACTGTCATAGTGTGTTTGCACTGAAAAGAATGAATGTGATTAGAATAGAAGTGTTTAGAGAATAAACTAAAGTGTAACCATTTTATGTTTTGGCAAATTGATGGCAAATTGATATTTCTTTTAACATATTGATTTGTGCAAAAATGCATGGTTTTTAGAGGGAAAAATAATTGTGTAGGTCCACTCCTAAACCTAACCATAAGTGAAGAATAAGCAGATCATATGAAAATGTATCAATTAAATAATACAAACTCATATGATTTTTTTCTCTTCAGCAAAATGTAAAATAGTTACTGATCGCCGAGAGTGTTTTAAAGTCTCTTTTTTTTTTTCTTTTTTTTTACGTACATCAACAAATCAAAAATGGCTCACTTGTAGATGTCACTGTAAACTAAACTGGGATATGAGAAAGTATTTTAAACATCAAACACAGTACATATGTCACCTTGAAGCTTAGAGGTGAGAAATAGAGACACTCTGTTTGGCAGGACATATAAAAATAAGCATTGGAACATCAGAGTGCCTTAGTAAGAATTCATATAGGTCTGACGGATTGAGCCGATTAGTGGCACAGAGAGGATGAGGAAAGTAGTTCTTCACAGAGCCAGTGTGAACACTGTAATGTCTGTGGAATAGCTTAAATTGGTGAATAGAAATTAGATTCAGGGCTTTTAAAGGTCCAGATTGGGAGATCTGGAACTTAATACCTCAGGGTAGATATTTTCCTACAATGTGATGACTATATTGTCAGAGCAGGACATTATAAAGTTAAAAGATAAGTATGAAGGAATTTCATAACTTTTTATGGATAGGATGCCATTTGTGTAACACTTTTCAGTGGTTCAGTGAAGAGCTGTCATAATTCCAGCATAAAGTAGCAACATAATGTAATTTATATATTAAATGCAAAAAAAAAAAAAAAAGTAAAGTGGAACTTGAATTTTAAGCACTAAGAGGACAAATCGAGAACATGTACTCAAAAAAGACCTGTTTAGAGCTATTCTTGTGTTTGTTTGTTTTGTTTTTTGTTTGTTTGTTTTTGGCTGGCCCCTTCTGGTCCCTCCCCCATTTTTTTTAGGAGGTTGAAACCATTTATATGACATTTGTGGAAGCCATCGTGGATTAGTTGTAAACATCACACAAAGATTCTCTAAAGCTTTGCACTGCTCCTGCACAATGGAAAGATGCTTCCTGTCATTCAGAAATGTAGGATTATTATTTTAATGATTTTAGTGTTATGTGAAAATGCTAAATGTTTAACTTCAAATTATTTATTTAAATTATTACAGCAACTCAAGTTTTATTCCATCTTGGATTATTTCCAGATTACATTTAAGATCTTCTCCTTGTCTCCTCTCCTATCATTGCTTCAGGGTCTTGAAAGTTAGCAGTTATTAACATAACATAAGCAGTTATTAATTTTCTGATACTGTCGACCAGTGATAAGCATTGATCAATAATATACAAATAAAACAAAGATGTCAGGTTTGGGGAAAGCGAGGACTCAGTAGTGCAGGAAAACAGGCTCTTTATTAACAAAATAAAACAAAACTTCAAACATAAACCTCCCAGATTGGGGAAAAACAAGACATGACTCGACTCGACTGGTTAGAAGCATGACATGACTCGACTGACTAGATGCACGGCAGGACACGACAAGACTGACAGGAAGGAATGGCAAAATAACGACAACGAAGCGACACAGGACGGCAAACACGGGGAGATTAAGTAGACAGGAGGAAGACAATTAATGGAGAAACACAGCTGGAATAAAATCAAACTAATGACAATGAAACAAGACGGGCGGGGTAACAGACAAGACATGAACATGCAGACAATTAACCAAGGACGACGCGCAGCTGTTGACAACCACTGCGCGTGACAAAACACAAGCACGCGGCCGATGGACTGCGAACCGCGTGCCAAACATAAACACACGGACGAGAGGAGGCGCGGCTCGCGCAAGGCTTGAAACCGCGCCCACTCACATAACGTAGAGCTCGCAAGAACGAGTTCTCACGAGCTCACGACAAGGACGAAGACACACGAGTTATGAATGCCCGAATCCCGATCCAAAACCGAAACTGGACCAGACCCAAGTATCGGGACCGGACATCATAACTCGTACAAAAGACGTCACAGACACGCGTGCGCGCGGCTCGAATCCTCGACGCCGCGCGCACACACACCAAACATGAGACATAACGGTAGTGTCAGAGCTCTGCCACAAAACCAAGAAATGACTACTAGACCGAATGTGGCAGAACCCTGACACTACCCCCCCTCTAAAGGGACGCCACCTGGCGTCCCTACGAGGAACACCGGGAACAGGACAGACATGACAACAGAAAGCACAAGACAGAAGCAAAACACCAGGGCAAGGCAGGAAAAAATAAAATAAATAGACACAAGGACAAGAGAAGGGGGGGAGGGAGGGAAGACAAGTCAGCCAACACCACAAAATGAAACAGACCTCTATAAGGGAAGATTCCAAACATCATGAAACAAGATAAAACTAAACAGTCCTCAAACCAACATCATGAAAAATAATAACTCAGAAAAAGCCGTCCTCAAAACATCAAGAAGATATAAACTCAAAAACAGTCCAAGCACCATGAAATAATGCAAAAGAGTCCTCAACCATGAAAAAAAAAATGCCTGAAAAACAGTCCATAAAGAAAAAACACAGTCCAGGGAGGGGGAACTGGAGGGATGAGCCAGGGCGGCTCAGACAGAACAGGGTATTTTGCTGACGGCCAGGGTGGAGCCGGGGGAATGAGCCAGGGAGGCTCAAACAAAGACAATGGGTCCGGCGGTGCTGGAGGGGTGAGCCATGCGGGCTCAATCAAGGCCAGCGGGTCAGGCGGCACCGGGGGGGTGAACCCGGCCGGCTCCGGTGGTTCAGGAGTCCTGGCAGATGACCAGGGTGGTGCTGTAGGGACAGACCAGGCAGACTCCAGCAGGTAGGGAGTCGTGGCAGATGGCCAGGGCAGTGCCAGATGGACAGGCAGCTTGGTTGGGTCAGGGAGAACAGGCAGGACAGGCTGGTCTGGCAGGATTGAAAGGTCTGGGCGGACAGGCGGGTCTGGACGGACAGGCGGGTCTGTGTGGGTCGGCAGGTCAAGGTCTGGGAGGCGCTCTGGGGGCACCGGCAGGCAGAGGCGTT
Organism: Rhodeus uyekii; assembly: GCA_037043235.1. Taxonomy (NCBI): domain Eukaryota; kingdom Metazoa; phylum Chordata; class Actinopteri; order Cypriniformes; family Acheilognathidae; genus Rhodeus; species Rhodeus uyekii. Next base: position 465,432 of record JAWRVZ010000260.1, on the reverse strand, counting down.
CTGGGGGCGCCGGCAGGCAGAGGCGTTCTGGGGGCGCCGGCAGGCAGAGGCGGGCTGGGGGCTGCCGGCAGGCAGAGGCGTTCTGGGGGCGCCGGCAGGCAGAGGCGCTTGGGCGGCGCCGGCGGGGCGAGGAAGGCCTCTGGGGTTTGCGGACTGGAGGAAGCCCTCTTCTTCCTCCGCCGCTTACGAGGGTGACAAGGCGGCACAGAGACAATGGCGGGCTCTGGGGCTACGGTCTCCTGTCCAGCAGCTGGCTCTGGGGCGACGGCCTCCTGTCCGGCAGCTGGCTCTGGGGCGACGGCCCCCTGGCCGATTGAAGAGGAGGCGGCCCTCTGTCTCCTCCTCCTAAGTGTGCGAGGGTTTGGCGCAGATGTGTCCTTGGGCAGCTCTGGGGGCACTGCAGCTGCCAAAACTTCCTCTGGGGACGGAACAACGGAGGGGGTAGAGAGAAACTCCACAAACCCCCAAAAGTTCAAGTGTTCCAGCCCCCTCATCCTCCAAACGCTGAGCGGCTCATCAAGGGCGTAATTAAACAAGTCTTTCAAGGCCGCATCATTGAATTCCAGCCCCGCTGCAGCATGGCTAAACTCCCCGGCGAAGGTCTTCAAATCTGCCCCACATTGTTGGAGGGAGCTCAAAGCCTTGAGCTGCAGCATCCGCTGGAACAGGGGGCTGGATTGTGCTGAGGCTGGTGGAGGATGGGAGCCCTTTCCCCGCTGAGTCCTCATAGTGGTCGCTTCGTACTGTCAGGTTTGGGGAAAGCGAGGACTCAGTAGTGCAGGAAAACAGGCTCTTTATTAACAAAATAAAACAAAACTTCAAACATAAACCTCCCAGATTGGGGAAAAACAAGACATGACTCGACTCGACTGGTTAGAAGCATGACATGACTCGACTGACTAGATGTACGGCAGGACACGACAAGACTGACAGGAAGGAATGGCAAAATAACGACAACGAAGCGACACAGGACGGCAAACACGGGGAGATTAAGTAGACAGGAGGAAGACAATTAATGGAGAAACACAGCTGGAATAAAATCAAACTAATGACAATGAAACAAGACGGGCGGGGTAACAGACAAGACATGAACATGCAGACAATTAACCAAGGACGACGCGCAGCTGTTGACAACCACTGCGCGTGACAAAACACAAGCACGCGGCCGATGGACTGCGAACCGCGTGCCAAACATAAACACACGGACGAGAGGAGGCGCGGCTCGCGCAAGGCTTGAAACCGCGCCCACTCACATAACGTAGAGCTCGCAAGAACGAGTTCTCACGAGCTCACGACAAGGACGAAGACACACGAGTTATGAATGCCCGAATCCCGATCCAAAACCGAAACTGGACCAGACCCAAGTATCGGGACCGGACATCATAACTCGTACAAAAGACGTCACACACCAAACATGAGACATAACGGTAGTGTCAGAGCTCTGCCACAAAACCAAGAAATGACTACTAGACCGAATGTGGCAGAACCCTGACAAAAGACCATGTTGACTTCTACAGCCACTTTTTGCAATGCCTATTCATGTTTTCATCTGCCACGATAATGTGTTGTACTTATTCTACTTTTTCTCAACAAATACTGGTATATGCAATCAGTTGTACTTAATTACAATCAGTTGTACTGAACTTTAAAGTTCAATAGAAATAAAGTCAAGTAATATCCCTAATAAGTTTGCATCCTAATATAGTACCTAATATAACATTTATATTAAAACTAAATGTATGAGGAAATGCTTATGATACCTTACCTACAAAATGTTATATTAAATGTAACATTACAATAGGATACTTTAATTAAGAACATATTTCCCATTGATTTGGCTGCTGTGGGCCATGCTCTGTGCCACATAAAATACATTTGTAAATGTCAAAAGATTAAATACATATTTTAAATGTTTAATTTAAGTGTACTAAAGTGTGTTAAAAAACATTAACGTGTACTATTTAAGTACACCTTAAGTTAATTAATATATGATATGAACAGTTTTTTTGTATATAATGTTATATCTAGATTTACAGTACACTACAAAAGCACAATGATCACAATTGAGTGTACTTCTTTTCCACAAGGGACAATCATGTTCGCAACACAATGGCCATAGCTGATCCTTTTTTTGTTCTGTTTTTCTCTCTCTTCCCTGTTCTAGTTTGTATAAGATCTCTTAGCTTGTTTTGTTTTCATGCTTACTAATTAGCATAACCTTAAGGACCACTCTTGAGATCTGGCGTGCCTGACCCACTATCTGGATCGTTTTCTTTTTGTCTTCAACTATACCAGCCTCAGTGATCCATGACATCCGGCGATGGTCCTCAGGGGAATATTGTAGCATTTGTCGATTGGTTGCTGGTGAACAACAGATGAACGGTTCACCATCTGTTCCGTTGAGGAGGCCCCATCATCAGCCTTGCTCGGGACCCAGAGTCCATTCTGCCGCCTCCCACACCCCCGCACAGAGCCAATGCCAGAGCCCAACGCTGACAAAAAGCCAGTGCCTGCCGTAACGCCTGACGACAGGGCATGCATCATCGGAGCCCAAGCCCAATGAAGAGTGTGTGAGTGTGTTAACCAACAGCATCATTCATTCCAGTGGGTATGCTTCTAGAGTTTGAAGGAATGGAATGGAATGGAGCCCCACCCACACTCTGAGGCAGCTGAGGGTATGCTGCATACGGCCTTTGGGAGATGTTATGAGTATTTGGTAGAGGAAAATCTGTAGAGACCCCTGTCTCCGCTGGTCTCACCTAGCTAGAAGTCTCGTGCATCTCTACTGGTCACGCCAAACTCCAAGTCTCCTATATCTAAGCTGATCCCACCCATCTCTGTTGGCCCAACACAGCCTCTCTCTCTCTCTCATTGCCTCCCGCTCCCACTTACTCTACCAAAGACAGACAGTGCTTCGGCCCCCCTCCTGTTGACCCCATACTGCGTGGATCTGCCTGGCCTTCTGATCTCCATCTCTGACTTTGTGAGGGGATCACCTGGCTCCAGCTCCAGCTCCCAGCTCCCAGACCCACTACTCCATCTTAGTCTGTCGACCAGTAAGCTCCACATAAGCTCCTCTCTCCCATGCGTTCGATTCCCAAGGAAGGCAGGAACTGATTAGAATGTCAATGTTTATCTTGAATGCAATGTAAGTAGCTTTGGATAAAAGGGTCTGCCAAAAGCCTGCACTCTGCCTGCATCAGCTCTGTCCCAGTCTGTCATTCCCCTGGGTCTGTCTGCCAAGTCTCCACCATGGCTCCTTCCTCGCTTGACTCTCTGGCTCCTTCCACCGTAATCATCTCCCTGTTTTTTCTCACTGTTATCTCCTCCTGAAATGTTACATGGTCACAGTGTCAGTTTTATTTTTTAATTATGATTGTTCAACTGTAGATTATGCCTTATTATTGTCTCTGTATTTCAATTTAGCACAATCTATATTACAACAATAAATATACTCACTTTGTATCCTCAATGTACTATTCAAGAAACCATATTCCAAATGCATAAATGTGCATGTATATTTAACCAATGGTCAGAAACATGTGGGAATTTTTTTATTAAGTAATTGTTTTAAGTAATTTTATCATTCATTATTCTAAGACATTTGAACTTGTGTTTCTTAACAGGGAGAGCCAATCACTGGTCAGCCCTCATTGGAGCTTCCCATTCAAAGAACTATATACTTTGGGAGTATGGAGGTTATGCCAGTGAAGGGGTCAAACAGGTCGCTGAACTGGGATCACCAGTCAAGATGGAGGAGGAGATACGTCAAAAGGTATGGATGCTGAGTCATTGCGTACCTAAACTTAATTTTTTAAGCCACTAAAAGCTTATACAGAGTCAGTTGTCTCTTAAACACATATTGCTATGGTGTTTTTTCTACTTTAACTTTTTTACAAGATTTACCAACTGTTACAATGTGAAAAAAATGGCAATATTTTTTTTTTTGCTTTAGTATTGTGCAGTATATTTTAAAGGAATTATTGAATCTTAATGCTCATCATTGATTACATTGTGTTCTAAACTCTGTCTGGATAGCATTTTGGATCTGAAATTAAAGTCTTTAATCAAATTCAAAACTGCTGATGTATTTTTAGACAAACTCAACACATAATGGTTTAATCATGAGTCAGCTGAATGAGTATTATCCTCCTTGTCCTTGAATAATTAGAAGCTTTGTATATGGAAATTAAATGATAAAATAGAGCTGAAATGGATCAGGTTGATCATTATATTAGTTCTAATATTTATAATTACTTTTTATTGAGTTCATTTTGTGAGGATCATTGAGAAAATAGCCATGTAATTGACAAGCTTGCTGCCTATTCTGTAAGTTCACTAGAGCATGCAGATTCTCTTGGAGATCTGTGAAAGGCTCAGATGTTTGGTTCCTGGTACACATAGTGCATTTCCATTTGCAAGATAAGCTAAGAATTGACATGGAAAGGACAGAAGGTAAGAGGATGAGGGAGATGATTAAACTTAGTTCCGTTTCAATAATCATGTCTCTTACACTACAATTTGTTATCTTTCTTACAACAGGTACAATAGTGTAGGATAATGGTTCAATACTGATTTTATATATACAAATCAGTGAAGCTTATGACTTATTCTACACTGTTAGCAAGTGACTGTTGCATCAACAGTGAGTGATTCTTTTCTTGTGTAAAATAGGTTTGATCTGGCTTTGTCACATATCTTGGAAATAAGAATAATAATAACAATATATTTTATTATTTATTTAATTTATTTAGAAATTAATTATGAATTTTGCCTCAATATACTCCTATTTGATACTTATTAATAGTTATCTCAGGGTGAGTAGCAGGGATGAGGCAAGGACTCACAGATGCAGAGGAAATAGATTCTTTAATAATAGAAAATAAACACAAAGTCAAACAAAAACTACCCCGTGGGGTAAAAATAAGACATGACACTTGATTGCAAGGACTTGACTAGACTTGACAAGGGAAAGCCAGGGAAAAATTGACAAGGAACCAGCACAAGACAGCAAACACGAGGGGATTTAATAGGGACAGCAGGGAGGATAGTTGAGGTTCAAACAGCTGGGTTAAATAAAGAAATAACGAGAGAACAAGATGGGTAACACAATGACAAGACATGAACATGCGGCCAATAAGAACCTGCATAGCCGCGTATAGACATGAAACAAGAGGCAGCACACAGCTGGTGAAAACACAAACTGTGCGTGATATGAAACAACATGAAAAGCACATGGCCAATGTAAACACGAGCAAAAGTTCGAAATTGCGCCCACTCACATGACGTAGAGTGCATGAGAACGAGCAAATACTCATCTCTGGTGCTCACAATAAGGAAAAACACAGGCCATGAATGCCCGAATTCCGACACAAAACCGAAACTAAACAAGACCAAAGTCTTGGGACTGGACATGATTACCCGCACACAAGATGTCACACAGACAAGAGAGTGCGCGACTTGAGACTCTAGAAATCGCGTGCCTCCAAAAAACATGAGACATTATGGTAGTGTCAGAGCTCTGCCACAACACCAAGACAAGACTAGACTGAATGTGGCAGAACCCTGACAAGTTAGTAGTAGGTAGTTGTTAAATTTAAGCAATATAAGGCATTATTGTGGTGTTTTATGTACACAGGAGGTGTCAAACGTACGGCCCGCCAGGGGGTTCAGTCCGGCCCGGGAGATAAATCTGCAGTATGAAAAAAATCCTTTTAATTTTCGACGGAGCTAACAGCAGTTGGCAGCTCTGAGCTTCAGGCTCTGAGTGGCGTTTAGTTCTGTCAGTTTACGCGCTTTTTTGTTGGCCCTGGCAACCTCATCATCATCATCAGTTTTAACCGAACATCTTCACATCTACTTCAGCTATAGCAGATAATGCTGCTGCAAATGTCATCGCTTCGAAATCGATTTCGGAACAAACTCCTGAGGCATGATGGAAATGGGATGCGTGACGAGTCAAACTTTGTTTAAGTTTGCGTTTGGCACGCATCCACATAATCTCGACGTTGTTTATGTGGATCTCCCTGTCGTTCGGATCTACGAAGTTGTACTGAGGAACCACAGCGTTGTGAGTGTTGATTCCTTGCCGTAAGTTGGAAAGATTTGCATCCCAGCCGTCTGAAATTACGCGATCTGTGGCCATTTGAACCTAAACTCCATGACTACATGAAACTCAGCATGGGGAGAAACACACCAGCTTGCACGGAGAACGTCTCAGGTTACTTACGTAACCCTAGTTCCCGTAGAGGGAACGAGACACTGCGTCGGAACGCATATGGGAACGCATTAGTGTAATTGTCTCTTGAAGCGCAATTGAAACCAGGTGTGCGAGTGCACGTAGCCGAGTGTGACGTCATGAGCCAGGAGTATAACTGCACGCAGCAGACTAGCAGCCTCAGCTTAACTAGTGTCTGAAACAGCCGGCGTGCGATGGAGCTGAGGCTACGAGACGCAGTGTCTCGTTCCCTCTAAGGGAACTAGGGTTACGTAAGTAACCTGAGACGTTCCCTGTCAAGGGAACTCAACACTGCGTCGGAACGCATATGGGAACGAGAATACCCACGCCGCCTCAGCGAACGGAGTACGCCAAGCTAACGTAGCTCACTACGAAAGGGCCAAGGTTCCCAAAGCGGGGTTAAGGTCTAACTGGTAGAACCTAATAAAGGTATGCGGTGAGGACCAGCCAGCCGCATCACAAATATCGGCAAGGGGAGCCCCTGCGAAAAAAGCTTTAGAGGTAGAGTGGGCGCGGACATGCAGAGGACACTGCTGACCCGCCAGTTCATAAGCTAGTGAGATAGTCTCGACTATCCACCTGCTTAAAGTAGGTTTAGATGCTGGAGCTCCCTTAGGAGCCCCGAAGCATACGAAGAGTTGGTCAGACTTACGCCATAAAGCCACTCTGCGGACGTAGGCTCGCACTGGACAGACCTTGCTCTTGAACTCCTGGTCATGATCATCAACGGGGGGAGGACATAAGGCCTGCAGTACAATGTGACGAGCTGGGCTCGAGAGGACCTTCGGAACATACCCTGGTCTGGGAGAGAGAAAGGCTTTCGCCAGACCAGGAGCAAACTCCAGACAGGAGGGGGCCACTGACAGGGCCTGAAGGTCACCAACCCTCTTGAATGAGGAAATGGCTAGGAGGAACACCGTTTTAAGAGTGAGAAATTTCTCTGAGATGTCCTCAAGCGGCTCAAAGGGTTCCTGGGACAAGGCCTGGAGTACCAGGGACAGGTCCCAGGAAGGAACCCGGGAGCGTACCGCAGGCCCCCTCAGAGGCCAGACCCACAGATTCCACAGTTCCGGGCGAGGATAGAAGGTGGACTCTGACGGGAATGAGACAGAAGGTCCACTCTGACGGGAATCCTCCAAGGAGTGCCGTCTAGGAGGGACACCAAGTCCGAGAACCACACCCTGCCCGGCCACCGCGGGGCAACTAAGGTGAGACGGACCCTGTCCTGGCGAACTTTCTCTAGAACCCCCGGGAGCAGAGCTACTGGGGGAAAAGCATACAGGGGTAGCCTCGGCCACTCCTGTTGCATTGCGTCCAGTCCCAACGGAGCTGGAGGAGAGAGGGAGTACCACAGAGGGCAGTGGGTCGCCTCGTGGGACGCAAAGAGGTCCACTTGGGCTTGACCGAACTTCTCCCATATCTGCTCCATCACCTCGGTGTGGAGCATCCATTCCCCGGGCCTCGGCCCCTGCCTCGACAGGAAGTCTGCTTCTGTGTTCTGGGATCCCGGAATATAAGCTGCCCGTAGGGAGCAGAGTTTGTTCCGAGCCCAGAGGAGGATCTGCCCGGCCAGCTTGGACCGACCGTTTTGACTGTTGAGACGGACCGTTTTGACTGCTGCACTGCTGCTGTTTCCTGTTTCCTGTTTGCAGTGGATTGCGTTTGTACTGACATATAAACTTGATTTTTGTTTTAGATCTTAAACTCGACGTTCGTTTGTATTGCTAAATACAATATTAGATTATTTAATATATTGTAATCGTTAGCTTTAATCTAAGTCACTAAACGCGTTAGCATTGTGCTATCTTACTGTCCGTGCACACAGCGTTTTTCTCGCTCGCGCCTTTTTTCCCGACTTCATCAAACAACTGGTCAACAAGTTGGATCAACACACGCGGTGAGTCATGTCATCTTCTCTCAAAATTGTCACTTGCACTGCCTGCTTCATGCATAGTCTTTCTGTCTCTGTCAGCTGTGAAGGCTTCACATGTCATAAATGTAGGGACATAATTAGGCTGACAGAGAAGGTTTCAGAATTAGAGACACGCATCCAAACTTTAATCGAGGATAGTAAGAATGTAAGGGCTTTAGATACTACTTTGGATGCGACTAGCTTAGCAAACCCTGTACATTGTTCGGTTCCGGCTGTAGAGCCCGTGCAGCAGGGCAACTGGGTGACTGTGAGACGGCATAATCGCGGGTCAAAAAACCACTGTTCCATTCCGATCAGAACATCAAACAGGTTCTCCCCACTCAGTGACGCACCCACTGAGAAACCTGTTGAAAGTGCCCTAGTGATTGGCGATTCTATTACTCGGAATGTGAAAATAGAGACTCCAGCCACCATAGTCACATGTTTGCCGGGAGCCAGAGCGCCTGACGTCAAAGCAAATTTAAAAGTGCTGGCTAAGGCTAATCGTAAATATTCTAAGATTGTTATTCACGTCGGCGCTAATGATGTCCGACTTCGTCAGTCGGAGATCACTAAAAGTAATATTAAAGAGGTGTGTGAACTCGCAAGTACGATGTCAGGCACCGTAATTTGCTCTGGCCCTCTTCCTATGCGCAGGAGTGATGAGATGCTTAGCAGATTATCCTCACTCAATGGCTGGATGTCTAAGTGGTGCCCGCGGAATAACATAGGGTTTATAGACAATTGGAAAAGTTTTTGGGGCAGACCTGACCTGTTGAAAAGAGATGGTATTCATCCCACCTGGGATGGTGCCGCTCTTCTCTCTAATAATTTGGCATATAGTCTTAGAGCTAAACCTTGACTAACTGGGGTCCAGGTCAGGAAGCAGACAAACTGGCTAAACCGACCGTCTGCTAGCTGTCTCACGTCACAGAGGTCAGATAAATTCCAACACATAGAGACTCTTTCACCTAGATATCATCCTATAGAGATTGTGTCTGTTCCCCGAATTAGCAAATACAAAAATCTCTCAAAATCGTTTAAGAGTAAAAATTTAATTGATTTACAAACAGCTAAGAACGGATATAACACAAATGAACAAATGATAAAGCTTGGGTTACTGAATATACGATCCCTTTCCTCAAAAGCACTTATTGTAAATGATATGATTACAGATCATAAACTAGATGTGCTGTGTTTGACAGAAACTTGGCTAAAACCAGACGATTATATTACTTTAAATGAGTCCACCCCTCAAAATTACTGTTATAAACATGAGCCTCGTCTGAAAGGTAAAGGAGGAGGTGTTGCTGTAATTTATAGTAACACGATCAGTACTGCTCAAAGGTCTAATTTGAAATATAATTCTTTTGAAGTGATGGTCCTCAATGTAAAATGATCTAGTGCAAGTAATAATTCCTGTTTAACTTTTGTGCTGGCTATTCTATACAGGCCACCAGGGCACCATACAGACTTTATCAAAGAATTTGCTGATTTTCTCTCAGGATTAGTAATGTCTGCAGATAAAGTCATAATCGTCGGTGATTTTAACATCCATGTTGATAATGAAAAAGACGCATTGGGATTGGCATTTAGAGACATTTTAAACTCTATTGGAGTTACACAACATGTATCAGGACCCACTCATTCTCGTAATCATACTTTAGATCTATTGTCATATGGGATCAATGTTGATACTGTTCAAATTCTGCAGCAGAGCGATGACATCTCAGATCATTACTTAGTTGCGTGTAGATTACCTTTAGCCAAAGTCGAAAAACTAACTCCCTATTATAAATATAGTAGAACTATCACTCCTAACACAAAAGATAGCTTTATAAATAATCTTCCCGATCAGTTTCATCTACTTAACATCCCAGATAGCCTAGAAGAACTTGATGTTGCAACAGAAACTATAAACTCTCTCTTTTCCAGCACTTTAGACACTGTTGCTCCGTTACGCTTAAAGAAGATTAAAGAAAATAGTCCAACACCGTGGTACAACGAGCACACCCGGGCCCTCAAGAGAGCAGCCAGAAAAATGGAGCGGAGCTGGAAAAAAACTAAGCTAGAGGTTTTTCGCCTTTCATGGAAAGACAGCTCTATTGCATTCAGAAAGGCCTTAAGATCAGCTAGATCTACTTACTTTTCTACCCTCTTAGAAGAAAACAAATACAACCCTAGGTATTTATTTGATACAGTGACTAAATTAACAAGAAATAAAGCCTCAACCCCAGATGCTTTAAATCAGCACAGCACTAATGACTTCATGGACTTCTTTACTTGCAAAATTAATAATATTAGAGAGAAAATAATAAACATGCAACAATCTACTACAATATTCCAAAATACAGTACATTTTAGTGTCCCTGAAGAAAAATTCCAATCCTTCATTGCTATTGGGGAGGAAGAATTGTCTAAACTCGTTAAATCATCAAAATCAACAACATGTATGCTAGACCCAATACCGACTAAGCTACTGAAAGAGATGCTTCCAGAAATCATAGATCCTATTCTTAATATTATTAATTCTTCTTTGTCATTAGGATACGTACCAAAAACCTTTAAGCTGGCTGTAATTAAACCGCTTATTAAAAAACCACAACTTGATCCTACAGAATTAGTTAATTACAGGCCGATATCGAATCTACCTTTCTTGTCAAAGATTCTAGAAAAGGCAATATCTTTACAACTATGTTCCTTTCTAGAAAGAAACAGCATCTACGAGGATTTCCAGTCAGGATTTAGACCATATCATAGTACTGAGACTGCTCTAATTAGAGTTACAAATGATTTGCTATTATCATCCGATCGTGGTTGTATCTCTCTGTTAGTGTTACTGGACCTTAGTGCTGCATTTGATACTATTGACCACAAAATCCTTCTGAATAGACTTGAAAATTATGTTGGCATTAGTGGAGTTGCATTAGCCTGGTTCAAGTCATACTTATCTGAGCGTTATCAGTTTGTAGCATTAAATGAGGAGATGTCATATCGGTCACGGGTTCAGTATGGAGTTCCTCAAGGTTCAGTACTAGGACCATTGCTTTTCACCCTGTACATGCTTCCTTTGGGTGCAGTTATTAGGAAGCATGGCATTAGCTTTCATTGTTACGCTGATGATACTCAGCTCTATATTTCTTCTCATCCTGATGAAACGAACAAATTCACTGAATTAACAGAATGCATAACCGATATAAAAAATTGGATGACTAATAACTTTCTACTGCTAAATTCTGAAAAAACAGAGATTCTAATTATCAGACCAAAAAGTTCGGCACATAATAATCTAGACTACTGCCTAACACTCGATGGCTGCTCTGTCAAGTCTTCGTCGTCAGTTAGAAACCTGGGTGTGCTCTTTGATACCAATCTTTCATTTGAAAGCCATGTTTCTAGCATCTGTAAAACGGCGTTCTTCCATCTTAAAAACATATCTAAATTGCGACATATGCTATCTAAGACAAATGCGGAAAAGTTAGTTCATGCGTTCATGAGTTCAAGGCTAGATTATTGTAATGCTTTACTAGGTGGTTGCTCTGCACGCTTAATAAATAAATTCCAACTGGTCCAAAATGCAGTAGCTCGAGTTCTTACTAGAACCAGGAAGTATGAGCATATTAGCCCAGTTCTGTCAAACCTGCACTGGCTTCCTATTAAACACCGAATACATTTTAAAATCTTGCTAATTACTTACAAAGCATTAAATGGTTTAGCTCCACAGTACTTGAGCGATCTCTTAACACATTATAGTCCTTCACGTCTATTGCGATCCCAAAATACTGACCAGCTTATAATACCTAGAATATCAAAGTCAACTGCTGGCGGGCGATCCTTTTCCTATATAGCTCCTAAACTCTGGAACAGTCTTCCTATTACAGTTCGGGAAGCAGACACACTCTGTCAGTTTAAATGTAGACTAAAAACACATCTTTTCAACCTGGCATACACATAACACATTATACATACATTTTTAATCCAAATCATGTAAAATGATTGTTAGGCTGCATAATTTAGATAAGCCGGAACCGGGAACATTCCCATAACACCTGATGTACTCGATAAATCAGAAGAAGAATGGCATCTACGCTGATATTGGTCTCTGTTTATTCCGAGGTTACCGTGGTCAGCTGGATCCAGGCCGTATCCAGATCAGATGAAGGACCTGGACACGAGCACAGCACTGCCCTGGGGTGTCTGCGGAGACCGTGACTCTACTGGACCCTCCCCTGTGACGATCATGAACCCATCTCTAACCGGACCAAATTGGACTTCATATTGGACTTGAATTGTTGTATAATAATCATGCACGGTTTGGCTGTTGGCCAGAGGAGAACTGGTCCCCCAACTGAGCCTGGTTTCTCCCAAGGTTTTTTCTCCATTCTATTCTTCATTCGTTACGTCACCTGCCGGAGTTTTGGTTCCTTGCCGCTGTCGCCTATGGCTTGCTCAGTTGGGGAAACTTAACACTTAAAATTCATCAATTGTATTGATTCGCCTGCTCTTTTGGGGCTTCTGTTCAGCCAAACAAACTTTGTTTATATTGTTTTTCCTGTAAAGCTGCTTTGAAACAATCTACATTGTAAAAAGCGCTATATAAATAAAGGTGACTTGACTTGACTTGACTTGGAAAGCCGAAGGGAGCGGAGACCCCCCTGATGGTTTATGTAGGATACCACCGCCATGTTGTCTGACTGGACTAACACATGGTGGCCCCAGAGGTCTGGGAGAAAGGCTTGAAGCGCCTTCCAAACTGCCAACATCTCCAACGCATTGATATGCAGAGAGAGGCAGGCCTCGTTCCATAAACTCTGAGCTGAGCGGTCCCTCAGGAAGAACGGAAGAACCCGATACTGATAAGCCTTCCCCCCGAAGGCGAATCTGAGGAACTTCCGATGCTGAGGAAGGATGGAGAAATGGAAATACGCGTCTTCTGTGTCTGAGAGTCGATGTGTCTTCTATCAAGACAAACCAGTCCTCGGACCTGATTTGAGCTACGATCTGCTTCAGAGTTAACATTCTGAATTTCAGTCGCCTGACAGAACTGTTCAGAGTGCGAAGATCTAAGATAGGGCGTAAGCCTCCACCCTTCTTGGGAACTATGAAGTACCGGCTGTAGAAACCTGATTCTCTGGCTGAGAGGGGTACATATTCTATGGCCTCTTTCCTCAGCAGTGAGTCTACTTCTCGTTCCATGACCAGAGCCTGCTCGGGGTTCACCACTGTTGGTAATACACCCGCGAAGCCGGGAGGATGAACCCGGAATTGAACAGCGTATCCTTCTGATACGGTACGCAGGACCCATCGAGAGATACCTGGGAGGCGCTGCCACGCCGCCAGGAAATCTACTAGGGGTATCAGTCTCTCGAGACCGACCTCTGGATATAAATATTTTGCCACCCCGGGGCCCCGGCCGAAACCAGAGGACCGCCGGGGCGGATGCTCTAGGACCCTCCTCAGAGGGGGCAACCTGCCCAGCACGGCCCGAGAGGAGCGTGACTGGACAAGACTGCCCACGTAGAGCACGGCCCGGGTCCCTCGAGACCCCGAGCCGTACACCGCGCTTGGTGTGCACTGGTCCACCCCTCGAGGAGGACCAGCGCTGCGAGGCCGCGACCAGAGTGTGTCAGGGCCTCTTGCTCTTAGCCTTCCTGGCCTGAAGGACAGCCCTCAGATCTGTCCTTCTGCCAGAGGGCTGCGGCTGAGTGCGGCGACCTGCGCCGCCACCCGAATGGGGAGGCTGGCGAGAAGCCACACTCTGTCGCTGAGCAGCGCGGTGCGAGGAGCTGCTGCTGGGCTGCGGCTGGCTCGCAGGCCCAGCTGCCCGAGAGCGGCGGGGGAGAATCTTACGGAACGCTACCTCCTGTTTAGCAGCCTCCTGAAATCTCTCGACGGCCATCTTGATGGCGTCGCCAAAGAGACCAGGAGGCGTAAGAGGAGCGTCGATAAGAACATTCTTATCCTTTTCTCTGAGGGAAGTCAGGTTGAGCCAGAGATGTCTTTCTGTGGTGGCCACCAGGGCTGCCATGGAGCGACCGATAGAACCGGCCGTTTCCCTAGCAGCCCTCAGAGAAAGATCGGTGGCCCTGCGCAGCTCGGCTACTGCCTCAGGGCCGATTCCCCCGCCCTCATCGAGGTCTGCGAGCAGCTCCGCCTGGTAGGCCTGCAGCAGTGAAGACGTGTGCAAACACGCTGCAGCCTGACCAGCCGCGGAGTATGCTCTGCCCACCATGGTGGAAGTAACCCGGAGGGGTTTGACGGGGTTTTAAGGGGCGGCGATGAATGGGGGGCGAGGTAGTTAGCCAGCGCCTCCTCCACTCTAGGCATCGCCCCATAGCCGCGCTCTTTGGCTCCCATAATGGTAGCATAGTTAGCGGAAACGCTGCTATGCACCCTATGGGAGGCGGGCCGCTTCCAAGACCTCGACACCTCGGTGTGGAGGTCCGGGAAAAACGGCAAACCCCGACGCTGAGGTTGCACTCGAGCAGTCAGATAACGCTCGTCTAACCGACTCTTAGGACGAGCGTCCCTGGGCTCAGCTGGCCACTCGAGACCGAGCCTTGCCGTTGCCCGAGTGACAACCTCAAGCAGCTCCTCAAATGCGGGTGAAGCTGATGGCGGTTCAGCTTCATCCACATCAATGCTGACTACGTCCACCTCTAATTCCTCGGAACTAGAGAGGTTCAGCAGAGCGTCATCACCCAGGTCGGAAGTAATCACCGCATGGTGCGCTTCCGAATCCTGAGTGAGCGCGGATTCAGCAGGTAAGGGAGGAGAAAAGGGCTCGCCCGTCTCCGACCCCGCTGCTAAATCCAGCTGCGATCCCCATGAGTGCAGCCGTCGCTGAGCCTCAGCTGCAGCGGGACCAGACCCACGAGGAACGCGAGCCTGAGCAGTCCCCTCGAAGACTGCCAGGCGTGAGCGAAGAGTGCGCAGCGGCAGCTGCAAACACTCTGCACACTCAGTGCCCTCAAGCGCTGAGCGTGCATGAGCTTCGCCCAAACAGAACACACAGAGAGCGTGTGTGTCCTTACCCGTGATAAAACGCGGGCAAGGAGTGACACAACGCTTAAAAGACTGTGAATCCGCCATCCTTTTAGGTAAGTGAAATATATATCAACTTACAGCCAGCAGAGCAACTCAAACACACGTTAGCTTCGAGCGCTGTTGAAGACACTAAGCTGAGGCTGCTAGTCTGCTGCGTGCAGTTATACTCCTGGCTCATGACGTCACACTCGGCTACGTGCACTCGCACACCTGGTTTCAATTGCGCTTCAAGAGACAATTACACTAATGCGTTCCCATATGCGTTCCGACGCAGTGTAGAGTTCCCTTGACAGGGAACTGAGATTACAGAAGGTAAATGAAATGTTGGTGGGTCTGAGGAAACAGCGATCTGTTTTCACCCGGAGAGGCCAGTGATGCTGCAGCTCCGCGCAAAAGCCTTCATCCTGACCACAGACAGTACAAAGAGATGATTTCAGAGTTGCTGAGGGAGTTTGAGAAACGATTTCAGGTCTTTAGTGAACTTTAAATGCAAATTGCAATTTTCGTAAATCGATAAAGTTATTTTGTTTACATAAAAAAACCACACATACTTTTGCATAAACTTGCAAATTTTACAAAAAAAATGTAAACAGCTGCCACTTAAGATTTTAAGTGTGTGAAGTAAATTCATGTTCAGAATTGCTTCCCAGAGTCGGAAAATGAATTTTAAAAAATTGATATTTGATTTTTGTTAACATGCAGGACAGTGTTTTAAGTGCCACAAAACTGTGACTAAATGCTTTGCATCATTGTAAAATAATAGACACTTTTTTATGCATAATGCACTTAAATAAATGTTAAACTGAGTAATGGTGTTTTTAAAATTGCACATACTACGTAGGTTGTTCATAATATATTTTGTAAAAGGACAATTCATTTAAAGATTTTTATAACTTAATATAATTTATAATATAATGCACTAATATAATATAGTCCATAAAAAAGCGGACTTATTGTTAGTTCTATGTAATTTTTCTATGAGTTTAGTGGTCTGGCCCCCTTGACATCAGATTAAGCACTATGCGGCCCCCCGACCAAAATGAGTTTGACACCCCTGATGTACACTAAATTAGTTTCAACAAGTAAAGCAGAATACTACTACCCTTGATCAGATGCTTGTGTGTTTGTTGTGTTATTAAGAAAAAAAGTGTGCATCACATATTTAAATGGTTATCTAAACACAGCTGCCTGCAGTGTGGATGGTGTCTGGATATTTTAAACTGTTATTGTTTCTTGGCTATTTAGAACTTCTGTTTTTCCCCTGAGTAATGAATGAATAAGATCTTTGCAGAGAGAATATGGGTGGCTCCAAATTACTTTAGGCTCAAGACCAATAGTGTAATTGCAGTTAAATTACTTGCATACAGTTTATATGTGTCAGGGTTCTGCCACATTCGGTCTAGTCATTTCTTGGTTTTGTAGCAGAGCTCTGACACTACCGTAATGTCTCGTATTTGATGTGTGTGCGCACGGCTTCGAGGATTCGAATGTAACGTCTTATGTGCGAGTTATGATGTCCGATCCCGAGGCTGGTCTTTTCTGGCTTTGGTTTGTATTGGGATTCAGACATTCATGACCCGTGTGTTCGTCCTTGTCATGAGCGCGTGAGCCGAGTTTTTCCTCCTTCTCGTGCGCTCTGTTTTGTGAGTGGGTGCGGTTCAAGTTCTGCTTGAGCCGCGTTCTCTCGGATCCGTGTGCAGTGTTGTGAGCACACGGTTTGTGTTTTCATCAGCCGCGTACTTTCATGTCGTTAATGTGTAAACCCTCCCACCTGGTTTCCCTGCTTAACTTTGATTTCTACCAGCTGTGTTCTTATCAATTGCCCTTCCTCCTGTGTGTATTTAATGTGTGTATATTTAATCTCCTCGTGTTTGCCGTCCTGTGTGGCATCGTTGTTGTTATTTTGTCACCCTATGTCTAGTTATATCAAGTCGAGTCGAGTAAAGTCTAGTTTAGTCTAGTCGAGTCACATTTCCCCCTACTCGGGGAGGTTTATGTTTGAGTTTTGTTTCATTTTGTTAAATAAAGCTCTGTCCTCCATGCACTTGACTCCTCGCTCTCTCTCCAACCCTGACAATATGTACACAATAAATACTAGGGATGAGCGAGTACAGCATTATCTGTATCTGTATCTGTACTCGGACTGGACGGGGCCTAACCCGGAAGTGGGCGGGGCTTTACATTTACATTTACTCATTTAGCAGACGCTTTTATCCAAAGCGACTTACAATTTGAGGAGTATAGAAGCTTTTTGTCCAAAGGATACAAAAACACATAGGAGCGCTTACAATACAAATTTCAAACATTTTGAACCGCAGTAGCACAAGCATGGGGAATAGAGAAAAGGAAGAGGATTTTTTTTTTTTTTTTTTTGAGTGTGTGTGTGTGTGTCATGTTAGGTGCTCATGGAAGAGGTGCGTTTTGAGTAGTCTTTTAAACTTCGACAGGGAATCTGCATTCCGGATGAGGGCAGGGAGGGCGTTCCACCAGCTGGGGGTGGTGAATGAAAATGTTCTTGTGATCGTTCTTTTTCCTCTCTGTGATGGAACCACGAGTCGTCGCTCGTTGATCGATCGAAGGTTTCTGGTAGGTGTGTAGAGTTGTACCAATTGATGGAAGTATGAAGGTGCTGATTTTGTGTAAGTTCTGTATGCAAGAGTCAGTGCTTTGAATTTGATGCGTGCTGAGAGAGGGAGCCAGTGTAGCGAGATGAAGAGTGGTGTGACATGAGTCCTTTTCGGTTGGTTGAATACCAGACGAGCTGCTGCGTTCTGGATCAGTTGTAGGGGTTTGATTGCACTTGCAGGAAGCCCAACCAGAAGAGCGTTGCAGTAGTCCAGTCTGGAAATGACCATGGCCTGCACCAGAAGTTGTGTAGCTTGCTCAGTTAGGAATGGCCTGATCCTTTTGATGTTGTACAGTGCAAACCTGCATGATCGAGCCATCTTTGCAATGTGGTCCTTGAAGGTCAGCTGGTCCTCAAATATCACTCCAAGATTTCTGACAGACTTTGAAGGGGTAATCGTGGTAGTACCGATCTGTATAGTGAAATCATGCTGTTGGGTTGGATCGGCAGGAAAGACTAGATGCTCCGTCTTTGCCAGGTTGAGCTGCAGATGATGCTCTTTCATCCATGTCGAGATATCCGCTAGGCAGCTTGTGATTCTCGCAGCCATCCGTTGGATCATCTGGTTGAAATGATATGTAGAGCTGAGTGTCATCTGCGTAGCAGTGATAAGAGAAGCCGTGTGCCTCTATGATGGGACCCAGTGATGTGGTGTACATGGTGAAGAGAAGTGTTCCAAGAACTGAGCCCTGTGGAACACCGGTGATCAGTTGACATTCTTTGGAGACCGCACAGTGCCACCCTGAAGGACCTATCCGTGAGATAGGATTCAAACCGCTGAAGGGGAGTTCCCGTGATGCCTAGTGACGAGAGGGTAGATACAAGGATTTGGTGATTAACAGTGTCAAAGGCATCAGAAAGATATAAAAAATGAGAACTGACGATTTTTAATCAGCTTTTGCACTCCTTAGAGCTTTCTTAACAGATAGTAATGCTAATGGCTAATGGCTAAAGCATTACTATCCACCAACCACAATGGCACTCAGACAGCACTGGACGCCATTGAAGACTTGACAGTTCTGGAGGATCTGGACGTTGAACCAACCATGGACGAACTCAGCAAAGCCATTGATGCCTTAAAAAGCAGAAAAGCACCGGGTGAAGATGGCATTCCGCCAGAGATTATTAAATGTGGTAAGTTAGCTTTACTAGAGCCACTACACAAGCTCCTCTGTCTGTGTTGGAGAGAAGGCAAAGTTCCACAGGACATGCGTAATGCCAATATTGTTACCCTGTACAAGAACAAGGGAGACCGCAGTGACTGCAACAACTACAGAGTTATCTCACTGCTGAACATTGTGGGTAAAGCCTTTGCCCGCATGGTCCTGAATCGTCTCCAGATCCTCGCAAGCCGCGTATACCCCGAATCACAATGTGGCTTTAGATCAGAAAGATCCACGGTCGACATGATCTTCTCCGTGCGGCAACTCCAGGAGAAGTGCAGAGAGCAGCGGATGTCATTGTACATCGCTTTCATCGATCTGACCAAAGCGTTCGACTTTGTAAGTAGGAACGGCCTGTTTCTACTACTGAGGAAGATTCGCTGCCCACCTCGGCTGCTCAACATCATAACTTCCTTTCATGATAACTCGCAAGGCGTGGTCAGCTACGATGGGAACACCTCAGAACCCTTCACAATCAAGAGTGGGGTCAAACAGGGGTGTGTTCTTGCGCCTACATTATTTGGCATATTTTTCTCGCTGCTGCTGAATTTTGCTTTTAAGGATTCTGTAGAAGGTGTCTACCTACACACCAGAAGTGACGGGAAGCTACTGAACATGGCACGACTGAAAGCAAAGACAAAGATTCGCACTGTCCTCATCAGGGACATGTTGTTCGCTGACGATGCGGCCCTGGTGTCACATACGGAGGAACACCTTCAGCGGCTGATGGATCGCTTTGCTCTGGCATGCAAAGAATTTGGTTTGACCATCAGCATTAAGAAAACTAAGGTTATGGGCCAGGACATCCCTGTTCCGCCCTCAATCACTATCGACTGCGAGATGCTGGAGGTCACTGACAAGTTTGTATACTTGGGCTCAGTCATTACCAGCGGCCTATCCCTTGACAGCGAGATCGACAAAAGGCTTGCTAAAGCGGCCAGCGTCATGGCCGGACTGAGCAAGCGTGTATGGTCCAACAATCAGCTTACGCAGAACACTAAATTCAAAGTATACCAAGCATGTGTTATCAGCACCCTGTTATATGGCAGTGAAGCCTGGACCACTTATGCCAGACAGGAGGATCGACTCGAGAGCTTTCATCTTCATTGTCTCCGACGCATCCTTGGAATTACATGGCAAGACAAAATCACTAACACTGCCGTGCTCCAACAAGCCAGCTCACTAAGCATGCATCTCCTTCTGTGCCAAAGACGTCTACGATGGCTGGGTCATGTGCATCGAATGCAAGATGGTCGCATACCAAAGGACATCCTGTATGGCGAGCTGGCCATAGGGCACCGCCCCGTTGGTCGCCCGCAACTCCGCTTCAAGGATGTTTGCAAACGCGACCTCAAACTGACAGGCATCGACATTGACGAATGGGAACAGCTTGCCGATGATCGGAACGGCTGGCGCCAGGCTGTTAACCAGGGCATCAGGAAGGGTGAAAAACATCGTAGTCAACAGCTGGAAACAAAAAGACAGAGAAGAAAGATGAGACAGCAAAAACAGGCCCTCAATCCTCCATCCAACTTCACATGCGGTCATTGCGGAAGAGATTGTCATTCCAGAATTGGTCTGGTGAGTCATTCCAGACGCTGTCTCCAAGGACGCGACTGAAGATCGTCCCAGAGTGCAACCATCATCTCTCAAGATGGATGGATGCGTACGACACGATAATGGCTAAAGGGTTGAATGGCCCTTCTTGAAACCAGACTGGTTGATGTCCAGCAGATGTCCAACTATGTCTGTCATTCTGAGACAGAAAGGAAGATACTTGGTTAAAAACAACACGTTCAAGAGTTTTAGATATGAATGGAAGGAGAGAGACAGGTCTGTAATTATCAACGAGTGATGCGTTTAATGTGGGTTTTTTGAGCAGTGGGGTTACCCGAGCCTGCTTGAATGCAGTGGGGAAGGATCCCGTGTGAAGGGAGGTGTTGATGATGTGAGTGAGTGCTGGTAAGATTGTAGGAGAGATGGCTTGTAGAAGGTGTGAGGGGATTGGGTCTAAAGGGCAGACGGTTGGATGGCTGGAAAGGAGAAGTTTAGATACATCTACCTCAGTGAGTGGAGAGAAGTTTGAGAGAGTGTTTCTGGTTTCAGAGGTCGGTGTACGTTCGTGTGTGTGTGGAAGTGAGAACTGGCTACTGATAGTTGCAGTTTTGTTAATAAAGAAATGGGCAAAATCATTGGCAGATAAGGAGGTGGAGGGTGGTGGTGGAGGGGGAGAGAGGAGAGAGTTGAATGTTTTGAAAAGTGCATGCATGTTGGAAGTGCTGTTGATCTTGGTGTGGAAGTATAAAGATTTAGCAGTATGAACATCAGTATAAAAGGTAGAGAGAAGAGATTTATACAAACTCAGGTCAGATGGGTCCTTAGACTTGCGCCATTTTCTCTCAGCTACCCTTAGCTTGGCCCGGTGTTCACGAAGAACATCAGTTAGCCAGGGGCTAGAGGGAGTAGCATGTGATGACCTGGAAGAGAGCGGACAGATATTATCTAGGCAAGATGTTAGAGTAGAACATAAGGTATCCGTTGCAGTATTCACATCCAGAGTTGAGAACTGTTTGTGAGAGGGAAGAGAGGATAAGACGATAGAGGAGAAATGAGAAGGAGAGAGAGAGCACAGGTTACGCCTGAAAGTGACTGGAAGAGGGGTTGGTGTTGCAGGATTAGTAAGACGCATATGAAATGTAATGAAGGAATGGTCAGAAACATGCAGTGGTTTAACCAGAGTGTTGTCTATGGTGCAGTTGCGTATGTAGATCAAGTCGAGTTGATTGCCCGACTTGTGGGTACCTGTGGTGATGAGTCGGTTGAGGTCAAATGAGGCTAGGAGAGAGAGGAAGTCTGTACTGCAAGGCTTCTCCAAATGTATGTTGAAGTCACCAAAGACGACCAGTGGAGTGCCATCCTCAGGAAATGAGGAGAGCAGCATATCCATCTCCTCAACAAAGGTACCCAGCTGACCTGGAGGGCGATAGATTACAACAAAGTGGATTACTGCAGGAGATGAAACTGTAATGAAGTGAAATTCAAACGAATTGTACACGCATAAAGAGGAGCGAGTAGAGTATGTCCAGTTGCTAGAATGAGGAGACCTGCGCCCACAACTCCGCTCAGCATTTAAAGTGCAATAAAAGGCAAAAACACACAAGGCAGAAAAACGGTTTTGACCGAAACTAGCACGCCGAGTCGCAACGTGGTAGACAAACAAACAATAGCAGTACAGTTACCACAGTTACCAAAGATTTCTCCTTGCTAATGACTACTGATTCACAAAATGTAGCAAGAAATATAGCAAGAAAGTGTCAGACCCTCAGTGAGCGAAGTTAAACAACTGAAGAGAGCCAGCAGACGGTAAGACGGTAAAAAAAAAATCTCCGACAGGCAGAGATGCAGTTTGCTAGTCGCATTGTCAAGCACCACGTCTGAACAAACTCCATGTTTATCAGAACTCTACTGGTTAATAAGTACTACAAACAAACCGAAATGAAAAACATGCCTGAAGCTGAAGAAAACCTAAACGTTAACGGAAAAGACCTGCGAACCTGAGTGACTGAGCGAGAAAGACACCTGTTCTCGTCTCAGCTTTCTGCACGTGAATGAGCAGGGCGGAGCCGCGGGATAGCAAATCTGCAGGTGTGGGGGAGGGTCGCTGTGACTAGCCTATCACAGAACGCAGACACAGTCATCTGCCCACTGAGGATTCTTATTCAATCCGAGCACAGATAATGACTCGTATGATACTTGTGCTCGGCAAAAGTGCTTTATCCATACTGGATACTCTTTTCAGCCGAGTATCCAGCTCAACTCTAGTAAATACTTTTGATAAATGTTTTTTTTTTTTTTTAAATAAATGTTAGACTATAGATAGATCTATGGATGTATTCAACAGTGTGTCTAGTCTTATGAAGTCACACCTTTAAAGAAAAGTTTAGACTTCATGCATTTAACTTAAACAAATCCCGAATGTATCCGATTGTGAAAAACAGTAATGCTATTTGTCAGCATCTGCAATAAATGATACACTAAGCTTAAAGATAGGGGTTATTATTTGTTTCAATGTCATGTTGATAATCGGTACTGTGAGTGAGGTACTGGGTTTCAAACTTCAGTTTCAAAGTCAATGGTGTTGCTCAGTTCACAGTAAATAATTAATTTACTGTTATTACAAGTTATCTACACTGTTCATGAATGCTCAGTTAGACTTCATATGGACCTTCAAGAAACATTTGAATGCAACAGGCTCCATGTATAGAAGTCACATAGTTCTTTCTATTCAGAGTTAGTAAACGTGCCATTCTCTGAACTACACGCAACACTGTAACTAACAATAGCAGAGTTTAAATCAAGGAATCATTGTGTTTTGTTACTACGTAGATTGAAATGAAGCATTTGGTAAAACTATATGAGGTGAATTTGGGGAGTGTTTGGCACTGAGCCAGCAGATGAGAACTCCACATTGTGACATCTTTCCCTCTCTCTTTCATTACTGAAGCACCGTCTGTCTGAGATATCTAATTTATGCGCATATATATTAAACAATTGGATTTTAAACTTTCAAGTGGCCTTTAAAAAAGCATTTGTAATTATTAATTACCTCTCATTGAAAATAAGTCTCACCTGTTGCCAGAGGACAATTTTCTACCATCCATTCTCCAAATCACTTGTCCTCTGTAGGGTGCGAGGATGTTGCAGCATGCCGAGTCATTGG
This sequence comes from Rhodeus uyekii, assembly GCA_037043235.1. NCBI lineage: Eukaryota > Metazoa > Chordata > Actinopteri > Cypriniformes > Acheilognathidae > Rhodeus > Rhodeus uyekii. Next base: position 441,726 of record JAWRVZ010000260.1, on the reverse strand, counting down.
CAGGAAAACAGAAAAAAAGCAATTTCTGAAAAGTTTTTTTATTTTTTTTATTTTTTAGAAAAGAGCACTTTCTGGATCTTAAAGAGTAGAGTTAGAGGCCTAAATCACAGTGATGGTAAGAATGCCAGGATTGTAGTAGTAAACTCGCAATTCAAAAAAAAAAAAAAAAGTCTATAAATTGCAATTCTGACTTTATTTCTCACAATTGAGTTTTCATGTCCAGTCATTCTGTCAAGTTAAATATCACCTAGGAGAAACTGTCCTCTAAATATTTTAGTTGCTTCTTTTCTGTTTTGTCCTGGCAGAGGTGACTCATCAACTATGGTGAATTTAAACTCTCCTCTTCCTTGTCAATGTTTTCAGTGAAAATTCAGTTAAGGCTTAGAGTGTGTGAAAAAAAAGAACAGGAAACATTGTTGTGTTGATAAATAAGTAATCTTCTCAGTTTCTTGCACCACAGCTCGTCATGGTGTTTCTTCTGATTTAGAATTCGTTGCTAGTCAAAGTTGTGTGCTAAAATATTTTCCATAAATTATCAGGTCATTTTTGATGCTCTCTGGGGATGTAAATGGAAAATACAATCTCCACACTTTGGTGGATCCATCTCATTCAGCTCAGATAACACTGTTTTTTTCCAAAATCTTTGTTTCTAATATTCCCAAAGAGTCCCTGTCTTTGTGTTCTCACCCGTGTAATTTCCTACCCAAATCCCATATGGCCTGTATGTTTGCATGTCTTGTAAGGCCACTCTTTAGGATTTTTGTTGTTGTTGTAAGATTGGGTGTATTTTATACTCAACACCAAAAATATGTTCTCTTGTCACGTTTAAAGTCAGTTTGAAACATCATTTGTTAGCCATTTTATTCTTGTAATCTGAAATAGAATATTCAGTGATGTGTGCCAAAAAGTGAAGTCGTTTTGGGTGCAAATATTTTGATGAAAGGTTGCAAACAAGGATGTATTGTTGTGTATGTTTTTTTTTTTAGAAAAAAACAAAATGAAAAGTCATCGATTCAACAAATAACAGTGAAGATATATCATTTCAAACTTAAACGTGAATTTAGATAGACAAAGGCAGTTTAAAACGCCCTACATAAAGTCTAATGTTTATACTGTAAAAAACTTTTTATAGAAATTAGCTTTCTCTGAATATTGAGAACTTAATTCGGAGGCACCTATTGTGTTTGTTCCAGTTTTTTTTCTTCTTCTTTTTCTTCTTCTTCTGCCATGGAAGTCTATGGCAACCCGTAGAACCTCTGATTCCTTGGCTCAGGAAAATTTGATTGCACCCTCTGACGTCATTTTTCGTCATGAAAATATTTCTGCCAGTTAAAATTTTATGAAAAACGTCTCAGGTTATGTCTGTAACCATAGTTCCCTGAAGAGGGAACGATACACTGCATCGAACGCTTTGGGAATACTTTGACGATAGTCTCATGAAGCACTATTATCGGGTTATCAGGTTATTATTATTATTGGGTTATTAGGGGTTATCCCCTTTCAGACCTATGTCCATTACAATGGACATGACATTTCACACCCCTTTTTTGAAAATTTTTGAGCATTTTTCCTAATTTAAAGCATGCACCCCAAGAGATTGGACCCTTGTCATCCTCTAGATGGCAGTAAAGTTCTGGATGTGGACATTTTTAAAAAACCCACAACATTTGAAGTGAAGCCGGGTGGCGCTGTTTTTCACCTACAAAAGGAAGCTGCATTTTCTACAGTTATATTTGCAATCTTTGAAATGTTTGCCAAAATTTCATAGTTGGTATGTAAAATAGAGGGATTTAACTTACTAATAAAAGTAAAAAATCGATTGGAGACCTGCAAGTTTTTTTCTCAGGATTTTTTTTAAAAATGCATGTCCATTGTAATGGACACCAGGTCTCAGTGTCACCTAATCAATGCCCATTCAGATATGCATATTGAAATTTATTATAGATCCTCTTTGCATATCTATCTGTGCATTTTATAATTTTTCTTGCTATTTGGGATATGTAGGACCTAATAAATACAATATCCAAAAAAAAATGTTTACAGGTATTGTACAGAATATCCTAATGTGGCATCATAATGTTATTTGCTGTTATGGCCAGTGGGGGCATATGAAAAAAAAAACAGTGATGTAATGTTCTAAAATCACCACCAGATGGGGTGGACACTCCATCTAAAAGTGGCCAACAGCGCTAAGATTGACAGAATGGCCTATTATTGTCTCAAGAGCCAAATATGTAATGTTCTGAGATATGAGATATGAGATAAAAATACAGTTATCACAGTAATACTACATTTTTGAAAAAAATGTCATATGCAGAATATACAATACTGTGATCAGTGCAAGGTGCACTACTGCTCTGTGCCACTTGAGAATACCTGGAAAGAAACACACAGCCTATGTGTGTGTGTAAAGTCACTGGATGCAGTCTCCTAATGCATTTCCTATGAGGTGTATTTTGTTAAAAATGTGCAAATCTGTACAAAAAAAAAACCTCACAATTAAAGTTGAAATGTTATATTGTTGAGGTTCTTGACCTAGAAATGTAAAAAAAAAAAAAAAAAAAAAATATATATATATATATATATATATATATATATACAAATTTTGTCTATAGGACTTTATAGCAACCTGATTTACAACGCTTAAGACATCAAACATTTCTATGAAGGAGTTATGAATTAAAAAAAAAAAATTGACTCCTTAATTTATGCCTAATTTAATGGGTTTTTGTTTTTACCTGGAACCTAATTCAGGTCTGAAGGGGATAACACGATCGATCGATTGACTGAGTGTGAGTGATGAACGCAAGTCGGTGACATCATGAACCAGAGTGATAAATATGTGCCGGAAACCAGGAGGTCAAGCTGGTAAATCCTCAAGAATGGCCTGGGATGGAGGAAGGCTTTAACCATCCCAGGTGCAAACTCAAGTAGGGAGGGAGCCACAGAAAGCCCCTGTAGGTCCCCAACTCTTTTTAGCGAAATGAAAGCCAAAAGGAAGAGTCTTTAGAGTGAGGAAATTTACAGGAACCTCATTGAGAGGTTTAAATGGTGCCTAGGACAAACCCTGGATGACCTGGGATAAGTCCCAGGTAGGAACCTTAATCTGTACTGCAGGGCTCAGCCTGATGGTACCACGGAGGAAGTGTGTGATGAGGGGGTCCTTGCCCATGGACATGCCACCCAGAGGTCAGAATCAGAATCAGAAAGAGCTTTAATGCCAAGTGTGCTTGCACACACAAGGAATTTGTCTTGGTATTGAAGCTTCCAGTGCACATATACAACACAACATGAGATTACATGGCAAATAACAGTAACAATACTTAAAATACACAGTATATGTGGTCACATGCTGGGATTTTTTGTATGGAGTGGGAGAGGGGATAGATTGTCAGCCATAACATCCGTCTGCATTGTTTTTCTTTCCCTGCGCTCTGCCCAGCATTTTATCTCTAATTAATTCAACTGTTCAAGAGGGAAATGGCCTGTGGAAAGAAACTTTTCCTGTGCCTAGATGTTCTAGTGGCCAGTGATCGGAGTCGCCGTCCTGACGTTAACAGTTCAAACAGGGTGTTTCCAGGGTGAGCAGAGTCTGTGATTATTTTACCTGCTCTCTTTTTCACTCTGGAAGAGTACAGGTCCTGGAGGACTGGCAAGGAAGCACCAATAATCCTCTCTGCTGTCCAGATTGTGCAATGTAGTCTCCCTATGTCAGATTTGGTAGCTGAACCAAACCAGACAGTGATGGAGGCTGAGTAGAACTGTATCAGCAGCTCCTGCGGGAGGTTGAGCTTCCTCAGCTGACGAAGGAAGTACAGTCTCTGCTGGGCCTTTTTTACAAGTCAAGTCAAGTCACCTTTATTTATATAGCGCTTTTTACAATGTAGATTGTTTCAAAGCAGCTTTACAGGAAAAACAATATAAACAAAGTTTGTTTGGCTGAACAGAAGCCCCAAAAGAGCAGGTGAATCAATACAATTGATGAATTTTAAGTGTTAAGTTTCCCCAACTGAGCAAGCCATAGGCGACAGCAGCAAGGAACCAAAACTCCGGCAGGTGACGTAACGAATGAAGAATAGAATGGAAAAAAACCTTGGGACAAACCAGGCTCAATTGGGGGACCAGTTCTCCTCTGGCCAACAGCCAAACAGTGCATGATTATTATACAACAATTCATGTCCAATATGAAGTCCAATTTGGTCCGGTTAGAGATGGGTTCATGATCGTCACAGGGGAGGGTCTAGTAGAGTCACGATCTCCGCAGACACTTCAGGGCAGTGCTGTGCTCGTGTCCAGGTCCTTCATCTAATCTGGATACGGCCCGGATCCAGCTGACCACGGTAACCTCGGAATAAACAGAGACAAATATCAGCATAGATGCCATTCTTCTTCTGATGTATCGAGTACATCAGGTGTTATGGGAATGTTCCCGGTTTCGGCTTATCTAAATTATGCAGCCTAACAATCATTTTACATGACTTGGATTAAAAATGTATGTATAATGTGTTATGTGTATGCCAGGTTGAAGAGATGTGTTTTTAGTCTACATTTAAACTGACAGAGTGTGTCTGCTTCCCGAACTGTAAGAGGAAGACTGTTCCAGAGTTTAGGAGCTAAATAGGAAAAGGATCGACCGCCAGCAGTTGACTTTGATATTCTAGGTATTATAAGCTGGTCAGTATTTTGGGATCGCAATAGACGTGAAGGACTATAATGTGTTAAGAGATCGCTCAAGTACTGTGGAGCTAAACCATTTAATGTTTTGTAAGTAATTAGCAAGATTTTAAAATGTATTCGGTGTTTAATAGGAAGCCAGTGCAGGTTTGACAGAACTGGGCTAATATGCTCATACTTCCTGGTTCTAGTAAGAACTCGAGCTGCTGCATTTTGGACCAGCTGGAATTTGTTTATTAAGCGTGCAGGGCAACCACCTAGTAAAGCATTACAATAATCTAGCCTTGAACTCATGAACGCATGAACTAACTTTTCCGCATTTGTCTTAGATAGCATATGTCGCAATTTAGATATATTTTTAAGATGGAAGAACGCCGTTTTACAGATGCTAGAAACATGGCTATCAAATGAAAGATTAGTATCAAAGAGCACACCCAGGTTTCTAACTGACGACGAAGACTTGACAGATCAGCCATCGAGTGTTAGGCAGTAGTCTAGATTATTATGTGCTGAACTTTTTAGTCTAATAATTAGAATCTCTGTTTTTTCAGAATTTAGCATTAGAAAGTTATTAGTCATACAATTTTTTATATCAGTTATTCATTCTGTTAATTTAGTGAATTTGTTCGTTTCATCAGGATGAGAAGAAATATAGAGCTGAGTATCATCAGCATAACAATGAAAGCTAATACCATGCTTCCTAATAACTGCACCCAAAGGAAGCATGTACAGGGTGAAAAGAAATGGTCCTAGTACTGAATCTTGAGGAACTCCATACTGAACCCGTGACCGATATGACATCTCCTAATTTACTGCTACAAACTGATAACGGTCAGATAAGTATGAATTGTCCTCTTTGGCTAATGCAACTCCACTAATGCCAACATAATTTTCAAGTCTATTCAGAAGGATTTTGTGGTCAGTTGTATCAAATGCAGCACTAATGTCCAGTAACACTAACAGAGAGATACAACCACGATCGGATAATAAGAGCAAATAATTTGTAACTCTAATGAGAGCAGTGTCAGTACTGTGATATGGTCTAAATCCTGACTGGAAATCCTCGTAGATGCTGTTTCTTTCTAGAAAGGAACATAGTTGTAAAGATATTGCCTTTTCTAGAATCTTTGACAAGAAAGGTTGATTTGATATCGGCCTGTAATTAACTAATTCTGTAGGATCAAGTTGTGGTTTTTTAATAAGCGGTTTAATTACAGCCAGCTTAAAGGTTTTTGGTAAGTATCCTAATGACAAAGAAGAATTAATTATATTAAGAATAGGGTTAGATTTCTGGAAGCATCTCTTTCAATAGCTTAGTTGGTATTGGGTCTAGCATATATGTTGTTGATTTTGATGATTTAACGAGTTTAGACAATTCTTCCTTCCTTCAATAGCAATGAAGGAGTGGAATTTTTCTTCAGGGACACTAAAATTTACTGTATTTTGGAATATTGTAGTAGATGGTTGCATCGTTATAATTTTCTCTCTAATATTATTAATTTTGCAAGTAAATAAGTCCATGAAGTCATTAGTACAATGGAGTCAATGTGATTGTTCCACTTCAGGTCCTGAGAGATGGTGGTGCCCAGGAACCTGAATGACTCCACTGCTGCCACTGTGCTGTTCATGATGGTGAGTGGAAGTAGAGCAGGGCTGTTCCTCCTGAAGTCCACTGTCATCTCCACCGTTTTGAGCGTGTTGAGCTCAAGGTTGTTAGAACTGCACCAGACAGCCAGTTGTTCAACCTCCAGTCTCTAAGCAGACTCGTCACCGTTTTGGATGAGGCCGATGGTGGTGGTGTCATCTGCAAATTTCAGGAGCTTCACAGAAGGGTCTTTAGAAGTGCAGTCATTTGTGTACAGGGAGAAGAGCAGTGGGGAGAGAACACATCCCTGGGGGGCGCCAATGCTGGTAGTGAGAGTCCTGGATGTGAGTTTCCCCAGTCTCACTCGCTGTTACCGGTCTGTCAGGAAGCTAGTGATCCACTGACAGATTGAGGATGGCAAGGAGAGCTGGGTCAGTCTAGCTGTAAGAAGATCAGGCATGATGGTGTTGAAGGCCGAACTGAAGTCCACAAATAAGATCCTTGCATAAGTTCCAGGTCTGTCGAGATGTTGCAGGATATAATGCAGTCCCATGTTGACTGCATCGTCCACAGACCTGTTTGCACTGTAGGCAAATTGAAGAGGATCCAGCAAGGGTCCAGTGATGTCCTTCAGGTGGGCCAGAACCAGTCTTTCAAATGACTTCATGACCACAGATGTGAGAGCGACAGGTCTGTAGTCATTAAGTCCAGTGATTTTTTTTTTTTTTTTGGGACAGGAATGATGGTGGAGTGTTTGAAGCAACGGGGAACTTCACACTGCTCCAATGATCTATTGAAGATCCGCAAGAAGACTGGGGCCAGTTGGTCAGCGCAGGCTTTCAAACAAGCAGATGAGATGCCGTCTGGGCCTGAAGCTTTCCTTATCTTCTGTCTTTTGAAGATTTTGGTTACCTGCTCCACACAGACCTTAAGCTCTGGCTGGATGGCGGCGGGGGGGAGAGGGGGTGCAGGAGGTGTTGGAGGACATGTGAATTGTAGTTCAGAGTGGTTTTGAGGTGTGAGATTGGGTTTCTCAAACATGCAGTAAAAAGTGTTTAGCTCATCTGCCAGATGTTGATTCTCAGCAGGTCGATGGGATGGTGGCTTATAATTAGTGATCACCATCCCCCCTTCTGTAAGCGTCCTCTTTGTTATGACGAAGCTGTTTGAGTTTCCCAGTAAACCATGGTTTATCATTAGGAAATGATAAGAATGTCCTGGTAGGAATGTGTTTGTCCTCACAGAAACTGATGTATGATGTTATAGTATCTGTTAGCTCGTCCAGATCAGTGGTAGCAGCTTCAAAAACATTCCAGTCCGTGCTATCAAAACATGCTTTTAAATTCTGCTCTGCTTCATTAGTCCATCTCTTTACAGTCTTTTTTTGCAGGTTTAGCTGATTTCAGTTTCTGCCTCTAGGATGGTATAAGATTAACCACACCGTGATCAGAAAGCCCCAAAGCTGCCCGTGGGATGGAGTGATATGCATTGTTTATTGTGGGGTAGCAGCGGTCAAGAATATTACTGTCTCTGGTGGGACATGTAATGTGCTGTCTGTATTTTGGCAGTTCACTGGAGAGATTTGCTTTGTTAAAATCCCCAAGAATGATTAAAAGAGAATCTGGATACTTTTGTTCAGTCTAAGCTATTTGTTCAGCCAGCTGTTGTAATGTCGTGCTGACACACGCATCTGGAGGAATGTAAACATTGACGAGAATAAACGAGACAAACTCACGTGGTGAATAGAAAGGTTAAAAAAGTGAATCTCTAGGTTAGGAAAGCATATCTTCTTCAGCGTTGTTATATCTGAACACCAACTTTCGATGATGTAGAAACACAAACCTCCACCTCTCGTTTTCCCGGTTAGCTCCGTGATGCGATCTGCTCGGAACAGCTGGAAGCCCGGCAGATATAGTGCGTTGTCCGGTGTGTTTACATTTAGCCAAGTCTCAGTGAAGCACAGTGCAGCAGAATTGAAAAAATCCTTATTAATCCGGGTGAGGAGAAGCAGTTCATCAATTTTATTAGGAAGAGAACGGAGATTAGCAAGATGAATACTGGGAAGAGGAGTGCGGAAGCCCCGTGAGCGGAGTTTGACCAGTGCCCCAGATCGGCTCCCTCTCATCCCTATGCCGTTTTGAAATCCCGGAAGGAAGGGTAAATCCCTGCGTGATCTTTTTCAGTTGGCCAACTTTTTTTTAGCGCAGCCACAGCGCGAGGCACTACCTACATAAGCTCCTCATATGCTGGAGAGGAGGTTGGTGAATCCTCTCTCTCAGCAATGACGCTGACAGCATTCATCTCCTCAGAGCATTATAATTGCAGTGCCGGTGGCTCTTCCCAATCGGGAGTAACCCCCATCTGTTGGGTAAAGACTGAGAGCTGGCTGCAGTGATTACAAATGGTTTCCGGTTCTCTCGAGTGCTGACTTAGCACGCTCTGCTCCCACACAGACTACACAAAGTGTATGTGTGTCCCCTCCAGAGAGAAAACAAGGTACAAACGTCTGATTTGCCACAATACAGTTGGAAAGCCCTGACTTTTTAAACTTGATTTCTGAAAGACCAGTTCGACAATAACACACACCCACAATCGCACAGTGCTTGCTGAATACACTCTAAGCCAGGGGTGGGCAAACTGCGGCCCGTTGGGCTTTTTAATCCGGCCCGCCGAACTTGTAGAAGTTATATTATTAATTTACATTTTATTATAATTAAACGTCCGTGATGATGCCCGATGATGTCCGATTAAGGGCTGTATATCTGATATGCCAAGAAACTATCGGTTTTTAACATCAGCGTCATTTTGACACAAAACATGCCAACTACGCTAGCAAACAGTCTCCAAAAAAATCGGATGGCTACGGCTCTGATGGCAAATTTACAGACTCAGCACAGAAGATGCTGACGTTTTTTGGCTCAATCTATGTATGTGAACAGACATTCAGCGTCATGAACATCTTCAAAGCCCGTCACAGAGCCGACTTAACCAGCCGACACCTATTTCTCAGGCTTTCTGGTATGCAAATTTCAGCGACTGATTTCATTGGTTTAACTTCACCTATCAGTATTGAGCACACCTAGCGGCATCGCCATTGGTTGAGCTGTGTGCCTCTTCTCTGTGATTGGTGTTTGATTCCCTGTGTTTTCAGCTGATCTGCATCTCTCTAACGGGGATTGAACACCGCTATCAAAAGGGAACATCTCCGGTTACTATCGTAACCTCTGTTGCCTGAGAGACTGAAACAAGATATGAAAATAACTGTAATGGTTTTAACATTTCATTTATATTAGTTCACATAAACACACTATCCTTCTATTCTTGCCCGGCCCCTTTGTCAAATTTTAGAAACCAATGTGGCCCGCGAGACAAAAAGTTTGCCCACCCCTGCTCTAAGCTGCCGTCACTGGTTTCCGGCACATATTTATCACCCTGGTTCATGACGTCACCCACTTGCGGCCGTCACTCAAACTCGGTCAATCGATCATTTGATAGTTTTCATAGTGCTTCACGGGACTATCGTCCAAGTATTCCCCAAAGCGTTTGATGCAACGCGAGTTACCTTGAAAGGGAAACTACATTTTCAAACTCCTCCCAGGCTGTTCGTCCGATTTTCACGAAAATGGAATCATATCACCTCCAGACGATGTTGACAAAAAATATTAAAATCAAGTTGTTTCGTCAAATCGTTTTCGATTAATTCGCGAAAGAATTAGAAAAAATTGCCGCCAAAATGAAATTGAGGCTATATCTCCGCAACGCATTATTGTATTCTGACCAAACTTGGTGTGTGTCATGACAATCATGATCTGAGGCGACCTGCAGAGTTTTGGCACAGTGCCTCCTAGTGGTCAGGAGATATAAAAAAGTGATATTTTTGCTTGTCACTCCTGATCGCTTTGGCCAAAAATCATAATACTGTAATAAACTGATATAACAGTTCAGATGACATGTGGTGTTAAACACATCCAAACAATATTAATATTGATTGATAGATCTTCTCATACTGAACAACTTTGTAACATGTCAATTCATTGTTTGCACAAAGCAGACACTTCACATAACTCTGTACATGTGGGGAACATGTCAGACTGACAAAAATGGCATAACAGCTAAGATGGTCTTGATACGCTTGAACCCCTGTAATTGTTGCTCGCAGATATATCTATTATTATTATTTTTTTATTAAGATTTGTGGGAAATCGGGTGACTAGAACAGAATACAAAGCCGATGTATGGCTTAATTTATGGGTTCATGCACCTCCCTCATTCAGAACATATTCAAATTTTTCCATTTTCACAAAAAGTAGCATTTGGTTGCTAACCTATCATTTATTTTGTAAACAAAGCTTTGTACTTGTGTCCTCATTTCATACTAACAAGAACCATAGGTTGAGAGCTGTAGTTCCTAACACAAGATTGCAATTTTGTTGCAAATCTCTGTTGAAATGGTTTCAGGAAAGAAATATTTAGCTTTTTTGTGCAATCTACTTCAGGTGACCTGTCACAGCTCTGTATACAAGAGCATGAGACTAGACAAGCAATAACCAGACAGATTTTATTGAGTTCACTGAAGTTTTTTTTGATGTTATCTTAGCTGTGCTCTATAGGCCTGAATAATAATATGGCCTCAGCAGCCATTGTCATTGTATTGCCACATCATTTTTTTCCCCTCACTTCTCACCCGGTTGGTAATTTGTGTATGCAGCTGTCTGCTACCTCAGCTCAGTGTGGTGCTAATGAGAAGACTGCTGTTGTGGTGCTTTTAATGGCTGCCTTGTCTCTGACTCAGGTTTTGCTGGCACAGGCCACCAGAGGATCTCAGATGGATTGTAAAATTCTTCATTTCCTGAGTGAACAACTGCTGTTCTCTCTCCACATGGATTAAAATAAGGTGCCACCTGAGATAAAGATGATAGCAATGCAAGTCAGCTCTACTATTGTAGTCTTCATGAGACACTGGACAATCTCTCACACAATTTTTTTCCACTCCTTTTTTTCTTTTCTATTTTATCTGTACTATTTTTTTCTAAATAGTTAAAATCTAAAACCGAAGTCTTCAAGTCTAAAAATGTGTAATTTTAATTAACAAAATTTTAATTGTGTAATAAAGTATTATATTAGTATTAAGTAAATATTTCTCAGTCAGGTCTTTCTCAGCCTTTTCCGACTTCCTGGTGGCTTTTATACAATCTTTCCATGCCAATTATTGCAACAAGAGTCATTTTGTCACTCTAAAAAGTGGAGATAAAGCATTAAGAAGCATTAACATGGTCATCCAGGCAAATGGACTATTTGACATAAAATTAGACGCATCTGTTCCATAATCAACTACAGTCTGTGACTCACAAACAGATGTTATCTCGTCCACATCCATACACGCATTACTAGGTTCTGGAAGGGAGACCGTCAAAAACAAGAAAAGTGTTACTAAGAATATTCTCACTCATAAAGCGAGGTATTACAGTGTATATATATGTATGTGTTTATAATATTTTATATAAATTGAGAACATGAAAATATCTTGTTTCTCGTGCACATGTTTATCTGATGTTTGAAGACTTTATCAGAATGATACTTGTTTGTTTTTCCTGTTGTTGTATGTGTATAACAAATTAAAGAAAGCTGTTCTAAATATAAATAGGACTCATTAAACAGCATACATACGTGGGTGGGCAGACAAGTTGTGAGGTTTTTTTTTTTTCATCTTGTAATCTCTTTGTCATTATTGTGGGAGAGCCACTGAGATGAGTCTGTCAGAGAACTGACTGCCCAGATGTCATCTAATGGATGACATGCTGACAATGACCAGTGTTCTACCCTGCCCCACTGTTCTTAAAATCAATCCATCATAGATATCTTTATGAAATACTTCATCTCAAAACACACCTCTTTGCCACATCATTACGCCAGACTTAAGAGAATATGAATGAAGAAACACATTTCAGTGTCAGCCACAGTTCACCGACTCTGATGCAAACTGCATAAATGCCAGACACTGACTCAAATTACAATTCCAATACTTTTGGCTGGCTTCTACTAATAACTTTGAAAATTTTGTGTGGTTCATGGCACTGACTATGAAAGATAGTCAGAGCTATGCTTGGGACGCTAGTTCACGCTAGTTCGCTAGTTCACAAAGGGAATCACAGGCATGGATCCACGTGCTTTTGTCTTTATTGAGAGTAGTTGTGCAGGCAGAAGGTCAGGGCAAACAGAGATCATACAAGGACAGTGAAACAGGCAGGGGTCACAAAGGCAGGCAGACGGAATCAGGAATGTGGTACAGGCGTTGGTCAAGACAGGCAGTTATCAATCATAAACGTTATTCCAGGCACAGGTCAGGTCAGGGCAGGTAGAACAGGATCAAAACACAGGTAAATAGGTAGAATCAAAAACAGGGTAACAGAAAGGAATATAAACGCTTGGCATTGATAACCGTGGCTAATCAAGACTTTGCGGTGAGTGTATGAATGAAGCAGTCTTTTATAGTCCAGGTAATGATGAACAGGTGGTGTGACAAACAGTGATGGAGTCCAGCTGGTGTGTAATCAGTCCAGCGTGAGGGTTGCTGGGAAATGTAGTGTGTATGTGGGTGTGTGAGGAGTGTCAGTATAAGTGTGAGCTCCCTCTGGTGGCCAGGGAGGGGAGCGCAGAGCTCATATTCATAACAGTTTACTTGTTTATTTACTGCAATAAATAAGGAAGCACTGCTTGTTTTAGTGCAAATTTCTATCTGTATTTACATATGTTCAAAAACTGTTGAACTAAACATCATACATTATTTGTAAATCTGTTGATCTTGTACCTTTATCTTTTTGTTTTTATGTTTCTTTGTAGTGTAAGGTAGTGGGAAGTGTAATCTAGTCTTGAAATGACTTCCCAACCTTCCCAACCATATCCTTTCCAACCTGGTAATTAGAACCAATCCCCAAAATGGGATGTAGGCAGCGTGTACACATAAACAACGCTATCAGTGACCATAATTCCTTCTGCCCTGTGTGTACTGTCTAGCATGAGGACTTTGTCATCAAGGAACAAACTAAATAGAGATTTTCATGTTCTGAAAGGACCTCTCAGGGAAAGAAATGGATTAGCAACAAGATGGATATCCAGGTGGGCACATTCTCTTTGTGTCCCATCTGTCAATTGTCTCTTTGTGTGAGTGGCCTGTCTATAATGTCGTACTTCAACCTTGAAAGCATCAGACTGGAGAAATTGCAATCTTTGAACATCTTTTGATAAATGTGACCTCTGGTGTACAATCACTCAGGCGAGATACAGATTCAGATAAAAATAAATACTTAAATACTATATCCTGTGCTAGCTGTAGTAGTAGTACACAGCATATTATTTAAAAAAGATGATAGATGAAATATGATTAGCCTCTGCTAAAAGCATTCTCTCTTGCTGCATGACTGTGACCTCTTCCATGACAAAGGTAGCTGCAGGAGAATGCAGTGAGAAGAAACATTTGCCGATTTCTTTTCACAGACAGTCTTAGACCATCAGGACTTTGGATGACCGCCACTGGGTTCTTTCTTGTTTTCACTTTCTCTCTCATCGTCCATGCATTACATCCCTGTGTGGGTACCTCTCTCAAGGCCTTGTGTTTTCTCAGGCTGCTGTATTGTTTGAAAAACGTTATCATACGTAATGCTGTTGATGATTGTTTAATTTAAATCAACTGTCAGATTTTTGGGTGTTTGTCAAGTCAACTGTAACGTTGGGCAGAGCTATTGGCCTTTTAGGTTAACAAAGAGCATTTTCAAATAGAATAGTTTTTTGGCAGGCAAAATAATTCAACATCCTGCAGTTCTAAGCATATGCAAGTATTCTTTGTAAAAGGCAGTATTAAATTATGATAGTGTGTGTGTGTGTTTGTTTGCGTGCACGCATGTGTGTTTGTGTGTGTGTGAAATCTGTAAAAGAAAAAAACAAACATTTGTGATGATTCCAGTCTTGCATATTGAAAGCTCCAAATTAAAGATGAGTGATAAAACACTGACAATACATCTAAAACTGAGATTGCGATCAAATGTATGTTGTTAAATTATCACACAGCAGATATAACCGCGAAAACAATCATTCCAAAACCCTTAAATATGTGACGAAATGAAGGCTAGTTTGCATTAATTAATATAGTGCCTCACTAATTAGGTTTAGGAATGGGGTTGGGTGGACCTTAATACTTATGTGTTTTTTTTTTTCTAAAACTATTATAGCAAAGTTAGTACTTCAGGGCAGGAGGCGGGAACCGGTGAATATCCAACATACTTTAATCATTCAAACAACAATTAAAATAAGTTAATTAAACAACTAAACAGTGTTTAATTAAACTGAAGCCTGGATAGCTTTGGTTTGACTACATCAATGCTTGGTGGGTGGCAACAGCTCCGCCTCGAGTTTCAGGAAGCCAGCTGGAGTCCCCCATTCCCTGCTCCTTAACATCATGGTGGACGGCCTCAGCAAATGGCTGTGGCAACTCTGCTCCCTCTATGGCGAGGGCTCTATGACAGTACCTTCCTCCTTCCACCCAGGTTTCAGCACCAATGTAGTAAAGAGTTCAGGGAAGTAGGCCGGAACTGGCAAACGTTCAAAATACTTTAATCAAAAATAAAATAAGAAAATAAACCAACAATAAAACCAAAGTCAAGTGGCAGCCCCTCATGGACAAATCACGCAAACTTAAATCAAATACAATGTTTAGTCCAGGTTCTTCACTTTCTTCACTTTTCCTTTTATGTTCCCAAAGCTCCTCCACGAGAGGCACTAATTTACACTCACACCACCGGTCTCACTCCATTCCCATTGCTCTCAGCCTCATCCTGCTTGCCAGAACTATAATACACTTTTCTGGACAAATCACATGGAATGGATTGACTGAAAATTCATCACTTTGTAAATACCGGTAGTTGTTTTCACTATAGATTGTAATTTTACATGATCACTAAGAGTACTGTATGTAATAAAACTCTATGAAGATCCTTTAAATATTATTTTGTTTTCCATGAAAAGAAAAAAACTGAAATAGGCAATAATAATAGTAGAAATAATTAAATGTTTTTTTTAATGTTACTATCCCTTTTAAAAAAAGTCCAACAAACACAAAAAGTTTTTTTTAGTGTTACTATCCCTTTAATCTTCATCATTTTGTGGAGCAGAATATAGATAGGTTGTATTGATGATAAGGTGGATATGAGAAACTGCTGAGGTCATGTATTTGATAATTTTTTTAGGGCACAGCTGAACGTTTCAGGCCATGTTACTGTAACTTGGTACTATTTGTTATTTCCAAAATAAACTTTTAGACACAATAATGTAAGTCTGTCCTTGGAAAATAACTAAAGTCTTGGTTGTTATTTGCTGCAGAATAACACAGACAATAAAGTGTTATAGCAGTGTTGTTTATGGTTGTGGTATTTTACATTTTCATTTTATATTTGAAAACCCTGTCATGGATCTTGCTGCTTCACAGTACAACAAAGTGCAACAGTTTGTCTACACACTGACATTTTTTTTCCGACAGGTTCCAAGGTTTTGTGTTTGTTGGACTTTTTTGGTCTCAGAAACAACATTCATTAAAGAAATATAAAAACACATTAACAACACCTAATAACACCACCTAACAAGACCTAAAATTACAATCTTGTCAAAGCCCCAATTTCAATCCTAAATCTAACCATAAAAACAATGTGACACTTATCCTGGAATATGTTTTGCACTGTGCTGAAGTTTCATGTTGGTTCAGGTTTATGCTGATTAGTGCAAATCCTATAGCATAGTCATTCACTAATAATTGCATGTATGTATCGTATTTATTCTTCTAACCAAAAAAATGTCACATAATTCACAACTTGTGCACATGCACAAAGATTTTTCATACAATTTCCCCAAAGCATGTCCATATAAGGGCTTTCCACACAGCCTTTCCTTTCATCGCTCTCAACAAACGTAATGCTCTCTCAGACATTGCTTTTGCCTGAGAACACACGCACAAAAATAAATGTCTTTAATACAGAACCAGATTAATCAGCTGCGCATAAGTGTATCTGTAACTATATGGGCCATTCTACAGAATTGGTGACAAATGCTGTCCCCCATCCAAAAAACACATTTGACAAGCATTTATATATTCAAATCTTAGATGTTTACTAAGATCCTTAAATTATTTATTGAAATGCACAATAATATTTAAAAGCTTTATATTTATAATATCATCATGTATTGGGTACTTTCAATTAGGAGGTGGCTGTCCCAAACCCTTACATATAAATTTCAACTTGTGAAAATGATATCTAAATATTTTTTGCAATTTTTTACGATTCTTGTTTTTAATCGCATCTTTTTGTTTTAAAAAATGAAGTTACATTTTTTTGATATTTTATTTTTAAATCCTGAATCTTTACGTAAAAAAAAAAACATGTCCTGTTGTCAGGGTTTTCTGGACAAGGGAGGACCCAATTGCAGAGATGAGTGAAGTGAGATATTTATTTACAGGACGGTGACAGGCAAACAGCATTGAATGTGTAACAACGAGCAAACAGTTAGGCAAGGCTCACAATAGGATAGCTGGCTGGTCAAGACAAAAGACAGAAGATGCTCAGGCCAATGGTGGAGATCTGGCAGAGGATCGGGAAACCAGAGGCTTGCCACTTGGGGATGCTATGACGTAGCACCAGACTAGCTGCCAGGCCAGGAGTGTCAACAGCCAGGGAGAAACAGGAGGCAGGAACAAACAATAGACAACACTCAAGACAAGAGAAACAACATTAGCAAGTAAACTGACAAAACTATGACTAAACTTTAACGCTTTAACACTAGCAACATGCAAAGCACTCACGCAAAAACGAACCAGCAAAGACATGAGTGAAACAAGCACAATATAAAGGCATATGAGGGCATATGAGGGACAGGTGAACACACTCAAGCAAACGAGACTAGACAAGGACCAAACAAGGGGGCGTGGTAACTGGAATTGAGGAGGTGGGACAAGAGGACCACATGGCAAACACGAACAAAGACAAAGCCATGTGCTCAAGCACAAAACAAACAGGCAAACCTTAAACAAAGACAAAACAGACAAGATAGTCTGGGCAGGATCCTGACACCTGTATGTTCATGTCACTACCAAAACACTGAATGTTTTAGTCCATTGGGTAAGACTGATTTTAACCACATTTTTGATCAGGAAATATTTCTGTGTCTCTCTCTCTTGATCCCATCATTTTGAGGTACATGTGTTCTAGTGATGTTGCGTATGACACTGAAGCTTCGATGCGTGTATCGCTCATGTGACACAATTTGAAATGAAGCGCTGTATCGGGGTGTGTATTGGTTTCCCCGAGTCACGTGATCGATGACAAATGAAGCCTCACTTTCTGTCAAATCACGTGCGCGTTTCACTTTGCGTGTCAGAAGCTTCAAACCCCCAGATCTTCCTTAACGAGTCCTTGTTGACTCAGTCTGTTTGATGGTTTTGTGAGGAGAGTCAAAATATGTAATATATAGAATCAATACATTACACACACACACACACACACACAAACATATATATATATATATATATATATATATATATATATATATATATATATATATCAGTGTGATAAATGTGTGATATCAAGTAAAATGTGGTTTTAATTATAAGTTTTTACAGACAGCGGTATGTGCAGAGGAGGGAGGGGGGGGGGGGGGGGTGTATGGAGACACTTGATTCTGTATCGTACCTTGCACGAACACTACATAACTTAAATTAACATAACTTAGCTTACGTATTTCTTTTTAAACTTTTCTATTGTATATTGTTGTTTTGGTTTTTTCGATTTGTATTCTTTTGATCACTTTTCTTACCTTTTTTCGCCTGACTACCCCCACTTTCACTTTCACTTGACGCAGACATTTTAACGAAATACCTGTCCTGGGAAATCTGCTTCTCCTTTATCCACAACAACAGAAGCCTCTTCATCTCATCATTTATATTCAAACATAACTTCGATATAATCGTCATGCACTTGGAAGGATTTAGATTCTTGATAACATCCTTCTGCTTTAGGATGATATCGTGGATGTACTGCGATCATAGGTGAGAGATAGATCGCTCACGCGGACACACGCTCATAATGATCCTATCACAGAATGTCCTTATTGTGTGTGTGTGTGTGAGAGAGAGAGTAAGCCTACGCAGGGGCGATTCTAGGATTTTGATTTTAGGGGGGCTCAGCCCCCAATAAGGGTATGATTAAAAAATTATTATTAGACTATTAGGGTAGGGTGGTATGCTACTAACCTTACTGCAATCCACTATTCCAGGGGTGGCCAACCTGTTCAGCATGATGAGCCACAAAATAAAGCTCATGACTCCGGAGAGCCGCATAAAAAGTTGCATTCGCATTTGTTGATGGGGATTTGACATTAGAAAGGTCTCGCACATATATCACACATTTTATATGTTTATAAATAAAAACTTTTTACATTTTACTTATGACACCCGCGAGCTAAATGAGCATACGGAGAAAATGCGTCTGTGAATTATATATGCGGGAAACAACGGTATATCATCTCATTGACGGTGACCGGAAGTATAAAAAGTAAGCAACGGTTTGGTAATGTAGTGATCGGTTGGAAAACGTCTCCGGTTACTATCGTAACCTCTGTTATTTTATCATATTCCGTTTAGAGAAGTATGAAGGAAATGATATTTATACCGTCTGGCAGCCAGATCTGCATCGCGCTACGATTGGCCAGTTGTCAACTGCTGTTATCCATAAGGTTTCCGAAATGACGTGAAGGGGAGGAGTTCCCAAATGCATTTCATTAAACATCTCGTTCCCACTCTCGAAAGGGAACGCGCTTCTGCGCGCCTCTATTTGAATTCGGTAAAAACATCATGTCCACGTGAGCGGCGGCTGATCTTGGCAGGATACATGTAAATTTATGGTATTTTTTCCGTAGACAAAAAGGTCTCCGCGGGCCGGATGAGAGCCGCAAAAGAGCAGTCAAAGAGCCGCATGCGGTTGGCCACCCCTGCACTATTCCATGATTACATTATGTAAACTGCAATGCATTTATGACAAAGAACTGCACCGATACAGGTGTAATATCATAGCATTAACAATCTATCAATAAATGCACGCACACACGACACACACCTTGATGTTCACTCTGCTCGGCGCCCCTGCAGATTGAAAAATGCGCTAAAACCAAGCAGACTCAGATAAGGGGAGGAGCCGAAACTTGACGCAGCTTGCCGCCGTTTCAAATGAGTTTTTTTAAAGGGGACTGAAGCGATCAAAAATTTATTAATCAAATATATTTTTAGGGGGGCTGGGCAGAAGTTTAGGGGTGAAGCCCCCCTAAAAAGGGCCTAGTGACGCCCCTGAGCCTACGTTAGATCTTATTGAATCATATAAATTTATATTATATTTTATTGTTACACTTTATGGGTAAATTATTATTGTTTTTCTGGATACATTAAACACAAACATATACAGCTTTTATTTGGACATTGCATTGAAACGATGGAGTGTGTTGTGATTGCTTCATCTGACAGCTTCTTTCACAGGCTTCTGCCTGTTTTATTTTAAATAAGCACCAGATGGCGCTGTTCATGACACTCGCGAAGCCTCGAATCTTTTCCCGAAACAGTCAGGGTAAAGCCTCAGTGCTTCATGAAGCCTCATTTCCACATCCCTAATGTGTTCTAAAGTCTGAAAATCTGTGTGTAACTTTAATATGTAACAGTCCGACTCTCATACCGGCAGACCAGGGATGGAGCGGGCGATTCAAACAGGAGGGGTTATAGATAGGATGATAGCATAGGATTGTTAGGTTGTTGTCAATAATGTTAATTTCTACGATATTAATGCCTAGAAAGACTACAACAGAGATTGTCTCTATGTGCTTCTGGAGAATTATATGAATTAATGTTATACACTCACCTAAAGGATTATTAGGAACACCTGTTCAATTTCTCATTAATGCAATTATCTAATCAATCTAATCAACATGGCAGTTGCTTCACTGCATTTAGGGGTTGGTCTAAATGCAGTGACACACAACCTTGAGGCGGATGGGCTACAACAGCAGAAGACCCCACCGGGCACCACTCATCACCACTACAAATAGGAAAAAGAGGCTACAATTTGCACGAGCTCATCAAAATTGGACAGTTGAAGACTGGAAAAATGTTGCCTGGTCTGATGAGTTTCGATTGCTGTTGAGACATTTAGAATTTGATTTAAACAAAATGAGAACATAGATCCATCATGCCTTGTTACCACTGTGCAGGCTGGTAGTGGTGGTCTAATGGTGTGGGGGATGTTTTCTTGGAACACTTTAGGTCCTTTAGTGCCAATTGGGCATCGGTTAAATGTCACGGCCTGCCTGAGCATTGTTTCTGACCATGTTCATCCCTTCATGACCACCATGTACCCATCCTCTGATATCCTACTATATCCTACTTCCAGCAGGATAATGCACCATGTCACAAAGCTTGAATCATTTCAAATTGGTTTCTTGACCATGACAATGAGTTCAGTGAACTAAAATGGCCCCCACAGTCACCAGATCTCAACCCAATAGAGCATCTTTGGGATGCGGTGGAACGGGTGCTATGTGTCCTGGATGTATATCCCACAAATCTCCATCAACTGCAAGATGCTATCCTATCAATATGGCCAACATTTCTAAAGAATGCTTTCAGCAGTTTGTTGAATCAATGGCACGTAGAATTAAGGCAGTTCTGAAGGTGAAAGGGGGTCAAACACAATATTAGTATGGTGTTCCTAATAATCCTTTAGGTGAGTGTACGTGCTGACTGCATATGTGCAATTTAATTGGTTATTTGTATTAACATAAATTGTTGAATGTCTGATTCAACTATGGCAAACAAAGCATTGTGGTCACTACCAAAACATTACTGTCACTACCAAAAATGTGCAGTCACTACCAAAACATGGAAAGTTTTGTCAAAAATAAAGTATATTAAATTATCAACTAAGACCTTATGATAGTGTTTGGTTTAATGCATATTCAGCCTAATGAATCCTTAACTTTGAAATCAGTATGATAAACTTTATGCCTTCTACAAAGAAAGATTGGGTTCAAAATACAACAAATCTCATAAATTACACTTAAAATATTATTAAATTTGTCATTTTTATTGATTTAACCTGTGAACATTTTTTTTAAATAGAAAAAATATATATTTACAAGGTTGATGTAAACAAAATATTAATAGGTCATTATAAGCCTATTATCTTATTTATCCTCGTATTGTACATGCAGTTACTATGGTTTCTTTACAAAGTCTAAAATGCTTTCAAGAGTTCACACTTACAAATGATTCAGGAGCAATAAATGGTAAGCGTATTTGGCGTGCTGTCCGAGGAGAGGGCTCCGAGCTCGGTATTTAGCCCGAACCTGGAGCACTCCCCCCGTATCCTGACTTTGATAGTAATGGTTAAGTGTGAGGAGTTGGGGTGGTGGAGGGATGCCGAAAAATGTCGAGATGTGTGGGTGAGTCGAGACATGTCTATTTATACACGTTTCCTCTCCTGCTGATAGGATGAGGTGTAATTGCTGATGACGTGTTGATTGCATTAATCATATGAACGTGCTCCTCCCGAACTTTGTTAATAAAACATCATTTGTTGCTTTTTGCCTCAACGGTCTGCTTGAAATGGTCTTTGTCGATGTCAATGTAATCAGGGAATTCCTGGACAGTGATGCTAACTCCTGCGCAGTGTTGCCAACTGTTTTCAAAGGAAAGTAGATAAAGCCTGGCCAAAAAGTCGTTAGGTGATGTCATGCGTAAATTAGCATATTCGTGAGGTCATCACGCTGTACTAGATTGCATACTTTCGTTTGCGTTCTGCCTGCCTAATGTGCTTTCTCAACAAATTCGGCTTCATCCCGTTGCTAGTCACTTTTTTGAAAATGTGACGCTAGAGTGGTCTGAATACTCGATAAATATAGCGACAAAGGCGCTAAGTTGGCAACAGTACTCTTGCGCCTCCTCTTCCAAGATGGCATCTGCAAGGCTTGATTTTTCCACGATCCATGTGCAACGCAAATTCACAGTGCATACGCAGTGAACTAGGTACGATCATTAGTCACGCAATAACCATGTGAAGTGCAACATTTTTCCCTCTTTTGTGGTCAAGATATTAGGTATCGGCGACATAAAAATATCAACATAACCGATAAGAAAATGTTGAGACAAATAGGGAGTTTGGCGGTTCCACTTCAACAACGTTGACATAATAGGGTTGGCGAGTTAACTGAGCTCAAGATAAGTGAACTCCACTGTAGTTGGTGAATTATGTATAAGAAATATATTATGATGCATTGCAACCCTCCCCTATGAAGGTTTGCTCCTGAAGGTTTGCAAAGAATCGTACGGTAC
The DNA here is from genome assembly GCA_037043235.1 of Rhodeus uyekii. NCBI lineage: Eukaryota > Metazoa > Chordata > Actinopteri > Cypriniformes > Acheilognathidae > Rhodeus > Rhodeus uyekii. The sequence goes on along the minus strand of JAWRVZ010000260.1, from coordinate 419,059 downwards.
TGATAATAGAGAAACACTTTCTCAAACAAATACGTTCACTGTAAGTTTATTCACAAAATCAAACAAGTCAATCCCATCCCAACAAAAATAAACAGTTTTAAGCAACAGGCCTTTAAAGAGTCAATGTGGAACTTATCAGAATGGTCCATAGATAGGTGAAGCAGAAGACGATGGGATGAGGTGAGATGAAGATGAAGATGGTTATTTGAGGGCGATGCAATGAATTAATCCTATAAATCCAGTTTGGGAATTTGCGGTGCTGATTTGTGGTTCTGGCTCAGTGACTGGAGATCACTGAAGTCATGGAGAGATTATCCACCGGACAGAACAACTACCACAGTAGTAGTAACAGCAAGCAGATAAGCAGGGGTAGAATAGAAGGTCCTTGTCTAATAAAACAATGCACATAAACTTTTGTAAACACAAATACAATATATGCAAAACTCAGGAGACATTCAAATACTCACATTTGAGCAGAAACTTAAATAGTTCTCAAACCGGACTCCGGAAGTGTTAGTAGCCGTGAGCTTAACCATGAGGTTTCCCTCTACCAACAACTCACTCCCTCTACACATTTCCTGGCTTATATACCGTCACCAATTACCTGTAGCGCCCTCTTTGGCTGCTTATGGAATTACGGCATATAAAACAGTGAACAAAAACCAAAATATATATACATAACACTCTCTGGGTGTTACATACCCCTCCCCGTGACCTTAAAATTTCCCATGGAAATTTTTCAAGTTCTGTGTATGGTATGTGTCACACTGAGTCGGATCTGACAACATAGCCACCCTGTAATTAACAGGTCCTAGTCTTTTCTCAATTCTCGCTGGGCCCTTCCACTTCGGAGAAAGCTTGGCCATAAAGGCATCATCCGCTCGAGAGAGAGGATGAGTTCTTATCCAGACTAAATCTCCCTCATTAAAATGCTGAGCCCTTCTTCTACCATCATAATATCTTTTTTGTTTGGCTTGAGCCTTGTCAACATTTTCTCTGACTGACTTGTACAAACTTTGCTGACGTTCGAGAGTACTATAAGACGGTTGATCGGGGTCTGGAGGACTTTGTAAGGCTCTCTGAAGAGGTCCTTTCAACTGCCGGCCTAAAGCTATTTCTGCGGGTGAGAAACCAGTACTTTCGTGCCAGGCCGTGTTTAGAGCAAATCTAAACTCATAAACCCATTGATCCCAGGTTCGATGGTTTTGATCAACATACGAGGCAATCATCGTTTTTAGGTTCCGGTTGATTCTTTCTGTGAGGTTGGACTGTGGATGATAGGCAGTAGTGAGTTTTTGTGTTATGAGCCATTGTTTACATACTTGATCCAGCAGGTTGGATGTGAACTGCGGACCTCGGTCAGATACAATGAAGGCTGGTGTTCCCCATCTGGTGAAGATTTCCTCTCGCAGGTATCGTGCAATGGTAGCAGACTTGGCGGCTCTCATTGGAAATACTTCTACCCATTTTGAGAAATAGTCCACTACAACAAGCAAGTATTCGTTTTGTCGAGTACTTCGGGGAAATGGTCCCATGATATCCATTCCGAGCATGTAACCCGGCTCGACTAGAGGAACACTTTGTAAGCCTCCAGCAGGTTTCAAGTTACTCGGCTTGTACCGTTGACAACTCTGACAGTTTTTGCAGTGCTGCCACACATCTGTGCGAATCGTGGGCCAATACGCAAACTCTAACAGTCTCATCAGTGTCTTAAATTTGCCCAAGTGACCACTCAAGGGATTGTCATGTGCATAGTTTAAGATTACCTCCTTCAACTTTGCAGGAATGACGACTTGGAATCTCTGGCCTTCTTTGGAGTCTGGCACACTCCTAAATAAAAGCGCGTTCTTGAACACATAATGCGTTCTCTTCATATCAGTAGACTTCTGGTACTCTACTTTTCCCATTAGCTCTCGGCACTCTGGGTCTAGCTTCTGCTCAGCAGCAATTTGTGACAAATCCACTGGCAAATCACACGTGACTGGACACTTAGCTGGTGTATGTAACAATGCAGCTGGGGACTCATCTGTATACCTTCTGCTTTGACAAGCTCAAAAGCGCGTTGGCACTCATCCGTCCACTGCCACTTTGCCTCTTTCTTCTTCAGTGCATGCAATGGTGCCGTTTTGCTCGAAAACTCAGGGATAAAACGATGGTACCATGCTGCCAGACCTAGAAATCGCTGAAGCTCTTTCAGGTTCTTGGGAGTTGGGTAAGTCTTGATCGCAGTCACCTTGTCCGGATTCATCTTAACACCATCTGCAGTGATAGTGTGACCAAGGTACTCCAGTGAAGAACAGATGAATTTACATTTGGAAAGGTTAAGGGTGAGACCAGCATTGTGTAAGCTCTGGAACACTTGTCTGAGATGTTTCATGTGAGACTGGATGTCTGGCGAGTATACAATGATGTCATCGATGTAAACCATGCAGCATTTGTTCTTGTGTTCCCTCAAGACTTGCTCCATCAGCCGTTGGAATGACGCTGCAGCATTTTTCAAGCCAAAGGGAAGACATAAGAATTCATACAGCCCTGAAGCTGTGGTGAATGCTGTCTTCTGTACACTTCCAGGATCCATCTCAACTTGCCAGTAACCGCTCTTTAAATCCAACGTGGTAAACACCTTGGCTCCTTGGAGTGAATCCAAGATATCTGTGATTTGGGGCATCGGGTATGCGTCAAGGTGTGTCTTTGCGTTCAGACCACGATAGTCAACGCATAACCTCATACTCTTATCCTTTTTATCTACTACCACCACCGGTGAGGCCCATGGTGATGTAGAAGGTCTGATGATTTTGAGTCGAAGCAACTCCTTAATTTGTTCCTCGATAAAATCACTCTTGACTTTCGACACTCTGTATGGTCTTTTCCTTAGCGGAAGTTCATCAATAGTTTTAATCTCATGCTTGATCAGACTTGTACGTCCAAGACTTGTGGTACATACCGAAGGCCAATCACATAAGAGAACTTTCAACTGATCCTTTACCTCGGGTGCAGCACGAGAGGTTTCCACAACGTGGTCAATTAGCTTTGTGTCCTCAATAAGCATCAGGCGATTAGGGCTGATTTTTTCCACCCGCAGAACTCTTCTTCTGTTCCTCACCTTTCTCTTGATTCCATCTCCTTTTACCCTCAGCCCAGTCCTTCTCTATTTGAGTACCAAGACGAACCAGTTCATCAATCGTTTTCACCGTTCCCCTCAACAGTGATGCCAACCGCGGATTGCAGTTTCTTAACGTCGCCTGCACTAATTCAGCTTCAGACAGCAGAGGGTTAAGCTTTAATGCCATTGCTCTATAGTTAAAAGCAAAGTCTCTTACCGCTTCATTGACTCTCTGTCGATAATTTGCCAACTTCTGTGCAGCAACTTCTTTATAATCCTCATTCAGAAAGGAAAACAGGAATTTCTCTTTGAATGAATTCCAGTCTCCAATACCGTGTTTCTCCGCTCTCCACCAGCTTTTGGCAGATCCCTTAAGGCTCACGGAAAGCGCTGCCAACACCTCTTCCTGGGACATTGGTCTCAATTCATTATACTCCTCGAATCGATCAATGAATTCCATGGGGTCTTCAGAATTCGAATTACTAAAAGTGGGTACATCCATTTTAACCGCAGGCAGATGAGATAGTGAAGGAAAATGAGTTACTCGCCTTGTCGTATCTTGTGTTGAAGTCATTCTATCGGGTGCTTGAGATGTTCTGTGAGAGGTATATGAACTAGTATGAACCGGAGTTGGTGCTGCAGACTGAATGGCTTTGAACCGTCGTTCCAGTTGGTCGTCACGGCGTTTCAAACAATCCACCATGCTCTTAGCTAGATCGTCAATTTTGGCACAGCATTGTTGACGAACTCTATCTATCTCCCTTTTGAGATGATAATTCATCCTGTCCTCATTCGCTCTCAATTTCATACTTAATGTCTCTGAGGTAACAAAGTCACTGATTCTGTGTTCAATGTCAGCGAGGTGCGCTTCAATGCTACTCACACGTCGGACAGTTTCATCCCTGCCGAATTGTAATTCGACTTCTAAGAAATCCTGAGGGGGCGGAGGTAAGGGTAAATATTCAGCTTGGTCAGCCAGTTCAACTCCCTGCTCTAGTGACCCAACTCTACCTTCTCTTTCCTCTTCTGAATCTAAATATAATTCATCAAAAGTATCTATCAGGTTTGTTACTGGGTCCCTACGACGAGTGAAAGCTTCCTCAGAATAATCAACAATCTGCTCTCTTTCTTCCATTGCGAATATTTGTTAAAAATATTTGTTTGTGAAGTGTTTTTCAGTACCGTCGATCTTTATTTTTTTAAGGAATCCCGCAAAAGTTTTAAGCGAGTCCCTGTTCGGGCGCCACTCTGCAACCCTCCCCTATGAAGGTTTGCTCCTGAAGGTTTGCAAAGAATCGTACGGTACTGATAATAGAGAAACACTTTCTCAAACAAATACGTTCACTGTAAGTTTATTCACAAAATCAAACAAGTCAATCCCATCCCAACAAAAATAAACAGTTTTAAGCAACAGGCCTTTAAAGAGTCAATGTGGAACTTATCAGAATGGTCCATAGATAGGTGAAACAGAAGACGATGGGATGAGGTGAGATGAAGATGAAGATGGTTATTTGAGGGCGATGCAATGAATTAATCCTATAAATCCAGTTTGGGAATTTGCGGTGCTGATTTGTGGTTCTGGCTCAGTGACTGGAGATCACTGAAGTCATGGAGAGATTATCCACCGGACAGAACAACTACCACAGTAGTAGTAACAGCAAGCAGATAAGCAGGGGTAGAATAGAAGGTCCTTGTCTAATAAAACAATGCACATAAACTTTTGTAAACACAAATACAATATATGCAAAACTCAGGAGACATTCAAATACTCACATTTGAGCAGAAACTTAAATAGTTCTCAAACCGGACTCCGGAAGTGTTAGTAGCCGTGAGCTTAACCATGAGGTTTCCCTCTACCAACAACTCACTCCCTCTACACATTTCCTGGCTTATATACCGTCACCAATTACCTGTAGCGCCCTCTTTGGCTGCTTATGGAATTACGGCATATAAAACAGTGAACAAAAACCAAAATATATATACATAACACTCTCTGGGTGTTACAGCATGGTTTGTGTAACATTAGCTGTTTGATAACGTAGTCAAGCAAAGAGCTAATCATATTAATTAGCGTTATGTGGCATTGTAAAGAGTGATAGAATTGTGCAACATTTACATCAGAAAAGAGCGTCCAGTGAATCTCTTTGCTCTTGTGATTGAGTAGATATGGGCCGAATTTGCATATTCACCGATTTGCGTATACTAAATGTAATGTGTAGAGTTACATTCAAACTATTTTAAGGCATTCAAATATTTACGTGAAAAAAAAACTATTTAAGTATGTAATTTTGGTGATCAAAGATGAGTTTAACAAAATCTGGAACAAAAAATGTAATAACTTGCACCAAATACTATGAAACCTTACGGAACATTGTAGCACTTTTGTTCAAATAAATAATTACGTATAATTAATCATAACTCATTGTAATTAATTATACATATCTGTATTAGTTAATCGAATGCAAATTAATCTCCATTTATTTTACTTAATATTATAATCAATAAATGTTTTCATCCAGCCAACACTCAGTATTGATTATCTAAACACAGAACAAAAAAAATTTCTTAGCATATATCTGTCATCACAATTATTATCAAAATCAAGTTGCAAGAAGTTCATATGTATTCTGCACAAAGTTTTATTAACTAAATTACAAACACATAACTAATCTAAACAAACACATAGATACACACAAAACATACATACTTGAGATTGGTAAAGTAAATTAAACCAGAAACAGGAAATTAAACTTACTCATTTAACCACATGACAACAACCATCAGATTATGCTCAATTCACTGTTTTTAAACTTTCAATACTTACATTGCCTTTCTGACATTAAAGCTGTCGATGAAGTCCTAAGGATGGATTTGATGGTTCTTTGAGTCAATGGTGTTGAAGTTGAAATTACTTCCACATTGAATTAAGAAATGATGATGAACTTTGTTGATGTTAATCCAAGACAATTTAGCAAATGTGCAAACTAGACTTTGCAAGCTCCCTGATTTTCACTGCTTGTGATATGGCATTTTTGGGGTTTATTGGTCTTTTTTTGTACATTTACATTATAATTGTCTTTTCAGTATGCTATCTTACCTTATGGAAATCATTTGTACCACTTCAGAAAATTAACAAATATAATATCACATTAATGTACATACAGTCTGAAAAAAAAATCTTGCCTCCAAATGCTAAAAGGAATATATTTCCATGCTATTAACACTAATGATCTTTTTAGCTCAATGATTAACTCCAGGGTGTTCAGCTGTTATTGAGTGCCATGGGGAGACTACAAAGCCAGCTGCTGATGCCAGCATGTAATGTTCTTGAATGCTTCTATGCATTTACTATAAACTGCAAATACAGTAGTGAGAGCAGTAGTTGGGCCAATATGCCTTATCTTTGCCAAATTGGTGTTATATACACAAAAATAATGGTCTGTGCATATATGTGCAAAATAGTTTTCAGTAATAGCTGGGGTTATCTACATCAGCACTGGCATATGGTGTACTCACTTTAGTAAAGCAATGAGTCTTGCAAATAGTTGTAAAATTGTATGAAGATCATGTGTAAGTATATTACTATTCCACAGTTTGATGTGTGAAGAAATGTATTTATGTATTTACAAATATATTTAAATAATGACATATAAGTTCAATAGAATTTACATTAAAGTATATTAATCCATAAATGTTTGTCAGACTTTGTACTTTCAGCAGTACACGTTAACTATAATTATATTGAAAATATATTAAATAGAGTAATACCCATAGGCGGAGTTTCACTTTTGTGTTTGGGGGGGCACCTACCAGGCCAGCAGACCAGGAGCTCAGAATTGTTATATATATACATACATTCTACATATAAAATACATTTACAATGAACAATGACTTTATACCAGTGCTTCTCAATTATTTTCTGTCACGCCCTCCTAGGAAGAAGTAAACATTTCGCGCACCCCCCTCCTCCCATTTTGGAAATTTTGCCTCATTGTTTCCATGGAAACTCGTCATGCTTGTCATGTGACATACCGCAGTCACAAAAAGCGCTGTATAATAGCAAACATTTATTTAGCTTTTTCTTTTTATTCAAAATAGTCACCAACTTGTTAAAACCTAAAAGAAACCTTATGTGGTTGAAAACACTGAATTGTTGTGATAAATGACAAGCTCTGAGCTCGTCTTTTTTTGGATCAGTGCCAGATATTGCGTGAAAGCACGTGTGAATTTAGTTCGTACACGTCAAAGGATGAGGGGACGGTTATCTGAACTTCATATCTGCTGCTCTTGTTCAGTGCAAGAACCAGGGTCACGCGCAACGCGGGTGCGCTTGTTACAGTGTGTTCTTCTTCGTTCCGATTAAAGTTCATAAACAGAGCCTCCCTTGACCTGTCATAGAACTACTTCAGACATTACAATATCTTACCTAATGCAGAAGAAGCCGCCTCTTTTTCCGAGATGCGTAGATGTCCACTGTCTTCTCTTCTGATAGATTTGACACCTTTAGTAGTGGATTTATAAAAAAAAAAAAAAAACGACGAATGTCCATTTTGTTTATTCAGCGCGTTAAACAGAACGAGAAGAGCGTCCACTCACGTACCGCGATACTTTGAGATTCGCAAATCGCAGGAGAATGTAATAAAGCTACAGTAATAAAAAATTAAATACAGTAATTAAAAATTAATTAACCATATCTTACTCATTCTATACACAGAACAAATAAGATAAGACAAATAAAACGAGAAAATATGAATTCTGTTATAAATAAATATTCAAAGCACAAACCAGGCATTAATTGGCTCTGGTCTGGGGGGGTGATAAGGGTGATAAATGAGTTAAGGGGTGACTGTGTTATGAGAGGCTGTCATTAGGATATTTCCTGTAAAAATGTGCAGACCATGCTGAGCTTCCACACAAAACGTGGAGGTGTGGGTAAAATTTTTCTCGTACACCGATACAATGCTCGTACACCGATTCGTGATACCAAGTCGCTCGTAAACCGAGGTATCACTGTATATTATATATACATTGTTTATTTTCTGGCTTTCATGGCTGCAGTATTCTGTGTTTTCTGGGGTAATCCAGGACTGGCGGGTGGTAGATTAGCAGTAGTATCACACAGACCAAAACAAAAAAATGACATTCAGTTGGTGTTGGTGCGTCCTATCCAACGAATATAAAGAATCCACGGAGCGCGCCACGGCCGTAGTCATGGTGATGACGAGTGGGCGGAAATGGTGGACTTAACAGTGATGACTGTGGCGAGGGGCGCGTGGTTCAGCGAGGTCTGCAGCGAGAGAGAGTCGGGAGACGAGCGGTGCGTAAGAGTGAAACGAAACCTAGAGAGAGACGCGTGACTGAGAGTGAAGCGTGAGCGCTGAACACACATGTTTTGGTTGTTATTTTGTCTTTGTTCAAGTCTAAGGAAATAAAAGAGCCCGTGATTCTCAGCACGCTGACCCTGCCTCCTCAGCGTGCTGAGAATCATGGGCTCTTTTATTTCCTCAGACTTGAACAAAAACAAAACTGTCAGAAAGCCTGTCATAGGAACTAATATTTTGTTGTTGTTGCTGGTGTCCCGTTATTAGTGACGCACACCGGTGTTCGATGACTGTTCATCTTTTTTAATGTTGCTGACTATGCACTACCTACCACTAGCACTACGTTCATGCACTACGTTCATGCACTACCTACCACGCACACGCACACCCTTATAATATTACAGCTGCACACCTGCATATACTGGATATAAATAAATGCCTCATCACCAAGAATCACTTCTCCATTCCTGATTCTCTGACTTGAATCTGATCCATATTTTATAATATACCTCTCTGAACCACGCCCCACTCATCTATTCCCCACTTCCCGATTTACACACAAAGTGAATAACCAAAGAGAAAAGGAACGGTAAATAATAATACACTTAACAACCACAAGACATAAGACATAAGTAACAAACTATTAGACACACCATACACACTGTTTACTGACTTTACTGACTGTTAATGAGAGTAAAGATAGTTCTTAATATGTTACATGGTCGGCATAAAATTGTTCTTGAACTGGTTCTTAAACTGCTGTTAACTTTATACAGTTGATATAAAATATTTTACTACAGTATTTGGTTCAGAATCTTTTATTCTAGATTTTCCTCCTTTAAAATTGGGTGCGTCCTATGTTCCGGATAGTCTTATATGGCGAAAAATACGGTACTTCTTCCAAAATGTATGCATTTGGGATTTACATAAGTAAAATGATCAAAATAACAACACGGAGAATGACAAAATGTCCTTAAGTATATTATTAAGCTTATTATTTCTGTGTAATTATCACAGAGTCAGCCACACCCTCAGTGCCAGACTCTTACACTCCACCCCCTCATTCACAATCTGCAGAATAATGATCACCCACACCTGCATCCGCTTAGTGCACTCTCAACTTAAACAATCACCACTCAGTCACTTGTTGTCTGGTCCTGTCACTTTCATGCCAATACGGATTTCCTCTGGAACCTGGTGCATGTTCTTTGTACTGCACTAACTTGCTTAGCTGGATTAGATTGCTGATGATTTTGCATGATCTTGGATTGTTTGATTCTTCGATGCCCATCCGGTACTTGTTGTCATAGTAACAGGTCGGTTGAATTGAACCTGCTCAGACCAGTCTTACTTCATGTTAGCAGGATTAGATCACGTCATCATCAATCGTACAGTATTAGTAAATTAGTAATTTACTAACTTTGAAGTTCCTTTTGAAGCAATTCAATCTCAATTCTGACTTTTTGCTTTATTAGTTTTTGCAAATCTATTTCATTAGCTTTTTTCTTTTTTTTTTTGCAGAACAGCGCAAGTGGTAAAATGATCATTTTGTAGAATATTTTAGCATTTTACTTTTACTTGTTCCCAAGTTCTAGTGGGTCCTGTGATGGCTCTAATATAAAAGAGGATTATGTAATACAATTAATATAAGACAATATAATTACACACACGATCACTAGACTACTCACAAATTTAATTTTTCAGCAACTTTTTTGCCAGACCTCTCTCCTGGCTTCCGCAGCCTTTTAAGTGTTTCCTTGTGTTTTAATTAAACACTGAAATTCAGCGATGCGCTGCTGAGAAACACTGTGTGCTCTTTTAGCATGCTCGCTATTGATACATATCCCCTTTTAAGTCAGCACATGAACGTGCAATGATCTCAGATAACTCAATCCAGCTTTACTAATCATCAACAACAGGTGCGTTCGAAGAATCCAGATCATAGTTAGCGCGATTATCTCATCCTGGATGTGTCATCTGATCTTGGATGTAGTTAGCGACGTACAAAGAATATTCCCCTGTTCCCAAAGACTGTTGTTGTTCTTTGTTCTCGATTCAATGATAAGACTTTTTATACTGATCACTACTCTTCACCTGTGTCTCTTCTCACCTGCTCAGTTAACATCACCAGCTGTCTGCCTCTCTGTATATAAACTGTTAAAGAACTTGCATCTGTGCTCTCATCAGTAATAAGATTGTAATTATTTTATTAACAGTTACTTTCTAAAAGTAAAGTGGAATTTTGACTTAAGTGTGCAGTGGTCAGTGGCATAATCAAGTAATTATTGAAATATTGTGTATTGGGGACCATTCGACTAATTTGTAATGTCATCCGCTCTTGGAACTCTTCGTGGTATGACAACATTCATTCAGCCAATACACCATCAGCACCAGGGGTCTCATTTATAAAACTGTGCGTAGGATCCCTACTAAAAGTTTACGTGCGCCCAAAAGACAAAAATGCTATACGGCAAAAAATATTCAGATTTATAAAACCGTGTGTATGCACACCTGTCAGGAACATTCCCTTTATAAATCGCAGATGTCACGGGTCAAAGTTTGCTTAAATGTGCACACATTCTCCCGTCAAGTTGTTTTTTATAGATCACAACCTTTGCGTGGAAACTGGCGTACGTACATTTCCAGTCCCGTTTTGTGCGTACGCACACTTTATAAATGAGACCCCAGGTCCTTCAACTTCATCCACTCATTCCCAAGTGTTACAGTTTTAGCACGAGAAGGAACATAAGTCCTTACTTGGGCCGAGCTCTCATTAGCTGCAAACGATACATTATGCCTCCCAATAGGGAACACGGTCCTATGCGTTAAACCCAAATTCCTCCAAGTACAGCCGCATCAGTAAGAGACGCCACTTTCTGATCATTTAAGTGTACTCTACACTTTCAGTTACACAATTCCTGAACTCAAGTAAAATCAAGTCCTGCAGATGTTCAAGAGTGTCAATCTGACTAGAAAAACACCATTTCTAGAAAAGGGTGTGTTTCTCTCTCGCAAACTCCATGAACGTTTGTTTGGCAGTTTTAACATGGGTTAGAAATTGTCTATACACCTCTGGCACCAATTTATAAGCCCTTAACACAGCAGCTTTAACGATATCATAGACAAGAGACGGTTCTAGTGGCAAAGCAGAGGAGACTTCCTGGGCTTTCCCAGTAAGACTATACTGCAAAAAACCTGCATACTAGCATGCCACCTCTTTCACACCCTCATCAACCCCTTATCAAGCATCAAATGTAACCATCCATTTACCACACACTGATTTTCTGGTCTTGCCAGTCTCTATAGGAGAGTAACTTAACTGACTACTCACCTTCCTATGCCTACCTTCATATTAGTTAACCAGTTGTTATCATTGTGCTTGTCTTCGACCTGAAAACAGACAGGTTAGGTGTGACTGTAATTTGATCTACTTATGTTCATCAACAGTCCTTGATCTCTTACATTTACGTGTCTTCTCTTTCGTTTCATGACACCATTACAGTTATATTTTTTCCACTGTTGTTATTTGTGGTGTTAATGTCTTTGGGCTAACTAGTTCTAACAGGTTGAATGATCACTTTAATTTCTGATTGAGAAATTTGGAAGATTTTCAGATGGAAATGTCTACACATTTGAAGAATGACCCAGCTGACCCTACGCCTTAAAAATATCATCAGTATAAATATTCTCCATTTCTTGTTTTACCCTGATGCATTAAACGTCAAGTCAGAGCCTGTAAAGCCTATCGTGATAATGCCACAGTCTTTCAGCAGAAGTCAATGGGAGAATGGTGCCATTTCCCCAAGGCAGGACACAATAATTGGGCACACAACCATTCTTGCTCTCTTACTGGAAATGCCTGTGGCTTTCCAGAGGTGCCTGATATCATGTATTCTTATGAGCTGGAATTTTCTTGTCATAAATTTATGAGCTCTTGTGCAAGTCTAGTTGTCTAGGGGTAGTGTGATAAATGCAAGTAGTGAGGTTGACTCTTATGTAACACTAAAAGACAGTTAAACCATCCACTATGTCCTATTTTTACAAAATGACTGACTTGTCAAAAAGAACTTGGGCTATTATTTGTGCCTCATCAGCCTAAAGATAGTCATGTAATCTGCCAGACAAAGCTTGTTAGGCCACTCAGGCATGTCATGTTATGACAGTTATTAGAAGATGGGGTAATTGTTTTGGTTTTAAAATTGTGTTAGAAGTGGCAAAGCAAATGAGGCCAGGATGTCTGATTAGCAGAATGAGAGACATATTTTCTTACATCAGCTCTTAAGGGCCAGTCACACAGCGAAAATGCATGAATTACACACAGATTTTCATTTCTGCACTGAGCGGCGTCGTATGCATAATTCATCGGTGGAACGAATGTGGACCATCAGTGATTGTAAGTGGATGTGCATCGAAGGCGGTTTGTGCGTGATTTTGAGTTTTGAACGTTTCAGAAATTTTCAGGGGTTTTTTTACAAATTTTTTTTGCGTTATTCATGAGTCGGCGTGCATAGTTTATGCGTCGAGTATGCATGACTGTGCACGGGACACGCGTCGGCCGTCAGTGCTTATGCGTCCGTCCACTGACGCCCCACGTCATATCACTCATGAACCGCGCACGGATCACGTTCATTCCACTGACATCCACTGACAATGTGGATTCTGAAAGTGCTTGTATGTGGAACGTTCGCGAAGCGTGCGTGTTTAGACGTGCTACGTCAGTGATTCATGCGTCGGGTGTGTGTCGAATGTTAGTGGAATACTTTGGTCAATTTCTCGGTGCACAAGCACGCACAAACCCAATCTGTGCGTGATTTGTGAGTGATTCGTGCGTGATCGGCTGTGTGACTGGCCCTTTACATCTGCAGGTATATTTCAATAGATTACCATTTAGTTTTTTTCAGTATGCTATTCACAGAAATAACCACATTACAGTTAAATTACATTTATTCCTTAACATAATTATTTCTGCTAAAGTAAGTTGAACATCTTAAAATAATGTTTCAATGCACTTGGGTCAGTTAATGCTAACCAAATTCATTCATCTTCAGAAAGATTATTTTCAACAATCGGCTTTGATTTTCCACAACTTTCAGACTTCTAGGTAAGTTATCTCTTTTTGGCTTTTGATTTAGTAATGCTTGCTTATGGGTCATGGGTTTGCGGTCAGGTCCTGATGGCTTAGTGTACTCAAACTTATGAGCTATATGAGCCCTTTAAACATCATTTTTGCATCGTGAAATTATTGAAAACACTGTTAATCAGGGCTCTTCAACTCCAGTCCAGGGTTCTGCCATGTTTAGCTCCAACCCTAATCAAACACACCTGAACAAACTAATCAGAGTATTCAAGCTTTCAAATTACAGTCAGGTGTATACTTGCTTTGAAATAAAGTTTGTATGTTCTTCAGGACGAGTTATTTTAAAGCTTCTAGGAGGCTCTAAATCAGGGGTGTCAAACGTACGGCCCGCGGGCCGGATCCGGCCCGCCAGGGGGTTCAGTCCGGCCCGGGAGATAAATCTGCAATATGGAAAAAAATATTTTTATTTTCGGCGGAACTAACAGCAGATGGCAGCACTGAGCTTCAGGGTCTGAGTGGCGTTTAGTTCTGTCAGTTTACGCGCTGTCCTGTTGGCCCTGGCAACCTCATCATCGAAAAATCTTCGTCAAAAAAGAGAAAAGTGGACACAAAGTGTCGGATTTTTCAAGAAAAATTGACCTCTTCCTATCCACCGAGGTGATTGGGAAACTGAAAATACAGAAGGTAAATGAAATGTTGGTAGGTCTGAGGAAAAAGTGATCTGTTTTCACCCGAAGCTGAGAGTTCAGTGAGGCTGCAGTGAAAGCCAGTTACGTGCAGCAAGTTACGTCAACCTGACGCGGGGCAGTACAAAGACAAGATTTCAGAGTTGCTGAGGGAGTTTGAGAAACGATTTCAGGTCTTTAGCAAATTGCAGTTTTCGCAAATTGATAAAGTTAATTTGTTTACATAAAAAAACCACACATATGTATAAACTTGCAAATTTTACAAAAACATTTTTTTTTTAAACAGCTGCCACTTAAGATTTTAAGTGTGTGAAGTCAATTCGTTCAATGTGTTCAGAATTGCTTCCCAGAGTTGGAAAATGAATTTTAAATAATTGATATTTGACTTATGTTAACATGCAGGACAGTGTTTTTAAGTTCCACAAAACTGAAACATCACCATTGTAAAATAACTGACAATTTTTTTTATGCATAATGCACTTAAATAAATGTTAAACTGAGTAATGGTGTTTTTGAAATTGCGCATACTACGTAGGTTGTTCATAATAAATTTTGTAAAAGGACAATCATCATTCATTAATCATTCATTTAATTTAAAGATTTTTATTATTTAATATAATTTGTAATATAATGCACTAATACACAAAAAGCTGACTTATTGTTAGTTTTATATAATTTTGCTATGGGTTCACTGGTCTGGCCCCCTTTACATCAGATTAAGCAGTATCCGGCCCCCCGACCAAAATGAGTTTGACACCCCTGCTCTAAATAGAGAGCTTAATCTGTGTAGTAATTGGTGACAATCTTTTTATTTGTTCCTACACTATTCTAAAAGTAGAAACAGAAGTTTTGTTTTTAACCAGATCTGCTGTTGAATGACAGTGGGGTAAATGCTTTGCCAACACCAAAAACAAACTTCTGCTCTTCCGCTTTCCTGTAGCTCAATCAGTTGAGCATTGGTGCTTAAAACGCAAACGTCATGGGTTTGACCCCAGGGAAAGCAAGACCTGAATCAATGTGTTTCCTGAATGTAGTGTGAGTCACATTGGCTAAAAGCATCTACCAAATGCATAAATGTAAATGTGATGTAACATGCTGTAAATAGAATTCATAGACACGCAATAGCTTCATTTCAGATCATGAGGTTCAAATTCAGTCATTGGAAATGGTGATTAAAGGGATTAAAATCCATTGTATTATTTTGACAGCATCTTCTTCTTCTCCGCCATATCTCTACAATATCATTGCACATCATCGACGTGGGCTCTCGCATTAGTTGACAACAAACGCCATGCATCGCTTCTCAGAACATGCGTCCCAACGTCGTATCTCGCCAGTGTGGATGTCATCCATGCCGTTCTAGAACGTCCGCTTTTTGCTGTTCCTTCTATTCTGCAGTGAAATGTTTGCTATCCTGTTGCTCATTCGTAGTATGTGTCCTAGCCATTGATGTAGTCTTGTATGTAATTGTTTTCGTCTGGTTCAGGGACATTCTAATGTCTTCATTTCTTATCCTGTCTAAGATGTGAACACCTAGAATCTTTCTGAGCACTGCCATCTTGAACACGATTAGTTTCTTCTCATCTGCGCTTCTGAGTGTCCAAACTTATAAATATAACTGAATTTCAATTTTCAATCAGATTGATCATCTTTGGGTGTATGTCAAAGTGATGTAGTACTCCCTACACAAGGCCTTTGTGCCATACACCAGTGGTCCCCAACCTTTTTTGGACCGGGGGTTGGGGACCACTGCCATACACAATCAAAGGCTTTCTTGAAGTCAGTGACAAATCAAGTATAGTTGCTTTTCTTGTAATGTGAGGTACTCTTCTGCTATCAGTCTGAGTGAAAACATTTGTTCATTTGTGCCTCTTCCTGGTCTAAATCCTGCTTGCTCTTCCACCATTTGATATTCTACTATATTCTTCATTCGGTTTGATCTTGAGTATGATTTTACTTACATAGCATATGAGGCTAATCGTTGGATAATTTTTGCATTTTGTTGCATTACCTTTCTTCGGAATGGTAACTACAAGTGACTTTGTCAATAGTGTAGGGAATTCTCTAATGTTCCATATCTTGTTGCAAATCTTGTGCAGCACTTGTACTACAATCTGTCCGTCTTCTTTTAGTAGCTCTCCTTCTATACCATCAATTCCGGGTGCTTTGCGTGACTTAATCTTGGCAATAGCTGCTCTTATTTCACTTTCTAGCAGGTCTGGTTCTTGGTCATTTCTCCTGCAATTTGTTCAAGAACGCTCTCATCTGTTACTATTTTCATGGTGGAAAGACTTGTGCCATACTCATGCCTTCTTTTGGGATGGGTTTACACATTTGGGGCTACGGCGCATGCTCTGTTGCGATGACACGTCTGTCACGTCAGCTCACACTACTGTCCTGGTTGTGTCTCGTTTTTTGTCATTTATTTGAGTTATTTGTTAAGTTTTTGTCAAGTGTGTGTATGAGTTAAGATAAGCAATTACATAATGCTGAAATTTCTGTGGATTACCCTCGCGATTTTGTGGATTATCAAGAATGGCACAGCGCTCACACCACTACAGCCAGATGTTACCAGAGGCGCACTACTCGCGTACAGCCGCGATGAGCTTCTGCGACTCTGGTCATCTTTTCTCTGCAATGAAAAACCAGCTGACATCCCTTCGGAGATCCGACCGAGGAAAAGGGGCAGCTGTGGTGGTGTCTGTGCCCGGGTAAGAAGGCGTCCGTTACCCTCTGCCATTTTGGCCAATGTACGTTCCCTTCAGAATAAGATGCATCAACTTCATGCCAAGTGTCAGATGGAGAGACTTTTCAGGGACGTGTGTATCATCGAATTAACTGAATCCTGGCTCTATAAATCCATCTCTGACTCTGAGATCAGCCTGGATAACCTTTTGACTGTCCGGACTTATAGGATCTGTTAGTCAGGGAATTAGAGGGGTGGAGGACTATGTGTCTTTCTAAACAAGCGCTGGTGCACCAACATAAAAATACACAGCACACCATACGTAGAGATATTAACACTATCATTATGTCCCTTCTATCTTCCAAGAGAATTCCCCACGGTGGTTTTTGGGTGTGTTTACTGTCCACCAGACGCTAACACACAAGCAGCAGCAGAGTTAATAGCAGAGAATGCTAACTCAATGTTATGTAAATACCCCCAAGCCCTGGTGTTTCATATGGCTGATTACAACAACTGCAGTCTTGACAGCGCGCTGCCTTATTTCCATCAGTATGTGCATTGCCCCACGAGGAAGGGAAAGATCTTGGATCTGTAGTCCGGGAATGTTTTGGATGCATTTACTGTTCAGGCTCATCCTCCTCTGGGCTTTTCGGACCATAATGTTTTGGTCTATCTCTCTGGTTACAGAAAGGAAGCGCATCAAGCCACAAGTCCACAGCGCTCCTCAGTGGTCGGCGGATCCAATTGCATGTCTGCAAGGTTCTCTTGCATGCACTGACTGGACCGTTTTCAACGACACTTTGGATCAGAGACTGTCCTTTATAACGGATTATATCATCTTTTGTATGTCTAACTGTAAACCAACAAAAACCTACAAAATTTTCCCCAACTGCAGGCTGTGGATAAACCTACAGATTCAACAAAAACTTTTTGAAAAACAAAATATTTCAATGCAAGGATTGCCTTTCACTTAAAAAACTAGACAGACAGATAAAAAAGGACATTATTAAATAAAAATAGAAATACAAAGAGAAAATAGAACATGAGTTTTTCACAATGAATACAAAACAAGCCATCCAGAAAATAAAAATATTGACAGGACAGAATGTGAAACAAGATCACAGCACAATCACCAATCCCACAACCTTTGCAAATAGTCTTAATACCTTTTATTCCAGATTTGACATCATTGACTATTCAGCTGTCTGCAATGAGCTAGGCAAGGCAAGGCAAGTTTATTTGTATAGCACATTTCATACACAATGGTAATTCAAAGTGCTTTACATAAAGAAGAATAATACAAATAAAACATTAAAAATGATTAAAAGAATAAAAAGATAATACATATAAAATAAAATGCAAACAGTTCGGACATAGCACAGTGCTCAATCTGCAAATGCATAGGTAAAAAGATGTGTTTTGAGTCTTGATTTGAATGTGGCTACTGTTGGAGCACACCTGATCTCTTCTGGAAGCTGGTTCCAGCTGCGGCTGGTGTAACAGCTAAAAGCAGACTCTCCTTGCTTTGAGTGAACCCTGGGTATTACTAAGTGACTTGATCCTGATGATCTTAGTGATCTGTTAGGTTTATATTCTATGAGCATATCTGCAATGTATTGAGGTCCTAGGCCATTGAGTGATTTATAAACAAGTAACAGTACTTTAAAATCAATTCTAAATGTAACTGGAAGCCAGTGCATGGACCTAAGGACTGGTGTGATGTGTTCATATTTTCTGGTTCTGCTCAGAATCCTGGCAGCAGCATTCTGTACGAGCTGCAGCTGTCTTATGGTCTTTTTGGGAAGGCCAGTGAGGAGCCCATTACAATAATCCACCCTGCTGGTGATGAAAGCATGAACAAGTTTCTCCAAGTCTTGATTGGAGACAAAGCATCTAATTCTTGCAATATTTTTGAGATGATAATATGCTGATTTAGTTATTGTTTTTACATGGCTACTGAAACTCAGGTCTGACTCCAAAATCACACCAAGATTCCTGACCTGATTTTTTGTTGTTTGACCCCTAGAGTGAAGGTATGCGTTCACTTTGAGAACTTCATCTTTGTTTCCAAATGCAATGACTTCAGTTTTGTCTTTGTTTAACTCAAGGAAGTTTAGGCACATCCAGTTTTTAATTTCATCAATGCATTGAAACAGGGAATCAATGGGGCTGTAATCATTAGGTGATAACGCGAGGTAAATCTGGGTGTCATCTGCATAGCTGTGATATGCAATTTGGTTCTTTCTCATTATTTGGCTCAGTGGCAGCATATATAAGTTGAACAGGAGGGGTGCAAGTATTGAACCTTGAGGGACTCCGCATGTCATGGATGTCCACTCAGACTTATGGTCACCGATACTCACATAATAACCTCTCCCTTCTAAGTATGACCTGAACCATTTAAGAACCATCTCAGAAAGCCCAACCCAGTTTTCCAGCCTGTCAAGGAGAATGTTGTGATCTATAGTGTCAAACGCAGCACTGAGGTCGAGTAAAACCAGCACTGATAATTTACCTGAATCTGTGTTAAGACGAATATCATTTATTATCTTTATGAGTGCTGTCTCTGTGCTGTGATGTGGTCGGAAACCAGATTGAAAGTTGTCAAAGTATCCATTCAAGCTTAAGAACTTGTTCAGCTGATTGAAAACAACTTTTTCAATGATCTTGCCTATGAAAGGAAGATTTGAGATTGGTCTGTAATTGCTCAATATGATGTTATCCAGATTGCTCTTTTTCAGAAGGGGCTTAACAACTGCAGTTTTTAGGGATTTTGGAAAAGTCCCAGAAAGAAGTGAGGCATTTACCACTTCTAGGATATCTGCTTCTAAACAGTTAAACACGCTTTTGAAAAAAGATGTGGGAAGTATGTCAAGGGCGCAGGTTGATGTTTTAAGGTGCTGTACTGTTTCTTCCAAAATTTTACCATCAATTGCTTCGAAAACAGACATAATAGCTACTTTCTGAGGTTGTGGTCTGATCTGTTTTACCCCAGTGCAGCTCAAGGATGAGCTGATCGCCTTTCTGATATTATTTATTTTCTCAGAGAAGAAGGAAGCAAACTCACAGCATTTGCTGTCTGAGAGCATTTCACTGGGAATCTGACTTGGGGGATTTGTTAGTCTCTCTACAGTAGCAAAAAGAGTGCGGGTGTTATTTAAGTTTCTGTTTATAATATTTGAGAAGAAGGTCTGTCTAGCTTTGCCTAGTTCCACATTGAAAGCATGAAGGTTATCTTTATAGATGTTATAGTGGATTTCAAGATTTGTCTTTCGCCACATGCGCTCAGCTTTTCTGCATTGTCTTTTCATATTTTGCACTGCTGTTGAATTTCTCCAGGGTGCTTTTTGTCTGCCACTCTTCTTCCTGACTTTCACAGGAGCAATGTTATCAATAACATTCTGAACTTTTGAGTTAAAAGAATCAAGAAGAAAATCAACAGAGTCTGCAGATATGCTTGGTGTTAAAGATATAGCCTTCATAAACAGAGCACTAGTATTCTCATTTAAGCATCGCTTTTTGACCGAGATAGATCTAGCTTCAACAGTCGGAGAGATCAATATATCAAAGAAAATACAGAAATGATCTGATAGAGCTACATCCTTAATGACAATGGATGAGATGTTTAGACCCTTACTGATAATTAAATCTAGTGTATGTCCTCGATTGTGTGTGGGTCTATGTACATGCTGAGTCAGATCAAAAGTATTCAAAACTGTTAGAATTTCTTTTGCCATTTTGGATTCTGCATTTTCTATGTGGATGTTAAAGTCCCCAGTAATAGCAAAACAGTCAAACTCTGAGGAAGTTGCTGATAACAGTTCTGTAAAGTCCTCCACAAAGGCTGGAGAGTATTTTGGAGGCCTGTAAATGACTAAAAGTAGAATGCGAGGAGCACCTTTTAACACAATACCCAAATATTCAAAAGACAAGTAATCACCAAATGACACTTGCTTGCATTGATAGACATCTTTAAATAGAGCAGCTTCACCTCCACCTCTCCTAACAGCTCTGCAGACACTCATAAAAGTAAAGTTAGGAGGGGCTGTTTCATTCAGGATTGTTGAACTGCAACTGTCTTCAAGCCATGTTTCATTTAGAAGCATAAAATCTAGATTGTTTGTGGTTATTAAATCATTGACTAGAAGTGATTTATTTTTAAGTGAACGGATGTTTAAAAGTGCTAACTTAACAGTCTTACTTTCTGTCTCTACAGTAATCTTAGTTTGAATAGGCAACAGATTAAATGGGTTTGCCAAACGGTTTGAGAAGGCCTTTGGCTTTCTATCACGTAATAAAACTGAAATAGAGAAAGCAGGCACACTGGGTTCCCGCTTGTTCTGTAAACATTTGACAAAGTCACTGTTATCATAGCGGGGACCCGACACACATCACTGAGAGCTTTTATCAGTTGTTTTTGGTTCACCTAGAACAGATGGAGGAGGGTGAGGGCCCTGGCGTTGTGGCAGTGGCCGAAGAGCTCTCGCAGGAGGAATGGGAGGTCGAGCTGGGCCCACAGGCTTTGGTGGTTGTGGAGCTCGCCGCTTTTTTGTTGATGTCTGGGGGCTCGCAGCAAAAGAGTGGGCGAGTTTGGTTCCAGCATACACCAGTTCCTCCATTTTCTCAGAGAAACACAGCAGAGGGGATGCTGGGGAGAGGGATAGCGTATCCGGTGAGAGAGGCTGTTGCTCTGGTGTTACTGGAGGCTGTAATATGTTGTCCTGGCTGGCTGTTTTCCAGAAAGTCGTCCTTGGCTGCTGAAACTTGGAGCAGTTCTAACACGTCACTGTCTATCGGTGAGCTCTCTGGGCAGGGCTCAGTCAGGATTGTGTCCGTGAACAGTGGTTGTTGTGGCTGCGTGGTGTTATCGCTGTCCTTGTGGGATGTGTCAGCCGCATGTCCATTCAGGTGCTGAAATGAAGTCCTGTGGTCTCAGGCTTTGTGCAATGGAACTCGAGTCATACAGCACAGCACAGTGGCCCACCCTATGGAAAAATTCCACCATCATTCCTCTACCAAAGAAACCCCGCCCATCAGAACTCAACCATTACAGACCAGTTGCTCTCACCTCCTCTAGTCCTGACAGGTGTTCCTAATGTTTGTTCTTGTTAAATAATTGTTGAAACGGTTTGAGTGTTTGTTCCGCGTGTGGATGTACTTTTGTGTTCCTTGTTCCAGTTCCCTTGTTTTTTGCTAGTACTTTTTGTTGGTACTGTTTGAGTTTGCCTTTGTGTCTTTTGTTTTCCCGAGTGTGTCATTAAATCAGTGTTTGCTAAAGTGATGCTCTCCTCGTCTGTCTCCGCATCACACCGCACCTTCACCGTTACAGTGTGTGTGTGTGTGTGTGTGTGTGTGTCACCTTTACTTATATAGCGCTTTTTACAATACCGATTGTTTCAAAGCAGCTTTACAGTGGTCAGATGAAAACATTATAAACAAAGTTTGTTTGGCTGAACGGCAGCCTTAAAAGAGCAGGCGAATTAATTAAATTATAATACCTGTAATATATAATACCAAATTATAATACCAATATGTGTGTGTATACTGTGGAACCCAGTTATGTCGACGGCCTCGGGGGTTGCAATAAAGCGTCGAGATAACCGAGGACCGAGATAACTAAAAGCCAGTTTGGTGAAGCGATCGGCATACTATAAAAATGTACATACACTGTATATGTTTGCTAACAACAAAAGGCAAATGTGCACCAACTAACAGCAGAGATTGTAACAGCTACTTTGTTTATGTTGGAAATATGTATGTAGTTTTGTGAACTCTATTCTGGTGTGAGCGCGCACGCATGGGGAGGAGAGTGTTTTTGGGGGAGGAGAGTGTTTTGAGGAGAGAGATGGCAGCTCTACCGCTGACTGTTATATAGCATAATCTGCTGTTCCTATTTTCCGTCTTTTATTTGTGATGTTTGTTGGACTGTTTTCTTTTTCCTGGTTTGTACTTACACTCTTTACATGTTTTAGGAGAGTGTGCTGGTACGAAACCCATCTATATATGGGTTGTGACCAGTGTGACCAGTTTAATCGCCTCAAGTTTTCTTTAATTTCCATTTAACATCTGGACAGTCGTCAACCACTTGATTTGATTCTCGATACAAATGTTGAATTATAATCTCCAACATTGCAAGCACAATTTCGCTCACAGTGTAAACACAGTCACGACACACATTCGCACATTCGCTCATAGCACAGTCATTTAGCTCTGACACAGTTCTGAAAAGTATTGCACACGTAGTTACTATGGTTTCTTTACAAAGTCTAAAATGATTTGTTTCTTTTTGCCTTTTGGGTTCCAATATGTGTGTGTGTGTGTGTATGTGTATGTATATATGTATATGTGTATATATATACAGTAATACCTTGGTTTACGAGTTTAATTCGTTCCAAGAGCGAGCTCATAAACCAAAATGCTCGTACACCAAAACAAATTTCCCCATAAGAATGCACTAAAAATCAATTCATTCATTCCACATGACCACAAATGCCCATTTTAAATATTTTTTTTGGTTTTACCCTATTAATTGCAATTAAAATTGTAAACATTAAGATCTCATATAAATACTAATTAATAATTGACAATTAAATTCTAAAAATACTTGACAATTTACTGTAATGCACTTCAGGTTTGAGCAGCCTGCTTGGAGGAGAGAGAGGAGGGAGGAGGGGGGAGCGGGGAAAGCAAGGATGAAAGCAAATGAGTGAATTAATTATAATAGTGCAGAAAACAAACAAAGTGATAATCCAGAGTTAAAGTCGTGGAACATGGGACCCGCGAAAGAACGAATTCACGGGAGCCGGGAGAGAACGAATTTGCGGGAGCCTCGAACGAACGAATTTGCGGGAGCCGTGAGAGAACTAGGGGAGCGCGGGGCACAAAGTAACGGGGTAAATAATAACAGCGATTTTATTTATTTATTTATTTATTTATTTTTCACACGTCTTCTGGCCATTTTTCGAGAAATTTCATCGAAGTTTGGATGAGAACCACAGGAAAAACTCTTTTGGCAGCATGTAAATATTTTTTGTTATAGTAGTTGTTTTTCGATTTTCAAAGAATGTGTGAAAGATTGTTAGTCTAATCTTATATTGTTATGATTACCATCTTCTTGGCTAAAAGATGGTACCATTTTGAAAGACGTGAAAAACACATAGTGGCTGCTATCCGGTCCTGAAGTAAACAAGACAGCGCGGGGTTAGTTGTAACACTAAGCCGCATTGAACAAGTTGCATCAATAATCATATATTTTGCATTTTATTAAACTATTAAAACATTTTTCATGTCATTACATTGTTCAAAACACAACAAATGTAAAAAATGAAGAAAAAAAAATTCATAAGTTATGCTTATGATCATCAAGATGCAACTTTTTTAAACAAATAAAAATACGTGAATGAACTTGCATTGGATAACATGATGTTACAACTAACCCGCTGTCTGTTAAAACGAGCCCCGCTCACGGGGTTAGAAGTCACATTTTACTCCTTGCGCTTTTGTCGATACTGCAGAGAAACGGCAGGTCCCACGAACATGAAAACAGTGCTCATTTGTAGGAGAGGCTTATATGTTGTTTGTATAAAAATATGGTTTGTCTAACCCTATTACTTTGTTTTATTATTTGGCTAAAACCGTTTATATTTCACTACGTGAACAATAGCGATCACAATTAATTAATGTTTAGAATATGAGGTAAAAACTTCTGTAAATCATTTATAAAAGTATCACTGTGGTGAATAATGCAGCCAATGAATGAGTTAAGGGGTTGTAAAGGGGTTGGAACCTCCTGACTGTGTTATGAGAGGCTGTCGTTAGGATATTTTATGTAAAAACGCACAAGGATGCTGAGCGTTAGGACTTTTTCCACACAAAGCTGCGCATGGGTGAGGGAAATTTCTCGTACACCGATACAATGCTCGTACACCGATTCGACCCTCCATGCTCGTACACCGATTTGCTCGTATACCAAGTCGCTCGTAAACCGAGGTATTACTGTGTATATATATATATATATATATATACTGTATTGTGGAAGGTCGAATGAGGACAAATAGGCAGCTTTGTAGTAGCACACGTTCCCAAAGGGTGTTTATTAAACAAAAGAATGATTACTCAACAAAGAAATACTTTGTTCCCGGATTCGTGACGTGCAGATGGTGGTAGGTCTTTGGCGTTCGGAGCTTGGAACGGCAGAGGTTCCCTCAGCCTTTGCTGGATTCTAGGGGAGCAGAGAAAAAGAGTACGCACGGTTAGCATGCAGCAGCTCAGAACTCGCTCACCCTTCCTTCTTCCTCCTCTGCTTAAATTCTTTCTCCTTAATGCGATCCAGGTGTGGCCCATTATCACCTACACCTGGCTGCTGATTGTCTGGTGGGGAGCAATAACAGGGCGACGCTGAAGCTTTACTCTGGGTACTTGCCACAATATATATATAATATATATATATATACAGTGGTACCTCTGTTTACGAGCGACTTGGTATACGAGAAAATCGGTGTACGAGCATGGAGGGTTGAATCGGTGTACAAGCTTTGTATCGGAGTGCAAGCAAATTTTTCCCTCACCCACGCGCATTTTTGTCCTAACGCTCTGCATCTTCACGGGCATTTTTACTGGAAATATCCTAATGACAGCCTCTCATAACACAGTCACGCAGTCCCAACCTCTTTATTACCCCTTAAAGCATTCATTCTCTCAGCCTCGCACTGTCAGCAGTTTAACTTCTCTCAGTCTCTATTGTTCACATCTTGGTGTCGCGCGAGTCTCCCGGCACCCGGGTTGGTGTCGGGTGCCGCGCGAGTCTCCCGGCGCCCGGGTTGGTGCCGCGCGAGTCTCCCGGCGCCCGGGTTGGTGCCGCGCGAGTCTCCCGGCGCCCGGGTTGGTGCCGCGCGAGTCTCCCGGCGCCCGGGTTGGTGCCGCGCGAGTCTCCCGGCGCCCGGGTTGGTGCCGCGCGAGTCTCCCGGCGCCCGGGTTGGTGCCGCGCGAGTCTCCCGGCGCCCGGGTTGGTGCCGCGCGAGTCTCCCGGCGCCCGGGTTGGTGCCGCGCGAGTCTCCCGGCGCCCGGGTTGGTGCCGCGCGAGTCTCCCGGCGCCCGGGTTGGTGCCGCGCGAGTCTCCCGGCGCCCGGGTTGGTGCCGCGCGAGTCTCCCGGCGCCCGGGTTGGTGCCGCGCGAGTCTCCCGGCGCCCGGGTTGGTGCCGCGCGAGTCTCCCGGCGCCCGGGTTGGTGCCGCGCGAGTCTCCCGGCGCCCGGGTTGGTGCCGCGCGAGTCTCCCGGCGCCCGGGTTGGTGCCGCGCGAGTCTCCCGGCGCCCGGGTTGGTGCCGCGCGAGTCTCCCGGCGCCCGGGTTGGTGCCGCGCGAGTCTCCCGTTCCACGACTTTCACTCTGGATTATCACTTTGTTTGTTTTCTGCACTATTATAATAAATTCACTCATTTGCACTTGAATCCAGGTTTTGTGTTTTCCCCCTCCCTCGTCTGTCTCTCATCTCCTTCATGCCAGCAGACGCTGCTCAAAGTGAGTTACAGTAAATTGTCAAGTATTTTTAGAGTTTAATTGTCTAAAGTTTAATTGTCTGTTTAAAGAGTATATGAGATCTTAATGGTTATAATTTTGACTGTAATTAATAGGGTAAAATAAAAACGAAATATTTAAAATGGGCATTTATGGTCGTGTGGAACAAATTAATTGATTTTTAATGCATTCTTATGGGGGAAATTGTTTTGGTGTACGAGCATTTTGGTATATGAGCTCGCTCTTGGAACGAATTAAACTCGTAAACCGAGGTATTACTGTATATATAAATACACACATACATACATACACATATACATACATACACATACATACATGTATAGTAATACCTTGAGAAACAAGCGACCTGACATACGAGTAGATATGAGCAAGCCATTGAGCAATTTTTTGCTTTGAGATACAAGTTAATGTTTGAGATAAGAGCACACTAGTATCTCAAACCCCGATGCTAGTGGTGGAGCACTCAGAGCAGCTCAAGCCACCTCACTCCTTCGCTTTATGGACGTCGAATGAAATAAGTATTTGCGCAAGTAAAACAATATCATGTGCGCATGAGGGATTAAAATGAGCTCGCAGGCTCACGTTTTTTCTGTGTAGATATGTTATCCGCTTGAGTATGTGGTTTATACACATGCAAACATTAGTTTTGCGCTCGTTTCTTTTTGGCATAGATTTATCTCCAGTCTTTCCGATCACTTCAAATTTAATCTTACATTGACGCTTACGATTACACCAGTGTTTCAGATATCGGCCTGTAATTAACTAATTCTGTAGTATCAAGTTGTGTTTTTTTAGTAAACGGTTTAATTATGGCTAGCTTAAAGGTTTTTGGTACACATCTTAATGACAAAGATGAATTAATGATATTAAGAAGAGGATCTATGACTTAGCATACATGCTGTTTATTTTGATGATTTATTGAGTTTAGACAAGGAGCAATGAAGGACTGGATTTTTTCTTCAGGAACACTACAATTTACTGTATTTTGTGATATTATAGTGGATGGTTGCATGGTTATAATTTATAACGAAGTTATAAAGAAGTAAAGAAATTGCAATTGAAATTGGTTGTGGCTTTATTTCTTGTTAATTTAGTCACCGTATCAAATAAATACCTAGGCAGATCTAGCTGATTTTAAGACCTTTCTGAATGCAATAGAGCTGTCTTTCCATGAAATGTAAAAAAACCTCAAGCTTAGTTTTTTTTCCAGCTCCGCTCCATTTTTCTGGCTGCTGGCTTTTTCTGGTTGTACCATGGTATTTAAGCGCAACAGAGCAACAGTGTCTAAAGTGCTGGAAAAGAGAGAGTTAATAGTTTCTTCTAGGCTATCTGGGATGTTGAGTGGATGTTGATGTTGATGAAACTGCCAAGGAAGATTATTTATAAATATTTTGTGTTTGGAGTGATAGTTCTATATACAGTAATACCTTGGTTTACGAGTGACCTAGTATATGAGCAATTCGGTTTACGAGCATTGTATCGGAGTGCGAGAAAAATATTCCCTCGCCCACGCGCTTTTTTTGTGTGAAAGATCTAACGCTAAGCATTGTCGCGCACATTTTTCTTGAAATATCCTAACGACTGCCTTTCATAACGGTTCCAACCCCTTTTTCACCCCTTCACTTGTTCATTCTCTGTCACGGTTCATGAATGAACTGACTCTCTGTCTGTAGGTGTGTGATTATATGGCGCGAATGTGGGAGGCGGGGCTACTGATCACCCACTCATTCATTCATCATCACCACCTGCTGCACTTCATTACCTGGACTATATCTAGCCTTGCTAACCACCTTGTGTTTGCCAGATCGTTGTTTGTGTCCCTTGTTCCTGTATCGTCAGCTTTATGTGGTCCCCTGTGTCTGCACCCCTATGATTTTCCATCATTCATGTGGATTCGTCACTCATCACTTGGACATTATTCATTTGCCACTTTTTGTTTGTTTTTCACTTCTCTGGACAATAAATCTTTTACTCGCTATTGGATCCATTTCGTTCCTCATTCCCTGTGACACATCATTCACCACAGTGCATTCTTTTATCAGTTGTTGTTCATTCCGTTAATCACCACAACGACTGTTACACGTGAATTTGACAACTTTATTAACTGAGCATGTGTTATCAACACGACACATTGCATACTAATGAGGCTCACGTGTGTTCTCAGTACAAAGCTAGTGTGTCTCCATCACGCCAGAAGTGACACAACTCAAAGGTAAAGTGCGTTACAGTAAATTATCAAGTATTTTTAGAGTTTTATTGTCAGTTATTAATTAGTATTAATATGAGATCTTTATGGTTATAATTTTAACGTAATTAATAGGGTAACACCCAAAAAATTATTTATGGGCATTTATGGTCATGTGGAACGAATCAAGTGAATTTAATTTTAATTTTGGGTTACGAGCTCGCTCTTAATTAAACTGAAATTGAACGAATTAAACTTGTAAACCGAGGTATTACTGTATTTGTAACAGGGAATTCGTTTTTCAACTTTGGCTAAAGGTATTGATCTGAGATGTCACTGCTCTGCTGCAGAATTTTAACAGTTGTCAACATTCATCCCATGAGGCAATATTAGATCTAAAGTACGATTACGTGAATGAGTGGGTCCTGATAAATGTTGTCTAACTCCAATATAATTAAAAAAATCTCTAAATGCCAATCCCAATTGTCATTGCCATTATCTACATGGATATTAAACTCACCGACAATTATGACTTTATCTGCAGCCATTACTAATTCTGAGAGAAAATCAGCAAATTCTTTTATAAAATCGGTATGGTGCCCTGGTGGCCTGTATACAATAGCCAGCACAAAAGTTAAACAGCAATTGTTACTTGCACTAGATAATTTTACATTAAGGACCATCACTTCAAAATAATTATAGTTCAAACTGGACCTTTGAGTAGTACTGATCGTGTTACTATAAATTAAAGTAAACAACTCCTCCTTTGCCTTTCAGATGAGGCTTGTGTTTACAACAGTAATCTTGAGGGGTGGACTCATTTAAAGTAATGTAATCATCTGGTTTTAGCCAAGTTTCTGTATACACAGCACATCTAGTTTATGATCTGTAATCATTTCATTCACAATAAGTGCTTTTTAGCAAAGGTATCATATATTCAGTAACCCAAGCTTTATCATTTGTTCATTTGTGTTATATCCGTTCTTAGTTGTTAGTACATCAATACAATGTTTACCCTTAAACGGTTTTGAAAGTTTTTTGTATTTGCTAATTCGGGGAACAGACACAGTCTCTATAGCAGGGGTGGGCAAACTGCGGCACGTTGGGCTTTTTAATCCGGCCCGCCGAACTTGTAGAAGTTATATTATTAATTTAAATTTTATTATAATTAAACCTCCTTCATTTAACTTTTCCCTGTAATGTCAGTGTTTCCCCAATAGATGGCACACTCCAAAGACATTGAGCTTTGTTTGAGTGTGATGTTTTGCACTTTGAGCTCTTCAGTAAAAACGAGCGGACCGAAGTAGACAGTATGTTTTTTGCTGACGTCCGATTAAGAATCAGAATCAGAATCAGAAAGAGCTTTATTGCCAAGTGTGCTTGCACACACAAGGAATTTGTCTTGGTGCTGAAGCTTCCAGTGCACATATACAACGCAACATGAGTTTAGATAGCAAACAACAATACATAAACATACACAGTACAGGACAGGAGGTGTTGGAGGACGTGTGACGTGCAGATCAGAGTGGGTGTGAGGTGTGAGATTGGGTTTCTCAAACCTGCAGTAAAAAGTATTCAGCTCATCCGCCAGATGTTGATTCTCAGCAGGTCGGTGGGATGGTGGCTTGTAATTGGTGATATTCTTCAGGCCTGACCAGACAGCAGCAGGGTTGTTGGAAGAAAACTGGTTTCTCAGCTTTTCAGAGTAACTTCTTTTAGCAGCTCTGATCTCCTTTGTCAGTCTGTTCCTGGTCTGTTTGTACAAAACCCTATCCCCCCCTTCTGTAAGCGTCCTCTTTGGCATGACGAAGCTGTTTGAGTTTCCCAGTAAACCAGGGGTGTCAAACTCAATTGCACAGGGGGCCAAAATCCCAAAAAACTTTAGGTCACGGGCCGAACAGGATAAACATTTATTGAAAACACTAAAACTAAACTTTTAAAACTTACCTTTTTTTAAATTAGATGTGAATAAAAACAGACAGAAATATTATTCTGGAATAAATCAACTTATACCTTAAATAACTTAAAAATATAAAAATATTTAAAAAATACTTATAAAACTTAAAAAGATTTATATATAAAAGATTTTGCTCTCCATAAAAATATATCCTGTCAAAATTATACAAATTCAAAATATGGACATGCTGCATAACAAAACCTGGAAATCTAAAGACAATTTTTGCTTTTCAGCAATAACAAATCAAATCATTCAGTTGAATTTGCTCTTATGTCATTTGTCTTATAGTGCCGTCTTATTAAATTATTTAATTACTGCCACATTAGCTCCGCAAATGAGACACACGTATGTCAGTAAACATATACCGTATTTTCCCGCATATAACCCATGGGTTATAGCAGATTTTACAAACTATATCACAATTCTTTTTACACGTAATAATATTTCAATATATTTGTTACATTTTTTTTTGCCTGTATTTTCTTTCTGGCGCTTGTACGATCACTCTGACAGCTGGCGCTGATATGCTGTCTGACCTGTCAATCATGCAAGAAGACGTTCTGCCATGAGGGCGGGCTCTTCTCATCCGATGATTAACACCTGAATTTCGCGCACAAGCACTGTGTACCGAGCCTGAACAGTTATGGATAATTGACAATAACAATCGCGCGGTACTAGCGCGAGCGCGAAGCATCATTAGCCACTTCATGTTTAATACAGGAAGTGTTCGGCGAGTCAGCTGGAGCGCGGGACATCTCGCGGGCCGGACATAATTACACGCCGGGCCGGATGTGGCCCGCGGGCCTTGAGTTTGACACCTATGCAGTAAACCATGGTTTATCATTAGGAAATAAGAATGTCCTGGTAGGAATGTGTGTATCCTCACAGAAACTGATGTATGATTTTACAGTATCTGTGAGCTCATCCAGATCAGTGGTAGCAGCTTCAAAAACATTCCAATCAGTGCAGTCAAAGTAGGCTTTTAGGACCTGCTCTGCTTCATTAGTCCATCTTTTTACAGTCTTTTTTGCAGGTTTAGCTGATTTCAGTTTCTGCCTGTGGGATTGTAGAAGATGAACCACACAGTGATCAGAAAGCCCCAAAGCTGCCCATGGGACGAAGTGATATGCATTCTTTATTGTGGTGTAGCAGTGGTCAAGAATATTACTGTCTCTGGTGGGACATGTAATGTGCTGTCTGTATTTTGGCAGTTCACGGGAGAGATTTGCTTTGTTAAAATCCCCAAGAATGATTAAAAGAGAGTCTGGATACTTTTGTTCAGTCTCAGCTATTTGTTCAGCCAGCTGTTGTAATGCCATGTCTGTAATGACATGTCTGGAGGAATGTAAACATTCACGAGAATAAACGAGGAAAACTCACGCGGTGAATAGAAAGGTTTACAGTGTATGAAGTGGGTATCTAGGTTAGGAGAGCACCTCCACCTCTCGTTTTCCAGGTTAGCTCCATGATGCGATCTGCTCCGGTGTGTTTTCACTTAGCCAGGTTTCAGTAAAGCACAGTGCAGTAGAGTTGAAAAAATCCTTTTTAATCCGGTTGAGGAGAAGCAGTTTGTCCATTTTATTAGGAAGAGAGCGGAGATTAGCAAGATGAATACTGGGAAGAGGAGTGTGGAAGCCCCGCGAGCGGAGTTTGACCAGTGCCCCAGATCGCCTCCCCCGCTTGCTTCTGGCCAGTCGGTTTAAAGAGACAGTCGCGACTCCAACGAGGATATCGAGTAAAACGTCTGAATAATCAAAAACCGCAGAAATATTGTCTGGTGTGTGTTCCCTAATGTCCAGTAGTTCATTTTTGGTGAAAACGATCAGAAAAGAATGACTAAAAGCAGAACAAACAAAGACAAAACAATCACTGAAGATGTCAAAACCGAGGCAGCCATCCGCGGCGCCATCTTGCAACACCTGTAAGGGCTGTATATCTGATATGCCAAGAAACTCTAGCGGTCTTTAAAGAATACAACATCAGCCGTCATTTTGCCACAAAACGTGCCAACTACGCTAGCAAACAGTCTCCAAAAAAATCGGACAGCTACTGCTCTGATGGCAAATGTACAGACTCAGCACAGAAGATGCTGACGTTATTTGGCTCAAGCAATGCATGTGAACAGACATTCAGCGTAATGAACATCTTCAAAGCCCGTCATCGAGCCAAGTTAACTAACCAACACCTATTTCTTAGGCTTTCTGGTAAGAAGTTTGGCAGCCTTCAGCGACTAATTTCATTGTTTTAACTTCATCTATCAGGAGTGAGCACACCTGACGACGTCACCATTGGTTGAGCGGTGTGCTTCTTCGCTGTGATTGGTGTTTTATTCCCCGTGTTTTCAGCTGATCTGCATCTCTCTTACGGGGATTGAACACCGCTAACGAAAGGGAATGTCTCCTGTTACTATCGTAACCTATATTGCCTAAGAGTAGGATTCAGGACATGAATATAACGTTTCGCGTTCGCGTTTGTCTAGCAGGGCAGAGTTCAGTTGTGATTTAGAATTTTTTCAAATGGCCGCATTTATGTTATTTAAATTGTTTGTCAGTCAGAGCTGCATCGCGCGGTTATCCCGTAAGGGTTTCAGAAATGATGTGAAGGGATGGAGTTCAGATCTGTCCTGAGAATCGCCAATACAAAACTAACTCCAGACTTGGATGCACTTGCAAAAAAAGATCAACAACACTGTTCCCACTGAAACTTAATTGGAGTTTATCTATTGTGTTATTAAATCGATACATTTGGAAAACAATTTATCAATGAACCCTGATGTTTTGGTGCATGTTAAAGGCCAAATATTTTCATGTAATGGTTTTTACATTTGATTTATATTAGTTCACACAGAAACACAATCCTTCTATTCTGGCCTGGCCCCTCTGTCAAATTTTTGAAAAATCTAAAATATTCTATGGGATATCTAGGTGAAAGTTGAATTTGAGTTGGAATTAATCTGATCTTTTCTTATAGATTTTTATTATTTCATGCCCACCCATACTCCCATTTGCTAATGAAGATAATGTGAGTATGGATGTGCATGAATCTATTTACTTTTTTTCTATTTGCAAAATGTTGGACTTTGTTAGGTCACTATCTTTATTTTGACCCATAAAAAGATGATTGAAACAACTAAAATTTTGTGTTTCATAAGATCAAAAGTCCCTTTATTAAAACACTTTTTCTGATTTAACACATCCTTACAGGTGGCAGATAAATACTTATTTTCTTACATTCAGTTCTAAGAGCACTCATTGCGAGCAGAGCCATAGACATAAATTACTTTAGATATAAAGGGAGGCACACAACAAATATGTAGCTGCAATCATCGTTCCTTGTACCAGACAAAGTGCTCTAATTAAATCTAATTAGTTCTTTTTATCCATCCATTTCACACATGTTTAAAGTGGATATAATGGTGTGATATGGTATTAGATGTGTTGCAGAACTTGGCTTTATGGACCCTTAAACTTGGCAAACAGACCTACTGTTCATTCATTGGAAAATGTAGAGTACTTTTAGGAAGCTTAGCAGCCTGTTTTTCCAATGAGCCTATTAAATTAATTATTAACTATTATTTTAAAGAAATTACTATTACTTTTATAATTTTAATTTTTGTATTCTGCATATGACTGATCATCCTCATGTTCTGTCAGAAGGAATAACCATCTGCCTGTCAAACTGCACTCATCCCTCTGTCCTCCACTTTTAATGCACCCATTCACTAGACATCATGTCCTGTGAGGCAGCCATAAGCTGGCTGTTTCACACTTCCCTTCAGATTTCAGACAGCCTGTTCGTGCTAATGTAAAGTCAGCATGGAGTCATGAGCAATGTTAAGCTCGAGACATGATGTTCAAAGGCACACTGACCCTATCAGCAACCACAACAACTGGCTCTGTGAATTTGTACTATTTTTGTGAACATTTTCTGCTTTTCCTTTCGGCCACTATAAGCTTGTTCAGGCTTATGCCAGAGTAAGAGACGTGTCTCCAGAGAAACTGTGAAATATTCAAAACTCTGTCTAATGATGCAGGACAGCCAGAGGAATGTCATGCAGTTGCTGTCTCATCAAATTCAGTGTCAATAGATTCTCCCAGCTTCCTTTCTGATGTACTAGACATCAATCAGCTCAACATTAAGGATTGAAATTTTGGATACTTTCACAAGAAGCTTTGCTCCATTCATCACAAATGCTGACACATACATTTGTGTGAAAAAAAAAAAAGTTTCTTATATGTTTCAAATCATCATCATCATCATAAAAATAAAAATAAAATAAATAGTAGTCAAAGATGACACAAGCAATCACAAAATGCAGTTTTTAAATGAAGTTTGTTATTACTAAGGGTAAAAAAAATCCAAACTTACAGGACCCTATGTGAAAACATGCTCCCCCCCCTAAACCTAATGACTGATTGGGACTTATACTGTTTGCTATAACTTGCAAGTATTTTACAGTGCTGTTCAGGAATTTCGGCCCACTCATCTTGGCAGAATTGTTGTAATTCAGCCACATTGGAGGGTTTTTGAGCATGCACTACCTTTTTCAAGGTCATGCAACAGCATCTCAGAATTCAGGTCAGGATTTTGACTAGGTCACTCCAAAGTCTTCATTTTGTTTTTCTTCAGCCATTCAGAGGTGCTGGGGTGTTTTGGATCATTGCCCTGCTGCTGAACCACGGGTCACAAACAGATGGCTGGTCATTCTTCTTCAGGCCTTTTAAATAGACAGCAGAATTAATAGTTCCATTTATCACAGCAAGTCTTCCAGGTCCCGAAACAGCTAAACAGCCCCAGATCATCATAATACCACCACCATATTTTACTGTATGTATGATGTTCTTTTTATAAAATGGGGTGTTACTTTTATGCCAGATGTAATGGGACACACACCTTCCAAAACCTTTTTTTCTTCAATACTGACCCTAACTGCGGCAAGAGAGGACTGCAGCTCTTTAGATGTTGTTGTGTTTTTTTGTTTTTTTTTGTGACCTCTATGATGAGTTGTCGCTGTGCTTAAAGTAATTTGGGGGGGCCGGCCACTCAAAGCTTTAGCTTTATGGCTTTTTAACCTTTTCAAAACTAATAGATCTCAAGTACGTTCTTTCTCATTTGTTCCTGAATTTCTTTGGACCTCGGCATGATGTCTAGCTTTTGAAGTCTTTTGAAGTCAGGCACATCCTATTTAAGTGATTTTTTTTTATTTTATTTAGAACAGGTGTGGCAGTAATACGGCCTGGCTGTGGCTAGAGAAAATCAACTCAGGTGTGATAAACCACAATTAAATTATGCTTTAACAGGTGGGACAAAACCTTTTTCACTCAAGACCATGTAGTTTTGGATTTTGTTTTCCCTTAATAATAACAATATTCATTTAAAAACTGCATTTTGTGTTTGCTTGTGATAATATTTAAATTAGTTTGCTGATCTGAAACATTTAAGTGTGATAAACACGCAAACAATTAAGGAATCAAGAGTCAACTCTTTTTCACACCACTGTGTAAAATATATATATATCTGCCGCTGCTGTTCTTTACTGAAAGGATAATTTTTATTTCTGAGTTAGTTTAAGTCTGAGTTAAAGGAAAGATGTTTTCCTGAGGACAGGCGACGAGACGCTGCGTCTCCTAGGGGTTGCTTTGTGGAATACCTCTTGTATTACACGTCTGAAGCATTAATCCAACCATGACAATGAACTTGACAGTGGCTAGCAAACATTGGCCTGAAAATGCTGCCTCAAATGAATCTTCAGAATACATGACAGTGATTAAAATTCAAGCCTTTATTCAGAAATATTTTGTTGTTTGGTTGATATATGTGTTCAATTATGGGATGGATCATGATACAATTTGAGCTATTGACAACATAAATTCTGAACATAAATTCATTTCACATGATTTGGATTAAAAATGTATTTATAATGTGTTATGTGTATGCCAGGTTGAAGAGATGTGTTTTCAGTCTAGATTTAAACTGACAGAGTGTGTCTGCTTCCCAAACTGTAATAGGAAGACTGTTCCAGAGTTTAGGAACTAAATAGGAAAAGGATCGACTGCCAGCAGTTGACTTTGATATTCTAGGTATTATAAGCTGGTCAGTATTTTGGGATCACAATAGACGTGAAGGACTATAATGTGTTAAGAGATCGCTCAAGTTCTGGGGAGCTAAATCATTTAATGCTTTGTAAGTAATTAACAAGATTTTAAAATGTATTCGGTGATTAATAGGTAGCCTGTGCAGGTTTGACAGAACTGGGGTAATATGCTCATACTTCCTGGTTCTAGTAAGAACTCGAGCTGCTGCATTTTGGACCAGTTGGAATTTTTTTATTAAACGTACAGGACAACCACCTAGTAGAGCATCACAATAATCTAGCCTTGAACTCATGAACGAATAAACTAACTTTTCCGCATTTGTCTTTGATAGCATATGTCGCAATTTAGATATATTTTTAAGATGGAAGAACGCCGTTTTACAGATGCTAGAGACATGCCTTTCAAATGAAAGATTGGTATCAAAGAGCACACCCAGGTTTCTAACTGACAACGAAGACTTGACAGAGCAGCCATAGAGTGTTAGGCAGTAGTCTAGATTATTATGTGCTGAACTTTTTGGTCTAATAATTAGAATCTCTGTTTTTTCAGAATTAAGCAGTAGAAAGTTATTAGTCATCCAATTTTTTATATCAGTTATGCATTCTGTTAATTTAGTGAATTTGTTCGTTTCATCAGGATGAGAAGAAATATAGAGCTGAGTATCATCAGCGTAACAATGAAAGCTAATGCCATGCTTCCTAATAACTGCACCCAAAGGAAGCATGTACAGGGTGAAAAGCAATGGTCCTAGTTCTGAACCTTGAGGAACTCCATACTGAACCCGTGACCGATATGACATCTCCTCATTTACTGCTACATACTGATAACGGTCAGATAAGTATGACTTGAACCAGGCTAATGCAACTCCACTAATGCCAACATAATTTTCAAGTCTATTCAGAAGGATTTTGTGGTCAATTGTATTGAATGCAGCACTAAGGTCCAGTAACACTAACAGAGAGATACAACCACGATCGGATGATAAGAGCAAATCATTTGTAACTCTAATGAGAGCAGTCTCAGTACTATGATATGGTCTAAATCCTGACTGGAAATCCTCGTAGATGCTGTTTCTTTCTAGAAAGGAACATAGTTGTGAAGATATTGCCTTTTCTAGAATCTTTGACAAGAAAGGTAGATTCGATATCGGCCTGTAATTATCTAATACTGTAGGATCAAGTTGTGGTTTTTTAATAAGCGGTTTAATTACAGCCAGCTTAAAGGTTTTTGGTACGTATCCTAATGACAAAGAAGAATTAATTATATTAAGAATAGGATCTATGATTTCTGGAAGCATCTCTTTCAGTAGCTTAGTTGGTATTGGGTCTAGCATACATGTTGTTGATTTTGATGATTTAATGAGTTTAGACAATTCTTCCTCCCCAATAGCAATGAAGGATTGGAATTTTTCTTCAGGGACACTAAAATTTACTGTATTTTGTGATAATGTAGTAGACCGTTGCATGGTTATAATTTTCTCTCTAATATTGTGAATTTTGCAAGTAAAGAAGTCCATGAAGTCATTACTGCTGTGCTGTTTTAAAGCATCTGGGGTTGAGGCTTTATTTATTGTTAGTTTAGTCACTGTATCAAATAAATACTTAGGGTTTTATTTGTTTTCTTCTAAGAGGGTAGAAAAGTAAGCAGATCTAGCTGATTTTAAGGCCTTTCTGAATGCAATAGAGCTGTCTTTACATGAAATGCGAAAAACCTCAAGCTTAGTTTTTTTCCAGCTCCGCTCCATTTTTCTGGCTGCTCTCTTGAGGGCCCGGGTGTGCTCGTTGTACCACGGTGTTGGACTATTTTCTTTAATCTTCTTTAAGCGTAACGGAGCAACAGTGTCTAAAGTGCTGGAAAAGAAAGAGTAAATAGTTTCTGTTACAACATCAAGTTCTTCTAGGCTATCTGGGATGTTTAGTAGATCAAACTGATCAGGAAGATTATTTATAAAGCTATCTTTTGTGTTAGGAGTGATAGTTCTACTATATTAATAACAGGGAGTTATTTGAGTTTTTCGACTTTGGCTAATGGTAATCCACACGCAACTGAGTAATGATCTGAGATGTCATTGCTCTGCTGCAGAATATGAACAGTATGATTACGAGAATGAGTGGGTCCTGATACATGTTGTGTAACTCCAATAGAGATTAAAATATCTCTAAATACCAATCCCAATGCGTCTTTTTCTTTATCTACATGGATATTAAAATCACAGACAATTATGACTTTATCTGCATACATTATTAAGTCTGAGAGAAAAATCAGCAAATTTTTGATGAAGTCTGTATGGTGCTCTGGTAGCCTGTATAGAACAGCCAGCACAAAAGTTAAACAGGAATTATTACTTGCACTAGATAATTTTACATTAAGGACCATCACTTCAAAATAATTATATTTCAAATTAGACCTTTGAGCAGTACTGATCGTGTTACTATAAATTACAGCAACACCTCCTCCTTTACCTTTCTGACGAGGCTCATGTTTATAATCAGAATCAGAATCAGAAAGAGCTTTATTGCCAAGTGTGCTTGCACACACAAGGAATTTGTCTTGGTGTTGAAGCTTCCAGTTCACATATACAACACAACATGAGTTCACATAGCAAATAACAATAACAATACATAACATACACAGTACATGTGGTCACATGCTGGGATTTTTTGTATGGAGTGGGAGAGGGAATAGGTAAGGACAGAATGTCAGCCATAACATCCGTCTGCATTGTTTTTCTTTCCCTGCGCTCTGCCCAGCATTTAATCTCTTATTAATTCAACTGTTCAAGAGTGAAATAGCCTTTGGAAAGAAACTGTTCCTGTGCCGAGATGTTCTAGTGGCCAGTGATCGGAGTCGCCGTCCTGACGGTAACAGTTCAAACAGGGTGTTTCCAGGGTGAGCAGAGTCTGTGATGATTTTACCTGCTCTCTTTTTCACTCTGGAAGAGTACAGGTCCTGGAGGGCTGGCAGGGAAGCACCAATAATCCTCTCTGCAGTCCGGATTGTGCGATGTAGTCTCCCGATGTCAGATTTGGTAGCTGAACAAAACCAGACAGTGATGGAGGTGCACAAAACTGACTCAATGACGGCCGAGTAGAACTGTATCAGCAGCTCCTTTGGGAGGTTGAGCTTCCTCAGCTGACGAAGGAAGTACAGTCTCTGCTGGGCCTTTTTTTACAATGGAGTCAATGTGATTGTTCCACTTCAGGTCCTGAGAGATGGTGGTGCCCAGGAACCTGAATGACTCCACTGCTGCCACTGTGCTGTTCATGATGGTGAGTGGAAGTAGAGCAGGGCTGTTCCTCCTGAAGTCCACTATCATCTCCACCGTTTTGAGCGTGTTGAGCTCAAGGTTGTTATAACTGCACCAGACAGCCAGTTGTTCAACCTCCAGTCTGTAAGCAGACTCGTCACCATTTCGGATGAGGCCAATGACGGTGGTGTCGTCTGCAAATTTCAGGAGTTTCACAGAAGGGTCTTTAGAAGTGCAGTCATTGGTGTACAGGGAGAAGAGCAGTGGGGAGAGAACACATCCCTGGGGGGCGCCAATGCTGGTAGTGAGAGACCTGGATGTGAGTTTCCCCAGTCTCACTCGCTGTTGCCGGTCTGTCAGGAAGCTGGTGATCCACTGACAGATTGAGGATGGCAAGGAGAGTTGGGTCAGTTTAGCTGTAAGAAGATCAGGCATGATGGTGTTGAAGGCCGAGCTGAAGTCCACAAATAAGATCCTTGCATAAGTCCCAGGTCTGTCAAGATGTTGCAGGATATAATGCAGTCCCATGTTGACTGCATCATCCACAGACCTGTTTGCTCTGTAGGCAAATTGGAGAGGATCCAGCAAGGGTCTAGTGATGTCCTTCAGGTGGGCCAGAACCAGTCTCTCAAATGACTTCATGACCACAGATGTGATGTCGACGGCCTCAGGGGTTGCAAAAAAAAAGCATTGAGATAACCATTTATCGAGAGAACCCATATAACATATACAGTAGACCCCGACTTACAAAATTAATCCGTTCCGAGGTTGGCTTCGTAAGTTGATCTTTTTGTAAATCGGTCAGGCTTTTACATGTAAATTGCCTAATCCGTTGCAAGCCCTACGA
This sequence comes from Rhodeus uyekii, assembly GCA_037043235.1. Taxonomy (NCBI): domain Eukaryota; kingdom Metazoa; phylum Chordata; class Actinopteri; order Cypriniformes; family Acheilognathidae; genus Rhodeus; species Rhodeus uyekii. The sequence goes on along the minus strand of JAWRVZ010000260.1, from coordinate 378,321 downwards.
AAACACCCAATTTAATTTTATAATAAAGCTATGCTTGTTCAGTATGGTATGACAAGCGCATCCCAGCTTCGTACTTCTCAATTATCTCCCTTTTCGTCTCCATGGAGAGCATCCTCTTCTCTTTCACTTTCACTTTCACTTTTATCGTGAAATGAAATGGGAGAGGAATGCCGCGACGCAGAGGCTGGTGGGAGCGATGCTGACCAATAGGAGAGCAGGATGCTGCAGCAAAAGCTAGCGTCAGAGCTGGGAGCAGTGTTGCCAGATTGGGCGGGTTTCAAGTGGGTTTTAAGATGTAGTTGGGCTGGAAATCTTCAGTCCAATCTGGCAACACTGGCCTTGAGACAGCCAAGGGGAGAGCGGGACAATTGGTACGCGTTTCCGGGTCAGTGGTGCGCAGATTTCAAAACAAAACTCGGAAATCGTCTTTCGTTTTTCCGCATCTCGATCATTTTGTCACTACTCGGGCGCAAAAAAAAAAAAAAAAAAAAAAAAAAAACGAAATCTTTTATCGTACGTTGAACTTTTCGTACGTAGAGCGTTTCGTAAGTCGGGGTTCTACTGTATTACTGTAACAGAGGGGTGACTCACAGGCAGGGATCCAAACGCAATGTCCTTATTAAGAATTGTCAATAATCCAGGCAGGGGTCACAAAGGCAGGCAGACAGTAGCAGAAACGTGGTACAGGCGGTGGTCAAGACAGGCGGCAGACAATCATAGGCGTTAATCCAGGCACAGGTCAGGGCAGGCAGAACAGAATCAGATAACGGGTAACAGGCAGAAATGGCAACAGGCATACAAGACAGGATAAATAACGCTCAGACTGATAGCTACGGCAAAACCAAGACCTCACGGTGAGTGTGTGTGTGAAGCAGTCTTTTATAGTACATGAGATGGGTGACAGCTGGTGAGAACAAACAATCCTAATCGGGTCCAGCTGGTGTGTGTGATCAGTCCAGTGTGATGGTTGCTGGGAAATGTAGTGTGTAGTGAAGTGTCAGTATAAGTGAGTGAGCTCCTTCTGGTGGCCATGGAGGGGAGCGCAGAGCTCATATCATAACAATTACATCTTACCAATTTTTTGTATTGAATTGAAATATGAAATAATTACAGTATAGTATTCATAAATGTATATACTGGTTAATCAGGGAATTGCGTAGAGATAGAAAATTGATCCTAGGACCTGCATTTCTGCTTAGCCGTACGGATGTACAATTTAAAGTTAAAAATGAAATCTGCTTGAAAAGCATGAAAAGCAGCACAATGTGCCATCACTCACAGCTCTGATGTGGTCCCTTAATAAACCAAAGCAATCTACACCAGATACACACAGTTGTCTGCCTTGAATTAGAGTTTTAGTTGAGCATGCACATGGTGCATCAACTCATAAACACTCGGAAACTCTCTCTCTCTCTCTCTCTCTCTCTCTTCTGTTGTTTTTCCATACTCACAAAACACTGTTGTCTTCTTTTTCTCACACTGTGTCCTCTCTCCTCTCAAGCATCCACATTTCAACCCACACACATACATGACGTCTGCCCAATGCATTTTCATCCTCATGCTTGAGTCTGTAGTGATCTGTTATGCGAACCCTCTATTTTACACTATTTTAACCCTAATATAAAGTATTGATGATAGTGACAGCAAGTATCCAAAATGCTTCTGAAATCTTTGGATGAAGCCATCACTAAAATTGCTTTCAGACCCCACATAAAAAGCAACATCATTACCACTTTCAAGGCCCAGCAATTTAGTAAAGACATTGTTAAAATAGTCAATGTGACTACAGTTTTCAACCTTAACAGCTCAGTTTTAACTTAAGATAATTTTTGTGCATAAAAAAGACTTTTATTCAACACATTTTTATCTTCTTTCTCAGTCAATACATATTGTTTCAAAGCAGCAAAAATGGCAATTAACTCATCACAGATTGCTTTACAAAAACAGCATCTCTATAAGAAAGTTCTTGTCCAGCTTAAGTAAGATTTATTAATTAATTGATTAATGTATTAATTTTATTAATAAATTAATTCTTAGGTAATTAGCCATGGTGAACTGAAAACAGAAAACTTTTTTATGCTTTCTGATTGCTCCCTCACATGATAAAAGTGTTTTGGTAGCCTGAGAACGCAAACCTGCAAGCTATCATCTCCATGGAAACCCCAAAAATGTGAATCCTAGAAAACAGTGAGGGCATGCACATATAAATTACATGTTTAGTCTATTGGCATACATGTTTGAATATGTATGTGCAAAGGCTTGTCGTCTTTCTTTAAAAAGTGACATTTTTAGTCATTTCCACGGATCTGTGTCATAATGTTTTCATCTGTACAGAGAAAAAAAAAAACATTTGTTGAGACAAAAAAGAAAACTTTTGTGACTTGATGCAGAGGATAGTCTAGTTGGCACGGTCTCTGCTGACACTTCAGAACTGCGTTGTGGTCATATCTAAGTACAGGTCCTTCTTCTGATCTAAATAAGGCCCTGGGGCTTCATGTACTAAGACTTGCGTTGAATTCATACTAAATCATTACGTACAGACAAAGCTGTGAATGTGCGAACGCACAAAAAAATCCAGATGTATCAATCTCTGCGTACGAAGGATCCCACGCATATTCTCTTTGTACATCCCGATTAACGTAAAATAGAGGTTAATTTGATTAAACTCCTCCCTTAATTAAACTGATTAAAAAGGTAATGAGTCCGCTTGGTCAAAAGAAAGCAGTAAGAAAATGGCTAAAGCAAGCAGCACAAAAACGAAACTTTACAGAAAGTGAATTGGAGGTGCTACTATCGGAGGTAGAAATTAGAGAAAAAAAATATATTTGGAACGTTGTCCTCTGGAATTAATAACACAAGGAAAAAAATGTGAGTGGGGGAGTTTGGCTGATGCCGTCAATGCGGTTGGATCTGAAAGTTGCATTGTAAATGATCTTAAAAAGAAATGGTCAGATAATTGTCTTTAGAGGATAACCGCGGTCTCCGGAAGGGTTGTTGTATAATTAAATGCAAATAAATAAAAATAAAAAGTACTATTAGATAGAACCTATCTTTAAATGCATCACTCACCAAGAAGCCACCCATCAGCTACCAGCTATCACCCAACCATGCTGTTTGTAAAGGTGTATGAATCATGACACAGGCCACCTTGCCACAATATTTGTTAGGCGCATTTGTTGTACAGTCCTGTTTAATGCATGTACTTACTATAATAGTTACTTACTAACCCTAAAGCTAATCCTAAATTTAGCTTTAACACATATTATCCAAAATTATAACTTACCTTGCGTTACTCAGTACAGGCTTGTCTATGCACGTGGTACATAAACCATAATTGCTCATGCTGTTACATCAAGAGCAACTGCAAGCAAAACAGAAGAAAATCAAGTTTCTTGCTTCCAGAAAAAACAATTTCAGGCACAAAATCTACTTTGATGCTATAAAAAAAAAGTGTGAGTTATATGTTGCCTTGCATCTATTTTGTCAGAATATAAGGCTAATTTTTGAAAAATGCATAAGCATAAGCACACATACTCAGACCAAACCTTTAACGACCAGAGCAGAAATATTTAAACCACAGTTCATTTGAATTTTTACCATCCCTTGAACTAATTTCATGGCTGATCTGCTCAGCTTTTCAACGCAACAGGCCAATTCTTCCTAGACAAGAGAACCCTGCACTGAGTGCCCACAGAGAGAATCTTGGGGTTTCAACTGGTATTGTCATCATTTAACGGGTCAAGAGCAAATTGAAATATGCAGTAAGCCCTCCGCACATCCACTAATTAAAACTTAATATAGGTTTTAAAATTCATAAGTATTCTTGGAAGTGATTCTGTAGGTAAATGCAGTCTTAAAAACGTATTCATGTCAGGGTTCTGCCACATTCGGTCTAGTAGTCATTTCTTGGTTTTGTGGCAGAGCTCTGACACTACCGTTATGTCTCGTGTTTGGTGTGTGTGCGCACGGCGTCGAGGATTCGAGCCGCGCGCGCTTGTCTGTGATGTCTTTCGTACGAGTTATGATGTCCGGTCCCGATACTTGGGTCTGGTTCAGTTTCGGTTTTGGATCGGGATTCGGGCATTCATAACTCGTGTGTGTTAGTCCTTGTCGTGAGCTCGTGAGAACTCGTTCTTGCGAGCTCTACGTTATGTGAGTGGGCGCGGTTTCAAGCCTTGCGCGAGCCGCGCCTCCTCTCGTCCGTGTGTTTATGTTTGGCACGCGGTTCGCATCCAATCGGCCGCGTGCTTTGTTTTCTGTCACGCGCAGTTTGGCTGTCGCCAGCTGCACGTCGTCTTTGTCTCGTCAATGTGTAACCCTCCCACCTTGTTTCCCTGTTTTAGTTTGATTTGTTCCCAGCCGTGTCTCATTCAATTACCATCCCTCATGTGTGTATTTAATCCATCCGTGTCTGTTGTCTTGTGCTGGTTTCTCGTCGGTTATAGGTTGTGTTCATGTTCCTGTGTCTAGTGTCTAGTATCAAGTTCAAGTCCTAGTCTAGTCTTGTTTTCCCCCACGGGGTGGTTTTTGTTCAAGTTTTGGTTTTCTTTTATTATAATAAAATCCCCATGCCTCTGCATCCTTGAGTCCTCACATCTTCAATCAACGCAACCCTGACAATTCACTCCAATGACATTATGCAAAGTCATAGACACTAACTCACACATGGATATGCTGTGAAGGGAAGGGAAGCATTATATTTTGAGGAGCGAGATCATGACTCAGTGTTGATATTAAAACCCAGTAAGTTCAATTTGAATTAGAGTGGGATGCTGCTGTATTCAAACCCACTGAGATGACGACAGTTCTTTTTGACAATAATAACTTTAGTTATAATTCTACAATCATTTTCAACAGGGATGAAGACGACACAATAGCTTTATTGGTGGAGAGGAGACAGAGTGATGAAGCCAATCAGAGAAGGGGGTGGTTAGGAAGCCATGATGGACAAATATGGCCAGGATGCCGGGGTTACACCCCTACTCTTGCGAAAGACGTCCTGGGATTTTTAATGACCACAGAGAGTCAAGACCTCGGTTTAACGTCTCATCCGAAAGACAGTGCCCATCCGAAAGACGGTGTCCCCGTCACTATACTGGGGCGGTAGGACCCACATAGACCCAGAGCACCCCCTGCTGGCCTCCTAACACCACTTCCAGCAGCAATCAAGTCCAATATCAATCAAGTCATATGTATCAATGAAAGGTGGTTGAAGAAGATGCAAATCTAGAAGCATGTATTCAACATCTGTACAACCATTACTGGTGCTCCACAGGGATGTTATTTCCCTACTTCTCTTCTCCCTCTACACCAATGACTGCAAAGTCTCAACTGTTTCCTCTCTCAAGTCAAATGTGGCTCAGTTATGAGAGAGGAAGTGCTGCAGGTCTCTGGCAGCAAGAAGTATAGGCAAGACAAGTCATATTCAGAAGAATTGTTCATGTTCTTCAATATTCTGTTTATGTTCAGGACAGTTCATGTTCAGAAGAACCCATTGAAGTTAAAGAACTGTCAATAATAACGTTTGAGAATTGTTTTTTGGTTTTTGTGGAATAATTGATGCGGCCCTGCCTCACCCAAACTCTGCCTCCTGCGACCCCCAGCTAATTTGAGTTTGAGACCCCTGCTCTACAGAGAGCACCAGAACAGTTAGGCACAAGAAAAGTTCATCCACCTAATAAGCCGTTAAATGCCACTGGTCAATGAATATGTAAAATACACAACCCTATTTATACTCAAGTTTATTTAGCACACCATACATTCACATTGCCTTGCATTATATATTACAATGGTATTACAATGGTGAACTGCGGTCTAGCTCCAGACCCCGGATTTGGTTCCCTCTGGACTATGGGAAACAATTGCACCATTTTACCATTTCTACAGATTAAAGTTTAAAACAGAGAGGGACAAAATAAAAAATAAAACAAAATGTTTACAAAATAAAATAAAACAGAAAGGTATAAACGACAATCGCTCAGGGTTGTTTACGGTAATGATCTTTTGGCACTATATCTTCTAATATTTTATCTTGAGAAAAACACGCTTCATCAAATGACTCAGAGTGTTTAACTATGCATTAAATAAGCAATAAAATCAATTTAGCTTTTATATTTGATTAGATATAATGAATCTGTGCAGACTGAGAAAATTACACATTTGCCATTAATCAATGTATATTCATTTTATGTATGCAAAGCTCCATTCAGACTATTAAGAGCGGTAGCTGTTGTGTTACAGAATGGCATAATAAAAACATAAACTGATGAAGCTCTTGATGATTTGATTAAATTATTTTGTGTCTGATGGCATTGATGAATGAGGATCAGGTAGCATTTTACAAATCATATGTTTACTTTCTGTCAAGTGGAATTAACTTTCTTAAGCCTTCTTTACCAAAAAAATTAAATCCATACATGCATTGAACCAAGTTAAATCAGGGTTAAACATGTCTTTCTGTGGTGTAATTATTTATTGTTCTACAGCTACAGTTCTAATACTTTTAGTTTATATTTTTAGTTCTAATACACTTATACTTTTTTTCTGGCAAGGACTCTTAGTGTATGGATAGGAGTGAATAAATAAGGAATAGAAAACAACAGGCAGTGCACATTTTAAAGTGCATTAACATGTATTTATTCAGTGTATTAACATGTATTTACACACACACACAGAGAGAGAGAGAGAGAGAGAGAGAGAGAGAGAGAGAGAGGGAAATGGCTCTGTGATTATGGACTATTTGCACTTAGAGATATTGAGGCACATACACACAGTTTGTCTTTATCTCAACAAGCTTCTCTCAATGATTCTTCAACTGTCACTTAATGTGATGAATGGATATATATATATATATATATATATATATATATATATATATATATATATATATATATATATACAGTTTTATGCAAAAGTTTAGGCACCGTTCTGAGGCTGCATGATAATCTGCTCAATCTTTTTAAGTAAAGATCCTAGCGATATGTCATTTAGTTTCTAGAGAAAGCTTGATAAAGCAATGTTTTACAGACCAAAATTCTTAGTGTAGATTCTTAGTGTAGACAGCTCAATGGATGGGATGAAAAAATTTGGTGGTGGGTCCATCATGCTATGGGGCTGTGTGGCAAGCACAGGTACTGGAAACCTTGTCAAAGTTGAGGGTCGAATGGATTCCATCCAGTATCAGTAGATTCTTAAGAACAATGTTCAAGAATCAGTCAAGAGCATGAAGTTACGCCAGGGTTGGTTGTTTCAGCGGGATAATGATCCAAAGCATTGCTCCAAATCTACCAATGAATTCATGGTCAGACACAGATACAATGTTCTAGAATGGCCATAGCAGTCCCCAGACTTGAATATCATGGAAAATCTATGGAATGATTTGAAGTGGGCTGTCTATACTTGGAAACTATCAAACCTGACTGAACTGGAGACATTTTGCAAGGAAGAATGGTCCAAAATACCTGCAACCAGAATCCAGGGACTTCTCAGGGGCTATAAGAAGCGACTTCAGGCTGTTATTTCAGCAAAAGGGGGCTCTGCTAAATATTGGGGTGCCCACATTTTTGCACCCGTCTGTTTTTGTAATGACTCAAATTGTGTTGTTTCTGTTGATTCAATAAATGTTATTTTAGAACTGAAATGTTACTGTTTTCATAAGGTATAAATTATATCGAAATGAAGTTGTGGCTTTGAAAGCCCAGCAGATTATAAACTGAAATAACGATAATGATTAGGGGTGCCCAAACCTTTGCATAAAACTGTATACATTAATACCTCAATTTACGAGCGACTTGGTATTCGAGCAAATCGGTGTACAAGTGTTACGCTCTTGGTGTGCGCTGGTGTGCGATGCAGAGAAACTCGGGCGGAGACAGGATACAAACCAATACACTTTATTTATAAATGAAAACAAAAGGCACGCAAGGGTGCAAACTCTGACTCGAAGGGAGGATCCAAAACATCCACACACGAAACACGACCATTGACATTCACCGACAAGGGAAACATGAGGGTAATTGAAGCACGAGGGCAAATGGGAAACAGCTGTCATAATTAACAGGGCAATGACTAACAAGACAGGCGTGGGAAGGAATGGGGAGACACGGGGAAACCCGGAAGGGCTAGACGTGACATGCATGGAGGGTCAAATTGGTATACGAGCATTGTATTGGTGTACGAGTAAAATTTCCCCTCACCCACGCGCATTTTTTGTGTGCAAAAAATCCTATCGCTCAGCATCATCGCTCGCATTTTTACTGGAAATATCCTAAACACAGCCTCTCACAACACAGTCACGCGTTCCAACCCCTTTATCACCCCTTCACTCGTTCATTCTCTCAGCGTCTTGGTTTGGCTGCATCATTCACCACAGTGATACTTTTATAAGTGATTTACAGCGGTTTTACCTCCTGTTGTTAACATTGATTAATTGTGATCGCTATTGTTCACGTAGTGAAATATACACGTACAGTACCTCTAAGCAGTAACTGTCACGGTTCATGAATTCATTGTCTCCTAGTTCCCGTCTCCCGTCTCCTATGTTCCACGACTTTCACTCTGGATTATCACTTCGTTTGTTTTCTTTACTATTATAATAAATTCACTAATTTGCACTTGAATCCTTGCTTTCCCCGCTCCCCCCTCCACCCTCCTCTAGTCTCCTCCACCCACGCTGCTCAAAGCTGAAGTGCATTACAGTAAATTGTCAAGTATTTTTAGAGTTTAATTGTCAATTATTAATTAGTACTTATATGAGATCTTAATGGTTATAATTTTAACTGCAATCAATAGGGTAAAACCAGACAAATATTTAAAATGGGCATTTGTGGTCATGTGGAACGAATAGATTGATTTTTAGTGCGTTCTTATGGGGAAATTTGTTTTGGTGTACGAGCATTTTGGTTTACGAGCTTGCTCTTGGGACGAATTAAATTCGTAAACCGAGGTATTACTGTGTATATATATATATATATATATATATATATATATATATATATAATTTATATATATATGAGAGAGAGAGGGAGGAAGATATAGAGGACCTGTTAGTTTTTCCTCAACAGCTAATTAGCAAATTTCCCCTCCAGAAGTACAAAATGTTGTGTCCTGTTCTTCTTTTAGCGGAGTTTTTCCTGGGGTCTCAGGCGAGAAAGGTGCATTCCCTAACCGCTCTTTTTTTTCCCTTCGTTCAAAAAAAAAAATGCCGTGTACACGGCATCGGCGCAAGAAATCTCAGCGTCCACACGAGAACACCGAAACCGACTGAGAACGGTGTAGTATAAATGCCAGACCAGTATGGGGTGCTGTAATTCTGCCACAGATACACACTATACACGGAGAAGAAGAGTTTGAGCATGCGCACAACCTTGCGCGCTGAATGCGCTGAATATTTACAGACGTGCACTGCTGCAACATGACACGGAGTGACTGCCCTGTTGCATTGTAATTCTTGATTTTATGTTTGCCCTGCACTACATGTTGTGTTTTGCGCACTGCTGCACTTTATACCTGTTTTTTCAGGTTCATTTTAATTGTTCTATTTTCCAATAAAAACCAGTTCTTGATTTTTTGCTCTCATTTATTTTCACTTGACATTCAATACAACACTTTCAAAATAAACATTAGTACATTTTCAAAAAGGTAAATACTGTAAAAAAAAAACTGAACAAAACTTGATGGCCAGCATTTTTAAGGGTCAAGGTACTTTGTGAGTACTCTCCTCACTCTCTTTCCCTCTCCCTCGTTACAGTCTGTGAAGCCTTTTCAGTGCAGTATATCTGGCTTTGAGACGAACAAAAGCACACTCATGTCCACAATCTGTTTTTTCAGAGGAGGGATCTGGCCAGTCTTAAAGTACAGGTTGAGCTTTGAATTAGCAAAAACCTGTGCACCGTGTACACTCCTGGGCCACTTTATCACAACATCCATAAATCTGTACTTATAATCACAGACCGCCTGTACATTGATAGAATGTTTGCCTTTCCTGTTGATGTAGTCCATCGAGTTGGCAGACAGCTGCTTGATTTCTATGTGTGTGCCGTCGACCGCTCCCAAACACTGTGGCATGCCACGAGCACGATGGAAACGCAAAACCAGATCCTCAGCCTCGGACTCCGTAAAAGGCAACTTTATGTACTTTTAGCTGTCCTGCAGCACGAGCACAATCATGTAGTCCGCCATTACTGTAGGTGCTGTTACGTGTGACGCAGCCGACACGTGATGTGATGACATAATTGTTCTCACAAAAGACGCGGATTGGCCGTCCACACGAGAACGCAAGGGTGTCGTTCTCAGATCTTTCCACTTTAGGACCTGTTCTCCAAAGACAGCGGATTCAGTCACCCAGAACACCGGATCCGTGTGGGCGCAACGCCAATCCGATACGAAATGTATGCGGTTACAGTGATTCGCGTTCGCCCGTGTGGACGGGCCCTCATTTATAAAGCGTGCGTATGCACAAAACGGGGCTGGGAACGTACGTACGCCAGTTCTCACGCAAAGGTTGTGATCTATAAAAACAAACTTGACGCGAAAATTTGCGTACCAGCACGCAAACTGTGACCCATGCAGACAAACATTTTGGAGACGGAGCGCTTTTGGCCACAGCTAAGAGCTAAGGGATTGACGGTAGATTAATTAAATTGAACTTGAAAAATTGCACATATAGACCTATCCATATAAACATACAGATCACTTTCAATCCTCATTATGCGTCCTAATCATAAAACATGCATGTCCACAATACCAATTTATATAAATAAATGATAATAAATTATAAAATTAAAGTGCATCAATTTAATTGCTTTTACTTTCATTTGCTAATGATCTAAGGGTAGGCATATGGGTTTCCTAGAGCCATGCTTTTGGATCTGTGTGCTTAACTGGGGCCAACATTACAAGGCCAACTACAAGAAACCGTGCCATCCCGGTACCATCCCAAGTCAGTTTTAGGATTTTTTGGCAACCGGGAGTTACCAGCGGGAGTTAGCCGATAGGCAAGTTAACAATATGATGCTATTTTTTTTTCCTGCTCTGTTAATTTGACATAGGTCTGGGATTTCACAGCCATCACTGAACTCCTTAATGCCTGCTGTTTTGAAAGGGATTATTAAAATGTCAAATCGATACATAGAGTTTCCTTACACCATTGGGGAACAGGCCAATATCAAAAGGCAATTTGCAGCAATGTCCGGATTCCCAAATGTAATCGTCGCAATTGACTGCACTCATATTGCTATAAGGGCACCCATGAGAACGAATTAATTTATGTGAATCGAAAATATGTGCATTCCATAAATGTGCAAGTTGTTTGCGAGGCCAACATGATTTTTACAAACATTGTTGCACGATGGCCTGGTTCAACATATGACTCATTTATTGTAGTGCTCAGCAGTGTAGGGAATAGACTTCAGGCAGGTGCTGTGCGCAATGGGTGGCTTCTTGGTAAGTGAACATTTTAATAAAGGTCCGAGGTTTAATAAACTGTTTTCTAACAGTTCAAACCTAATCTAAAATGAATCCGTTATATTGGTAGGTGACAGTGGTTACCCCCTGAGACATTGGCTCCTCACACCATTTCCAAACCCTCAGATTGCCGAGCAAATGCGTTATAATGATGCCCATGCTCGTGCGCGCTCGGTAGTTTATAGAGCCATTGGCCTCCTCAAGTGTAGATGGCGTTGCCTTGATGTTTCGGGTTGTAGACTTTTATATCAAACATAAAAAGTCTGCCAGATCATCATGGTATGTGCCATTCTACACAACATGGCACAGAGGAAAGGTGTCGCTCTCCCTCCTGACCTCCCTTACCTCCAGCACGAGGAGCCTGACCCACCCCCCTCCCCAACATCAACGGCATCATCAGGGAGCAAGGATCCGCGAGGAAATAATGCAGCATTTTTGAAGGGACAAAACACAAGACAAGATCTTTTTAAGATTTTTTAACAAGATCTTTACACAATGTTGCCCAAAACAACCCTTATTTGTTTTAGCTCATCTGCAATAACTGCAATTGCATCAATAGTGTCCCTCTGTGTCTGATGGACAGCCTCCGATAACACCCGGCCACTTCCCACTGTGCCATGGGGTCTGGACGCGTTCCTGCTGGGTACCTCCGAGTCCGGACACATTTGACGACTGTACGTGAATATGATCATATTCAACAATGGTAGAATGTCCATGCCAGTGTTTGCAGAAGAACTGGTATACTTTTGCGAAACATTGAAATTCCACCTCCAACTCCTTCAACTTCCATGGTTTCACGTGTTGATGGTAGGTTCAGATCCGGTAATTAAAATAGCTGCTCCCGTGTCAACTAGACAGTCACATGGGTGGCCCCCTATTGATGCCTGAATGAAAAGTCGATTGTAACTCTTCTTGCTCATACAGGGGCCGTTAATTCCTATTGCAGATGCATAATTCCCTCAATGAGCTGACGGAATTGTGCTTCTGTCCACACCTTTCCTTGAGGGGTATCATTGTTGCTTTTCACTTTGTCCTGTTGAAATGAAGGACCTTTACCTTCTGCTCCTCCACCTTTTGCCCAGCAGCCTCTTCTGAAGTGGCCAGACTTTCCACAATTGCGGCAAACCACGTTATATTGAACTGATGCCACTCCTCTTCGATTCAGCTTATTTCCTTCATCCTTGTTTGATCTCATAGCCATCTCTAGGCGGCCAGACCATTGCATAATTTGATCAAACATTTCTGCTGGATTGAATCCAAGTGATAAAGCTTGTTGGTATTTTGTGCTAAATCCATCAACAAGTGTGTCAGTGAATTGTAATAATAATAATAATAATTCATTACATTTATATAGCGCTTTATCAAAGTCTCTCAAAGCGCTTACATGGAAGGGGGAATCTCCTCAACCGCCACTAGAGTGCAGCATCAACTTGGATGATGCGATGGCAGCCATATTGCGCCAGAACGCTCACCACACACTAGCTTTATTGGTGGAGAGGAGACAGAGTGATGAAGCCAATCAGAGAAAGGGGATGGTTAGGAAGCCATGATGGACAAATATGGCCAGGATGCCGGGGTTACACCCCTACTCTTGCGAAATACATCCTGGGATTTTAATGACCACAGAGAGTCAGGACCTCGGTTTAACGTCTCATCCGAAAGACGGTGCTTGTTTCAGTACAGTGTCCCCGTCACTATACTGGGGTATTAGGACCCACATAGACCAGGGGGTGAGTACCCCCTGCTGGCCTCCTAACACCACTTCCAGCAGCAATCAAGTCAGTCTCCCATCCAGGAAAATGACCACGCTCTGCCCCGCTTAGCTTCCGTGAGCAACCAGTCGTAGTCTACAGGGTAACATTGCTGCCGGTGTAATGTACATCTGTCTGGATAGATAAAGACAATTGTACATTGTCTCTGTTTGGATCTTTCTTAGCACAAATAGCCCATCGATCATAAGCATTCCATTTACGCAATGCGTATTCATCTGGAGATTCATCGTCTTTTTTCTTGATCAGTGTCACTGATGTGAAAGGAATTTTCCGACTGCCCAAGATAACTTGAATTGGGTCTGGTGAATGTGAATGGTGTGAATGGTCTGTTAATGGTCTCTCTTCTGTCATTATTTCAGATTTTAAATCTGAATTTTTGAGAGCAAGTGGGGAACATTCAGGACCGACTTTATCAATTGGGATCATGACGTCATCTCTGATCTCATCACGCCCAGTCAGATCAATAATTACGCCTTGGTGAACTATGTAGCATGTGTCTATTTGGCTGGTTTGATTTGGATCTGGTAATTATCGGAGCTGCTTGTGCAGAAGCAATCTACATTTTGTCAACCGGGACTCCATTTGAGCTTGACGCTTGAGTTTAGAGGAACTTGTACTTTGTTCAGGTAGAGTTGGATAAATTGGTTTGTAAGGAGGAGGCATTACTGTTGCTGCCGACATTGCTGGTGTTTGAAAATACTTTATTTCAGCTTCAGCAATTATATTCCTCCAATCTGGATCAAATAAATCATCGATGGTGATGCTTTCTTTTTCTGAACATGTGATAGACATGATTTTACTCAACTTGTTATATGCTTAAGCTTGAGGCTTCATTGCTTCAGCAAGTGGAACTGGAAAATCATCAATGTTGCAAAAAAATCCACCTTCTTTCACAATCCAATGAGCTGCCATTAGTGAAAATACTTTTAGCTTGACAGAGTCTTTTTGGGTCTCAAACCATTTGAACTGTTCATCCATAGATGCATTAACATCAAGTCCTTTTTTCAAAAACTTAGTTTGCTTCTTGTTCTTCTTTCCTAAGTACCACAGAGAAATTGTTTTGATGGTACAGCCAATTTCTGCCATCTTGCAAATTTTTATTTTTTTGTCACTCTGTGTCTGTGCGTTCGGGAACAGCAGGGATATGTATGTGTGTGTGTGTATGAGTGAGTGAATAGGTGATAGTGGTATGTGTGTGTAAATTCTAAAGGGAGGAGCTACCCTGCCTTTCTCACTCTCCCTCCTCTGACCCTCTCTCTCTTCCTGACTCTCGTGACTGCAGACGTGTTTTCCTAAGCTCCGCTCTGACCTGCTTTGCCCTTGCGCTAGTATCTGTCTGTTCTTCTTCGGACCTGCTGCTTGCTGGACTCCTGACAATATTGAAATGGATATGATTGGATTACTGATAGCGGGATTCCCATTGGGAATTCCCATTTGGGATTATCCTGACCTATCGAAAGATTGGCAAGACAGCTGCGAGTAAATTCACCCAGCCGCTGTCTGTAGAAATGAAGAATTGCCTCGAGGCTGTGTCTGACCGTCTGAAGGAATTAGATCAGCGAGTGATAAAGATTGAGGAACTGAATCGTAACCTATGCGAACTGTATCGTAACAACACAGTCCGGACAGCGAGCCAGATCGGTGAACTTTCACGAATGGTATCCGGTCTGGCTATGAGGCTGGACACGGTGCTGAGGACCAGAAATGAACTTGATTGAACTGACTGATTATGATCCGGACAAAATTACCGATCAACAAATGGATTATTAAAAAGGAGTTGTATTTCTGCCCCTATCTCTCGTTGGGAAGCCAGCATGATGACAGCCTGGTCTCCCTTATTTTCCTTCAGGGACAAAGCCACAGAACTGTTCTCAAAACATCTGATGTTGTGACTACTCTTCCTCTCACCCGTCTGCGTCCTGCCTCTATCTGTTCTTATCTATTTCCCTCCCCAATCTCCAACGAAAAAAATCCCTATGTGTGTGTGTTAAATTGCAGTATTATGTTCTTATGTGTAATGTGTGTTTGTATATTATGTTTGTTTTTGTTGTGTCTGCTGCTATGTATGCTTGCTAAACTGCACTCATTTCTTGGCGCCGCAAATGGTGTCTCGGTGTTTGAGCTCTTCAGTGATTGTTTTTGTTTGTTTGTTCATGTTGTGTTGTATATGTGCACTGGAAGCTTAAGCACTAAGACAAATTCCTTGTGTGTGACAAGCACACTTGGCGATAAAGCTCTTTCTGATTCTGATTCTGGACAAAGGAAAAGGAAAAACTCATTCAAGCGAAAAGCAAAAACTCAGGAAATTTCATTTTTTATTTCTCAGAGTCCATTTCTCTTGTAAAGTCACATTAAAAAGACCAAATAGCACCGTTTTGTATCCGGAGAGGCCGCTGCATACTACTGCCGCGCCGCCATCTTGATCACATCATATATATATATATATATATATATATATACAGTATACAAGTGTTTGCCCCCTATCAAGTTATTATTATTATGTGAAAGCAAAATCCCAACCTACATGGCCCTGTGTGAAAAAAGTGTTTGTCCCTTAAACCTAATAATTGGGTGGAAAAGACAACAACTACAATCAAGCATGTGCCAAAACTTACAGTGAGTCTTTTACAGCACTGTCGAGGAATTTTGGCCTACTCGTGTTTGCAAAATTGTTGTAATTCAGCAACATTAGAGGGTTTTCAAGCATGAACTTCCTTTTTAAGGTTATGCCACAAGATCTCAATAGGATTCAGGTCAGGACTTTGACTTGGCCAAAGTCCTCATTTAGTCTTCAGCCATTCAGAGGTGGACTTGTTGGTGTGTTTTGGCTCATTGTCCTGCTGTAGAACCGAGGTTCACTTCAGCTGGAGGTCAAAAACAGATGGCCGGACATTCTTCTTAAAGATTTTTTAATAGGCAGCAGAAACAATAGTTCCATTTATCACAGCACATTTTCCAGGTCCTGAAACAGCAAAACAGCCCAAGACCATAGCATTACCACCAAAAAGTTGTGGTTATGCAGACCTAAACTGCATTTCGTTGCCTTGTACCTGTACTTGTGTAGTGACAATAAAGTTGAATCTAATCTAAATATTTTACTCTTGGTATGATGTTCTTTTTATGAAATTTGGTATTACTTTTACACCAGATATAATGGGTCACACAGTATTTTCCCAAAAGTCTTAGGGACCATCACAATGTTTTCTGGTAAAATGAGATGAGCCTTAATGTTTTTTTTTGTTTTGTTTTTTTTTGTTCAGCAATGGTTTTCCAGCAATGAAACTCTGCCATGAAGACCATTTTGCCCACTCTCTTTGTTATGGTGGAGTCATGAACACTTACCTTAATTGAGTAAAGTGAGACCTGCAGTTCTTTGGATGTTGTTGTGGGGTGTTTTATAACCTCTCGGATGAGTCATTGCTGTGCTCTTGGGGTGATTTTGATCAACCGGCCAGTCTTGGGAAGGTTCACCACTGTTCCGTGTTTGCACCATTTGTGGATAATGGCTCTCACTGTGGTTCGCTTGAGAACTAAAATGGATTTATAACCTTTTCCAGATTGATCTGAACTAATCAGGCTAGGGTGTTCTCTAGAAATAATTAACTTTGATGTGATAAACCACAGTTATGTTTTAGCAGGTTGGGCAAACACTTTTTCACACAGGACTGTGTATATTTGGATTTTGTTTTGCCTTAATGATAACAAACTTCATTTAAAAACTGCATTTTATGTTTACTTTTATTATCTTTGTAGCTCAACCAGTAGAGTATGGCCATGGGTTTGATCCCCAGGGAAAGCAAGAACTGATTCAATGTGTTCCTTGAATGTGATGTAAGTTGCTTTGGATAAAAGTGTCTGCCAAATGCATAGATGTAAATTTAAGTGTGACAAACATGAAAAAAAAACACACTAGGATGAGGGCAAACACTTTTTCACACCACTGTATAAGACCTCACCTGTAGACACACCATTCAAACAAGCAAAAAAATGTTTTAGCTAGCTTTTTTTATTTTAAGAAAGAAGCGATTAGTGGACCAGTCTGATTGAGGCATTCCATATTTATTTATTCAATACACATTTCAGGTGTCACGAGAGCGAGGGTGCGTGATGCAGATCAAGGCAACAAGCACGAGGATCTCAACAAAATATACTGTATACTATAGAGAAACAAAAAGACTTGATAAGAAACAGAAAAGGCACTCAAATGGTGCACACCTGAATATACATGGCATGGCATGGCTTGGCAAGACACAAGGCTTAAGCAAAACACGAAAATGACATCCACACACCGACAGAGGTACACGTAACTTCAAAGACTCGCAAACACAAATGAGCATGGGCAGGTATATGGGCGAACATAGGATTAACATAGCTGACAATACTTGGGCAATGATTAGACGCCCGGGTGTGTATGACCTGGAAGAGAAACAAAGGAAAACAGACATGACAAATGCTACAGGACAAGACTGTGACATCAGGTATGTGGCCCTGCAGTTTAATTTTATTATATGCTCTGCTTACTCTTTCCCACTTGATGAAAGATTATGCAGTGATGTATAAATGTAAATGTGAACTTGGATTTATTGACAAACGTGTTGTAATAGCATAATACTTAACAGTGTTTATAGCATGCCTTATTTTGCAGACTAGATAACATGTATCAATTATCAAAGCTCAACATGAGATGTTTATTTTTTGATTTTGAAGTTATCCTCCCATGTCCTGACCTTTTTTATTTCCTTTTTAAATATCCTCTGTAACATTGATTGTCTTCGTACCACTTTATAATTGAGCTTTCAGTACTGTATTGCAAGGGCCTGATATGGCAATTTTCCAAGGGCCTCTTATCAAGGGATTGGACAATTTAATACTCTTGTCTTCTGGCTTGTAAATGTTTTAATATATTATCAGTAAAGCAGGCCAATAAACCTGATTGCACACAGTTCATGTCAGGAAAGGCCCTTTATCCATCTTGCAACAAAAAACCCTGCACGGAAGACAAATGTGCTTAGCAATGTAATTTTAATGATGCCACGGGATCTTGAAGCAAAATTCCATTCTTCTAATGAATTCTAAAATTCATGCATGTTCTAGAATTTTAAGTCTTAATTTATAGTGCTGTTAATTGTGTAAATGTATGCATGCAGTTATTCTAAATGCATCGTAATGAGCTTCCAATTAGAGCCAGGTTTAGTTTGAGCTCCTCATCAAAGGTTTCATTAAGGATTAAAATGAGCTGATTACTGAAGCTGTTTCCTAAGAGATACATGTTCGCCCCTCATACAATTAAATGATATATAGTATATTAATTCACACTTGAGAATAGGGACATTGGTGAAGATATCATATGCACAGTGCAGGGCTGCTAATTTCAGTGACTCTCATTAAAGCTTTAAACCTCGACAGGGAATCTGCATTCCGGATGAGGGCAGGGAGGGCATTCCACCAGCCAGGGGTGGTGAATGAAAATGTTCTTGTGATTGTTCTTTTTCCTCTCTGTGATGGAACCATGAGTCGTCGCTCGTTGATCGATCGAAGGTTTCTGGTAGGTGTGTAGAGTTGTACCAATGAGTGGAAGTATGAAGGTGCTGAGTTTGTGTAAGTTTTGTATGCAAGAGTCAGTGCTTTGAATTTGATGCGTGCTGCGAGAGGGAGCCAATGAGATGAAGAGTGGAGTGACATGAGACCTTTTCGGTTGGTTGAAGACCAGACGAGCTGCTGCATTCTGGATCAGTTGCAGGGGTTTGATTGCATTTGCAGGAAGCCCAACCAGAAGAGCGTTGCAGTAGTCCAATCTGGAAATGACCATGGCCTGCACAAGAAGTTGTGTAGCTTGCTCAGTTAGGAATGGCCTGATCCTTCTAATGTTGTGCAGTGCAAACCTGCATGATCGAGCTGTCTTTGCAATGTGGTCCTTGAAGGTCAGCTGGTCCTCAAAGATCACTCCAAGATTTCTGACAGACTTTGAAGGGGTAATTGTGGTAGCACCGATCTGGATAGTGAAATCATGCTGTCGGGTTGGATCGGCAGGAAAGACTAAAAGCTCCGTCTTTGCCAGGTTGAGCTGCAGATGATGCTCTTTCATCCATGTCGAGATGTCCGCTAGGCAGCTTGTGATTCTCGCAGCCACCGTTGGATCATCTGGTTGAAATGATATGTAGAGCTGAGTGTCATCTGCGTAGCAGTGATAGGAGAAGTCGTGTGCCTCTATGATGGGACCCAGTGATGTGGTGTACATGGAGAAGAGAAGTGGCCCAAGAACTGAGCCCTGTGGAACACCGGTGATCAGTTGACATTCTTTGGAGACCTCCCCGCACCATGCCACCCTGAAGGACCTATCCGTGAGATAGGATTCAAACCACTGAAGGGGAGTTCCGGTGATGCCCAGTGACGAGAGGGTAGATAGAAGGATTTGGTGATTAACAGTGTTAAAGGCAGCAGAAAGATCCAAAAGAATGAGAACTGACGATTTTGAATCAGCTTTTGCACTCCTTAGAGCTTCCGTGACAGATAGTAATGCCGTCTCGGTTGAATGGCCCTTCTTGAAGCCAGACTGGTTAATGTCCAACCGGTCATTCTGAGACAGAGAAGAAGATACCTGGTTAAAAACAACACGTTCAAGAGTTGAAGAATATGAATGGTAGGAGAGAGACAGGTCTGTAATTATCAACGAGTGATCCGTTCAATGTGGGTTTTTTGAGCAGTGGGGTTACCCGAGCCTGCTTGAACGCGGTGGGGAAGGATCCCATGTGAAGGGATGTGTTGATGATGTGAGTGAGTGCTGGTAAGATTGCAGGAGGGATGGCTTGTAGAAGGTGTGAGGGGATTGGGTCTAAAGGGCAGGTGGTTGGATGGCTGGAAAGGAGAAGTTTAGATACGTCTACCTCAGTGAGTGGAGAGAAGGTTAAGAGAGTGTTTCTGGTGGAGGTGAGAACTGGCTACTGATAGTTGCAGTTTTGTTAATAAAGAAATGGGCAAAATCATTTGCAGTTAAAGAGGTAGAGGGTGGTGGTGGAGGGGGACAGAGTAGAGAGTTGAATGTTTTGAAAAGTGCATGCATGTTGGAAGTGCTGTTGATCTTGGTGTGGAAGTGTAAAGATTTAGCAGTATAGACGTCAGTAGAAAAGGTAGAGAGAAGAGATTTATACAAACTCAGGTCAGATGGGTCCTTTGACTTGCGCCTTTTTCTCTCAGCTTCCCTTAGCTTGGCCCGGTGTTCACGAAGAACATCAGTTAGCCAGGGGCTAGAGGGAGTAGCACGTGAGGACTTGGAAGAGAGTGGACAGATATTATCTAGGCAAGACGTTAGAGTAGAACATAAGGTATCTGTTGCTGTATTCGCATCCAGAGTTGAGAACTGTTTGTGAGAGGGAAGAGAGGATGAGACGATAGAGGAGAAATGAGAAGGAGAGAGAGAGCGCAGGTTACGCCTGAAAGTGACTGGAAGAGGGGTTGGTGTTGCAGGATTAGTAAGACGCATATGAAATGTAATGAAAGAATGGTCAGAAACATGCAGTGGTTTAACTAAAGTGTTGTCTGTGGTGCAGTTGCGTATGTAGATCAAGTCGATTTGATTGCCCGACTTGTGAGTACCTGTGGTGATGAGTCGGTTGAGGTCAAATGAGGCTAGGAGAGAGAGGAAGTCTGTAGCGCCAGGCTTCTCCAAATGTATGTTGAAGTCACCAAAGACGACCAGCGGAGTGCCATCTTCAGGAAATGAGGACAGCAGCATGTCCATCTCCTCAACAAAGGTGCCCAGCTGACCTGGAGGGCGATAGATTACAACAAAGTGGATTATTGCAGGAGATGAAACTGTAATGGAGTGAATTTCGAATGAATTGTACATGCATAAGGAGGAGTGAGTAGAGTATGTCCAGTTGTTAGAAATGAGGAGACCTGTGCCCCCACCCCTACCAGACTGGCGAGGAGTGTGGGAGAAAGAGAAATTGTTAGAGAGAGCAGCTGGGGTTGCTGAATCCTCTGGACGAATCCATGTCTCAGTCAAACCTAGGATATTAAGAGCAGCGTTAGTAGCAAAGGCTGGGATAAAGGTAGCTTTATTGACTGCTGACTGACAGTTCCAGAGACCTACAGAGATGGAGAGAGGTGCATTAGAGGAAAGAACAGAATGCAGTTTGTTAATGTTGCACCGCCTTCGGCGAGTGTTAACAGAGCGACGTAGAGAGACGACAGGAATATACTGAAAGCACATGATAGCAGAGAAAGTGTAGTGTGAAAGTAAGAAAAATGAAATAGAAATATTAGACAGACTTGCCGGTGTCGTTGCTCGGTGCACACGAGGACGCTGAAACGCTTCCGCTGACGCTTCCGCGACAGCGTACGTAGCAGCTAATTATCCTGTTTCGGTGAAACAAGATATACAGCTCCGCGCTGCGTTACAAGTGCACAGCTCCGCGTTACAAGTGCACAGCTCCGCGCTGCGTTACAAGTGCAATAGAAGGCAAAAACACACGAGGTAGAAAAACTGTTTTGATCGAAACTAGCACGCCGAGTCGCCACGCGGTAAACAAACAAACAATAGCAGTACAGTTACCACAGTTACCAAAGATTACTCCTTGCTAATGACTACTGATTCGTGAGAGAGAACACTCACGTGTTCTCTCTCAGCTGGAAATTACTCACCTTTATGTCATTACTATCACACAAAGTGCTCATGTGCGATGTGGAGAGAACGCAGAGACTCTGGGATTCAAACTGAAAATACTTTATTTAACAAGTGAAAACAAACGGCACACTCTTTGTGTAAAACTCGGAGTGAACATGAAACATGGACGACGGGCGACATCCACACACGACATTACATTAGCAACATTAACAACCAACAAGGACAATGGAGAACATGAAGGTATAAATAGAGATGATAATGGGGAGCACCTGACACTGCAAACAAGGGGGTGTGGCTGACGAGACAGAGGTTCTATATTTCACATAAATATAGAACTACATGTAATATAAAAAAAAAAAAAAATTCATATCATGGAAGTAACAATAGCATGAAGATTATATTAGTTAATAGCTACTGAAATAACTTTTTGACTGCTCCTCATAAAATCTATTGCATGGTTTTTGAAGACATACTGGTTACTGTCACTGTTAATGTTTAGTAATAATTCAATAACACTGTAGTTTAGGATCCAAGTATCAATATGTGTTACACTTATGTCATGTCTCTGCCCACTTCACAATTCCTTACGTGACTTTCCCAATGTGTTTTCTTCCACCTTTCCCGTAATCACTCTCATCGTCAGTTTTGTCACCTGTTCATAATCATTCCCTGTGTATTTATACCCAGTGTCTCAGTCAGTCCTTATTTGTTGATGATCACATTAGTATTAATGTGTACACGATTAAAACGATTAAAGAAAGTTTCAGATATTTCAGATATATCCTTCACACCTACCACTATTAACTAGTTGACTTTTAGAATACATGTTACTCAGATTTTGGCTCTTTATCGGTCCTTATAAAACACACATTAAAGCTTAAATCTGCATGAACATATTCTACATCCCTTAATCCTAGGCAATACCTAAACTTATAAACTACCGTACTAAATATTAGCAAGCCGTAATCAGGAGTTTATTTCATCTACACATTTTAATTCATGAAGTTATTACCGTAAGTCATTACTGCTATGCTGTTTTAAACTTCTGGGGTTGAGGCTTTATTTGTCGTTAATTTAGTCACTGCATCAAATAAATACCTAGGGTTGTATTTTCTTTCTTCTAATAGTGTAGAAAAATAAGCAGATCTGTATGCCGTAGAGCTATCTTTCAATGATATGCGATTTTTCCAGCTCTGTTCCATTTTTCTGGCTGCTCTCTTCAGGGCCCAGTTGTACTTATTGTACCACGGTGTTGGACTATTTTCTTTAATCGTCTTTAATCGCAACGGACCAACAGTGTCTAAAGTGCTGGAAAAGAAAAGTTAATAGTTTCTGTTGCAACATCAAGTTCTTCTAGGCCAGGGGTGCCCAAACTTTTTCCTATGAAAGGCCAAAAATCAAACTTGATTGAGAGCCGCGGGCCAAAAGTAATTTTTTGCATCATAAATCAAATTGTATTACATTAAAGTTTATATGGGTTTATTTATTTTATAATATTAAAAAAAAAATATAAAACAACTTTAATCTGATTCACTAATGCAGTTTTATTTTTTTAAGCTTTGCATTTTAATGAACAATTTAAATGGGCAACAATCCCCAAAGTGTTCAATGTACAATACAGTTCAGTGCCAAATACACAATCAATAATAAAACCATATGGTTGCAATGTCAGTGACCTAATGAGAGATATGAAGCTGGTCCTTATTTTTCAGAAGATTGGTCTGTAGCTGACTAACAGACAAAGACAAGATATTATCTAGTTGAGAGTCAGTTATTTGGCTTCTTAGTTTACTCTTGTTCAAGTTCATCAGACTGAAAGTCTGCTCGCAGAGGTAGGTACAGTAATCCCTCGCCACTTCGCGGCCTCAGCGCATCGCGGATTATTCAAAAATATTCATAAACAAATAAAAGTTAAAAAATACCCCCATGTACAGCCGTATTGCTGAAATCAGCGTTGTTTCCTCGTGACGCGAGAGAAACGGTTTCCCAGGATGCCAGACAAAGAGAGAAACTATCTCAGAGGCTTTGAACACGCCCACAGCACTCAGGCAAGACACGTGATTGGTTCCCAGCGCGAGCTCGACCAATGAGCTGATTGGCTGATCCTAATTCGCTGATTTTCACCTATCGCGATAGTTCCGGTCCACATTAACTGCCATAAACGAGGGATTCACTGTACTGCCAAACAGAGACCGCATCAGTGATGATGTTTCGCGTCTCACCGCTGTACTTTGAGAAAGCTGCACAATGTTTTGTTTCATAATGACGACGGATATTGTACTCTTTTTAAAACAGCAACAGACTGTTTGTAAACTAGACATATTGCCTTTGATTTGACTTCTGTGAATAAAAACTCATCTTCCCCAGCTTTTAAAAAA
The DNA here is from genome assembly GCA_037043235.1 of Rhodeus uyekii. Lineage (NCBI taxonomy): Eukaryota > Metazoa > Chordata > Actinopteri > Cypriniformes > Acheilognathidae > Rhodeus > Rhodeus uyekii. The sequence continues at coordinate 354,082 of JAWRVZ010000260.1, read as the reverse complement.
AAATATCTCTTGTCTGTGTGCCACTGCCTTGATTTCTCCATTATTGCGTTTAATTTGTTGACGTTTATTGACGTCATGTGTCGCAAAGCACTCAGTACTGCGCCTTGAATTGCGCATTTACAATACATTTAATAAATTTACATTTAATTTCAGTTTACTCTGTTGTAGTTCAACTATAAAACAAACAAAATTGTTATGTCAAATTAGAAATGACAATCTGTGTCGAAGGTACCTCGCCCTCGCCCCCCCCCCCCCCCCCTCTCTCTCTCTCTCTCTCTCTCTCTCTCTCCTCGGACGGTTCGGCGGGCGGGCCCTAGTTTGGGCACCTCTGTTCTAGGCTATCTGAGATCGTCATCGCTCTGCCGCAGAATTGAACAGTATCCTGAAGGCGGATAATCAAAATCTCTTGTCTCTTCTATTTACATTATATATATATTAATTGATTTTTCCTATTTATACCATGTTCTTTTCTTTGTCTTATTTTACATATGTTCTTTTCCGTTTTCTTATTTGAATGAGTTGTAAAGAGTGATTTATAATCAAGTTAGGGATTTTTATTAGTTAAAAACATTTCTTTACTTTTCTGTAGTTTTCCATAGAGTAAGGATGAATATTGTCAGCACTTCTCAACAGATAGATAATGTTATCAGAATGTTTTGGGTACTGTTTCTGTTGAGAGTTGGAGCCTGAGCCAAGTTCAGCCTTGGAGAAGCTGTATGTGTGTGTGTGTGTTAATATGGTCTGTATTGGTGAGGTGATTAGCTGGCACCATAAAACTTGTTGTTCTCGACATGCCACGTCACAAACCCGTAAACCATGTGATCAACGAAGATATGCTTCAGACTGTCTGCTCTTGTGTGGAAAATTACTAGTTTTGTTTTTCTTTCTTTCTTTCTTTCTTTCTTTCTTTCTTTCTTAGCCAATCAGAATCATTTAAACGTCATCATTGACGTAGTTAGCACCCTCTGTTAGAGTATAATTGCTGTAACAATGTTGTTGTAAGTGGGGCGGCCTACGAACTCCTTGTGAGACCTGAAGCTGGTTTCTGCTGATGAAACTGCAAACTAAACTTCACTAAAATTTCTTCTATTGACTGCACTTCTGACTCCTGGTCTTCATTCAACATATCTGGTCCTCGGGTCTTAACTGTAAATCCCCTACAATCCCATGCGACAATGTTATTTATATCTAAAGTATGATTATGACAATGAGTGGGTCCTGATACATTTTGTCAAACTCCAATAGAATTTAAAATGTCTCTAAATGCTGATGTATTACTGAGGGTGTTTTTATAAATTACAGCAACACCTCCTCCTTTACCTTTCAGACAAGACTCATGTGTATAACAGTAATCTTGAGGGGTGGACTCATTTAAAGTAATGTAATCATTTGGTTTTAGCCAGGTTTCTTTCAAACTGTTATGAAAACGAGCTCTGCACTTCTCCCCTCTGGCCACCGGAGGGAGCGCTCACATATATGCTGATGCACACACACTACATTTCCCATAATGCCGTTCAGTGGACTGATTACTGCACCAGTTGGACACCATTATATGAACTATAAAAGACTCACATGCATGCACACGCATCGCAAAGTCTTGATTTGCTACGCTGATCATTCTGAGCGTTATTTTCCTGTCTGCTTGTTATCGTTGCCTGTTTTCCCGTTATTGAGACTGATCTACCTGCCCCGACCCGTGCCTGGATTATAGCTTGTGTATGTTATCAGCCTATCTTGACTTCCCCGCCTGGACTATCGTTTATGTATGTTTTCTGCCTTTCCTGACCATCTGCCTGTACGACCATTCTTAATAAAGACACGCATTTGGATGTTTGTACATCAATACAAATTTTACCCTCAAACAGTTTTTTGTATTTGCCAATTCGGGGAACAGAAACAGTCTCTATAGTATAATAGGTGAAAGTGTCTCTTTGTGTTGGAATTTATCTGACCTATATTTCATGAGACAGCTAGCAAATGGTCATTTTAGCAAGCTTCAGATTTAAGACTATATGCCAAACTACTAGAGAGAAGAGCTGCACCATCCCAGGTGGGATGAATACCATCTCTTTTCAACAGATCAGGTCTGCCCCAAAAACTCTTCCAATTGTCTATGAATACTAAGTTTTTCTGCGGGCACCACTTAGACATCCAGCTATTGAGTGAGGATAATCTGCTTTATCTCATCACTCCTACGCATAGGAAGAGGGTTCTCATAACTTAATGACACGTTTGGTCATGTGTTGGTGTTCTCCAGTTTTGAACAAGTGTGCACATTTTGTTTTCTGTTTTAAGTTTATTATTTTTTTGTCGAATGAAGCACGTTGCAGTTTGTCTGCCTTCTCCTCGTCTCCTTCATCCTCCTGCACCACATGCCTGACCCCTGATCTAAGAAAAAAACTATACTTCAAATTGCAGGTTGAGAACTGAAGTTGGTGTTTGTAAATGGAACTATAATTTGGAAAACAGAATGTTGAAAGCTGGAACTTGTGTCTATAGTTGGCTAACAATACTTATGGGAAATGAACCCGTGCTTAATAAAAAAAAATAATACAGCTTTTAGATACCTACACTTTCCTAACTCTTTAAAATTCTAGTGATGCTGCTTTAATAATGCAAATGTAGAATTTTGTTCTGCTTTTAAATATAATATAATAATTGCTGAGTAAGAAATATGGCGCAATAGTGTATGTGATGCTGAAACTGTGAAACAAAGTGTTGTGTCTTTGCATGATAAATAATGATGCCTTTTAACCCCAGCAGTAAATCTTTCCCTTGACAGTATTCAGTGATGCCCTTCCCATGAACTCCTGATATGGTTTGAGTTGGAGAGAGCCATTCGGACACTGCTGGCCTGTGTGCCATGAGCCATTGATGAAATATGTATATAGCTTTTATGAGACTATGATGTAACCACTCCTTCAGCAGGAAGAATAGAAAGCTTAATACATTACTTCCTGTCTAGACAAACAAAGATATAGCATGGGAGAAACCCAGAAACAATGCAAAAAATACTGTAGTTCTTAAGATGTAATGCATTTATATATCAAATTACTTTTTTTTTACACAGGGTGATGAGGTCTTGACCGTCATAAAGATGAAGGCCCAATGGCCAGCCTGGCAGCCCCTAAATGTGTGAGTAACTGACATTTAATTAGTGTATGTGTGTGTGTGTGTGTGTGATATATGATATGTTGTATATGTTGTTTCCTCTGTAGAATCTTTTATTAAAATACAACCTAAATTGTTCAAGGATAAGTATTCCAGTTTAACATGCATATACAAGTATGACATTAATAGGTTATTTTGCATACCGTAAATACTGTGGCTCTTTGGCACTTTCAACACATTATTCTTTGTTTGATTTCTTCTGCTTGCTTCTTCTGCTTATGTGGACAGGACTACTTCATTGCAGAACACAAGTATCTGGGAAACATCTCATAATGTTAGACATTACGAAATGTCTAACATTATGTAAATGTCTAACATCTTACATATGTAAACCAGGGTTACATTTGTAACTCTGGTTCCCTTTCAAAAGGGAACTCTACACCCCCTAGTGGTCGCTTTGGGCAATACCTCAATTGTGTCAGGTGTGTGAGAAATTAATCCAATCACGACAATACACTTGACATTGGCCGGAAGCCGCCTATGACGTCACCACAGGTGCGACTGTAGGTACAAAAGAGGCACCTGAACGGTATGTCATCTTTTTTCATATCTTCAGGCAACAGCTTTGTTTAAGTGTTGTCTGCACAATGGCCAGCAAGGAAAACCACATTCGTTGTATTCATCCATGTCAGTGTTTTCTGATAACTCGATGTCACAAGATGTGAGTTATGATAAAATTAAAATGCTGAGTTAAGGAGCATCCACACCAACCCTTGAGGGGGTTGTTTGTGTGTGTAGCGAGTGCTTCTCTCTGAGGAGGATGCGGTCGCGTTTGAGTGTGCATTGAGCGTGCATCTGCTTCCCGGGAGGCCCCTGCTCCACTATGGTATGCTCTGGGTCCTTTCTGGTCAGAAGCCCTTACAAATGCTATAGACTAGAGTGTAGCACTCAACCTATTCTTACTTTGAGAGTTGTTAGGCCTCCGCTCTCCGAGCCAGCTGCAGATGGACGAGCACTAGTTAGATCTCCCATCATTAGAGTTATCCCCTTTTGGAGGCCTTGCTCCTAGGGGCCCCAAGTTTACTCGCTTGAGAGAGCTAACAAACTAAGAAGTAACAAGCGTCTTTGCCTCATTGGGGTCCCGTAGAGGTAGTAGTCCTGTGGTTCTGCCACTATAGTTCTCCCTCACGCACCCAGCGCCCCCTTTGGCCTGGTTGCCACAGCAGTAGATGTGGCCGAGTCTCTATCTGCATGCTTCCCAGGGCATCATCAGGCCTCCACTCCGAGGAGAGTCATAGTAACATAGTCATAACACTTGTGGTGTTCAGGAGGTTTTAGTGCTTGTCTGTGTAGGTGCCCGTTAACTCTACTCGGATGGCCCCCCAAGTGTTGGCCCCCTCTGGCCTTATTTATGGGTAACGAGCGTGGTAAGGCTGTTGCACTCAGCTTTCAGCCCCAGAGCTTTGCAATCACTGTGATCGTTTTCAGGCCTCATCTTAATTAAGAGGGGCCTCATCTTAATAGTCTGCCTTCTTTCGACAAGGCTTCTGTTCTCCTGAACTCCTCCCAGGCTACATGAGAGAGACCTAGAGTTGGCGGCCCCAATCGGGGCCCATTGCCTAAGCCTATGGCATATGGAGTGTTTTTTGGGTTGAGGCCTTCACTCCTTAACTCAACTTTTTAGGTCTATGTGAAATGAGCGATAAAAAAAGTCTTCCCATCTCCAGTATCCACTGTACCCTGAGCTACAGCTGGGGCATGACTCTCTCTGAGTCTCCTCACAAGCAGCCTGGAGTACAGCATGCTGGAACTACCCTTGAGAGGGCTGCTGGTAATACCTAGCTCGTACTGTGCATTGTCCCAGTTCACGAGTGAATCGGGGAAACCATCCAGCATCTGGAAGGTCTGCACTCGGTGCACCCTGCTGTTTCCGGTACTCGGCCTGCTGGACCCTAGCTATCGGGCGAGGAGCTGGGGTAGGGCCCTCCCCTGAGCTCCACTCGGTCAGCTAGGGGGCAGTGCTCTCTGAGGAGAGCCCCCTGTAGATGCTCCTGAGTGTTTGCGAGTCATGTCGACTCCTGAACTCATGAGGAGGTATGAGGGGTAAAAGGGGTAAAAAAAGGGGTATCAAATAGAAAAGTTATTTTAAATTGTAATATAATTTCACAATATTACTGTTAGTATGATTAATTAAATAAATGCAGCCTTGCGGGTGAGCAGACGAAACTTCTTTTAAAAACATTAAAAATCTTACGATTCCAAACTTTTGAACAGTGTGTGTGTGTGTGTGTGTACCGTCAAATGTTTTTGAACAGTAATATTTTTGTATGTTTTTAAAGATGTCACTTCTGCTCACCAGGACTGCATTTAAATTGCTATTAAATTGTAAAAAAAAAAAAAGGAAAATAAGCTGTAATATTGTGAAATATTATTAAAATGCAAAACAACTGTTTTCTATTTGAATATATTTTAAAATTTAATTTATTCCTGTGATGCAAAGCTGAATTTCCAGCATCATTACTCCAGCCTTCAGTGTCACATGATCCTTCAGAAATCATTCTGATATGAGGATTTGCTGCTCAGGAAACATTTATGATTATTTTCAATGTTGAAAACAGTTATTTTTATGATTCTTTGATAAATAGAAAGTTCAAAAGAACAGTATTTATCTGAAATAGAAAGCTTTTGTGACATTGTATACCGTTCAAAAGTTTTGGGTTGGTAAGATTTTGTTTTTTTGGGAAAGAACTTAAAGAAATTTATAAATTTTTTCAGCAAGGATGCATTAAAGTGACACTATAGATATTGATAACGTTGCAAAAGCTTTATATTTCAGATAAATGCTGTTCTTTTGAACTTTCTATTCAATCCTGGAAAAAAATGTACACAGCTTGTAACGAGTTATAGTGGGTAATGCTCCTTTAAGGCGGAGCGCTTTTTCACTCTCTCAAGAGCAGTAATGAGGTCGTTCGAACAGAGCGCGGGCAGGGAAGCATTCAGTGTTGCCATATTGGGCTCCTTTTGGTGGCGTCCGACCGGAAAAAATGCATTGGGCTGGTCGATAAAAATTGGGCTTGTTTTTGATGACAACCCCCCCCCCCCTGTCAACAATTTTGGTCTTGGGCGGGAATTTTTGTAAATCGTCAGTCCAATCTGGCAATGCTGGTATGGAGTGAGGTTTTTCCCAATGTTTTCATTTCTGTTGCTTTTACTGTTGTTTTGTTGTTGTTTAGTAACGCGTTTAGTTGCCAACTGCCCCGGTGTGCGTGGGATAAAGGAACTGTTAATAAAGGACCCCTCCTGTGGAATATCAGTTGTGTTTTAGTGCTTTACTCTACGTTCAGGCAAGCTATCCGGCCTCTCCTAGAGAATAAATGCGTTACAAGCTGTTTTCAACATTAGTAATAATAGTAAATGTTTCTTAAGCTGCACATCAGCATATCAGAATGATTTCTGAAGGATTATGTGACACTAAAGACTGGAGTAATGATGCTGAAAATTCAGCTTTCCTTATGTTAGTATGTCAATACTCACCGCTCCTGAAGATCGTGTGGCTGGATTTTTTCTTCCTAAAATGTATTTTACACACACAGACACACACACACACATTAGCCATTTACTTACTAACGGATTTTCAAAAGAGCTTGTACGAGACTCCGTTCTCAGTTCGCTCATTTACAAAGCTCTTATATAGTTTTTTTTTTTTTTAAATCTTAATCCTAGTTAAAATATTAACACATGCTAACAACACACAGTAACGTTAATGTTAGCTAATACATTGAACTATGTAATGTCGTTATCGGGATTAGATTATTACTTAAACACTTTACATCACAATGTAGCAGACTATATATTTTTTTTTATAAAAGCTAACTTATTTAACTTCTGTAGTTGTCCGGTAACATTACACGTTGGTAAAAGTCGTTGGCCATATTGCATTTTTTCTTGTTTTTTCTCTATTAACAACCCGCAACTTAAATTTGCCTAAAATAGAACATTTGGCAGTCCGATGTAAAATAATCAATGTAATAATCCATGCAAAACCGAGCTGAAGTAATACTGTGCACTGCAGATGGCGAGCTGCAACGCACACTGACAGATATACGCGCGCGCGCACACTCGCTTTCCAACAAACGGATATAAAATTTTTAAAAAGGCGCGCACACTGTAAAGGGCGCGCACATTTTTTCACTGGATGAAACTCAGCATAACCAATCATGTTCAAAGCAACACAGACATACAATAATGTGGCATTTGTAGGTTGTTGTATTAAATAATTGTTTAAATTGTGTTTTTATTGCACATATATATGTGTATATATCTATCTATCTATATATATATATATATATATATATATATATATATATATATATATATATATATATATATATAATTGTTTTTTTTTATTGCATAAATAAATTGTGTTTTATTGCAGTGCATGATACATATGGTAATATATATGGCAATCATGCACTGCAATAAAACACAATTTATTTACCTGACCTTTCCTTTAGGAAAGCCTAATAATCCTCTGCCTAATAATGTCAACTCTCATTTTCACTTTTACTGTGTGCCACTGTTACACAACCTGTTGGTTTAGGTTTAATCATCTGTCCAAAGCAACACTTGTTTGCTAACATTGCATAATCAGGCATAATATTATGACCACCTTCCTAATATTGTGTATATGATTCATCGGAATCTGTGCTCCGTGGTCCAGTTCTGATGCTCACTCTTCCGATGTCCACTGTTGGCACTTTTGGAGGTGGACAGGAGTCCGCATGGACACCCTGACTGGTCAGCGGCTATGCTGCCCCGTATGCAATAAACTGAGATGCTCTGTGTTTTCTGACCCCTTTCTATCAGAACCAGCATTAACTTCTTGAGCAGTTTGAGCTCCAGTAGCTCGTCTGTTAATCCTTACACTTGCCCATTTTTTCTGCTTTTAACACATCAACTTTGAGCACAAGAACAGCTTGGGCTAGCCTTTTGCATGGCTTTTTGTTTGTGGACTTCTCGTCTGCATTTAATCTTTTGCAGCCTGTTATTTTAGGACAAAAACTTCAGTTTCATTTTAATCATGGTATAGTCTCATGAGACAGACTTTTTAGACAGACTTCGAGTGGTTGCCCCTGTGGCAGCGTTTTAGGACAATTTGATGTTCTACAAATCATTATAAACTTACTTTTGTGCCTGAGGCAATTCATTTATGTAACAAATGTGTCTTATTATTAATATGTATTTATTTTATTTTTGCCGTATATTAAAGATACTTAAATGTCTTGATTGAACTAAGGGCTAATCCTAGTCTTAACCCTGTCTGTGAGACCAGGCCTGGGTTTGGGGTTAAGGTTAGGATTAAGCACCACAATGCTGTAAATACGAGTGTTAAGCTTGTAAATCCTGATCTTTATGAGTAGAAGATGTGTCAGCTAGAAACATGTTGGAGCACCACAATATTTAAAGGTATTTGGCATTGACATTGTCAAGGCTTTTAGGCTTAGGGTTAGGTAAGCTAATGCATAAAACTTAGCGTTAATCAAATGTATATGTGATATGTGTAAATAATTGAGTTTGATTTATTTTTAAGTGATTTATTTTTTTTGTTTGTCCGTTATATATGAATATTGAATATATAATATGAATATTGGTTGTAAATATATTGTGTTCTAGAATAGGTTATTCATTTCAAGTTAATAATTTTGTGATTGGTTGTACGTGTGACGTGCACGTCGCTGCGTGGCGGGATGAAGGGAGTTAGTTAGGGTCAGTCCAATCTGGCAACACTGTTCTCGCGAGAGACTTCATTCACGTTATAAAGTTAAGTGAATGAACATCGCGGGTGACTGAGTGTGATTTATAATCAACATATATCACTCCCTTACTCCCTTACAGGTATGCACGGTTGGAAAGACAGGTTTGAGTGTCATGAGTGTTTTGTCTAGCATATTCGAGTGTTGTGCGGGTTAAGTGTTTTCAGTATCAACGTGTTCAGTGTCACGGTGTTAGCTCAAATGTACCGCGATAGCGCGTGCGCACTGACGATGCCGCACCACACAGGAAGTGTTTGTTATATGTGTTTTAATGCTTTCGTTACTCGTTGTTTCTGTTAAGTGTAAAGCTATGTACTTGTTGTATATCATTTGTGTATGTGTCTGTTTCTCTTGTTTTCACGTTATAAAGTTAAGTGAATGAACATCGCGGGTGACTGAGTGTGATTTATAATCAACATATATCACTCCCTTACTCCCTTACAGGAGTATTAGCTACATATATAAACAATAAAGTTTACTGTGGCTTCTTAAGAACACATCTGATGCAAATTCTTGGATCTTCATTTTCTAGAAGTAGGCTAGAGTTATTCATTTACAGAAAAACATGGTATAAATAAAACAATGTATTGATTTACATATATTGTTCGTAATTTTACATGGATTTGTATGTATTGAATGAAAACAGAAAAGAAAATAATAAGGTGAATTTTCTGTATTAAAACTGGAAATTACTGTAATTTGTCATTAATGATATAATCCTTAAAATAATGGTCAAGTGGTTAATTATTACATATATTGGTTGTAATTTTACATGAATTTGTACGTAATGTATAAAAATAGAAAAATACTGTATAAATAATACAGTAATTTTCTGTATAAAAAAATAAGAATTACTGTAATTTGTCATTAATGATATAATCCTTAAAATAACAGTCAAGTTGTTAATTTACTGATATTTATTGTAATTTTACATGAATTTGTACGTAATGTATAAAAATTGAAAAATACTGTATAAATAAAACAGTAATTTTCTGTATAAAAAAATAAGAATTACTGTAATTTGACATTAATGATATAATCCTTAAAATAACAGTCAAGTTGTTAATTTACTGATATTTATTGTAATTTTACATAGTTTTAAACATAATTTAGATTTACAAAAAAATACTGTAAAAACATTAGAGTTATTTACTGTAAAATTAGGATTTTTTTTACAGTGTTGACTACCACAAACCTTAGTAAATCATGCTACGTGGTTTTTAAAAGTTCTCTCCTCCCATAAATTTTGCTCGTGAAAGGGAAACAAAAACAAATGCAAGAAGGTCAGCAGCAAAAGAACATGAACTGTGTGCTACACAACCACTGTCACAGATAAGAGAGCATGCAGCCAGAGCAAATTCGAAACCGCATTAATGTCTAAATCTCGAAACAATAACAAAACTAGAAAATTTTGCATTTCTTGAAATGACTCGAGCACACTCGAAGCACACCACAGTGTCACAGTCTGGTCTAGATCCTTATGTGTATCACTCATGTGTTGCCGTAGCTGTCTTGTTAGTTTGATTACCCGTTTAGTTTCGCCTCTTGTGTGTAATTTCCTATTGCATTTAAACCCTCATGTGCATCATGTCTTAGTCTGTCGTTGAATGTTACTGGTAAGAGTGTTTGGATTGATTCTTGTTCTCCCTCCGAGTTTCTGTTTGCACCCTCACGTGCCTTTTTGTTTATAGATTGTGAATAAAGTTTATTTTGAGTTTAATCGAGTTACCTCCGTTTACTGTGTGTCTCCGTGTTTTAACACACAATTGCCTCGGATGGTAACAGAACGACAGACCAAAAAGATTGGTTGCCAAAAAGAGGACTAGGTTTGTCGCCTCAAAAGACTTTACATGGAATTCCCCGCCGTCGGTTTGCTGCTTCTACAGCAGAAGGACCGTCCGCTGGAAGTGCACACTCAAGACTTCCTGGACCTTGCGTGGCGCAAACACTATCCGGATGACGCGCTCGTCAGTTTTTACACCGCCGGACTAAGCGCGTCGTCCCGGGCACACATTCCAGTGGGCGGTCCCAGCAAGGACTTCCAAGCCTTCGTGGAGTGGGTGCGACTCGCCATTTACCATCGGCCCGGCAGAGGATACCGCCAGCCCCATTCCACCGTCCGAGATCCGGGAACCAGCTCTCCTGAGCTTTGCGGCCCCGCCAGCGCTCCCAAGCTTCGCGGCCGAGCATGGACTGTTGCCCGCGGCCGCCCTGCCTATTTTCCCGGGCCTCTGGGTCCTTCCTAACCCCCGAGACTACCCAGAACTCCATATGTTCCCGGGCTTCTGGGTCCTCCCTAACCCCCGAGACCTCCTAGACCCCAAGGACATCCCTAACTTCCTGGACTTATGGGACCTCCTTGACTCTCCCAAGCCCCAACCGACCGATCCCGAGCCTCCGCTGGTCGAGCTAGTGATCCTAGCCCACCTCCTGACCTCCCCAAACCTATGCTGGCACCTCACCAACTCCTGCACTTCCCCCAAGTACCATCCAGGCCTCCCGACGGCTTCCCGGGGAGGCCTCTCAAAAAAAAGGCGGAGGCGGAGCCTACAGGGAATGTATGGAACCCGGTTCCGCCCTGGACTTCTGCACTACCCTGGACACTCACCCAAGCCTGGCCCCTAGTAACCCCAGCACCTCCATGGACACCTCCTGGTGCTTGGCCCCTAGTCCCTCCAGCACCTCCGTGGACACTTCCCGGTGATGGGTCCCTGGTCCCGTCTGTGCCACCCTGGAGACCACCCTGACTATGACACTGTGTACCCGGTCTCCAGGGTGCCCACCCTCCCAACCATCTTAGGGATGTATGGATTGTACTGTTTGGTCCTCCCCCCTGGTCCCTCTCCCTCCCTCCACTGTGAACCACTTTAGGCGCGAGGTCGCGCCTTCCAGGAGGGGGAGCTACTGTCACAGTCTGGTCTAGATACTTATTTTTATCCCTCATGTGTTGCTGTAGCTGTCTTGTTAGTTTGATTACCCGTTTAGTTTCGCCATCTGTGTGTAATTTCCTATTGTATTTAAACCCTCATACTGTGTGCCTCCGTGTTTTAACACACAACTGCCTCGGATGGTAACACACAGGAAGACACAACACTACATCAGTGTCAGGGCTGTGTCATAACACCACAAGTAGACAACAAGTCATCAAGTGGGGTTCTCTTTACTTCTTGTATTTATGAAGTGGTTGTCTTTAAACTAAAGGTAAAGAAAAATGATGTTAATCATTTGGTATATTAAAAAATAATTCAGTTAATGAAAAATTATTTCAGTCTACAAAATGTTGCTATGTATTTTTTATGGTAAAGTGGTGAAACCACATTGCATCAAAATCTTTTTTTTTTTTCCTCAGAATACTTTTAGGGTCTGTTTCCAACATATACTAAAGCTATGCGTTTTTTGCGTACAGATAGCAACGTTGTCAAAATGATCCCTGTTCACACGGATCCAGGAAAACGTCTAAAATGCTGAATTATGCATGCCAGGTCAGTGGTTGGTGATGTCACTTTGTGAGGAAACACTACTCAAGCTTATAGACTGAGCAATAGTTTGCAGCATTAAAACACTTTTTACATGTAAATGAACTTGCACTGGTGTGTAGAATTGGTCTCTCCCCTTAATCCCCCCCACTTACACACACACACTCCTTTTCCCACACTATGAGGTGTACTATAGCTCTTTACAAAGCTGAATACTGCCTCTTTCTCTCCAGGTAGCAAAACTAATAATAAAAAATAATGTTTATGTGCTTAGTGGTCTACTTTCTCCTTGTTTAACATTTTAAGCAATCTAAATTGATCAATGCTATCAGAATCACACAAGCTGTGTTCACCTGATTATTAATATCTTTGGGTGAATTAGGACTTGAGAGCAGACAGGAAATTGCTTTTGAATTGACTCAAAGTGCCATGAAACGCTCAGTACGAGGCAAGAAGTGTTTGTGAGAGCTATAAATTGACACACCGCCGGTTAAAGTCACAAGGCAAAACTGTATGCAGCATTTGATGGAATGACAACAAGATGGCAGCCTCGGTTTTTAGCTCTTCAGTGATTGTCTTGTCTTTGTTTGTTTGTTCTGCTTTTAGTCATTCTTTTCTGATTGTTTTCACCAAAAACGAACTACTGGACATTAGGGAACACACACCAGACAATATTTCTGTGGTTTTTGATTATTCAGACGTTTTAGTCGATATCCTCGTTGGAGTCGCGACTGTCTCTTTAAACCGAGCAGCCAGACGCATGCGAGGGAGGCGATCTGGGGCACTGGTCAAACTCCGCTCACGGGGCTTCCGCACTCCTCTTCCCAGTATTCATCTTGCTAATCTCCATTCTCTTCCTAATAAAATGGATAAACTGATTCTCCTCACCCGGATTAACAAGGATTTTTTCAACTCTGCTGCACTGTGCTTCACTGAGACCTGGCTAAATGTAAACACACCGGACAATGCACTATATATGCCAGGCTTCCAGTTGTTCCGAGCAGATCGCATAACGGAGCTAACCGGGAAAACGAGAGGTGGAGGTTTGTGTTTCTACATCAACGAAAGTTGGTGTTCAGATATAACAACGCTGAAGAAGATATGCTCTCCTAACCTAGAGACTCACTTCATAAACTGTAAACCTTTCTATTCACAGAGTGAGTTTGCCTCGTTTATTCTTGTGAATGTTTACATTCCTCCAGACGCGTGTGTCAGCACGACATTACAACAGCTGGCTGAACAAATAGCTGAGACTGAACAAAAGTATCCAGATTCTCATTTAATCATTCTTGGGGATTTTAACAAAGCAAATATCTCCCGTGAACTGCCAAAATACAGACAGCACATTACCCCACCAGAGACAGTAATATTCTTGACCACTGCTACACCACAATAAATAATGCATATCACTCCGTCCCACGGGCAGCTTTGGGGCTTTCTGATCACTGTGTGGTTCATCTTATACCATCCTACAGGCAGAAACTAAAATCAGCTAAACCTGCAAAAAAGACTGTAAAAAGATGGACTAATGAAGCAGAGCAGGTCCTAAAAGCCTGCTTTGATTGCACGGATTGGAATGTTTTTGAAGCTGCTACCACTGATCTGGACGGGCTAACAGATACTGTAACATCATACATCAGTTTCTGTGAGGATACACACATTCCTACCAGGACATTCTTATCATTTCCTAATGATAAAACATGGTTTGCTGGGAAACTCAAACAGCTTCGTCATAACAAAGAGGACGCTTACAGAAGGGGGATGGTGTTTTGTACAAACAGACCAGGAACAGACTGACAAAGGAGATAAGAGCAGCTAAAATAAGTTATTCTGAAAAGCTGAGAAACCAGTTTTCTTCCAACAACCCTGCTGCTGTCTGGTCAGGCCTGGAGAATATCACCAATTACAAGCCACCATCCCACCGACCTGTTGAGAATCAACATCTGGCGGATGAGCTAAATACTTTTTACTGCAGGTTTGAGAAACCCAATCTTACACCTCAAAACCAATCTGAACTACACTTCACACGTCCTCCAACACCTCCTGCACCCCCTCTCTCCCCCCCCCCCCAACATCCAACCAGTGGAGGTCTGTGTGGAGCAGTTAACCAAAATCTTCAAAAGACAGAAGATAAGGAAAGCTTCAAGCCCAGACGGCATCTCATCTACTTGTTTGAAATCTTCAATAGATCATTGGAGCAGTGTGAAGTTCCCCGTTGCTTCAAACGCTCCACCATCATTCCTGTCCTAAAAAAACCCCAAATCACTGGATTTAATGACTACAGACCTGTCGCTCTCACATCTGTGGTCATGAAGTCATTTGAAAGACTGGTTCTGGCCCACCTGAAGGACATCACTGGACCCTTGCTGGATCCTCTTCAATTTGCCTACAGAGCAAACAGGTCTGTGGATGATGCAGTCAACATGGGACTGCATTATATCCTGCAACATCTCGACAGACCTGGGACTTATGCAAGGATCTTATTTGTTGACTTCATTTCGGCCTTCAACACCATCATGCCTGATCTTCTTACAGCTAAACTGACCCAGCTCTCCTTGCCATCCTCAATCTGTCAGTGGATCACCAGCTTCCTGACAGACCGGCAACCGCGAGTGAGACTGGGGAAACTCACATCCAGGACTCTCACTACCAGCATTGGCGCCCCCCAGGGGTGTGTTCTCTCCCCTATGCTCTTCTCCCTGTACACCAATGACTGCACTTCTAAAGACCCTTCTGTGAAGCTCCTGAAATTTTCAGACAACACCACCGCCATCGGCCTCATCCGAAACGGTGACGAGTCTGCTTACAGACTAGAGGTTGAACAACTGGCTGTCTGGTGCAGTTATAACAACCTTGAGCTCAACACGCTCAAAACGGTGGAGATGATGGTGGACTTCAGGAGGAACAGCCCTGCTCTACCTCCACTCACCATCATGAACAGCACAGTGGCA
Organism: Rhodeus uyekii; assembly: GCA_037043235.1. Classification (NCBI taxonomy): domain Eukaryota; kingdom Metazoa; phylum Chordata; class Actinopteri; order Cypriniformes; family Acheilognathidae; genus Rhodeus; species Rhodeus uyekii. The sequence goes on along the minus strand of JAWRVZ010000260.1, from coordinate 338,731 downwards.
GCAGTGGAGTCATTCAGGTTCCTGGGCACCACCATCTCTCAGGACCTGAAGTGGAACAATCACATTGACTCCATTGTAAAAAAGGTCCAGCAGAGACTGCACTTCCTTCGTCAGCTGAGGAAGCTCAGCCTCCCACAGGAGCTGCTGATACAGTTCTACTCGGCCGTCATTGAATCTGTTTTGTGCACCTCCATCACTGTTTGGTTTGGTTCAGCTACCAAATCTGACATCGGGAGACTACATTGCATAATCCGGACTTCAGAGAGGATTATTGGTGCTTCCCTGCCAGCCCTCCAGGACCTGTACTCTTCCAGAGTGAAAAAGAGAGCAGGTAAAATCATCACAGACTCTGCTCACCCTGGAAACCCTGTTTGAATTGTTACCGTCAGGACAGCGACTACGATCACTGGCCACTAGAACATCTAGGCACAGGAACAGTTTCTTTCCACAGGCCATTTCCCTCTTGAACAGTTGAATTAATAAGAGATAAAATGCTGGGCAGAGCGCAGGGAAAGAAAAACAATGTTATGGCTGACAATCTATCCCCTCTCCCACTCCATACAAAAAATCCCTGCATGTATTGTTATTGTTATTTGCCATGTAAACTCATGTTGTGTTGTATATGTGCACTGGAAGCTTCAATACCAAGACACATTCCTTGTGTGTGCAAGCACACTTGGCAATAAAGCTCTTTCTGATTCTGATTATTAACACAAGATTAACCAACAAAACACTATGGTGCAATAACTTAAAAACCAAGAGCAGAACAGCCAGGTACACACAATATCCATATATACAATTGGACAGCACAATACACATGGCTTAAATACACAGCAAACTGATCAGATGAAGAACTCTTCCTGGAACATAGTCTTTTTTTCTGTTGGTCATTTTCAGTTACTGGTTTAAATTTAATGTTATAGTAGTGTGTATGATTTGTGTCCAGTATTCAATGTCATGATGAGCCTATGAGGTTAATTTTGTCCATGGATGTTCATCGAAGGACATTGAGCAACTGTACCTTATATTAGTTGGATCCCCCTTAACTCTAGGAAAAGTGGATACAACTTAAACTTTAATAAAAAATCATTCCCCAAATCTACTCCAGGTCCTGGGCTCCTAATCATTTTCTGAGAAGATTTCAAGTCGCATTCCCCAAGGATAAGGTTGTGTCCTTCACCGAACCCCTGAGTCTTCCTCCCCCTCCTGCTCTGCGGGCTCAATTTCTGACTTCACCAGCTTGACCACATCTCCTGGCTTGCCAGAATCACCATGTTTCCTGGGTTTTCAATTTCAGCAAAGGTTCTCTTCCAGTTCTACACTGGTCCTCCAATACTGTAGCTCTAACTTGGCTTATCATTACCTTAATTCCACCAATGCTCATTTGTCTCTGCCTAGTCTCCAGCTCAAGTTCCACCTTTCACTCTGGTACTCCATTCTTCTGGCTTCATTGTGATGCTGCAGACCTCCAGCTCTGCATGTATCCCCTGTTTGTCAGGGTCCTGTCGCTTTGGTCCACTCATTGTTTTGTGATAGAGCCCTTACACTGCCGTAGTGTTGTACTTCCCTGTGAGCTGCTGTCTGTGATGTGTCTTTTGTGTGGGGTGTGATGTTCGTATCCCGACACTTATTTGGTTTCAGTTTTGTGTCGGAGTTTGGACATTTATGCTCCATGTGTTTGTCTTCTGTTTTGAGCGCTCAAGATTTGTGTTCACTCATGCTCATGTTCTTCGTCATTTTCTGTGAGCACACGGTGGTTTTAAGTTTGCGTGGGCTGCGCTCTCTGTTGCCTACGTCAGTTGTTGTTCAGCACATCATTTGTTTACATCAGCCGCATGTTTCATATCATATTTTCACTTGTGCTGTGTAGCGCGCACCTTATTTTCACTGACTGTGCCCTTTCATGTTGTCTTGTTTTGTGTGAACACGCTTGAGAGTGGCTGCATGTTCATGTCATGTTCGGTATGAGCACATGACTTAATGCATGCGTTTCTTGTGCCATGTGCTCTCCTGTCTATTGTTTAAACCCATTTGTCTTGTTCCTTGTTATTGGTTTAATTCGCCCCACCTGTCCTTCCTCATTATCTACCCTGTATGTTCACTATTTATTTTCCCTGTGTTTGCTGTCCTGTACTGGTTCGTTGTTGTAATTTTCTTCTTATGTCAAGTCAAGTCTTCTGTTTTGGTCCCACAGGGTGGTTTTGTTTATATTTTAGTTTTATTTTATTAAACAAGGAATAAAAGGAACAAGGAATGATGTTTCCTTTCATCCCCGCACCCCTGACACTGTTCTTCTGAACTTGTCTTTTTTTTTTTTTTTTTTTTGCTAGGACTCATGTGTATTTAAACGTCTGAAATATAAAATAAACCTTACATGGTTAAAAGAAAATATATTTTATGTATTAAATATCAAAACATTATTTATAGCCTATGATTTATACACATTTTTGTACATTTGTAAGCATGTGTTCTTTGTGGACTCTCGCTCTGCCGGCGCCACCAGTGTTTTTGTTTTTTGCCATGGCAGCTGTGCGAGCTTGGAGGCTCCACAGAGCTGCCATTCCAGAACTTGCAACGACCCATCAGCCAGAGCCTGAGGTACCGCTTACCACCCTATCCCACCCTTTATCAGGTACACTTTTGTCAGTCATCCAGCCCTACCTCTGCTGGAGATTGACAGCCCTGCGCCGTCGCTGGATGCATCCTGCTGAGTGGTACTGTCACAGCTCCTGCCGCCTTCAGCCTCAGACACCTTCTCTCAACCTCGTCCTGTCGACCTGTCGGCTTCACCCTGGCTCCTCCTGTCCTCGGCTTCACCCGTGACCCTCGACCTGGTGGCTCCACCGGGTTCCCTTGTCCCAATGGCTCCTCCTCGTCACTCATCACTTCACTTTCACAATGGACTTAAGGCACATCCACTACACTCTGCACCTCCACCCCTTCAGTTGCAGTGGGCTCTGCCATCCCTGCATCATCACCTTGGTCCTCACTAACACCGGCTCTGTCCCAGTTTTCGGGCACACTGGCTCAACCTCGGGAGGTCGTCACCATGCCTACGCCTCGGTCTCCGTAAACCAGCGGTATCAATCGGGTCCATCGGCTCATCGGCTACGCCCTGGGACCTTCCAGACCTGCCAGACCTCCCAGACCCACCGGCTTTGCCTGAACCAGCCTGGTCCGTTCCCCCGATACCACCCTGGAACTTTGTACTTTGGGCGGCGCCATGGTGGTGCGCGGTACCATTTGCTTCCTCACTTCTGTTCTGCCTGCTCCGACCTGTGCCTGGATTAACGCTTGTGATTGTTATCTGTCTTTCTTGACTTCCCCGCCTGGATTAACGTACCTGATTCTGTCTGTCTGCCTTTCTGACTCTTGCCTGGATTACTGATCACGAATGCTCTCTGTTTACCCTGACCTTCTGCCTATACAACCATTCTTAATAAAGACAAGCAAATGGATCCTTGCCTTTGAGTCACCCTTTGTTACAACTGTTTACACAGGTATGTATATGTTTGAATTGTTCAGAGCTGATCAGAGTGTTCCACCATCAAGGCATGGTGTCTGTGAATTAAACAAAATGAAACGTTAATGATAAAGGTTGAAGTTGAAATAATGATGAGTATTTTAAAATAGTGTTTCTGAAGTCAAGTTTTAAAAATAACTTACTTGAGTTGTGAGATCCATACTTGTCTCTGTAGACTCAAATGTAAAAACCTGGGTGTGCTCTTTGATACCAATCTTTCATTTGAAAGCCATGTTTCTAGCATCTGTAAAACGGCGTTCTTCCATCTTAAAAATATATCTAAATTGCGACATATGCTATCTAAGACAAATGCGGAAAAGTTAGTTCATGCGTTCATGAGTTCAAGGCTAGATTATTGTAATGCTTTACTAGGTGGTTGCCCTGCACGCTTAATAAACAAATTCCAGCTGGTCCAAAATGCAGCAGCTCGAGTTCTTACTAGAACCAGGAAGTATGAGCATATTAGCCCAGTTCTGTCAAACCTGCACTGGCTTCCTATTAAACACAGAATACATTTTAAAATCTTGCTAATTACTTACAAAGCATTAAATGGTTTAGCTCCACAGTACTTGAACGATCTCTTAACACATTATAGTCCTTCACGTCTATTGCGATCCCAAAATACTGACCAGCTTATAATACCTAGAATATCAAAGTCAACTGCTGGCGGTCGATCCTTTTCCTATTTAGCTCCTAAACTCTGGAACAGTCTTCCTATTCCAGTTCGGGAAGCAGACACACTCTGTCAGTTTAAATGTAGACTAAAAACACATCTCTTCAACCTGGCATACACATAACACATTATACATACATTTTTAATCCAAATCATGTAAAATGATTGTTAGGCTGCATAATTTAGATAAGCCGGAACCGGGAACATTCCCATAACACCTGATGTACTCGATACATCAGAAGAAGAATGGCATCTACGCTGATATTGGTCTCTGTTTATTCCGAGGTTATCGTGGTCAGCTGGATCCGGGCCATATCCAGATCAAATGAAGGACCTGGACACGAGCACAGCACTGCTCTGAAGTGTCTGCGGAGATCGTGACTCTACTAGACCATCCCCTGTGATGAACCCATCTCTAACCGGACCAAATTGGACTTCATATTGGACTTGAATTGTTGTATAATAATCATGCACTGGCTGTTGGCCAGAGGAGAACTGGTCCCCCGACTGAGCCTGGTTTCTCCCAAGGTTTTTTCTCCATTCTCTTCTTCATTCGTTACGTCACCTGCCGGAGTTTTGGTTCCTTGCCGCTGTCGCCTATGGCTTGCTCAGTTGGGGAAACTTAACACTTAAAATTCATCAATTGTATTGATTCAGCTGCTCTTTTGGGGCTTCTGTTCAGCCAAACAAACTTTGTTTATATTGTTTTTCCTGTAAAGCTGCTTTGAAACAATCTACATTGTAAAAAGCGCTATATAAATAAAGGTGACTTGACTTGACTTAAAATGAAGTTGGGGGAGCCGGCTCCTTCCTGCCTGTTAAGGGGATTTGGATATGCAAGTATTGCTTAGTGGAAGCAGTAAACGATTAAAAGCAAGGGGTGGTCATTTTAATTTGCAAAGTGAAATCTTTCCAGACAAAGTGTCTCCATTCTTTCTGCGAGAAAAGATGTGATTTCAGACATATCTTTCAAGGAAGGGGTAAATTGTATCCAAGACGTGTAGGAACCAACACCTTCAAGCTGATCCAACCCGATGATAAAGAGTCTTTAGGTGTCATGTTAGTTCTGAGGATGTATTCAGTGTTGATGCTATGAAATGGTAATTTTTCAGACTGAAGTTTTCATCTATCCTGTACTTCTGCGAGAAAGGATGTGATTTCAGACTTGCTCTTTGATGGAAAGGTAAAACTTGTAGGAACCAACACCTCCAAGCTGATCCAGTCTGTTGACCAAGAGCCTTGAGGTGCTAACTTCCGGTCTTGAGGTTTTCCAAAACACAAATGTTCACAAAAAACACAAATGGTTTTAACAACACTCAGGGATGGTAGTTTTTAATTTGCAAAGTAAAATCTTCCCAGACAATTTGTCTCCATTCTTTCTGCAAGATTTTACAGGTATAGTTGTTGGAAAAATCGTTATCAAGTGTCAGGAATGGCACCTCAGATTAGAACTTGTGGCAAAACCAACAATAAACATTAAGTTACAGTAATTGGACTGTAAACAAACACCCCGATGCTGCCTTCACAGGTGATTTTTACAATGCCAACATAAAGAATGTCTTGCCAAACTTTCACCAGCACATCCCCTGCCCTACATGAGGAGCAAACACACTGGATCACTGCTACTTGCCATTTAAGAACAATTATAAAACTTGTTTACTAACAGCTTTTGGCAAATCCGATCATGCCGATCAAGAACCGAAGTTGAGGCGGAAATTTAAATGTTGGTCGTCCAATTCAGAGGCCATGCTACAGGCAGCTCTTGATGTCATTGACTGGAACATGTTCCAGGCGAGTTCATCTGACGTCAGTGAGTTCACACATATGGTACTTTGCTTTATCAACACGTTGACGCAGTAAGCCACACAAACAACAACAATAACGTCCTTATCAAATCAGAAACCGTGGGTGGACAGTTCAATCCGTGCTGCAGTAAACACACGCACTGCCGCATAAAACACTGGTCTCCTATCAGTGAATATTACTTACTATAAATCATACTGTCATGCTCTCTGATGCAGAGTTAAAGCCGCAAACCTCAATTATAAGGATCAAGTGGAGTCTCTTTTCCAACTCAATGACTCCCGGCACTGTGGCAGGGACTGAGGACCATCTGTGCTTTTGGAACTAAATCCTTTGCAGAGGTGAGAGCTGATCCGTTGCTTGTGAACAAGTTAAACTCTTTCCATGCTCACTATGATTGTAATCGTGGAAGCGTGACTCCGCCGAGTGACTAGTCAGAGAGAATCACGTGATCTCGGTCTCAGAGGATGAAGTTTAGAGGGCACTCAAGCGTGTGGATGCCAGGAAAGCTGCTAGCCCGAATGATATTTCAGGTCGTGTTCTGCGGTCCTGTGTTGATCAGCTCGCTGGGTTGTTTACATCCATCTTTAATGAGTCCCTCGCTACATCTGTGGTCCCCACCTCCTTCAAAAAATTCACCATCATCCCTGTCCCTAAGAACAGTAAACCCTCTTGCCTACGTTACTACCATCGGCCAGTGGCTCATGACTCAATATTCATGAAGGTCTTTGAGAAGACTCATTAAAAACTACATTTTCTTCTCCATTCCTGACACTTTGGGCCCTCTTCAGTTTGCCTATCGTCCCAATAGATTGACTGAAGATGCCATCTCTCACGTCCTCCACTCCTCCCTCACACACATCGACAGCGAAAGTGGGAACTTTTTAAGGCTGCTATTTATTGACTATAGATCAGATTTTAACACCATGGCTCCCGTTAAGCTAACCTCCTGGATCTCTGCCTGAATTCTTCTCTCTTTTGCAGAAGAATATATATTTAGGGATAGAAAGTGTACTAATTCAGTGCATTACAGCATGGTATAGAAACAGCACCAGTCTTGACTGCAAAGCCCTGCAAAGAGTTATCTATGGAGTGGACCTGTTTACTATAGGACTGAGCGAGTACAGCATCATCTGTATCTGTTAACCATATAAATTATCTGATCTGTACTCGGACTGGGTGGGGCTTAACCCGTGGGCATGATTTAACCCGGAAGTGGGCGGGTTGTCTTGAAATTGGGGCTTTAACCGGTATTTTATTTTTAATCATGCAATTGATATGGGTTAATCAGAAATTTTTATATTTATTGCTGATTAAAAAAATTATTTAAATGACAACATAATTTTTTTTGTGTGAAGTCAAAAAACTGGTTAGAGCCAGACGCCAAAGACAGGCACCAAAATTCCAAAATTCCAGCTGGTTCATTCTATCAAGCATCATGTCTGAACAAACCCCACATTTACCAGAACTCTACTAGTTGATAAGTACTACAAACAAACCGAAATACAAAACAAACGTGAAGCTGAAGAAACCCTAAATGTAAACGGAAAAGACCCACGAACCTGAGTGACTGAACGAGAGACAGAGAGAGAAAGAGAGCTGTTCTGTGTGTGAATGAGCAGGGTGGAACACAACAAACACAGAAACACAAAAACATGCTGTCCGGAAATGGAGGACAAAGGTGCCAAATGCACACCTGTGGGTCATAAATCATGAGCTATAAGATATTTTTTTAATAATTTGCTCTATCATATTTTACTCTGTGGTTGAACACTTCTTAATGATAAATGACAAGCTCTGATGACAGGCTTGTGACAGGCTTGGATTTTGTGGTTGATCACGTGACGAACTAAATGTTCGAAGCCAAGACTGATCATACCAGACGGATTGTATCTACAATCAAACAAAGTTTGCATACAAAATTATATCAACATGTATATATGTATCAATTTATGTATTATCTTGCTTTAGAATAATTACAATTATATTGTTATGCTACGTAAAAAAAAGTTTGTGTGTGGGTGTCACGGCTCTGTCATTCTAGTTTGGTCTCTTCAAGTGTCTGTTGACAGAGCCCTGACACCCCTTTGTGTCTTGTGATTGTGAAACCCTGCCCTCTTGTTACCTCGTTTCCCTTGAGTGTTGTCAGCTGTTCTCAGCTCGTTACCTTGGGCATAATAATGCCTTTTTATCAGATTGTAAAACAATGTCCTTATACAAAGTAATTTTCTTGACTAGTAGTAATGATGGCTTATTACCATGCATATTTCTAGGATATTGGCTGTTTATTACAGTATATTTATAAAGATCATATAAATGCCTTATTCTGCATCTTTCTCTTTTACCTCTCTTTTACCTATGAATGAGATCATGTATGTATGCCATTTATGTATGCCATCTAAATTTCAACTTCTCTCTTTACCTCAGGCGAGCTGCTCCCTCAGCTGAGTTCTCAGTGGACCGCACACGTCATCTGATGTCCTTTTTGACTATGCTGGGTCCCAGTCCTGACTGGAACGTGGGTCTTTCATCAGAAGATCTATGCACCAGAGAATGTGGCTGGGTCCAGAAAGTGGTTCAGGACCTTATCCCGTGGGATGCAGGAACAGACAGCGGGGTCACTTATGAGGTGTGTTCATGGGACAAGGTAAAATGGTGTCCAAAAGTCTGAGAGCTTTCCTATTTTACAATTTTTCATCACTAATTCCATTATTGGCAGGACAATTTGAGTGGGCAGTTGAAGTTAAATCTTTTTTATTATTACATTTGAAAATATAATTTAATTCTGTGATCAAAGCTGAATTGTCTGCTTCATTATGTTACTTGTCTTTCATGTTTCAGTTCAGTTTCTGTTTCCTTTCGTGATCTTCCAGTGTTTTTCCTTGCACCTGTCTCATCATTAAGCACCTTTTTAGTCTTGTCAGCTGTGTCTTGTTCCCTCATCAGCCCTTGGGTATATCTACCCTGTGTTTATTCCTTGATTGTCGTTGGTATGTTGTGTTCTATCCCAATCTCGGCCTGTTCTCATCTGTAGTTTTTTTTTTTTTTTTTTTTTTGCATGATAAGTGCTAGTTTGCTTGTGTTTTGTACAAGATCTTTATGTTTCGTTAATAAGGACAATTTAAGTTGAATCCTGTGGTCCCTCAATTTCATCCCTCACCACACAACCATGACACATTATTTCAGTGTATCATGAAATATCTTCAGTGTCACATGATCCTTCAGAAATCAGATCCATATATCATTAATTTATTGATTTGCTACTTAAGTTTTTTTTGAGAAATCCAACTTACTGATATACAATATAAACTTATTATTAAATTATTATTATTATTATTATTCTTAGCCAATTTTTAGACTGCATAAACTTATAGAGCTTTAAAGCTACAACCACCAAACTCGGCTCAGACCTCAGCCTATTCTGACTCAAGTTGCTAAACCTTTTCAAATAGATTAATGTTTTTCCCAAAATTGAAGATTAAAATCATAAAAGATCCACACGCTTTCATTGAGTATGTGAAAACTCTTTCTTTCTTTCTTTCTTTTACATTAAACTCACTATCAAAGCCTAGCAACTAAACGTAGTAACTCATGTTAAATCATGCTAGCGACATAGTAGTTAATTCTAAATAAGTGGTCGCCAACCCGTCGATCAGTCGATTAGTCGACCTTTATCACCATCCCGGAAGCTCCCGAAAATAAGAACGTTTCAGTTTCCAACTTAGAGAGTCTGTCACGCACCGCGCTCTGCAAGCCCCGATAGGACGACCGATCGACGCAAGTCGATCTTGCCTCTCATTTAGGCAGAGGAGGGTGATCTTCAGTTTCAAAAGGTTGGTGACCACTGTTCTAAATCATGTCAGCAAACTTTAATTCATATTAATTCATAATAAATCATGCTACTGACATGGTAATCATGTTAAATCATGCTAGCGTGAACAACGTTAGTTCATGCTAAATCATGTTAGCGACATTTTAATGTTAAATAATGCAAATTACATGCTAGTTTATGTCACAAAAATGCTAGCAAAATTTCAGAAAAATGCTTATTCATGGTAATCATGTCAGTGATTCATTTATGCTAGTGATGTCCTTTCAATGCTAGTAACATTTTATTTAGTGTTAAATAATTATAGTGGCATGTTAGTTCATATTAGCAATGTGCTAGTGACATGTTAAATCATGCTTGTGTCATGGTAAATAATGCTACCATCATGTTAGAACATGCTCACATAACTCATGCTAACAAACTTTTCAACCTTGAAGATTTTACTACAACTTTAAACTTTCAGGTTAGGCTTTCTAAATCCAACTTGTTTGTTAAGTTTGTTCCCACGGGGTCTTATTGTCAATGCTGAAAACGTCTTGGGTAGGAGCTGAGGCTGAGACGCAGTATCTGGTTCTCCTTCAGGGAACCAGGGTTACATACGTAACCCGAGACGGTCACTTTCATGGGAACTCGATCTGCGTCAAAGTGCTAGGGGAACACGCCACCTCAGTGACGCCGGCCGTAGGAGTGTCACAGCTCGCTACGAGCACCCTCGTTCCTGAAGTGGAGAGAGGTCAAGATGATAAACCCTCTTGAATATGTGCGATGAGGACCAGCCAGCCACAGCACATCAGCCAAGGAAACCCAGAAAGGAAGCCTTGGAAGCAGCCACATCCCGAGTAGAGTGTGCCTGGACGCTCAAAAGAGACCGAATCCAGATCCGAATCCAGGTGAGAAAGATAGCCTCAACAATCCACCTGCCCAGTTAGAGGCCGGGACCCACTCGAGGATCCTGGAAGAACAGCTGGTCGGACCTATGCCACAGGAGTGGAAATAGAACCCAGTGCTCACACTGGGATGACCTTGTTCTTAATTCCTGGCCATGATCGCCAATGAGGGAGAGGACGGAACCTCAAGCCACGGGGGAAACCAGGACCGAGGGCGAGTCCCCGGAGATATGAGGTAAGCAGAGCAGCCACATAAACCTCTCAGGAGGTACACGGTTTCCTCGTGGTGGAATCTCTGGAGAGGAGAGAAGTCTTGGCAACCTCGGTTGCGAGACAGCACTGTGCGCCAAACCCTATCAGGGACTGAGCGCATCTGCTCCAGATCTCCCAGGAGCAGGGCGAAAGAGGAAAAATACAGATGTAGCCTCGGCCACGTCCGAACCACGAAACCAGCCGGAGAAGTCAAGTCACCTTTACTTATATAGGTCTTTCTACAATACAGATTGTTTCAAAGCAGCTTTACAGTGGTCACATGAAAACATTATAAACAAAGTTTGTTTGGCTGAACAGCAGCCTTAAAAGAGCAGGCGAATTAATACAATTGATGAATATTAAGTGTTAAGTTTTGATTATTGATTGATTTGATTGATAGTTTGATTATTAAATTGATAATTCAAGTCTAATATTAAGTCTAATTAGGTCCGATTGGAGATGGGTTCATGATCTACACAGGGGAGGGTTTAGTAGAGTCACGATCTCCGCAGACACTTCAGGGCACTGCTGTGCTCGTGTCCAGGTGCAGGTCCTTCATCTGATCTGGATACGGCCTGGATCCGGCAGACCACTGTAACCTCGGAATAAACAGAGAATACCATCAGTGTAGATGCCATTCTTCTTCTGATGTATCGAGTACATCAGATGTTATGGGAATGTTCCCGGTTCCGGCTGACCTAAATTATGCAGCCTAACAATCATTTTACATGATTTGGATTCAAAATGTATGTATGATGTTATGTGTATGCCAGGTTGAAGAGATGTGTTTTTAGTCTAGACTTAAACTGACAGAGAGTGTCTGCTTCCCGAACTGTATTAGGAGGACTGTTCCAGAGTTTAGGAGCTAAATAGGAAAAAGATTGACCGCCAGCACTTGACTTTGATATTCTAGGTATTATAAACTGGTCAGTTTTTTTTGGGATCGCAATATACTGCATATGTCGCAATTTATATATATTTTTAAGATGGAAGAATGTCGTTCAACAGATGCTAGAAACGTGGCTTTCAAATGAAAGATTGGTATCAAAGGGCACACCCAGGTTTCTAACTGATGACGAAGACTTGACAGAACAGCCATCGAGTGTTAGACAGCAGTCTAGATTATTAGGTGCAGAACTTTTTGGTTTAATAATTAGAATCTCTATTTTTTCAGAATTAAGCAGTAGAAAGTTATTAGTCATCCAACTTTTTTATATCAGTTATGCATTCTGTTAATTTAGTTAATTGGTACGTTTCTTCAGGATGAGAAGAAATATAGAGCTGAGTATCATCAGCGTAACAGTGAAAGGTAATGCCATGCTTCCTAATAATTGCACCCAAAGGAAGCATGTACAGGGTGAAAAGCAATGGTCCTAGTACTGAACCTTGAGGAACTCCATACTGAACCCGTGATCGACGTGACATCTCCTCATTTACTGCTACAAACTGATAACGGTAAGAAAAGTACGATTTGAACCAGGCTAATGCAACTCCACTAATGCCAACATCATTTTCAAGTCTATTTAGAAGGATTTTGTGGTCGATTTTATCAAATGCAGCACAAAGGTCCAGTAACACTAACAGAGAGATACAACCACGATCGGATGATAAAAGCAAATCATTTGTAACTCTAATGAGAGCAGTCTCAGTACTATGATATGGTCTAAATCCTGACTGGAAATCCTCGTAGATGCTGTGTCTTTCTAGAAAGGAACATGGTTGTGAAGATATTGCCTTTTCTAGAATTTTTGACAAAAAAGGTACATTTGATATCGGCCTGTAATTACCTAATTCTGTAGGATCAAGTTGTGTTTTTTTTAATAAGCGGTTTAATTACGGCTAGTTTAAAGGTTTTTGGTACGGATCCTAATGACAAAGATGAATTAACAATATTAAGAAGAGGATCTATGATTTTTGGAAGCATCTCTTTCAGTAGCTTAGTTGGTATTGGGTCTAGCATACATGTTGTTGATTTTGATGATTTAACGAGTTTAGATAATTCTTCCTCCCCAATAGCAATGAAGGAGTGGAATTTTTCTTCAGGGACACTAAAATTTACTGTATTTTGTGATAATGTAATTCAATAGAGCTGTCTTTCCATGAGATGCGAAAAACCTCAAGATTAGTTTTTTTCCAGGTCCGCTCCATTTTTCTGGCTGCTCTCTTGAGGGCCCGTGTGTATTCGTTGTACCACGGTGTTGGACTATTTTCTTTAATCTTCTTTAAGCGCAACGGAGCAACAGTGTCTAAAGTACTAGAAAAGAGAGAGTTAATAGTTTCTGTTGCAACATCAAGTTCTTCTAGGTTATCTGGGATGTTCTAGGTTATCTGGGATGTAGTGTTATAAACCTTTCTTTTGTGTTAGGAGTGATAGTTCTACTATATTTATAACAGGGAGTTAGTTTTTCGACTTTGGCTAATGGTAATTTACACGTAACTAAGTAATGATCTGAGATGTCATCACTCTGCTGCAGAATTTGAACAGTATCAACATTGATCCCATGCGACAATATTAGATCTAAAGTATAATTACGAGAATGAGGAGGTCCTGATACATGTTGTGTAACTCCAATAGAGTTTAAGATGTCTATAAATGCCAATCCCAATGTGTCTTTTTCATTATCTACATGGATATTAAAATCACCGACAATTATGACTTTATCTGCAGAAATTACTAATTCTGAGAGAAAATCAGCAAATAGCCAGCACAAAAGATAAACAGGAATTATTCCTTGCACTAGATAAATTTACATTAAGGACCATCACTTCAAAAGAATTATATTTCAAATTAGTTACTATAAATTACAGCAACACCTCCTCCTTTACCTTTCAGACGAGGCTCATGTTTATAACAGTAATCTTGAGGGGTGGACTCATTTAAAGTAATGTAATCATCTGGTTTAGCCAGGTTTCTGTCAAACACATCACATCTAGTTTATGATCTGTAATCATATCATTTACAATAAGTGTTTTTGAGGAAAGTGATCGTGTATTCAGTAACCCAAGCTTTATCATTTGTTCATTTGTGTTATATCCGTTCTTCATTTTTTGTAAATCAATTACATTTTTACTCTTAAACGGTTTTGAGAATTTTTTGTATTTGCTAATTCGGGGAACAGACACAGTCTCTATAGGATGATATCTAGGTGAAAGAGTCTCTATGTGTTGTAATTTATCTGACCTCTGTGACGTGAGACAGCTAGCAGACGGTCGGTGTAGCCAGTTTGTCTACTTCCTGACCTGGACCCCAGTTAGTCAAGGTTTAGCTCTAAGACTATGTGCCAAATTACTAGAGAGAAGAGCCGCACCATCCCAGGTGGGATGAATACCATCTCTTTTCAACAGGTCAGGTCTGCCCCAAAAACTTTCCATGAACTTTTTCCAAACTTGTCTATGAACCCTATGTTATTCTGCGGGCACCACTTAGACATCCAGCCATTGAGTGAAGATAATCTGCTAAGCATCTCATCACTCCTGCGCATGGGAAGAGGGCCAGAGTAAATTACAGTGCCTGACATCATACTTGCGAGTTCACACACCTCTTTAATATCAGTTTTAGTGATCTCCGACTGGCGAAGTCGGACATCATTAGCGCCGACGTGAATAAAAAATTTTAGAATATTTACGATTAGCCTTAGCCAGCACTTTTAAATTTGCTTTGACGTCAGGCGCTCTGGATCTCTAATTCTGAGATCTTCTCTGTCAGCCTGACTATGTCCCTACATTTATCACATATGAAGCCCTTGCTGCTGACAGAGACAGAAAGAGTATGCATGAAGCAGGCAGTACATGTAACAATTATAAAAGATGACATGACTCACCGTGTGTGTTGATCCAATTCACCAGTTGTTTCATGAACTCGGGAAAAAAGGTGAAAAAAGGTGATCAAAGCGAGAAAACGCTGAATGCACGGACAGTAAGATAGCACAATGCTAATGCGTTTAGCGACTAAGATTAAAGCTAACGATTACAGTTTATTAAATAATCTAGTATTGTATTGTATTTAGCAGTAAGAACGAACGTCGAGTTTAAAATCTAAAACGAAAACAAGTTTATACGACGCAAACAAATGCAATCCACTCGAGCAAACAGGAAACAGCAGCAGTGCAGCACTCAAAATGCACAGTCAAAATGAGAAGGTCTGGAAGAGGAGGAAAAACCCTCAGAGAACTGAGGGAGCCGAAATACCCTATGCCGGGGGTCGACAACTTGCGGCTCCAGAGCCGCATGCGTCCTTTTCACCCCTTTGATGCAACCCTTCAATCCCCTTCGCGTGACTTATAGCAGCAATCTGCAACCCTATACACGATCGGTCCGCTATCACTCCGCCCACGGACGAAAGGAGTATCGCTCAACTTGAAGGCTGAAGACATCATCGGCAAAGGATAGGTGTTCTTCAACGTGAAGTTGTTTAGACCTCGGTAGTCAATGCTTCTTGCCCACAAAAAAGAACCCCGCCCCCACTGGAGAAGAGGAAGAGTGGATGAACCCAGAAGCTAGCGAATCAGAAATATATTTATCCATGGCCTCCTTCTCTGGAGCAGAAAGCGAGTATAACTTGCCCTTAGGCGGAGACGTACCTGGTAGTAATTCTATGGCACAGTCGTAGGGACGGTGAGGAGGCAAAGAAGCAGCCCAGGACTTACTGAACACTTCCTTCAGGTCAAGGTACTCCTGGGGCATGTTAGACAGGTTCACCGACTCCTCCTGTAACACAGAACTAGACACAGACACACAGGCTGACACGAGACAAGAGGCATATCACTGATTACTCCATGTCGAGATAGAATTGGACCCCCAGTAAACCCTGGGGTTATGCTTGACCAACCAGGGGTGACCAAGGACCACGGGGACCAGGGGAGAGGAGGTGAGCAAAAAGTGAATCCTTTCAGAGTGGTTACCAGCTACTATCAAGGTGAGGGTGTCAGTGGCATGAGTGATCTCAGGAAGTTTCTGTCCGTTGAGAGCGTGAACAGTGATGGGGTGGGGGAGGGGAACTATGGGAATCTGAAGAGAGGAAGCCAAGGAGCAGTCTAAAAAATTACCCTCCGCTCCAGAATCCACCAACGCCTGGCAGATGTGGTTCCCCTGGGCCCACTGTAGTCTTCCCGAGAGGAGGGTGGAGGATGAGGTTTTTCCAAGTCCGAGCCCGCCCGACAGTAACCTCTGCTCTACTGCCGGGCTTGGTCTTTTACGGGGCAGTTGTTGACGAAGTGCCCCGAACCCCCGCAGTAGAGGCAGAGGCCCCTCAAGCGACGATGCTCCCTCTCCCCTCGGGAAAGCCGAGCTCGCCCCACCTGCATGGGCTTGTGGTCCACCTGAGGGCTGACAGTGTTCACCCTGACGAACTCCTGGGGCTGGTTGGGACGGGCACGCTCCTCGTACAACTGTACTCTGGCGTCCACCCGTAAGGCCAGGTCCATAAGTCCAACGAGATCCCGGGGAAGTTCGAGGGCGTGTGAACCCTGTCAGCCAGCCCATGCAAAAACATGTCCCACTGTGCCTCCCTGTTCCAGTTGGACTCCGCAGACAGGGTGCGGAACTCTATCATGTACTCCGATACTAATCGGTTGCCCTGGCGGAGGCTGGCAAGTCTGCGGGCAGCTTCGCGACCTGCTTTAAGTCATCTCCGCCGATAATGCTTGAAAAGACTGCCAGCCCCCCGCGAGCAGCACGACCGGAAAGTAGTGTCAAAACCAGCGCGACTTGGGACGCCTTGGGATGGCACAAATCCGGCTCACCTGAATATCTCTCTGGTGTGGATGGGGAACAGGTGGTGGTGTAGGCGCAGTGGGCAGTGTGAGTTGTTGCATCCAGGAGGCGAGCTCAGACACCTGCATCACTAAGGTTTGTATTGCCCGAGCGGCCCCAGCCAGAACCGGGAACATTCCCATAACATCTGATGTACTCGATACATCAGAAGAAGAATGGCATCTACGCTGATATAATTCTCTGTTTATTCCGAGGTTACCGTGGTCAGCCGGATCCAGGCCGTATCCAGATCAGATGAAGGACCTGCACCTGGACACGAGCACAGCACTGCCCTGAAGTGTCTGCGGAGACCATGACTCTACTAAACCCTCCCCTGTGTAGATCATGAACCCATCTCCAATCGGACCAAATTAGACTTAATATTAGACCTGAATTATCAATATAATAATCATACTATCAATCAATCAAATCAATCAATAATCAAAACTTAACACTTAATATTCATCAATTGTATTAATTTGCCTGCTCTTTTAAGGCTGCCGTTCAGTCAAACAAACTTTGTTTATAATGTTTTCATGTGACCACTGTAAAGCTGCTTTGAAACAATCTGTATTGTAGAAAGAGCTATATAAGTAAAGGTGACTTGACTTGACTATTCCTAGCTTTTTCCTTCTGTCTCTCCATGCGTTGATCACTGGAAGCAAGAATATTCTGGAGATCCTGGAAACTCGCTGGATCCATGTTCGGTCAGTTCGTTCTGTCAGGGCTTAGTGGAAAAAAATCACAGAATCCAATAGCGAGTCACACGTGAGTTTACTTACTTGAAATTATAATCCAGAGCAGCATGAGACAGAGAGGTCCAGTTCCGAGAATGCAAGAGGCGAATCAGGAAGAGCATGCTCGAGCAGACGTGACGCAGGGAACACAGCGGGTGGACTCAGAAATAAGGATCCAGACAGGAAGTCGAAGTCGAAGCCGATACCGAAACTCGAGGAATGCAGGAAACGGGAATCCACGACACTGCAGAACTGTCTGTAATGAACTGACAAAGGGTAGTAAGTGGAGCGTAAATATATAGAGAGGTGATGATGTGTAGCTGAGACAGGGAATGAGAGAGCAATCAGTGACCACGCCTCCAACAACACCGCACAAACACGGAGGAGTCGATGAGCCTCTGAACCGTGACAAATATTACTTTTTTTACAGTATTATTCCATCATCATAAGAATTTTTACATTCTTTTTCACAACTGGAGCTCTACTCCATAAAATAATACCTGAAAGGACAAATACTATTACTACTAGGAAGGCACCATAAAAACAGGCCTTATTCAGCACTACATTCCAAGTCTTCGAACATACCAGGGCATTGTGTTATATGGACCAATGTTTTGGTAACTACTGAACTTTAGTAATATTAAACTGTCCCTCTAATTAAATGAGCTGTGTAAAATTTTTCAAAATTATGCATTATTTGCCATGTACATCAGGAAAGACAAAATATAATGTAAAGAAGTATGCCATTCATTAATTAATGTTAATGTTAACCTTTTCAATAAAACAAGCATTTGTATTTCTTTATTGTGTTATATTATTTATGTTAGTAATTGGTGTTAAAGATGATTATGTCCATAATGAGCTGATGGGTTTATGGTGTGGAATGTTGCAGACTGAGTGTGGTGGGCTGGACTGTGCCAAAAAGTCCATAGCGAGTTTTTACCCCCTGTCAGCCTCTGCAGTGATTTCTTTGGATAATAAAGCTTGTGAATAGTATAGACATGCTCAAAGCAAACTATACTAAACGAGTTCTCTCTGTATTAATAATTCAACAGAATAAAAACAGGAAAAATGACTTAATTTCAAAAATGCAATTTTCCAGCTGAAATGGTCCACCAGAGATCACACAGCAATGACCACAGCTTGATTCTGCCATCTGCTGGTGTGTGTCAGTTTATCCGAATAAAACATCTGCTTCAATTGACATAATTCTAATGGATAATGATCAAATGTTTGTTTGTTTGTTTAATTATTAAGAGGTTAATATGTTTACGTATGTAGTGATGGGATGATTAAAGGAGTATTCCGGATTAAATATAAATGAATCTGTATGATCATTTTATGTAACACTTAACCTCACCTCAGAATTTTTCTTCACCGCAACTTGTCTCTTACTGTCGATAAAGCTCATGTTGCATTGAACCTGGAACATAAATGTATCCGCTCCTAACACAACCTTGGATTCCTCACTTGTGTTTTCCCCTATCATCAGGGAGTGGGTCTGTGTGTATAATTTGTATTGCTCCCTGGTTGTGTAACGGACCCAGACACGCCTCCTGCAACAGACTCCTTCACTCCGCCCACTCGTTCCGCGTCACCTGAATACTGAGCACCTGCACCTGCAAACAATCTCCTCCTGCACTATAAAGCCATCACTCACCTCACTCACAGTGTTTGGTCTTGTCACCGTTACCTGGACTCCACATGCGCTCTCTGAGTATTGCAGCCAAACATCCAAGAACCTTCTCCCCGAGCTTCCTCCTGGACTTCCGTGAACCCATTTCCGAGATGTTTGTCATCACCCATCTTCTCCACATCACTGTTAAGACTGTTACCATTTGCCTCTGCCCTGCACTGTCTGTTACACTGCCCTGCTACTGCTTTGTGTTCTGCTGTCAAATAAATGCCAGCTTGCTAAAGTCTGTGTTTTTGAGTATTCCATTATGACAGGTTGAGCATGTCATTTTCTATCTCTCGCAGCAACCTTGCTGCTGTTGACTGCAGAGCTAATCTCTCTTTTCTAAGCCTTAATGCTTGGTATGGTTGTCTCTTTGTGTGGGTTGATTTTAAACTAAAATATGGAATAGCAATGTATAATAACCATCCTTTTGCATTTTTAATTATTTTTGTTTTATCATTATTTATATGCTATTAATGAAGAATTCACAAAAATGTGTCACTCTTGATTAGCTTTTTCATCTTTTTGTGGTACATAAAAAAGGTTAGGTTAATTTCTATCATTTTTTTATTATTTGTTGTGTAAATGACACAGTTTTCGTTTTAACCAAAACCTTTAATTCCTACAACTGATATTGGTTTTGTATGATTTTCTTTTGGTCATTTATATAAATGACATTCTAGTAATCTAGTTTATTTATTTAATGTCTCCCATAGTCTCCCAACAAGTCTACCATACCTCAGGAGAAAATTCGTCCCCTCACAAGTTTAGACCATCCACAGAGCCCTTTCTACGACCCAGAGGGTGGTGCAATCACTCCTGTGGCCAGACTTGTTGTGGAGAGAATTGCCCGCAAGGTCTGTTACCTTACTTGTCTTCAAAAAATGCATTTTCAAAAGCAAATGTTCTTAGCTGTTGGGTTTTTAGCTTTTATTACCGTCCAAAACATCTCTGCAACAACAACAGATTATAAATTTGTATGAATCCAGCATGTCACAATGGTGCCCTGAAAGTATTGAAAGTCATGCAAAATGTATTGGGAAATAGTTATATTACTGTGTGGGAATTAGGACAAACACAAGGAAGACTATAACCTGTCATCACTTTTTTCCGTTTATCAATCAGATAGCAGTACTGAATAAAATTCCATCACTGTGAAGAACATAACTGAACGAGAGACATTATTTACACTCTGTTTGAAAGTTTAATTTGTTTTCTGATATCTGTAGGGTGAGCAGTGCAACATTGTGCCTGATAATGTGGACGATATTGTGGCTGACATTGCTCAGGAGGAAAAAGAAGAAGGTTAGCAACTCTTTATCTTTTAATCAAAGGCGACCTTGAGAGAGAGAGAGAGAGAGAGAGATTTTATCTATAACTTTATTTGTTATTTGTTCACTCAATCATTATCCAATTTATATATTTTTATATAAATTTTCAAAAAGAACACAGAATCTGCACTTTTTGATTAATGACAGAAACAAAGACATTAACAGAAACTGTGGCATATAAAACTAAATAGCTCCTGCTTTTTTGTTAATGGTAGTTTGTACAAAACTTTCTAATTTGGATTACAATCTTCTTCCACTCTCAATTTATCTTTAAACACATTTACAACTGTTTCATTTAACACTTTTTGCTTTTCCTTCATTAAGCAATTATAACGGTCCAGAAAGTCCTTGAAAATCAGGTTTAATATACATTTCTGGGTATGAATGAAACAACTTCCCAAGGCAATAGTTCCTCAGTAGTGCTCCTTCCTCATCACTCAGTGCCTGTTTAATCAGGTGCACAAACATATTGTGTCAGGGTTCTGCCACATTCGGTCTAGTCGTTTCTTGGTTTTGTGGCAGAGTTCTGGCACTACCGTAATGTCTCGTGTTTGATGTGTGTGCACACGAATTCAAAGATTCGAGCCGCGCGCGCTTGTCTGTAACGTCTTATGTGCGGGTTATGATGTCTGATCCCGAGACTGGTCTTGTCTAGTTTCGGGTTTGAGTCGGGATTCGGACATTCATAACTCGTGTGTTCGTCCTTGTCGCGAGCTTGTGAGAGCTCGCTCGTCTTGCGAGCTCTATGTCATGTGAGTGGGCGCGGTTTCAAGCTTTGCGCGAGCCCCGCTTCCTCTCGTCTGTGTGTTATGTTTGGCACGCGTTTCGCGTTCCATCAGCCACGTGCAGTTTGGTTGTCACCAGCTGTGTGTCGTCTTTGTTTAATTGGCTGCATGTTCATGTCTTGTCTGTTACCCCGCCGTCTTGTTTCATTGTCATTAGTTTGATTTTATTCCAGCTGTGTTTCTCTCTATTGCTTTTCGTCCTGTGTATTTAGTCTCCTTGTGTTTGCCGTCCTGTGTCACTTCGTTGTCGTTATTTTGTCACTTAGTCAAGCCTAGTCTCAGTCAAGTCATGTTATGTTTTTCCCCCACTTAGGGTGGTTTATGTTTGAGTTTTACTTGTTTGTTCAAATAAAGCCTAGTCCTTCCTGCACTTGAGTCATCGCTCTCTTCAAATCCTGACATATTGACTTTTAAAACAGACAACATACATTTGATGACAACTGTTTAATATTACTGAAATCCAATCTACTAATATCAACAATTTTTTAGCCCTCAAAATGTCATTTATTCCAGGTATGGATTCATGGGCTCACTAGACACATCAAAATGAGCTCTGCCTATTAAAGGCTCTTATTATAGCCAAAAGAATAAATCTTTCAAAAGAATAAGAATTTGATTTCAACCTCTACTTTGTAAAAAAAAGTCTCCAAACTTTGTAAAAGTTTATATAAACTAAAAAGTCCTTTGTGAAAAGGAGAGTAACATGGACAACCAAATAACTGTTAAATAGTCTATACAGAGTTTAAATAAGGCCTAGGTTCTAGCCTAGGAGGAGTTGAAGATGGGCCAAATTACATAAAATGAATTTATAGCTGGCAAATTTATTACATAAACAAAAACCTTTGAATAAACAATTTCAACAAACTTCACAAATCCTTTCTCTGGTTACCACTCAACACCGTGAACCAAGAACAAAATGGTTTGAAATTGAGTCCGACATTGTATATGGGTTTGAAGAATCATATAGTGAACAAGGAACAAATAAATGAAAATCTCAAAAGTCCTTCAGCATCCGATGTGTGTATGTGCGTGTAATACTCAGTTGTCCGAATGTGTGTATAATACTCAAATGTCCAAGTGTGTCAAGACCTTTTTGTTTTTCCTACCTGGGTAGTGTGTATGTGTGATATATCAACTTAACTGTACAGTTCAGTGGATTTATGTATGATTTCACTTTGGAATCAACGATCAGGGTCTAGCTTGCTTTTCAAACATAGATCACAAGATTATCAGAATTCTTATAAAAGAAAAAAACAGTAATAAAAGCATTTACCAGCTTTTTTGTATTCTTTGAATATATTGAAAATGAAAATATTCAGGTGTACTAGTCCTCGTCCTCCATGTTCCTTTTGAAGAAAGCTGTCACAGTCATTTGTGGGTGAAGGCATGATGATGAATAAGATAAATGTAAGCAGTCTTTAATTACAAAACCCAACATACAGGGAAATACACAGTTTAACTGACATTAAATATATGAGAAAAGCCAATTTACTGATGGAGAACATGGGGTAGATATAAACAGGGAATATTAAACAATGATACACAGCTGGACATGGTGATGATTACAGCTTTAAGTGACGATGACAACAGGAGAGCACATGGAGAACCATGAAATAAATAAGGATAAATCTACTCTAACAATATTGCATTGTTATATTCCTTGTGGAATCTAGTTTAGTTTGTCCTAAAAGACGCTAACCAAAATAAACTGCAATTATCAAAAAAAAAAACAGCAGGGGATCTACGAGGGGATGTCTATGAGGGGAGTGGGATGGTTGTGGGGGGTAAGAGGAGAGTCTATGAGGGGAGTGGGATGGTGGTGGGGGGTAAGAGGAGAGTCTGTGAGGGGAGTGGGATGGTGGGGGGGTAAGAGGAGAGTCTGTGAGGGGAGTGGGATGGTGGGGGGGTAAGAGGAGAGTCTATGAGGGGAGTGGGATGGTGGTGGGAGAGAGAGGAGTCTATGAGGGGAGTGGGATGGTGGTGGGGGGTAAGAGGAGAGTCTGTGAGGGGAGTGGGATGGTGGGGGGGTAAGAGGAGAGTCTGTGAGGGGAGTGGGATGGTGGTCGGGGGGGGGGTAAGAGGAGAGTCTGTGAGGGGAGTGGGATGGTGGTGGGGGTACAGAAGTATGTGTTTCCTCCAGTAAGACTTATTGCACAGACTCTGTGCAAGGTCAGGGAGGGCGAGGAGCAGGTCTTGTTAGTTGTGTCATATTGGCCCAACCGGACCTGGTTCCTAGAACTCATGCCCCTCATGACAGCCCCTCCCTGGTGGTTTCCAGATTCTCAGGGACAGGGCACCAGCTGGCATCTGCATACAGAACTCTGTAACCTCTAGAACTTCCATAGGGCTTAAGTGGCCTACCAGCGGTGGTGGTAGACACTATCACTTCAGCTAGTGTCCCCTCTACAAGGCGCGCTTCTGCATTGAAGTGGAATCTGTTCTCTGAGTGGTGTTCTTCCCAGGGGGCAAGACCCCTGGAAATGTTTGATCAGTTCTGTGCTTTCCTTTCTTCAAGAATGATTGGAACGGAGGCTGTCCCCCTCCACCTTGAAGGTTTATGTTGCCACCATTGTAGCACATCATGTTTTTTATTAATGCCAGGTCACTGTCACAACTTGGTCATCAAGTTTCTGAGAGGCACCAGAAGGTTAAATCTTCCCAGGGAGAAGGATCCCATCTTCCTTCATGGGATCTCTCTGTGGTTCTTGCTGGTCTACAGAGAGCTCCCTTCGAGCCCCTGGACTCAGTTGAGCTCAAAACCCTGTCTTTCAAGACAGTGCTCCTCACTGCGTTCACTTCCTTCAAGAGGATAGAGGACCTAGAAGCAATTTTGGTCAGCAAATCGTGCCTTGAATTTAGGCCGACGCTAGAGCACAAGCGATGGTTGAGCACTAGAGGCCAGCCTTGAGAGGCTGGTTTCCTCATTAGAATTTCTGGTTGCGTCTCATGACTCCTAGAAGTTTCTCATTGGGTCCAGTGCAATATATATATATATATATATATATATATATATATATATATATATATAATTTTCCTTTATCAGGGTTCTACCCACCTGGAGGCTCTTGTCACGGAACAGGAAGTAGATACTCTGTTGAGGCAAGAGGCCATAGAATATGTACCCCCCTCAGACAGCCGTTACTTCATCATTCCCAAGAGGGATGGAGGATTGCGGCTCATCCTAAATTTGCACCTTCTAAATCTCTCGTCATCAATATTGACTTTGAACTAGATTGTGACAGATCAGGACTGAGGTCTGACGTCTGGTCTGTCACCATCGATCAAGAAAGGCGCAAATTTTCTTTCCATTCCTCCTTGAGGTTGAACAAAAAGAAGAGTGTGCTTTCTCCTTTTCAGAGAACCACCTTCCTATGTGTTGTATGCGACTCAGTTTCACTGACAGCGTGGGTTTCCCCTGTGCACATCGATTTGATCCTAACAACCATCAAGAAAATAAAACTAAGCCAGTCACTCACTGTAAAGTACTTTCAACAAGTATTGGGTCTCATGGCAGGAGCTTCCAGCGTTATCCCATTTGGGTTGCCTCACATGAGGCCAATAAAGTGATGGCTCAGAATCAGAGGGTTTTCCCTGAGAGGCAACCCTTTCCGCACTATCAAGGTCACGCGACGAGGCCTATGTGCCTTGGACATGTGGAAGAAACCCCGATCTCTGTCTCAAGGACCCGTATTGGATGCTCCTTGTTGACGCATACTGCTATCGAGAAATGCATCCTTTATGGGTTCGAGCCCTGCCCAAGGTCTGTGGCACGAGCACCAGTTATCCTGGCACATAAACCTGCTAGCGATGATGGCTGTTTGGTGGATGCTTCAGGCGTTTCTTCCCAGACCTCAGGGGTCACCATGTGGTTGTAGAGACCGGCAGCACCACTGTGTTCTCCTATACAAATCATCAGGGTGGTCTACGCCCCTGACCACTATACAAACTGGTGTGGCGTATCCTCCTTTGGTCCCAAGGGAGACTGTTCCATCTACGGGCAGTTCATATCTCTGGGACCCAGAATGTGGGAGCAAACTTCCTGTTGAGGCAAGCATTGAACCAGGCACCCTTTGAACTTCTGGATGAGGTTCCCCTTAAGTTCTTCATAAAGACTCTCTTCTTGTTGGCTTCACATTGCTAAAAAGAGTTGGGGATCTAGAGCCGCTTCTGTAGCTCCCTCCCTCCAGGCTATATACCAAAGGTGCACACACACATGGCCTGGTCTATTATACTGGGCTACCCCCCTTCAGTTACCAGGACCAGGAGTTTAAAAACAAGGTCTGTCCAGTCCGAGCACAGGGACACAGGTCTTCCCCTTGAGGTAAATCTGACCAACTGTTTGTTTGCTTCGAGACTCTTAAGGGGGCCCCAGCATCCAATCCAACACCCTTTCTGATGTCACCGACTTGGGACTGTCACTCACACTCGGTCGGTCGGTCGTTCATTTACATAGTGCTTTACGAGACTATCGTCCAAGTATTCCCCAAAGCGTTCAATGCAGTGTCACATTCCTTCTTCCTTACATACGTAACCTGAGACATTTTCCTGCACTCTCATAAGAACCCCTGGAAGCAGATTTAACTGAGAGAAAGCACACAAGCAGGGAATTGGATCCACCTTGGCCTTCCCAAACCTTTGCCAAATCAGACCCTTGGAGATAAGATATGCTCTCATAATTAACTAATCTGAGATATGTACTGCCTGTAGTGAAATAAACTTATTCTGTGCCTAAAAAATAATGCACTGAACTAACCTCCACCGGATGTGCATATGACAGTCCTGGGTGTCTGGAGGGAAGTAGCTCAAAACAACAACAACAACAAAAATCATAATTTTCATGTAATGTATGTGATGCACTAATATATCACCCTTCCAGAAACCATAGGCTGGGATAACTTCATAATCTACTTTTCCCAAAGGAACATGCAGTCAAAAACTGGCATTATTTCATGTATTGGAAAATCCTCAATAGTTAATCCACCACTGAAAGAGTCTTATGAAGCAGGTCCACCGGTGAAACTGCTGCCATGAAGCCTGTGAACAGACCCACAGGAATATCTTGCGCTGCTAATGTCAGGGGTTAAAGATCAAGGACTCAATTGCAAAGAGGATAAGGAACTTTATTAACAAAATAAAACAAAATTCAAACATAAACCACCCTGAGGGGGAAAACATGACTTGACTAGACTTGACTTGACACAACTAGGCACAGGAACCGACAAAGAGATGACATGAAGATGTTACACAGACAAGCGCGCACGCGACACGAAACCTCGAATGCACACACTCAGACCAAACACAAGACATTATGGTAGTGTCAAAGCCACAAAATTAAGATATGACCAGACCGAATGTGGCAGAACTCTGACAGCTCTGAATCAATTCAGACAAAGGCAAAATGACAGGCTGTAGACAATCACTCCTGCATCATGGATGAGTTCAGTTCCACCCGTAGGAATACGTTGCCTCTGCAACAAAACAGTCTTCTAAAGGTTTATTCTCATATCTAGCTTCTTGGTGATCAAGAACAGGTGAGCCATATCATATACCTGAAGAGTAGAAACCTGAGGAGTGATAGCACATTGTTTAGGAACTGGTACCACACCTGGAGAGTGTTCTCATATCAGCTATTGATGCAGAGTCAAGTAAAGAGCTGAAATCCAAAAAAATGTTTTGTTGCAATGATCAAGAACATATGTTATTGTGACTTACGATTGTGATTATCTTAATATTGTCTTGGAAAAATTTATTGTCAAAGAACTCACATTGAAGTCTCTAATTTTTTTATTTTAATTCTATTTTATTTATTTATTTATTTATTTGTAGACTTTAGCAACTTGGCAAATTTCATTGAGGACTTTTACTCTTAAACCCCACAGGGGACACATATTATTTTGGTCTTTTTCTCTGTAAAAAAAGAAAAAAAAAGAAAAAGGAACAAAGATAGAAACAAAAGGGGAGATTTAAGCAACATTTAAACATTTCTCTCCATTTTCTCTCACTGAAGTTTAAATGGAAACAAAGGAAATGTTTTTTTTACAGATTCCATTAGTGATTTTTTTTCCTGCCTCATGGGCACTCTCTTTATGACCTTTTAAAATGCTAACAAACTAAAATGTTCTTATTATCAAACCTATCATCCTCTAACTTATTTTATTTTTTCTGTTTGATCAGATGATACTCCAGAGACATGCATCTACTCCAACTGGTCTCCATGGTCTGCATGTAGCTCCTCGACATGTGAGAAGGGGAAGAGGATGAGGCAAAGAATGCTGAAGGCACAGCTGGATCTCAGTGTGCCCTGTCCACATACACAAGACTTTGAGCCCTGCATGGGTCCTGGCTGCAGTGATGAGGGTTAGAATCAAATACAGGCGAAATCAGGGTCTCATTCCCCAGATAGAAATTATACTGGAAGATATTGTTATTCATATTCAAAGCCCTGTGTAAAACCATAGTGAAGATCTTCGCTGTCTTCTAGTTGGGCCAGTTGTCTTCTAATTGGCAATCCACAAAGGACATGTTCTCATTTTAAAAACAGCAGGACAGGGTAGAAAAGAATCAATGTATGGTCTCTATGTTTTTCTTTCAAAGTTCAAGTTAAGGGAACAGAAACACTAGACCATTTTAGACAAAAAAACAAAAAAAAACACTGAAAAACGTTTTATGCATTTTGTCATTTACACAACAACTACAACAACTGTGGTTTTGAGGCCTGAAAATGCAATCTTTTCAAAATGGATGTAAAATGAAACTTATATAGTCTCAGTATAAACTGCAAATTTGTGAAAATGATGATGTCCACTCAGGCACAATCAAAACAATGAGAGTGGTCTGCTCAGATTAATTCATCCCTTTCTAGATTGACTAGTATTTGTATTGCGTTATACAGTACAATATAGATTGTTTCAAAGCAGCTTTGCAGTAATCAACAGAAAAATAATGATTCAATGATGTAAAAAAAAAGTTCAATTAGGCTGTGAAGCAGCTCAAAAAGTAAAAAATGTCAATGATCAGCTAAAGTCAGTTCAGTGTTTATTAAGTTCCTTTGTAAAGTTCATTGATTATTAAATTTGTACATTTCAGCTATAAAGCAGCTTGGCAGAAAACAATTATCCAGCTCAGTTTAGTTAAATAGTGTCAGTGCAGTCAGATTAATAAAATCAGTTGTTTAGCTGGTGTTGGGACATGGCTCACATAATACATGGAAAACTACATTTAGCTTCAGTTAGCTTCAGGTGCAAGCCAAATTTTATGCATTTCGATCTTCAGTTTATAGGTCATAAACATGTCAAAGTGAATGGGACATTGTGATGAAACACGCTAAAATACATGCTTCAATGTCATATGTCAAGTATGCACCCATTCAGAAAGATATATGTTCCAGTTTATGGCATGGGGAATAGAGAAAGAAAGGTTTTTGTGTGTGTGTGTGTGTGAGAGAGAGAGGTGTGGTGTGTGTCATGTTAGGTGCTCATGGAAGAAGGTGTGTTTTAGTAGTCTTTTAAACTTTTACAAGGAATCTGCATTCCGGATGAGGGCAGGGAGGGCGTTCCACCAGCCGGGGGTGGTGAATGAAAATGTTCTTTCTGTGTTCTTTTTCCTCTCTGTGATGGAACCACGAGTCGCCGCTCGTTGATCGATTGAAGGTTTCTGGCAGGTGTTTAGATTTGTACTAGTGAGTGGAAGTATGAAGGTACTGAGTTTGTGTAAGTTCTGTATGCTAGAGTCAGTGCTTTGAATTTGATGTGTGCTGTGAGAGGGAGCCAGTGTAGTGAGAGTGGAGAGTGGTGTGACATGAGTCCTTTTCGGTTGGTTGAAGACCAGACGAGCTGCAGCCTTCTGAATCAGTTGAAGAGGTTTGATCATACTTGCAGGAAGTCCAACCAGAAGAGCGTTGCAATAGTCCAGTCTGGAAAGGACCATGGGCTGCACCAGAAGTTGTGTAGCCAAATACATAAATGTGTAGCTTGCTCAGTTAGGAATGGCCTGATCCTCAGAGGCTAAGCCCACAGTTTCCACAGTTCTGGGCAGGGGTGATGCATCAAGCATCAAGGGAAAAAAGAGATTCATTAGATTCATGAACCACACTCTGCCCGGGCAAGTGGAGAAAAAAGTGTGAGATGGACCTTGTCCCAGTGAAGTCTCTCCAGAACTCCCGTGAGCAGCCTCGGGGAAAACCCTCTGGTTTTAAGCCACCACTGTAGCGACCTCATGTGTAGCAACCTGAGCAGGATAATGCAGGATGCTGCTACCTGAAACATGGCACTCGCTTGAAGTGAGTGACTGGCCTAGTTAAATTCTTTTAGCAGCTAACAGGATGGAATCGATGCGCATGGGAGAAAGCCGAATAACCGAATCCCATAACGCTGAGGAAGGTGGTCCTCTGGAGAGGAGAGAGTCCTTTGCGTTTAGCCTCAACAACAACACTTTTAATGTGTGCGAGAACAACAGTTCGACGTTGAATCACTAGCTGTGGCGACTGGGTTGAATAAGCCAGTTGTCGATATAATTGATGCCTTGGAGGTGTCCATGCAGGTAAAAGTGCTAGGCCTAATGGAAGTACCCAATATTGGTAAGCTTTCACCCCAAAGGTGAACCTGAGGTACTTCCTGTGTTGTGGAAGGATTGAATGAAAATAAGCGTCCTTCAGGTTGATGGTGACTGACCAGTACTTGGACCTGATCTGTCACAATCTGGTTCAAAGTCAACGTTTTAATGATGAGTGATTTAGAAGGCACAAATCTTGAATGGGCTGCAATCCTACATCCCTCTTGGGAATTATGAAGTAAGGGTTGTAAGCCTGACTTTCTGTCCAAAGGGGGTACATATTCTATGGCCCCTTGCCTGAACAGAGTGTCTACTTCCTGTTCCATAACTAGCGCCTGCTCAGGGTTCACCACGGTGGGTAGAACACCATTAAAGGAAAATTTAATTTTTCTATGGTGCGCAGGACCCAATGAAAAACTTTTGGTAGGCGTGACAAGTGACCACATTTTTTTATTGAGGCTGACCTCTGGTTGTTGAGTGGCACTCTATGGCCTGGTTTTCTGGGGTACGTCTGGAGTGAATGCAATCTAATATTCTCAGATTAACCAGACTCATGGGCGGCAGCTCACATCCTCAGAGTAAGCCTTAAAGTGGAGTGGAAGAGTGGAAGTTACCCTCATGGGCTTTGTGAGCACCGTCGGGGCTTTTAGCGTTGATACTGATTGAGGATAGAGGTGGCAAGCTCCTCCTCCACTCTCTGCATTACGCCTCTTTATTATGTATATACAGTGGGTACGGAAAGTATTCAGACCCCCTTACATTTTGCACTTTTTGTTATATTGCAGCCATTTGCTAAAAATCATTTAAGTTAATTTGTTTCCTCATTAATGTACACACAGCACCGATATTGACAGGAAAACATATAGAATTGTTGACTTTTTTTGCATATTTATTATAAAAGAAAAACTGAGATATCACATGGTATTCAGTTTTCAAAGACCTTTTGCTGTGACACTCTTATTTTTTAACTCAGTTGTTGTCCAATTCTTCTGATCATCCTTGAGATGGTTCTACACCTTCATTTGAGTCCAGCTTTGTTTGATTATACTGATTGGAGATTAGATCAAGATTGGTCCTAAGTATTCATACCCTTTGCTCTGTATTTAGCAGAAGCACGTTTTTGCTCTTTTTAGGAAATATGCAACAAGTTTTGTTGTTCCACCTGGATTTGGGTGCTCTAGAGATTCTCAATTCAGTTTAAGTCAAGACTCTGGCTGGGCCATTCAAGAACAGTCACAGAGTTGATGTGAAGCTACTCCTTCGTTATTTTATCTGTGTGCTTAGGGTCATTGTCTTGCTGGAAGGTAAAGCTTCAGCCCAGTCTGAGGTCCTATGCTCTCTGGAGAAGGTTTTCGTCAAGGATATCCCTGTACTTGGCTGCATTCATCTATCCCTTGATTGCAACCAGTCATCCGGTCCCTGCAGCTGAAAAACACCCCCATAGCATGATGCTGCCACAACCATGCTTCACTGTTGGGACTGTATTGGACAGGTGATGAGCAGTGCCTGATTTTCTCCTGAGAGATTTGACCTCCAGAGTGCTTTGTTTACTCATGGTTTTATTAATGACTCAATAAGCCACATTTTTTTTCAAGCAAAATAAATGCCAGTCATTTGAGTGAAACTGGAAGTCCAGGCTTCGGACCATAAACTTTTCATCTTGACAGCTGATTAAGTTATATTATAAATTGTTGATGTTCTTGATTAAGTAGAGTAAGCATTGTTAATGAATCTGTATTTGATAGTGTAATATAGTTTAGAGAGACTACATTTATTTAAGAAAAAAGTAAAAAAGTGTCCTGTTGAAAAATACTGAAGGTCATATCTGTATTTTAGAACGTAGTTGCTAGACCATGAATTATTCAGCTATATTCAAAAATATTTTTGCCCACCTAAAACTAGTATAATCTGTAATATAGTTTAGAGAGACTACATTTATTTAAGAAAAAAGTAAAAAAGTGTCCTGTTGAAAAATACTGAAGGTCATATCTGTATTTTACAACGTAGTTGCTAGACCATGAATTATTCAGCTATATTAAAAAATAGTTTTGCCCACCTAAAACTAGTATAATCTGATTGTTCTCGTAGGGCTCTTGACCAAGATTTTCGATTTTTCACGATTTTCCTAAACCAGTCTAGAGCAGCTAGAGACCAGTTAGCATATTCCAAAAATTTTCTTGCAGGATTCGTGGTTTAATGTGATTTTCTTCATGAATAACAAAGGGAACCTTGACTTTTACAGATTCTTCCACATGCATGATGTCAGAATGGATCACTTGGTCACCATGCAGTGTGTCATGTGGCGCAGGTGTGCGCTCTAGGGAGCGCTATGTAAAACAGTTTCCTGATGATGGCTTTGCTTGCACCCTTCCCACTGAAGAGACAGAGCCATGCACAGTCAATGAGGATTGCTGTGAGTATTATCTATTTGTTATTAATTATCTAATCCAGATTTTATTGAAATATTTTAAACATTACAGATGTTTAGTTTAGCTATAATTCTCAAAGATCCTGACAAATCCTGTAAAAAAAATTAAAAACTTCATTGAACAGTTTACTACAACCAGTCAAATGAAGTTTAATATACTGTGCCTGAAAAGAGTTTTTTGTTAACATTCAACTAAGGAATAGTCAAGTCAGGTCACCTTTATTTATATACCGCTTTTGACAATACAGATTGTTTCAAAGCAGCTTTAGAGTGGTCACAGGTAAACAATATAAAAAAAGTTTGTTTTGCCTGAACAGCAGACTTGAAAAGGAAGGAGAATCAACACAATTGATGAAAATTAAGTGTTAAGTTTCCCCAACCGAGCAAGCCAAAACTCCAGCAGGTGACGAAATGAATGGAGAAAAAAACCTTGGGAGAAACCAGGCTCAGTCGGGGGACCAGTTCTCCTCTGGCCAATAGCCAAACAGTGCATGATTATTATATTGACAACATTTCAAGTCCAATATTAAGTCCAATTTGGTCCGGTTGGAGATGGGTTCATGATCTTCACAGGGGAAGACAGTGACCCAAATCTTGTCATTTTTGCTTTACGTATGCAGACATATTTGAGACACCCTGAGTCATAACAGCCATGTGACTTGCCATAAAGGCCAGTTATGAGAACAGTATTATGAGAACTCGTTGATACTGACAGAGGGAGAAAAACAATTATTATACCAAAAAAAAAAAAAAAAGAATAACTGTCTCTGGTAAAACACCTACAATAATAACCTTAATGAAACCTTTTTGAAACCTTTTTGAAACCAACCTTTTAATGAAAACTTTTTGAAACCAAACCAGCAGTAAAGTATATTGTAATAATAGGCCAAAAGTTGTTTTGAGCAAAAAAAGATTTATAAATATTCTTCCGCCTACCAAACGTTCCAATGATATGTACTATATATGTTTCTACTGATGTAGCTCCAAGCAGTTGCCTGGTTACTGAATGGGGTGAATGGGATATATGCAGTGCCACTTGTGGGCTTGGCACGAAAAGACGGGAACGCATGGTGAAAATGCCTCCGTCTGATGGCTCTTTTTGTGGGGCTGAGGTGGTTGAAGCAGAGAAGTGCATGATGCCAGAATGCCGTAAGTGCCATTACTCACATACATGCCCTTATGAATAAACACATCAATGCAAGCTGAGCAGGGGCAAACTGGGTCTAAAAAGTGGCCCTGGACTTTCTGGCACAGAGCAACACATCACAACCAGTCAGCATCAAATCACACCATAAGCCCACCAGCTCCTTATGCACAGAGACATTTTTAACCCCACATAATAATATAAAGTACAGAAACATACCAAATACAACACAGAAATATAAATACTATTAAAAAAAAATTAACAATGTTTATCATTAATATTATTGCATGCTGGTATATTTCTTACATTATAATTTGTCTTTTTGGTGTACATGGCAAATATTAAATAATTTTGAAGATTTATTTTCATAGCTTTTATATGTAACCAGACAGATTAAAATCACTAGAGTTCAATGCCTACCATAAAGTCAGTCCATGTAACACAATGGTCTGGTATGGTGAGACTTGGAATGTAGAGCAGAGTGTGGACCATTTTATAGGGTTTTTTGAGGAGCATGACATCTGTTTTATGGAATAGAGCTCCAGTTCTGAAAAAGAGTGTAAAGATTTGTATGATGATGAAAAATATAGCAAAATATTAATATTGTGAAATATTATGAAAGTATGACTAATATGAAAGTAATTAAGCAGAAAATCAGCATATTAGAATCATTTCTGAAGGATCATGTGAAGTGACTGAAGTAATGATGCTGAAAAATTCAGCTTTGATCACAGAAATATATTACATTTTGAAATATATCAACAATTATTTTAAAATCCAATATTTCATTACATTAGCATTTTTCTGTTGTTGTTTTTTATCAAAGAAAATCAGCCTTCATCTTTTGCAAAAAATTAAATGACCCGTGGTTTCACATATTCTCCTGTAAGAGACATTAATACGTTGACTCAGCACATGAGTCTGCTAGTCTACTTAATGTTAAAGCACGCAGATATAACATAATTGTTTATAAACATATGGCTATATCATACTTGAATAACTAACTTATTTTCCACATACAAATCTGCTTCATCTGTGATGCTGTGTTTTTTGTGTGTATAGATACTATCCCATGTTTACTGTCCCTGTGGTCGGACTGGAGTGACTGCAGTGTTTCGTGTGGTAAAGGCACTCGGACACGTCAACGCATTCTCAAATCGCCTACAGAGTTGGGAGAATGCAATGAGGAGCTGGAACAGATGGAGAAATGCATGCTGCCAGAGTGTCGTGAGTTACGCATTCTCTTTCTCAAACACACACAATATGTTCATAAGCTTACGTATTTATTGTGATGGAGTTTTAGACAAATGTAAATCATGGACATTAAAGTGTCTACATTTAGGATACACGTTATTACGTGCAACAGACATATCATTCTCTTCAATGGTCTGACCAATCTCCTTCTCCCAGACTGTCCCAGCACAGTAGAGGTGTAATTACAAAACAAGATGTCATAGTCCCTTGATCCCTTTAAGCAGACTGGATTCACTAAAAGGTTTTCAATATCTGTAATATCCATTGTCAACTCTATTTTGTATCTTTAGTTTTAACATTTTTTGTAACTTTATAACTTTATTACCAAAATCTGTTAGAAAGTGTTTAGAATGCTCTCAGAAAATAAACAAGATATTTGAGAGACTCACAGATTCAGCGATGCCAAAAGACCAAAATTGTGTAATGTTAAGGGAATGTCAGGATTAAAAGAAAGTGGGGAAGACAGGGTGTCATGATAGCCGGGGTTTAGTTCTAAGACTAATTGTCATGAACTCGGCCACGCCCACCAGACTCACGCAGTCCCTCCACATGATCCCAGTCACCTGCGTACTAATCCCCTGCACCTGTCCCGCATCACCAGTCACTACTGTCTGGTCTTGTCTCTGACTACCAAGACTCGCCATCAATATTCACCAAGTGTATATTGCCCAGCCCTGCTTCCGTGTCACTCTTTGTGTTTCCTTCTGTGATCTCCTTGCCCGCTTGGATCCTGTCTTTCCTGCCTTTCCTGCCTTCATCAGATAAGACCATCTTCAGTGTCTATTCCTGTCCCCACTGTCATTCCCTTAGTTTGCAGTTTTGAGCCTGCCTAAATAAAGTCTGTGTTTACTCAAGTCTGTGTCTGACCATCTATCATGATAGAAGACCAGACCTACCACCAGGCCGAAGCAGCAGCTGGGGAAACATCGAACATGGATGTCAACCTGTTTGTCGAACTAGCCCAAACTTTTCACCATGTTTTTCACCAGGGCACTGAGCCTACTTCTGCCTCTGACAGTCCCATGCCAGACCCGTAACTCAATCACTGCCACCTTTTGTCAACCACATCAAGGACATTTTTTGGTCATGCCACCAGTTCCATGTATACACACAATCAGTTTATCAGAATACGCAAAAGTTAATATGCCAAGGTAATCAGGAATACACACTACAATTTTGCACTTTAGCCATTGGAAAAGCGGTTTGAACGAGACTGCACTGTTGTATGTTTATCGCCAAGGTCTAGATCCCAGAATACATTTGCAACTTGCCAATTACATTGACAATTACGGTCTTGAGAGGTTCATTTAATGATCCATCTTGGCATCCTAAAACCTCACCACATGTTCCACCGTTAACCCAGTTTTGCATTCGCCGACTCCATCGAGGGAGTTCAGTCCTCCAGCACTAGAGCCCATGCAAATTGACAATTATCACCTGTCGGCATCTGAGCACAAGAGACATATTCATATGCACCTTTGTCTATACTGTGGAGGTGCAGGTCACCTCCGAGCACACTACCTGACCTGACCTCAATGCCCAGGTGACTGTTATGATGACTGTCCATGGGTTTTCTGTTTCAGGCCAAGAGTTAATGGTCACTGGCTCTGCTGGAAACTTAATTTCCTCCAACCTTCTGCACAAGCTCCATGCCCGCAAGATACCTCTGCCACTGTCCAGAATATTCGGAAAGCCGCTGGGCCAAGGGTGCATACAATATATATCATCACCCATTAACCTGCAAAGTTTCCACCACTGATGTCATCCTGGGACGTCCGTGGATGTCCTTACACTGCCCAATGGTCTGCTGGAATGCAGGAGATGTTCTGAAGTGGATTTGATTTGAATGAATATTACCATCAACAGTGTCTTCCCAGCATTAAAAGGATAAGGAAACCAGTTCGAAACACTGAGAACACTCACCAGTTAACCCTTGCTTCCACCTCCATAGAGAGTTTCCTCAATCCTTCACATCAAGAAATCCCCATAGAGTATCGCAAGTTCCAGAACGTTTTCTGCAAACAACTGGCGTCGGAACACCCATCACATCAGCCATGGGACTATGCTATCGACCTGCTGCCTGGGTCAACGTTATATATGGACGTGTATATATTAGATTAGATTAGATTCAACTTTATTGTCATTACACAAGTACAGGTACAAGGCATTGAAATGCAGTTTAGGTTTAACCAGAAGTGCAATAAACAGCATTTTTTTCTTACTATAAACAGCATTTACAGGTGAATATGTACTATAAA
Organism: Rhodeus uyekii; assembly: GCA_037043235.1. Classification (NCBI taxonomy): domain Eukaryota; kingdom Metazoa; phylum Chordata; class Actinopteri; order Cypriniformes; family Acheilognathidae; genus Rhodeus; species Rhodeus uyekii. Next base: position 301,848 of record JAWRVZ010000260.1, on the reverse strand, counting down.
TGTAAATATATATACAGATGTCTCTAACTCATCATTGGCGATTTAGTCTCGGAAGACCATGTGTAAAATGTCCTTGAGATTTCATCAGTCTTTTGGTTGTTGACATCGTCTGCTGTGGCTGTTGAGACCTATGCATTAGTGGCAGTCCTTTTTGCAGTTTTTGCAGATATGCTGGGAAGCCTGAGTTGCTGTCACATGGCTCTTTCTGACACGTTTTTCTGCCGCCAACTGGCCTCTCCTCGACTGTTATGCCTTTTGTTATTGCCAGTCTTCAAGTACCTCGTTCCTCGTCCAGCACTTCCCAGCCATTAGGTGCAATGCCACATGCCTTTAGGTCTCTCTTGCATACATCCTTGAAACGTAGTGATGGGCGGCCGACTCTCCTTGTGCCAATCGCCAGTTGTCTATATAGGATGTCCTTTGGCAGCCTCCCATCCTCCCAAGGCGACGATTACTCACCAGGGAGAACATGCTGTGGGTGTTTGCACGCTGCAGAATTTCGCTGTTAGGGACATGGTCTTGCCAGCTGATTTTCAGGATGCGTTTTAGACACTGTAAATGGAAGGAGTTCTCTTGCCTCATGTAGGCACTCCAGGCCTCACTTCCATATAAAAGGGTGCTGAGAATGCAGGCTTGGTAAACTCTGACTTTGGTGTGTACTGTCAGTGCGTTATTTTCCCACACCCTCTTGGTCAGTCGTGACATGATGGTGTTTGCCTTTCCAAGTTTTCTGACCAGCTCCTTATTGAGTGAGAGGGTGTTGCTGATGGTTGACCCCAAGTAGATAAAGTTATTGACTGCTTCCAGGGTGATACCATTGATTGTGATTGTAGGTGCAATGGTGGTATCTTGCACGCTGACCTTGGTCTTTTCCAGGCTGATGGCGAGTCCAAACTGCATGCAGGCATCAGCAAAACGGTCACCCGGTCTCTGAAGGGCTTCCTCAGTGTGAGCCACAAGAGACGCGTCATCTGCAAAAAGCATCTCCCTGATGAGCACAGCCCTCACTTTTGTCTTTGAACGTAGTCGTGCCAGGTTGAACAGCCTCCCATCAGACCTGGTGTGTATATATATGCCATCAGTTGACGAGTCAAAAGCATAGGACAGAAGCAAGGAGAAGAATATCCCAAATAGAGTTGGTGCCAGAACGCAGCCCTGTTTTACACCGTTGTTTACTGGGAAGGAGGTTGAGGAAGATCCATCAAACAGGACTGTTCCCTTCATATCTGCATGGAAAGAGATTATCATGCTGCAGAGTATTGAAGGACAGCCTATCTTCCTGCTGACTAAGTCAAAGGCCTTGGTGAGGTCGATAAACATCATGTACAGGGAGTGCAGAATTATTAGGCAAATGAGTATTTTGACCACATCATCCTCGTTATGCATTTTGTCTTACTCCAAGCTGTATAGGCTGGAAAGCCTACTACCAATTAAGCATATTAGGTGATGTGCATCTCTGTAATGAGAAGGGGTGTGGTCTATTGACATCAACACCATAATTATTAGGCAACTTCCTTTCCTTTGGCAAAATGGGTCAAAAGAAGGACTTGACAGGCTCAGAAAAGTCAAAAATAGTGAGATATATTGCAGAGGGATGCAGCAGTCTTAAAATAGCCAAGCTTCTGAAGCATGATCATCGAACAATCAAGCGTTTCATTCAAAATAGTCAACAGGGTCGCAAGAAGCGTGCGGAAAAACCTATATAAAAATAACTGCCCGTGAACTGAGAAAAGTCAAGCGTGCAGCTGCCAAGATGCCACTTGCCACCAGTTTGGCCATATTTCAGAGCTGCAACATCACTGGAGTGCCCAAAAGCACAAGGTGTGCAATACTCAGAGACATGGCCAAGGTAAGAAAGGCAGAAAGTCGACCACCACTGAACAAGACACACAAGCTGAAACGTCAAGACTGGGCCAAGAAATATCTCAAGACTGATTTTTCTGAGGTTTTATGGACTGATGAAATGAGAGTGAGTCCATGGCTGGATTGGTAAAGGGCAGAGAGCTCCAGTCCGACTCAGACGCCAGCAAGGTGGAGGTGGAGTACTGGTTTGGGCTGGTATCATCAAAGATGAGCTTGTGGGGCCTTTTCGGGTTGAGGATGGAGTCAAGCTCAACTCCCAGTCCTACTGCCAGTTTCTGGAAGACACCTTCTTCAAGCAGTGGTACAGGAAAAAGTCTGCATCCTTCAAGTAAAACATGATTTTCATGCAGGACAATGCTCCATCACACACGTCCAAGTACTCCACAGCGTGGCTGGCAAGAAAGGGTATAAAAGAAGAAAATCTAATGATATGGCCTCCTTGTTCACCTGATCTGAACCCCATTGAGAACCTGTGGTCCATCATCAAATGTGCGATTTACAAGGAGGGAAAACAGTACACCTCTCTGAACAGTGTCTGGGAGGCTGTGGTTGCTGCTGCACGCAATGTTGATGGTGAACAGATCAAAACACTGACAGAATCCATGGATGGCAGGCTTTTGAGTGTCCTTGCAAAGAAAGGTGGCTATATTGGTCACTGATTTGTTTTTTTTTTGGTTTTTGAATGTTGCTCTCACTATGCGATGAAGTGCTTTACGGCAGGATGCGTTTCAGGCGTGGGGGTGGGATGGGGGGGGGGTAAGAGGAGAGTCTGTGAGGGGAGTGGGATGGTGGTTGGGGGAGGGGGTGAGAGGAGTGGTGTGGTGGGGGGTAAGAGGAGAGTATGTGAGGGGAGTGGGATGGGGGAGGGGGGTGAGAGGAGTGGTATGGTGGGGGGTAAGAGGAGAGTCTATGAGGGGAGTGGGATGGTGGGGGGGAGGAGTCTATGAGGGGAGTGGGATGGTGGGCGGGGGGTGAGAGAGGAGTCTATGAGAGGAGTGGGGTCAGCAAGGTTTAGAGTTCAGTAAAGAGACAGCTCTGGGGAAGAAACTGTTCTTTAGTCTGCTGGTTCTAGTCCGGAGACACCTGAAACGCCTGCCGGAGGGAAGGAGGGAGGACAGTCTGTGGGCTGGGTGAGAGGAGTCCTTAAGGATGCTGCGAGCTCGACGCAGACAGCGTTTCCTCTGGATGTTCTCAATGGCAGGAAGTGGAGTCCCTGTGATGCGTTGGGCAGTTTTCACCACCCGCTGCAATGCCTTGTGCTCCGCGACAGAGCAGCACCCATACCATACTGTGACACAGTTCATCAGGATGCTTTCTATTGCGCAGCGGTAGAAGTTCACCAGGATAGCCGAGGAGATCTGGTTCTTCCTCAGTGTCCTCAGGAATAAACTGGTGAGCCTTCTTGACCAGGCTGGAGGTGTTGGTTGTCCAGGTCATGTCAGCCGAGATGTGGATCCCCAGGAACATGAAGCTGGAGACACGCTCAACGTCCATTCCATTGATGTGGATGGTGTTGTGTGTGCCTCTTGACTCTTTCCTGAAGTCGACAATGAGCTCCTTCATTTTGGTGGTGTTGAGGAGCAGGTTATTCTCGTTGCACCATGTGGACAGGTGCTGGATCTCTTCCCTGTAGGCAGTCTCGTCGACCACCCACCTCCTCTGCCGCCTCGAGTTTCTTCTTTGGGGTTTGAGGCCCTATATAGATTATCGCCATTTGAACTCACTCACCGTGAAGGACCGGTACCCACAGCCTCTGGTCCCTGCCGCTCTGGAGCTGCTGCCCCCGCAGGGTCTTTACCAAGCTGGACCTACACAATGCTTATAATTTGATCTGTATCCGTGAGGGTTACAAATGGAAAACTGCCTTTGTCACCCCATCTGGTAACTATGAATATCAGTTCATGCCTTTCGGATTATCCAATGCTTCAGCAGTCTTTCATGGTTTTATGAACTAGATACTCAGGGAATTGCTCCATCCCTTTGTCATTGTCTACATCGACAACATACTTATCTTCTCCCAGAGCCTTAGTAAACATCATCACCATGTTGCGCAGGTCCTAGCCAAGTTCTGGGGAAACCACCTCTACCTGAAACTTGAAAGAATTGAGGTCCACTGCAGCAGCATCCAAATCCTCGGATATGTCATCGAACAGAGCAGCGTCAAGATGGACAAGGGGAAAGTGAAAGTAGTGCAGGATTGGACACAATTCACCACCGTGAAGGAACTACAGAGTTTCATTTACATTTACATTTTAAATTTGGCAGACGCTTTTATCCAAAGCGACTTGCATTGCATTTAAGGAACTAATTGAATCAGTTATTGCTTTCCCTGGGATCGAACCCATGACCTTGGCGTTGTAAGCACCAATGCTCTAGTGCAGGGATGGGCAAGCTATGGCCCGTGGGCCACAATCTCCGATTGTCCCTCATGGACCAAACTCACACTGCTCCGGGCTCTGGACACCCAGGCAGCCAGAAAACCCTCTCGCTTCTGCAACAATTATACTGGTGGCCCAGGATGGATTGTGATATCTCCTGTTACATTAGAGGATGCTCAGTCTGTACCACCACCGATTTACCCCATCATCTTCCAGAAGGACAATTGCACCTCTTACGAGTACCACGACTCCCCTGGTCACACATTGGAATTGACTTCATGACCGATCTACCACCCTGAGATGAAAACACCTGCAATCTAGTGGTGGTAGATCGGTTGTCTAAGGCTTGTAAGTTGATTCCCCTCAAGGGATTGCCCAAGGCCTTGGAGACGGCCGAGAATCTTATCCAGAGTCTTTCATCACTTTGGTCTTCTTGAAGACATCATCGCCAGCTTATATCAAGAGTCTGGAAATCATTCTTCCATCTGCTCAGTGTAAAAGTTAGCTTGAGCTCTGGTTATCATCCACAGACAAACAGCCAGGTTGATCGTAAGATGCAGGAGATTCAACTTTTGTCACCAGCTGGAGAACTGGAACAGGTACCTTCCATGGGATGAATACACACAAAACTCCTTTAGGCAAGAATCCACACGCCTCACACACTTTCAATGCATCCTTGGTTTTCATCCCCTTCTATTTCCCTGGACAGGAGAGCCCATGGATGTTCCAGCTGTCCACCAATGGTTTCAAGAGAGTGAGAGAGTATGAAACTCAACTCACATCCACCTGCAGGGTGGGACATTCACAAGGTCTCCTCCATCCTCGACTCTTTACACCAAGAGTTCCACGCTACCAACCCCAATCAACCTGGATCCTGCCAATCCTGCCGTCTTCAGTGTCTGTCTATTCCTGTCTCCACTGCAATTCCCTCAGTTTGCTATTTTGAGCCTGTTTCAAAGTCTGTGTTTACTCACGTCTGTGTCTGACCATCTATCATGACACTAATGAATTCAAACATGCATGTTATTTGTATTCAAGGTTACAGATATCATAGGACATAAACTCCTTTAGTAAACAAATGTTTTTTGGGTTTTTTATTAAATGCAAAAATATCTCTTTAACCAATGTTTTTTTGTAAACGAGCAGTGACTAATAAGCTAAATATACAAAAAATAAATAAACACAAAATGATAAAAAGACACTGAAATATTTTTTAAATATTTAAATATTTTTAAAATATTAATACTTTTTTATAAAATGTTTTCCTCTCTCTAGCGATGGACTGTATGATGTCAGAGTGGTCTGAATGGTCAGAGTGCAGTAAGTCCTGTGGGAAAGGTCACTTGATTCGCACACGCATGATCACTCTGGAGCCTCAGTTTGGAGGAGATCCCTGCCCTGAGACCATACAGAGAAAAGCATGCAAGATCAAGAAGTGTAACCAAGGAGGCTTAAACAGTGATGAGAGGAAGAGACGCAAAGAAGACCGCAAGAAGAGGAGGAACAAACAGGGAAGAGAAGAGAGCATAGATGAGCTTGCAGGTGAACATGCAGTCATCTCTGTTAAAGGGATTCTCCACTCAAAACTATTTTCTTTCATCATGTATTCACTCTTAAGTTGTCCAAGATGTATAAATGTCTCACTTTATTCTATGTAACACAAACTGAGATTTTTTTGAAAAGCAATCCATCTCTGTGAGTCCATACATACAATTGCCTCAAAGTTGATGCTCTAAAAACAAGTCAAAACAAACATCGCTGTAGTTTATATTGCTTAGTAAATGATTAGGTTAGATTAAAATGTGTCATTCCAACCAAATAAAGTGTAGCGAAATGTCACTAGATTTCAGTAAATCTGCAGTACAGTTTACAAAAGTGGCACTGAGTGACCGAGTGACACTGAGTTTGAAAGTCTGTGATGTGTCGACCCAAAAACTTTTGATAGTTTTAGAAAGGTTTGTGTGAGAAAAATACTAAACTTTTTTTGGTGTCACTCGGGCTGCATGTGCGCTTGTCCACGTGTGTTGTTCACGTGTGTTGTTGTTTGGCATGCGGTTCATGTTTACATTGGCCGCATGCTTTCATGTTATGTCTTGTCTAGTTCTGTGTTGTTTCATGTGGACACGTGGCTTTTGCACGTTCGCTTTGGCTGCGTGTTCATGTCCTGTCATTGTGTAACCTCGTCGGCCTTGTTCCCTCGTTATTGTTTGATTTTCCCCCACCTGTTCCCCATCTATTATCTGGCTTGTATGTCACTATTTATTTCTCATGTGTTTGCTGTTCTGTGCTGTTTCATCATCGTTTTATGGTGGTGTTATCTGTCTTGTTCAAGTCCAGTCTTTAGTCTAGTGGTCAAGTCAAGTCCATTTTAGTCTAGTCTTGTTTTCAGGGTGTTTCTTTTTGCATTTCGTTTTATTGTTTTTATTATTAATAAAAATGCTCTCCTTCTTGCATCTGAGTCATCACCTCATCCCTTCCACCCTTGACAGGATGTCTGTTTTGTTTATATATATATATATATATATATATACACACACATACATATATACATATATATATATATATATACATATATATATACATATACATATATACATATATATATATATATATATATATATATATATATATATATATATATATATATATATATACATATATACAGTAATACCTCGGTTTACGAGCGACTTGGTATACGAGAAAATCGGTGTACGAGCAAGGAGGGTCGAATCGGTGTACGAGCATTGTATCGGTGTACGAGAAAAAAATTCCCTCACCCATGCGCAGTTCTGTGTGGAAAAAGTCCTAACGCTCAGCATCCTTGTGCGCATTTTTACATGAAATATCCTAATGACAGCCTCTCATAACACAGTCAGGAGGTTCCAACCCCTTTTATAACCCCTTAACTCATTCATTGGCTGTATCATTCACCACAGTGATATTTTTATAAGTGATTTACAGAAGTTTTTACCTCATATTCTAAACATTAATTAATTGTGACCACTATTGTTCATTTAGTGAAATATACACGGTTTTAGCCAAATAATAAACAAAGTAATAGGGTTAGACAAATCATATTTTTATACAAACAACATATAAGCATCTCCTACAAATGAGCACTGTTTTCATGTTCGACGGACCTGCCGTTTCTCTGCAGTATCGGCAAAAGCGCAAGGAGTAAAATGTGACTTCTTACCCCGTGAGCGGGGCTCGTTTTAACAGACAGCGGGTTAGTTGTAACACCATGTTATCCAATGCAAGTTCATTCACGTATTTTTATTTGTTTAAAAAAGTTGCGTCTTGATGATCATAAGCATAACTTTTTTCCTTTATTTTTTAGATTTGTTGTGTGTTGAACAATGTAATGACATGAAAAACGTTTTAATAGGTTAATACAATGCAAAATATATGATTATTGATGCAACTTGTTCAATGCGGCTTGTTACAACTAACCCCGCGCTATCTAGGTTTACTTCAGGACCGGATAGCAGCCACTATGTGTTTTTCACGTCTTTCAAAATGGTACCATCTTTTAGCCAAGAAGATGGTAATCATAACAATATAAGATTAGACTAACAATCTTTCACACATTCTTTGAAAATCGAAAAACAACTACCAAGACAAAAAATATTTACATGCTGCCAAAAGAGTTTTTCCTGTGGTTCTCATCCAAACTTCTATGAAATTTCTCGAAAAATGGCCAGAAGACATGTGCAAACAGTGTGGTGAAAAGCCCTTTAGCACGTCACATTTATGCCCCTGCAACTATCTAAAAAAATCGCTGTTACTATTTACCCCGCGTTACTTTGTGCCCCACGCTCCCTAGTTCTCTCGAGGCTCCCGCGAATTCGTTCCTTGGCTCCCGCGAATTCGTTCGTTCGAGGCTCCCGCGAATTCGTTCGTTTGCGGCTCCCATGTTCCACGACTTTAACTCTGGATTATCACTCTTTTGTTTTCTGCACTATTATAAGAAATTCACTCATTTGCTTTCATCCTTACTTTCCCCGCTCCCCTCTCCTCCCTCCTCTCTCTCCTCCAAGCAGGCAGCTCAAACCTGAGGTGGATTACAGTAAATTGTCAAGTATTTCTAGAGTTTAATTGTCAATTATTAATTAGTATTTATATGAGATCTTAATGGTTACAATTTTAACTGCAATTAATAGGGTAAAACCAAAAGAATATTTAAAATGGGCATTTGTGGTCATGTGGAACGAATTAATTGATTTTTAGTGCATTCTTATGGGGACATTTGTTTTGGTGTACGAGCATTTTGGTTTACGAGCTCGCTCTTGGAACGAATTAAACTCGTAAACCGAGGTATTACTGTATAAACAAAACAGACATCCTGTCAAGGGTGGAAGGGATGAGGTGATGACTCAGATGCAAGAAGGAGAGCATTTTTATTAATAATAAAAACAATAAAACGAAATGCAAAAAGAAACACCCTGAATATAATTATATGTATATAATTATATTGTGTGTGTGTATTAGCTCATCATAGTCATAAGTGTCATTATATTGACACTACAGATGCCAATACTCTCTGTTGACAAATCAGCATCACAACATCACCACTGCAGATGCTAACGTTCTTTGATAGTAATTCTGTTTAATAACATCAAAATAACACAATCACAGATGCAGAAGCTCTAGTTTACTAATTCATAATATCATAATGATATTAATGATTGATTACTGATTAATTGATCTTACTGCCACTAACAGCAGTTATATCCAGTTCTAAATTTCTTCCAAAAGGATGCAAAATGAAACCGTGGTCTGGATGGACTGACTGTACCAAGCTGTGTGGTGGGGGAATCCAGGAGCGGCTAATGACGGCCAAGAAGAGATACAAAAATACTCAACTGAATAGTTGTAAAGACCGAAAGGAGATACGTGCCTGCAATGTCCACCCCTGCTAGGGTTGTACTGAATGGGCTTGTGGGATGGGACTGAATCTAGTTTAAGAGCAGACTGTAACACAATGTCTTGCAGTATTTGAATGCACTCTTTTTGGGTTGGAAAGCTGCAATAGGTAGTCTGTTATTTTGACTTTTGTTTTCTAGAATTTCTAGTGACCCATGCCTTGTATAGTCTGTAAATGGACAAGAAAACAAGAGGGAGGTTGCTCAGAATTGCAATGTACTGTACAATTCAGGTGTATGAATAGGCATTAATATATAAGACTAACAGCCCTTGACAACCTTTGAAGTTGTTTTAAATATAGATTTTTCGCAAGCAGGACATAGGCATTGTATTCTCACCTAGTGTTTATATCAAATTTCTTATTTTATACTCTGTGATCCAAATGTGCTGGTGCACACACACACACACACACACACACACACACACACACACACACACACACACACACACACACACACACACACACACACACACATGCACACACACACGCACACACACAGACACACACAGACACACCCTTAAATCTCTTCTTTCTTTTTTCAATTTATATATTCAGCCTGGCCTCATTTGAAAATAGGTATTAGCTTGTAACATTTAAACAAAAACATAGTCATAGTGATTCATTTAGTTAAAAAAAGAGATATATTTAAAAAACAAAAGTTCAAGACCAAGCCAATATGCCCTTATAGTTGCCCTTTTGTAAATGAAGCCCTAGATCTTGCAATGTTTGGTATTAACATGTTTTCTGACCAGAAGTATTGCTATGTATGCACACTAGCTGTACTTTTGCAATATTACTGTAAAATTGTTGTGGGAAAATATACTATTCTTGAATAATGGATATAAGCCTATTCAAATAAGTAATGGAACTGTTGTCTACTGTGATTCACTTTTTAGTATGTATTTTTCCTGAACTAAAGCACATATAACCAGGCATTCAAGGATTTCCTATGTCTCATGTTTGAAATGAATACTGTCTAGGACCCACTAATCTGTTATTATTTTGTTCCCCACTGTAAGACATGTAGATACGATTTAACTGAAACAATTTAAAATGTTGGATTTTGATTGCTTTGGTTTGGTTTTATCAGCCCTTCTGATAGCGCCCATTTTTTAGAAGAAATTATTCTTATCAAAGTATTGTGTAGAAGTTTTGTAATTGTCTTTCTTCCTTGTTGATCCTCTGACACAAGTCATACTTTTTGAATATTTCCTCTTTACAATAAAAGGAAATGTAACAAAGTGCCTAATTCATTCCCTGATTATTTGAGCACATTTTTTGCTATATGATCCCATGTAATAATCATGTAATCCCAAAAACAGTACAAATGCATCTAAATACAGTGGAGTTCACTTATCTCGAGTCACGGTTAACTCGGCAATTCTATTATGTTGACGTTTTTGAAGTGGAACCGCCAATTCCCTATTTGTCTTAGTATTTTCGATTCTGTAATGTCGATTCCTTAATTTTACCGAACACTAATATATATCGAACAAATATCTTGGACAAAGTCCTCACTTCACATGGTTATCTCATGAGTCATGAGCGTACCTAGTTCACTGCGCTGAGTTTGCGTTGCACGTGGATCGCAGTCCATGTGGTCGCTCTGTCAGTGATGTTACTCACAGCAGGACTCTGAAGCACATTCACGTTCTTACGAGAGCTGCTGTGGGTTCACCCACATCCTAAAGCCTCATCCGCTTCTGTGTGTACATAAAGCTCACCTTCTCTGATTTGATTGGACCAATGAGTATAAGGCTTAGATGAATGAACACACACAAACAAACACATCCTGTTTCTGTTCTGAAGCGCTCTGCTCAGCGCCGTCTAAGATCCAGGTTGTTAAAAAGACGGGATGAAGCCGAATTTGTTGAGAAAGCACATTAAACAGTCAGAACGCAGTACAGTACAGCGTACAGCATGATGACCTCACGAGTATGTTATGACTGTTTACACTGTGAGCGAAATTGTGTTTGCAATGTTGGATAATATAATTAATCCAAAAAAAAATGACATCCGAAAATCGAAAGTGTTTTTATTGTATACTGTTAAATATCTGCTGTTAGTTGGGTGCACATATGCCTTTTGTTGTTAGCAAACATATACAGTGTATGTACATTTTTATTGCATGCTGATCGCTTCATCTAATAATTGGATGTAGATTATCTCGCTAAACGGTTATCCCGAGGCCATCGACATAACCAAACTCCACTGTAATACACTTGTTGTGCCATGAGGCTTGGTCTTGGGTTCATTCCAAGCTTGACGGCAACTTTCTTACATTATGAAGTGAGCAGCCTCTGCACCAAAATTTCCCGCTCTTCCCTGATCCCACACTGAGGTGTCAAAAAATGCAGAAGAATCCATACTCTGCTCATGTACGTACCTATTCAACATAGGAACATATGGAAGAGACGTCTGTAGACTATCTCTCCCCTTCAGCCACATTATGGTGTAGTAGAGTAGCATTTTCTTTGTAGAGTAACATTGAATGTTGTGGACAAGGTGTGCACAGCAGCAGGTCAGGCCTGTGAACCACTGCACACTATGATGGTCTTACTGGGCACTAAGGTGACCTGCTAAAGGACCAGATTTTAGACCTCAGACCAAGCTTTATGGCATTAAGATGAGGTGTTTAGGGCTCCAATTAAATCTCATGAAAAGTGTCAGTCCTAATCAGAGAACTAAGACTTTTCCAGGGGTAGTAATGAACTTGACAACTCTGCAGGCACATTTGCCTCCTTTACGTGTAGTCATGTCACCTTTATTCATTTATCAATTTATGAAATACACATGTGTAACACAGGTTAAATAAAGAGTTTTATCTAATTTGTGCATAAATTAGTTTATACATATATATTAGTTTATATATATATATATATATATATATATATATATTAGTTCATATTCACTTACTAGAAGTCAGTAAGAGATAAAAATGATTAAAAGAAAAAATATAGATATGCAAATTAGTCTAGGTTAATGCGCGGCGATTGACCAATGAGAGCTCTCTGTCATTTTGCGCCGTCCGTGGTAACGAGCATGCGCAATGACAGATGAGACAGCCTGAGGGAGAAGAGCAGACGTGACCGATCGCTGTGATCCAAATTGATTCATTCAGAGAAAAAAAACGTCGAAAAGTTGAGATTTTGATAATTTGATGCATGCTGAACAGGAAGTTCGCTGCATAGATTAATACACTCCAGTAGGCCAGTTTTTTTTTCCCTGTTGTTTCTTTTCTCTATTTCTATTTCTTTCCTTTCCCTCTTATTTGATTTTTTTGAAACGTGACACCCAAATGACCTTCTGTGACACCCTGAGAAATTCACATTTGATGGCCAAACTAGCAGAAGAGAAGGAAATACGTTGTGGAGAGGACAACGATATCCTTTCTTTTGAGTTTTTGAGTCATCCCAACTCCAGAGGTTTTTTTAACCTCACAAGACACTTGAAATTACCAGATATTTACTTTATCTATCCCTTTTTTTATTCTATTTCTTATGAGTATTGAATTGAACAATCTGTAAATATATGTACATAGAAAAAATGAGTGCACTCAGGGGAAATTGACAATTTTATTGTTTGAAATATTGTAATTTTATTTTATTGACCTGTTTTATTTTTATTTAAGTGAACCAATTATATTTTTTATTTCTAATTCAACCTTGTGTCTGTCTGTTTTTTCTCAATCCAACCCGCTACCTCCTTGAGCGACCATAGATCTTCTGATTAGCCCAAATTTCAATTGTATTGCATTTAATCCATTAAATTATTATTATTAATCAATTGTGCAATACGCAAGAGTAGTATTTGCTACACATGGTTTCAAAGCAGCTTTACAAGGATACACAGGATGCATGCTCATATTGTCACAGTATGCAAGTCCTAATGGTTTCACCATATTGGCTCATCCAGACTTGGTTCTCGGAGCTCACTCTGATGGCATCAGCCATCTCCCAGATTTAGGACCATCTTTCTCAGTGGTAGGTACAATCTGGCATCTGTGCTCAGACTTCTGGAAACTCCTCATTTGGTCTCATAGATTAAATCACTCTATACACCCACTCTAATCAACCTATAACATGTGGTTATATGCCTTGAAGCCGAGCTCTCTGCGAGGACTCAACAATGTCAGATTCCCACTGCCAGACCCACCGTTCCCCCAACACCAGTCACCCCAGCTTCCAACACGAGCCATGCTTACCAACACCAGAAAGATACTTGGATGAGCCTAACTTTTGCAGAACGGACACGCAGCTAAATGAGGAATAGAGGTGTGTGAGAATAATCATCCGTGCTGCTCCTCATTCCTCGTACTGCTCCTCGTTCTGTGATCGATTGCTGATTGGAAGGGAGGCAGTGCAGAGACTCGCCGAACTGCGCCAGAATGGCCGATCAGTCTCAGATTACTCCATCAAGATTTCTACGTCAAGAGACCCGGATGCAATCAGTCCACCCTTCGATCACAAGCCCATGCAGTTCGGTAGAGCTCGGCTTTCTTGGGAGGAGAGAGACCGCCACAGGATTCAGGACCTCTGTATGTACTGTGGAGGTGAGGGACACGACGCTAACCAGTCAAAGGACCCTCGAACGAATGAACGAACGAACAAAACCTTGTGTACCACTCTCCTTCTGGTGAGACTGCAATGGGCAGCTTCGTCTCACAACTGTAGAGCACTGTTGGACTCAGGGGCTGATGGAAATGTTTTATCTCTCACAAGATACCTGTCACCGCACTTGATGGATGGTCAGCCACTTCCGGACGTTTCACACAAGACCACCGTCATCACCCTCACTACATCTGGAAACACACAGAGGAGCTTGACTTTCTTATCATCGACTCTCCTTCAGTTCCCATTGTCCTTGAGGGCGCCACATAGGCTGGATGCGCATGTTGACTTTAGAGATGATGAGTTTACGGTCAGTCCAGCATTCTGCACCACACATTGCCTTTGTCACCCTGACATCCTGCCTGTCCCGTCTCCTGACTATAATGTAGTCTATTAGGTGCCAGTGCTTGCTGCTTGGGTGCATCCAGGACGTCTTTTTACGGTTGGGTAGACGGAAGACGGAAGGTGATGAGAAGGTCATGCGCTGCACAGGTCGTCAGTAAGAGATGTCCGTTATTGTAGGTTTTTCTGACTCCATTTCTCCCAATGACTCCCTTCCATGCCTGACAATCTGTACCAACTCTGGCATTGAAATCTCTGAGAATTATGAGCTTGTCTTCTTTGTGTATAGACGTTATGAGAGCCTGCAAGTCTTCGTAGAACTTGTCTTTGGTCTCTTCTGGGTTTGTCATGGTGGGAGAATACGCACTAATGATGGTGGCGTGGCGCTTTCCCTTAAGGGGGAGCCGCATATGCATGAGCCGCTCGTTGAGTCCTTTGGGGAGGTACTTAGCTTGTTGATCAAATACGATCTGATGGCAAAGCCCACCCCTGCTTCGTGGCGCTCTTCGCTCCTGCGGCTACTCCAAAAGAATGTGTATCCGGCCTTAGTCTCTGTCAGCTGACCTTCATCCACAAACCTGGTTTTAATCAGAGCTGCAATGTGTATGTTGTACTGACAAGTGCTGTCCGTCTCTCAGGCCTTAGAGTTGTTCATGAGGGTGCGCACATCCATGTGCCAAAGGTGAGCGATGTTACCAACGTTTTCTTAGTGTTTTTCTTAGTGTTTCGACCACGTATGCAGGCCAGGGTGTGATGAAGCAGACTATTTTTAGGGCACCTTTTCTAGCCCCTTCCTCATGCTATGGAGGTGAGCAGAGCGATCCTGAAGAGGGCTGCTCAGACGCCCAGGGGGCTGCCGGACTCCAGCTATGACCTGGGCCACCTGTGTGCAGGTTTGTGACTACAGCTTCCAGTGTATCCGCACCTGCTGCTTTGCCACTCGACCTGTCGCCAAAGGACTTTTGCTGCGATGTCTAGACTCACGCGTGAGTTAAATTGTAGTGAGGAAGAGTTGCTCAGGACATCAGCCTCACTCTCTCGTCCCTTCTTATCAGGATCCAGTGGCAAGACAAGTCGAGACGACTGTAGATAAGTTGGGATGCAGTGGTTGGCCAGCAGTGTTCTTTGTGTCTCACTGTGCCCTGTTTGCGCTCCACGACGCTCTGCTGGGTCCGCCTTCCTGCCCGTTGAACCAGACTAGTGGTTTCCTCCGCGTAGTCCGCCGGATCCAGACTTCGCATGCGTAGGTAGACAAGCCATAAGTTACAGAGTGTTTGGGCCCCGTGGCTACCCTCACCAGGTTTTGTCGGCCAATGGAAGCCGTTGCCCAGGGTGTGGCCGCTGTTGCACGCAAACAGCTACGAGGAGCCACTGGTGAGAGTTGAGTATCAGGTGGGACCCAAAGCGGGAGAGCAATTTAGGGATCAACCCATGCCCTCCCATCAGAGGTACTACCCCTCCCTGACACACCATACACCCCAAGCACGACATTTCATCTGCCTCCAAAAACGCAGCCTTCAAATCCATCAAAAGCAAGGTGCAGGCAAAGCTAAGAGAAATGCAGGACTCCTGGGTCAGCAAGAAGCCAGATGAGATACAGAAGTACGCTGAGAGAAACAACTCCAAGCGCTTCTACGATGCTCTTAAGACCATCTATGGGCCACAGTCCTCTGGTACTTCTCCATTACTAAGTGCAGATGGAACCACTCTGCTCACTGAGAAAAAAGCTATCCTGGAAAGATGGGAAGATCACTTCAATAATGTTTTGAACATACCTTCCTCCATTAATGACGAAGCCATCGCTCGGCACATCCCTGGCAAAGCCCCCAACAGAATCAGAAGTGCAGAAAGCAATTAAGCTGCTCTCCAATGGCAAGGCTCCCGGCTCTGACTCCATTCCAGCTGTAATCTACCAGGCAGGAGGATCAGTCCTGTTACACAAGCTAACCGAGCTCTTCCAAACTATGTGGCAACAGGAAGTTATTCCCCAAGAGTTCAAGGATTGTCATTCTCTATAAGAGGAAAGGAAACAGCCAGTCTTACGATAACCACCGTGGAATCTCACTCCTTGCCACTGCCGGCAAGATCCTCGCTAGAGTCCTCCTAAACTGGCTCACACAGCACATGGAAGACAGACACCTGCCAGAGAGTCAATGTGGCTTCAGAAAAGGACGTGGGACAGTTGACATGATCTTTGCCGCCCATCAACTCCAGAAGAAGTGTCAGGAACAGAACAGAGATATCTACACAACGTTTGTTGACCTGACCAAAGCCTTTGACACTGTCAGCCGCGAAGGACTCTGGAAGATCATGAGAAAGTTTGGCTGTCCAGACAAGTTCATCAACATGGTACGACAGTTCCACGATGGCATGCTTGCTCGAGTACAAAATGACGGCGATTCCTCTGATGCATTCCCAGTCACCAACGGAGTCAAGCAGGGCTGTGCTCTCGCACCTACGCTCTTCAGCATGATGTTTTCGGCAATGCTATCAGATGCCTTCTGCAATGACGAAGAAACCAACATATAGATCAGGTTCAGGACTGATGACAAACTCTTCAACCTACGGAGGCTACAAGCAAAGAGCAAGGTGAAAGAGGACTCTGTGCGCGACTTCCTGTTTGCAGATGACTGCGCTCTCAATGCCGCCACAGAGAACAATATACAGCAGAGCATGAACTGCATTTTCAATGCCTGCCGAAGCTTTGGTCTCACCATCAGCACCAAGAAGACCGAAGTCTTACACCAGCCCGCCCCGCAGAAACCATATGTTGAACTGGTCATCACCGTGGAAGGAGAACCCCTGAAAACTGTTGACAAGTTCACCTACCTTGGCAGCACGCTTTCCAGATTAGTGAACATCGATGATGAAGTTGAATTGCGGATAGCCAAGGCGAGCTCAGCATTTGGAAGGTTAAGTGAGTCAGTGTGGGAGAGGAGAGGCATCAAGTTGGCCACCAAGCTGAAAGTGTACCGAGCAGTTGTGCCGCCCACCTTACTGTATGCTTGTGAGACATGGACAGTCTATGCACCTCATGCCAAGAAACTACACCGCTTCCACATGAATTGCCTGAGAAAGCTAATAAAAATCTCCTGGCAAGACAATGTTCCAGACACAGAGGAACTCTCTAGAGCCGATCTTCCCAGTGTTCACACCTTGTTGAGGAAAGCTCAAGTCAGATGGGCAGGACACCTGGTCCGGATGCCTGACACACGCCTCCCCAAGAGGATTTTCTATGGTGAACTGGCAGAGGGCAAGCAATCACACGGAGGTCAAATAAAACGCTTTAAGGACACTCTCAAAAATGCTCTTAAGATCTTTGGGATCAACTCCAGCACCTGGGAGACAGTAGAAGAATCAGAATCAGAAAGAGCTTTATTGCCAAGTGTGCTTGCACACACAAGGAATTTGTCTTGGTGTTGAAGCTTCCAGTGCACATATACAACACAACATGAGTTTACATAGCAAATAACAATAACAATACATAACATACACAGTACATGTGGTCACATGCTGGGATTTTTTGTATGGAGTGGGAGAGGGAATAGGTAAGGACAGAATGTCAGCCATAACATCCGTCTGCATTGTTTTTCTTTCCCTGCGCTCTGCCCAGCATTTAATCTCTTATTAATTCAACTGTTCAAGAGTGAAATAACCTGTGGAAAGAAACTGTTCCTGTGCCGAGATGTTCTAGTGGCCAGTGATCGGAGTCGCCATCCTGACGGTAACAGTTCAAACAGGGTGTTTCCAGGGTGAGCAAAGTCTGTGATGATTGTACCTGCTCTCTTTTTCACTCTGGGAGAGTACAGGTCCTGGAGGGCTGGCAGGGAAGCACCAATAATCCTCTCTGCAGTCCGGATTGTGCGATGTAGTCTCCCAATGTCAGATTTGGTAGCTGAACCAAACCAGACAGTGATGGAGGTGCACAAAACAGACTCAATGACAGCCGAGTAGAACTGTATCAGCAGCTCCTTTGGGAGGTTGCGCTTCCTCAGCTGACGAAGGAAGTACAGTCTCTGCTGGGCCTTTTTTACAATGGAGTCAATGTGATTGTTCCACTTTAGGTCCTGAGAGATGGTGGTGCCCAGGAACCTGAATGACTCCACTGCTACCACTGTGCTGTTCATGATGGTGAGTGGAGGTAGAGCAGGGCTGTTCCTCCTGAAGTCCACTATCATCTCCACCGTTTTGAGCGTGTTGAGCTCAATGTTGTTATAACTGCACCAGACAGCCAGTTGTTCAACCTCCAGTTTGTAAGCAGACTCGTCACCATTTCGGATGAGGCCGATGACGGTGGTGTCATCTGCAAATTTCAGGAGCTTCACAGAAGGGTCTTTAGAAGTGCAGTCATTGGTGTACAGGGAGAAGAGCAGTGGGGAGAGAACACACCCCTGGGGGGCGCCAATGCTGGTAGTGAGAGACCTGGATGTGAGTTTCCCCAGTCTCACTCGCTGTTGCCGGTCTGTCAGGAAGCTGGTGATCCACTGACAGATTGAGGATGGCAAGGAGAGCTGGGTCAGTTTAGCTGTAAGAAGATCAGGCATGATGGTGTTGAAGGCCGAGCTGAAGTCCACAAATAAGATCCTTGCATAAGTCCCAGGTCTGTCGAGATGTTGCAGGATATAATGTAGTCCCATGTTGACTGTATCATTCACAGACCTGTTTGCTCTGTAGGCAAATTGAAGAGGATCCAGCAAGGGTCCAGTGATGTCCTTCAGGTGGGCCAGAACCAGTCTCTCAAATTACTTCATGACCACAGATGTGAGAGCGACATATCTGTAGTCATTAAGTCCAGTGATTTTGGGTTTTTTGGGGACAGGAATGATGGTGGAGCGTTTGAAGCAATGGGGAACTTCACACTGCTCCAATGATCTATTGAAGATCTGCGTGAAGACTGGAGCCAGTTGGTCAGCGCAGGCTTTCAAACAAGCAGATGAGATGCCGTCTGGGCCTGAAGCTTTCCTTATCTTCTGTCTTTTGAAGATTTTGGATACCTGCTCCACACAGACCTTAAGCTCTGGTTGGATGGCGGGGGGGGGGGGGGGGGGGGGTTGGAGAGGGGGTGCAGGAGGTGTTGGGGGACGTGTGAAGTGCAGATCAGACTGGGTGTGAGGTGTGAGATTGGGTTTCTCAAACCTGCAGTAAAAAGTATTTAACTCATCCTCCAGATGTTGGTTCTCAGCAGGTCGGTGGGTTGGTGGCTTGTAATTGGTGATATTCTTCAGGCCTGACCAGACAGCAGCAGGGTTATTTGAAGAAAACTTGTTTCTCAGAGCTTTTCAGAGTAACTTTTTTTGGCTGCTCTAATCTCCTTTGTCAGTCTGTTCCTGGTCTGTTTGTACAAAACACCATCCCCACTTCTGTAAGCGTCCTCTTTGTTGTGACGAAGCTGTTTGAGTTTCCCAGTAAACCATGGTTTATCATTAGGAAATGATAAGAATGTCCTTGTAGGAATGTGTGTATCCTCACAGAAATTGATGTGTGATGTTACAGTATCCGTTATCTCATCCAGATTAGTGCTGGCAGTTCCAAAAACATTCCATTCCGTACAATCAAAACAGGCTTTTCAGAGATTCTCCTCTGCTTCATTAGTCCATCTTTTCACAGTCTTTTTTGCAGGTTTAGCTGATTTCAGTTTCTGCCTGTAGGATGGTATAAGATGAACCAAACAGTGATCAGAAAGCCCCAAAGCTGCCCGTGGGACGGAGTGATATGCATTCTTTATTGTGGTGTAGCAGTGGTCAAGAATATTACTGTCTCTGGTGGGACATGTAATGTGCTGTCTGTATTTTGGCAGTTCACGGGAGAGATTTTCTTTGTTAAAATCCCCCAGAATGATTAAAAGAGAGTCTGGATACTTCCGTTCAGTCTCAGCTATTTGTTCAGCCAGCTGCTGTAATGCTGTGCTGACACACGCGTCTGGAGGAATGTAAACATTCACGAGAATAAACGAGGAAAACTCACGCGGTGAATAGAAAGGTTTACAGTTTATGAAGTGAGTCTCTATGTTAGGAGAGCATATCTTCTTCAGCGTTGTTATATCTGAACACCAACCTTCGTTGATGTAGAAACACAAACCTCCACCTCTCGTTTTCCCGGTTAGCTCCGTGATGCGATCTGCTCGGAACAGCTGGAAGCCCGGCAGAGATAGTGCATTGTCCGGTGTGTTCACATTTAGCCAGGTCTCAGTGAAGCACAGAGCAGCAGAATTGAAAAAATGGGTGAGGAGAAGCAGTTCTTTCATTTTATTAGGAAGAGAACGGAGATTAGCAAGATGAATACTGGGGAGAGGAGTGCGGAAGCCCCGTGAGCGGAGTTTGACTAGTGCCCCGGCTCGTTTCCCACGCCTGCGTGTGGCTCGGTTTAAAGAGACAGTCGCGACTCCAACGAGGATATCGAGTAAAACGTCTGAATAATCAAAAACCACAGAAATATTGTCTGGAGTGTGATCCCTAATGTCCAGTAGTTCGTTTTTGGTGAAAACAATCGGAAAAGAATGACTAAAAGCAGAGCAAACAAACAAAGACAGGACAATCACTGTAGAGCTAAAAACCGAGGCTGCCATCTGCTGCGCCATCTTGTTCCTAGCACTAGACCGATCAACCTGGCGCTGCTGCACCAGCCAAGGTGCCACCTCTTATGAGCAAAGCAGAATTGCTTAGGCTCAATGGAAACGTGAGCTGCGAAAATCCAGAGATAACACCTTGCCCTCAGCTAGAGCCCAGATATGCGGCAGAGCCTTCCGAGGTCTCATCAGACTTATCAGCCACAGCCGGACACACCCTACCCCCCACTTTCTTCACTACCTATGTGATGTCCTTGGTCATCGTCAACAATGACGGACGAACAACAACAGTATTGATTACTGAGATCTGAACTACATCACGGTAAAGAATACTTATCCTTTGCCATTGATGTCTTCAGCCTCCGAGAGATTACAGGGAGCCACCCTCTTCACAAAATTGGATTTACGGAATGCTTATCATTTGGTTCACACAAGACAGGGGGATGAATGAAAGGTGGCCTTTAATACCCCCAGGAGTTTCTTTAAATTTTTGGTCATTCCCTTTGGACTGTCCAACACCCCTTTCCCACACCACACCCACACGAGTCCAACACTTGTGAATGACGTCCTGAGAGACATGGTAGATCAGTTCCTTTATGTCTTCCTGGATAACATACTGATATGATAACATTCTTCATCTCTCCAGGAAAATGTTCAGCATGTCAGATGATGACTCCAAAGGTCAAAGAATGGGCTTTTTGTCGCAGGGACACTGTACTGAAATGAACACCGTCTTTCAGATGAGACGATAAACCGAGGTCCTGACTCTCTGTGGTCGGGTGAAAAAGTAGGGGTGTAACCCCGGCATCCTGACCAAATTTGTCCATCATGGCTTCCTAACCATCCCCTTTCTCTGATTGGCTTCATCACGCTGTCTCCTCTTCACCAATAAGCTGGTTTTTGGTGAGCGTTCTGGTGCAATATGGCTGCCGTCGCATCATCCAGGTGGATGCTGCATTCTAGTGGCGGTTGAGGAGATTCCCCCCGTCCATGTAAGCGCTTTGAGATACTTTGATAAAAAGCATTATATAAATGTAATGAATTATTATTATTATTATTATTATTATTAAATGATGATTGGTGTTACACATCTGTTGAAGAATGGGTTGTACACTCGAACCAACATAGACTTCAAAGTGTTGCAAGGCGAGGATCAATACAAGAGCTTCTTTTTCTATGGTGCTATAGTTCACTTGATGTCTGAGGAATGTTTTTGAAACAAAACTAATGGGATGACTCAACTCATCTTCACCAGTCTGTAATAAAACAGCACTAACAGCAGTACCACTAGCATCGACTTCACTCTAGAATGGAATGGTACTCTGCAAGTACAGGAGTAACATAATATAAAATAATAACCCACCGTTCCTAGAAATCGTCGCAGTTCCCTTCTAGTTTTGGGAATAGGAAAGTTGAGGATGGCCTGAACCTTCACCCTCGATGTTTGGTATCTCACAATCTTTCCTCCTGGAGCCAGCAACTCCTATGGGTTGAGTATGCACACACCTTTGTCCAGTGGTGCCATCGCACTTGGAGCAGAGCCCATGAGACTCTGATTATCGATTGCTGATTGTCATATTTCTCCTTCCTGCTTCTGTACAGTGCAGACGTGTTTTCTCTCTGCTCCCGCTCTGCTTTCTGGCGCTTGGTATTTTGTCTTTTTTTCTCTGACTTGCTGGACTCCTGAAAATATTGAAATGGAATTGATTAACTGGTCAATCAGCGCGATCGATACGTTTTTTTCACAAAGGAAGGGTGTTCCGGGAGAACCCACCTGCCCGGACGGGACCTTTGCTGCAGGGTACGTGATGGACCCATGGAACAGTTGGCAGGTCCTGTGCCTGGAGGCTCTGTCCGTAGAAGATGCGGAAGATTTATATATGATTGGATTATTGTTAGCGGGTTCCTATTCTTTGGCTTTGGGATTGCCCTGACCTATCGGAAGATTGGTAAGACAGCTGCAAGCAAATTCACCGAGCCGCTGTCTGTGGAAATTAAGAAATGCTTTGAGGCTGTGTGTGACCGTTTGAAGGAATTAGATCAGAGAGTGATACAGATTGAGGAACTGAACCGTAACAACACAGTCAACGTGTCAGATTGGTGAAATTTCACGGACTATAACTGGTCTGGCCATGAGGCTGGACGTAATGTCTAGGGAAGCTGCACGGATCGAATGCGAGTGCTGAGGACCAGAACTGATTGATTGAACGCGAGTGCTGAGGACCAGAACTGATTGATTGAACGCGAGTGCTGAGGACCACAACTGATTGATTGATTATGATCCGGACAAATTACCGAAGATCATCAAATGGATTAAAAATTGTATTTGCCCACCCGAACTTCACTTGCCCCTATCTCTCGGTTGGGAGGTCAGCCTGACAGCTTGGTCTGCTATCTTTCCCTGGGCACTGCCTTATCTCCCTTCAAGGACAAACCATAGAACTGAACTAAAAAACATCTGATGTTATGGCTACATTCCCACACAACACAATAGACTCACCCTCCTCTATCCGTTTGCCTGTCCTTATCTCCTCTCCCACTCCAAACAAAAAATCCCACCACGTGACCACGTGTGCTGTGTTATGTTTTGTTTTGTTTTTGTTGTGTTTGCTATGTAAGGCTATGTTTTGTTGTGTTTGCTATGTAATGCTTGCTAAACTGCATTCTTGTATTTCTGGAGTGAAGATGGTGCCGCAAATGGCTGCCTCGGTGCTGAGCTCTTCAGTGATTGTTTTTGTTTTGTTTGTTTGTTCATGGTGTTGTAAAATGTGCACTGGAAGCTTCAGCACTAAGACAAATTCCTTGTGTGTGCAATTACACTTGGCAATAAAGCTCTTTCTGATTCTGATTCTGATACTGTCAACTCTCTGAACCTCCCCTCTACATCGTTGGTCAAAAAGTGTGGCTTTCCTCTAAGAACATCCCTCTCCACTCCGTAAGTAATAAGCTTGCACCCAAATTCATTGGCCAGTTCACTGTCACCAAGATTATTGTTTATCTTTCATGTATCCAAATTATAATGTGTTTTTCCTCACACCTGCCCCAGTTCTCCCACCGGTGTGGCTCATTGATGGGGAACCAACAGGGGATGCAGATTCCAGTACTTGGTGGACTGGGAAGGTTACGGTCCTGAGGATATAAGTTGGGAGGACATTGTGGATCGCTCCCTTATTGATTATTACATTCAATGGGTAAGTTATCATGGGAGCGCCAGAAGGCGCTTCTAGGGGAGGGGATAATGTCACGGTTCACTGGTTCGCTGTGTGGTTGTTTGGGGTGTAAGTGGGAGGCGTGACCACTGATCACTCATTCTGTCATTCATCACCACCATCTACTGCACATCTTCAACTGCCTTTATCATGCCTCGTTAACCTACTTGTGTTGCCAGATTGCTGAAGCTGTCTGCTTCCTGTTCCAGATGGTGTTTTTCGACCCGGTTGTTCCTGTTTTTCCTGGAGAGCCACCACTGTGTTTCACATCATGCACACATCCAACGTAAGGCGCTGTGGCTGATATTCTCTACATTATCAGGTGGAGCCCACCACAGGGATCTCTTCCCTATGTTGTAATTCCCACTAACGTATTATTGTTCCTTTATTGATAGACAACAATTTAAACAATCAGGTGTGCTCAGCGAAAAAAAAAAAAAAAACAGGGAAAAAAGACACCAGGAACAAAAAAATACAGTATGTTGATCCAGGAGCACGTTTTACTTGTCAAAATCACAGTGACCATGTAGGAACGTGTCTAACATGTGTTTAGTATAGGAACCACCAATGTCAGTCTCAACTTAAAATCAAGGAGACTGACAGATAGGGACTATCTGTTGTAACCTATCATTTATATTTATATACCATCCATTCTGAGGTCAAGTTGTTTTATTAATATTACTTTCCATTTTTATCTGCATGTTTAATTTTTAAACATTTTATTGTTTACATTATGATCTGTTTATAGATATGACATGCATGACATGCAGACAAAATACTATTGAAAAGTGTATTTGTATATTACAAAGTGTATTTGTATATTACAAATCATTTGAAAATCTATGCATTTATGTATCTGTTTCCCAAAACATGCCAATCTCAAGAGCTGAGCTTTATCTGCTTAAATGCCAATTCCTTTTTACTGTTTTGATTGGCTTATGCATATACCACTGTAGTGTTTGGTTTTGTAAGACACTATTCTATCTTAAAACTACAGTGAAACAGTTTTCATTGTGAAGAATGTTATATAATAACATTTATTTATCTATATTTAATTCAATAATCAATTTTGTTTTGTTGTTTAAACATACTTTTGAAAAGTCCTCTTCAGCTGTCTCGTGTTTGGTCACTAGAGGGGAGTCTTGAGACATGGAATATTTACTTTTCGGTAGGTAACCATCTGATTCTTTTAAATATGCCTAACCACATAGACAGTGATTAACTCTCAAATCTAGTTATGAGTGTCTGATCAAGCATGTAAAGGGATGTGCTACAACGGTTTCTATAAAAGATTATGCTCAGATGTGTCTGCAAAGTATGTGGTATTTTGTAATTGCCTAGTTTCATTTGGATAAATGCACTCTTGCAATTACACTTTTAAAAAGAGAAAAAGCTTTCATGAGATTGTGTAGGTAATATGGTTTTGCAAGGAAAATGCGCAAACCTGCAAAATGTTTCAAAGGCAGTTCTAACTAAATTAGTTGACTGAAGTGACACTTCAGTCATGAAAATCAAAATTTACAAGTATTTCACTGGGACATTGCATTACATTTGTATTGATTCATGCTAGTCATTTAGGTGCTAAAGGCAAACCTTAAAAATATGCTTTTCCCTACTCCCATAGATTATGATTGCAGGAAAAAAGAGATAAATACATGGGGTAAATACATAAATAACACATGGGGTAAAAGGCTCACCACCATAAGGCAAAAGGCAAATAATCTTTATACACACTATAAACTCATTTTTGTTGACTCAACTCATTATAATTTGTTCCTCTTTTGCATGGATTTTTTTTTATTTTACTTATTTATGCTCAACTAATTAAACTTAGTAATGAAAACTTGACTTTTGTTAACTGAACTTAAAAGGATTGTCCTGAAAACTTGACTTTAGTTATATGAACTTAAAAGGGATAGTTATGAAAATTTCTCAGGTTACATAACCCTCGTTCTCCAAGAGGGAACGAAATACTGCATCGAAACGCTATGGTGATGCCTTAGGGTGATTGTCTCGTGAAAGACAATCAAACCGATCGAATGAGTGCAAGTCAAGAAATATTGATGTCATGAACCAGCAGAATATAGGTGCACCGGAAATGGCGGCTAAAAAGTGTCTGAAGAAAGATGCTGTCAGGCACGTAGGAGGTTTGGCAGAACAACGCAGCATCTCGTTCCCTCTTTGTGAACTAGGGTTACATACGAAACCTGAGCCGTTTCATTTCAAGGGATCTCATGCTGCATCAAAACACTGCGTCACTAGTGCCAAAGGCCTGCCGAGTAAAATGTAGAGACTACATTAGCATCCATGTTCCCAGAGCAGAATTAGGTCTAACTGGTAGAGCCTAAAAATAGAACAAGCAACTGCATGGAGATATTCCTGCTAAGAGAGCCTAACAGGCCGCCACAAGCAAATTTAAAAGTGCTGGCTAAAGGTAATCGTAAATATTCTAAGATTGTTATTCACGTCGGCGCTAATGATGTCCGACTTCGCCAGTCGGAGATCACTAAAACTAATATTAAAGAGGTGTGTGAACTCGCAAGTACGATGTCAGGAACTTTAATTTGCTCTGGCCCTCTTCCTATGCGCAGGAGTGATGAGATCCTTAGCAGATTATCCTCACTCAATGGCTGGATGGCTAAGTGGTGCCCGCAGAATAACCTATGGTTCATAGACAATTGGAAACATTTTTGGGGCAGACCTGACCTGTTGAAAAGAGATGGTATTCATCCCACCTGGGATGGTGCCACTCTTCTCTCTAGTAATTTGGCACATTAGAGCTAAACCTTGACTAACTGGGGTCCAGGTCAGGAAGCAGACAAACTGGCTAAACCGACCGTCTGCTAGCTGTCTCACGTCACAGAGGTCAGATAAATTCCAACACATAGAGACTCTTTCACATAGATATCATCCTATAGAGACTGTGTCTGTTCCCCGAATTAGCAAATACAAAAAATTCTCAAAACCGTTTAAGGGTAAAAATTTAATTGATTTACAAAAAACTAAGAACGGATATAACACAAATGAACAAATGATAAAGCTTGGGTTACTGAATATACGATCACTTTCCTCAAAAACACTTATTGTAAATGATATGAGTACAGATCATAAACTAGATGTGCTGTGTTTGACAGAAACCTGGCTAAACCAGATGATTACATTACTTTAAATGAGTCCACCCCTCAAGATTACTGTTATAAACATGAGCCTCGTCTGAAAAGTAAAGGAGGAGGTGTTGCTGTAATTTATAGTAACACGATCAGTACTGCTCAAAGGTCTAATTTGAAATATAATTCTTTTGAAGTGATGGTCCTTAATGTAAAATTATCTAGTGCAAGTAATAATTCCTGTTTAACTTTTGTGCTGGCTATTCTATACAGGCCACCAGGGCACCATACAGACTTTATCAAAGAATTTGCTGATTTTCTCTCAGACTTAGTCATTTCTGCAGATAAAGTCATAATTGTCGGTGATTTTAATATCCATGTAAATAATGAAAAAGACGCATTGGAATTGGCATTCATTCTCGTAATCATACTTTAGATCTAATGTTGTCGCATGGGATCAATGTTGATACTGTTCAAATTCTGCAGCAGAGCAATGACATCTCAGATCATTACTTAGTTGCGTGTAGATTACCATTAGCCAAAGTCGGAAAAACGAACTCCCTGTTATAAATATAGTAGAACTATCACTCCTAATACAAAAGATAGCTTTATAAATAATCTTCCTGATCAGTTTCATCTACTTAACATCCCAGATAGCCTAGAAGAACTTGATGTTGCAACAGAAATAATTAACTCTCTTTTCCAGCACTTTAGACACTGTTGCTCCGTTGCGCTTAAAGAAGATTAAAGAAAATAGTCCAACACCGTGGTACAACGAACACACACGGGCCCTCAAGACAACAGCCAGAAAAATTGAGCGGAGCTGGAAAAAACTAAGCTTGAGGTTTTTCGCATTTCATGGAAAGACAGCTCTATTGCATTCAGAAAGGCCTTAAAATCAGCTAGATCTGCTTACTTTTCTACCCTCTTAGAAGAAAACAAATACAACCCTAGGTGTTTATTTGATACAGTGACTAAACTAACAAGAAATATAGCCTCAACCCCCGATGCTTTAAAACAGCACAGCAGTAATGACTTCATGGACTTCTTTACTTGCAAAATTCATAATATTAGAGAGAAAATTATAACCATGCAACCGTCTACTACAATATCACAAAATACAGTAAATTTTAGTGTCCCTGAAGAAAAAGTTCACTCCTTCATTGCTATTGGGGAGGAAGAATTGTCTTAATTCGTTATATCATCAAAATCAACAACACGTATGCTAGACCCAAAACCAACTAAGCTACTGAAAGAGATGCTTCCAGAAATCATAGCTCCTCTTCTTAATATTGTTAATTCATCTTTGTCATTAGGATACTGTCAGGGTTCTGTCACTCCAGTTTGGGTTTCTAGTGTGTTGGTTGACAGAGCTCTGACACTGCCCCTCTGTTGTGTCTTGTGACTGTAAACCCCACCCATCTTGTTCTCTCGTTTCCCTTAATTGATCCCATCTGTCTCTACTCATTACCTTGCTCATGTGTTCCCTATTTAATCCTGGTGTGTTTGCTATCCTGTGTGGTGTTGTTGTCATTCTATGGCTCTGTTTCCCGTGCTCCCTGTTCATCTGGTTTGTTGTGTTCCTTGTTATCGTGTTTAAGTTAATGTTTCTAGTAATGTTTTCCCCCTCGTGGGTGTTTTCTTTTGTGTGTTTATGTTCATTTATGTTATTAAAATAATCCTTTCCCTGCATCTCTGAGTCCTCCCCTCATTCGATCATGACAGAACCACACCAAAAAATTTGAGGACTCAGCGGGGGAGGGGTTCCCATCCTCCACCAGTCGCCACACACCCCAGCCCCCTATACCAACGGATGCTGCAGTTGAAGGTACTGAGCTCCGTCCACCAACACGGGGCGGACTTTAGAACTTTTGCCCGGGAGTTCAGCCAGACTGCAGCGGGGCGCTGGGGTATGGTGACAGTGCCCTAAAGGACCTGTTTAATTACGCGCTGGATGAGCCCCTGGACTTTTGGAGGATGAGGGGGCTGGAGTCTCTGTACTTTTGGGGGTTCGTGGAGTTCCTCAGCGGAATTACTGGCAGCCGAATTATCCAGGATAACCGCCGCCCATCAGGAGCCCGCCGTCCCAGAGCCTGCTGCCGGCCTGGAGGTTCCTTCCCCGGCTCCTTCCCTTTCCAATGGCCCGGAGGTTGCCGTCCCAGAGCCCGTCCCAGAGCCCGCTGTCGGCCCAAAGGCCGCCCTGCCAGCCCCGCCCCCTGTGACTCTCGCCCTGCCGACTCCTGCCCTGCCGGCGCACCCTGTAACCCCTGCCTTGCCGGCGCACCCTGTGACTCTCGCCTTGCCGGCGCACCCTGTGACTCTCGCCTTGCCGGCGCTCCGTGAACTCTTGCCCGACCCGCCTGATCCACTGGTCTTGCTTCCTGGCTCAACCCGCCAGTTTCTCCTGATCCCTCGGACCCGAAAACAGATATAGGTCGGGAAGTTGGTTAAGATAGATGCATCCAGTGCGTTACGGCTGTAGGCTGGTCAAGTCACCTTTATTTATATAGTTTTTACAATACACATTTTTTCAAAGCAGCTTTATAGTCACAAGAAAACAATTTAAACAAAGTTTGTTTGGCTGAATAGCAGCCTTAAAAGAGCAGGCGAATTAATACAATTGATGAATATTAAGTGTTAAGTTTCCCCAACTGAGCATGACAGCGGCAAAGAACCAAAACTCCAGCAGGTGATGGAATGAATGAAGGAAGAACGGAATGGAGAAAAAATCTTGGGAGAAACCAAGCAACTGGGGGACCAGTTCTCCTCTGGCCAACAGCCAAACAGTGCATGATTATTATATTGACAACATTTCAAGTCCAATATTAAGTCCAATTTGGTCCAGTTGGAGATGGGTCCATGATCGTCACAGGGGAGGGTCCAGTAGAGTCACGGTCTCCGCAGACACTTCAGGGCAGTGCTGTGCTCGTGTCCAGGTACAGGTCCTTCATCTGATATGGATATGCCCCGGATCCGGCTGACCATGATAACCTTGGAATAAACAGAGACGAATATCAGGGTAGATACATCAGATGTTATGGGAATGTTCCCAGTTCCGGCTGGTGTGTGATATTGAGCAAACGCAGAGCTTCAAACAGAAAATACTTTATTGAATAAACTTGAAACAAAAGTGGCACACGATGGTGCAAAACACAGGGAGACCAAGGATAGTATATCCACACACAAACTTCCATGTGACAATTACCGACGAGGAGTAAGGAACACAGGAGGGTATTTATAGGGGAACATGAAATGACATACAGCTGACGACACTAACGAGCAGTGATTAGACAGAGACAGGTGCAGGGAGGACTGGGAAGATACACAAGGGTACCCGAATGTGACAGACGCGACAATACTGTGAAACAGTGAGGGTTTCTTTAGAACTGGAGTGACGATGGCGATTTTTAAGCTGTCCGGGACAGACCCTGAATGCAGACACTTGTTTAGCAAGGACACTAGTCCTGATCCAATAATGTCAATCAATTGCTTCACATAGCGAGAGTGTATTGAATCAAAAAGACATAGGGAAGATTTAAGCTTCACAATTAGTTTCTTAACTGATTGTATAGAGATAGTGTTAAAAGTAAACCAAAGGGCAGTAAACCAAGATTTCAGGATCAGCTGCTTGTATCTGGGCCTTCAGACTCGTTACTTTGTCACTGAAATGTCTCAAGAAATCTTCACAGACTGTAGAGGTAGGGTTTTGAAAAGTGCTTACAGGGGGATTTAACACTGAATATATAACAGAGAAAATAATTTTAGTAGTGTGGTGGTGTTTGAGAAGTAGAGAAACTTGGCTTTCTTAACAGCACACTGATACAGAGTCAAACAGTTTTTTGGACAGCTGACTTATGGACTTTTAGGTTTCTGCCAATGGACATTTGGGGTATGATTAACATATACTTGAGGAATTTTGTCAATCGCCTCATCATTTATCGAGGAAGGGTGATTGATTATGGATTGAAAACGCTTTGCCCAGCGTTGAAGAATCAGAGTCTTCTCAGTGATGAGGGTTGTACCATCTGAGTCTAGTAGCGGGGAACTCGCTGAAGATTGAGGCCCGTGGAGAGTGTTGAGGGCTTCATAGAACCTTTTGGAATCCTTCATCTCTGCATCCTGCTGAATTTTATCTGCTTTGGCACTCAGCTAAGATTCCATCAACTTGCGAACCTTGTTCTGTATAGTTCTACGAGAGATGGTGAAGGCATTCCTCTTGGATCTTGAAGACGGATCGTTCTGGTAAGCACGGTGGAGGCGATACTTTTCAGCAAGTAAAACCTTGATCTCTTCATCATTTTCATTGAACCAATCATTCTGCTTTTGGGTGCAGGGTCCCAGTACCCTTAAAGGTGAGGAATGAAGAATATGTCAAAAGCTTTCCCATTCCTTCTCAGCATTGTCCAAAAAATGTAGCCCTTATAGCTGGGTGTCTAGATCTAGCTACTCAGCTTACTGATATCGTTTTCATGATTTTTCTTCCCTGTGGATGTCTATTTAGCTTCATGTGGAGGTTTAGCTTGGAGACAATAATTCTGTTGTCCGTCCAACAGTCAGCACCACACACAGCCTTCACACAGCCACACACAGAGTTCTGTCACGTCAGTTTTCTATTCTAGCGTTGGGTGACAGAGCTCTGACACTGCTCCCTCATCTATCTCTGCGAGAGCGCGCAACCCTCCCGCGCTCTCTCATGTCCGCATATTTCCTTGTTCTTCACCAACCACGCATTTTCCTGTCACTCCCACGTGCACGTCTTGTTTTGTGTGTGTGCTCCGACCTCCTTGTTTCCTGTAATTATCCCCTCGGCTGTTTTCCATCACCATCTTGCCTCTTGTGCCTATTTAATCTCCTTGCGTTCGTTGTTCTAGTGTGGTGTCGTTGTCTGGATTGTCCGTTTATGTCTCTTCCCGGGATGGTTCGATCCCCTTGTTCTCCTGGTATTCGTGTGTATGTATTGTGTTACCCATCTAGTTTAACGTTCTGTTTCCCCCCCCCCCATGTTTTTTTTTGGTTTGTTTGTTTTGTTTTTTACGTTTATGGTTTGTTTCTGTTCAATTAAATAAATATTTCTTCACTAGCACTTGAGTCCTGCGTTCATGTTCCGTGTCTTTCCTCCTCACAATGACATAATCGATAAGATGCCAGTGCTTAGAACGTGGGTGCATCCAGGATGTCTTGTTGCGAGTAGGTAGAAGAAAAATGGTGTCAAGTCATTCTGCCAGAAGCAGAATGATTGGTTCAATGATGAAGAGATCAAGGTTTTACTTGCTGAAAAGTATCTCCTCCACCGTGCTTACCAGAACGATGATTAGCTCATGGGCTGCACAAGTCATCAGTAGTAGCAATCCATTGCTGTTGCACTTGCCTATCCTGTTATTGGTTATAACAGGATCCTTGCCATCCCAGTGACAAGACGTGAGTTGCTTCGGTTTTTAGGAATGGCTGGATATTATCGATGTTTTTGCCGGAATTTTTCTTCTGTGGCTAGTCCCTTACTGCTTTGCTTAGTCCTTCCACTTATTCACATAGTCACTTGAATGTCAAAATGCTTTTAATAATATCAAAGCTTTATGTTGCGAACCAGTGTTGTCTGCCCCAGACTTTTCCACACCATTCCACGCTATTCATGTTGGAAGTTGATGTGACAAGGTGGGAGTGGGTGCGGTTTTGTTGCAAGAGGATAAGGATGGAATTAATCATCCGGTGTATTACTTCTCAAATAAGTTTAATAAAAATCAACGGAACTATGGTAGGCTCTTGCATTATTGTTAGCACTTTAGTATTAGCAAACTGATGTTTGCGTGTGTGAAAATTACCTCGTGAGTGGAAAACAGATGTACACACATAAATACGGGAACCCGCAAACTCATTTTAATATCTCAAGCGCGCACAAACCTTCGTCCCCATGTGTACACTCGATCTTCTCTGGACTGCTGCTTTTGCCTGCACAAGCATTGTTATTTTTGTCAGTAATGGGACGGGGCTTGCTCTCGTAATAGTAACCTCAAATGTCTTTAGTTTGTTCCCTTTTTCCAGAGGTCAGTTGTGATTGGACACCTGTGATTGTCAAGCTAGAGCTGAGGCAAATGTTCTGTTCAGTCACATTGCATATTACGGTTTTTCTGTCGATTAAGTTTTATTAATATTGTTTTTTTGGAATTTCACGTCCCAGTCAAGTAATTTAAGACCAAACTATACTTTATGCAGGTTTTATAGGATTTATTAAAAGTAAACGCACAGGTACGCGATAGATAATCAAAGTGAGGTAAGAATAGTGATTGTCATATTTTAATTGTATATTAACATAATGGCTATGTATTTAATTGTATTTTTTGCTGTTTTTTGTATGCAGGTTATTTGATCCTGGTTATTTTAGAAAAGTAAGTGTTGTTACTTAAATTTTTCCATAATGACTTTTGTGTGTATAATAAAAGGTGTTCTTTCTGATTTTCTGCCTGAAGCAGATTTTCTCACCCTGTCACCCATTTTCAGTGAAGAGAGAATCAAGAATGTTGAACTACATGCACGACTTCATCCAAAGCCTTGAAGATGAGCGTAGTCTCATTACTAATATTGTAATACTAATAATATCGTAATATTTAAATGACATAAGTTTTACTCTGGTTTACTAAGTCACTTTTATTTAAATAAAAAAGTCAGGTATTGTAAATACAAGAAAAGGACAAGATACTAAAATGCTTTTGATCTTGTTTCTTGCAAAAGAAGGAAGCAGCAGAAGTGAGGATGACAAACAAAGAGGTGGATAAAACAAAGAACTGCATTAAAGACACAAATGACAAGATCAGTGTCAGCAGCTTTATGCAGTGGCTTTCTGGTCAGGGACATGTTTACATTATTTCTGCACAAAGAGAAAAAGTCAAAATACACACTGAATATGACCATGACTGTCAGCTTCGGTATGGTGACCATAATGTATTCTACCCACTTGTAAACGCATGTTCATGTACTGTGACCTTGCCTACACGCCACCTAGGGACATACACAGCGTTCCTTGGCATTATGAGAAAGACTGTGATCAATGGAAGACAATTTGGTAATTCGTGAGATCTTTACTCTCTATGCTGTACTCTGTTTAATAAAGTAACTAGTACTAAACAGTACTGCCTTTATACTTGCTCAGTTTATATTTTATTACACTATATTTGTTGAAACAAACTCCCGACAAAGCAGGTACAGTTCTTTGACAGGGATATAACAAGCAGTTGAATGCAGCAAACGAAGCGGAGCAATCGAGTCATCAAAAGAGCCATAAATGGCTCACGAGCCATACGTTCCCGACCCCTGTCCTAAAGGTACAGCTGTTAAATATACAATTAGAAATCCTCTTTGATTAATACAGGAATGGCTGTGTGGTGACAGAGTAACTAAAGCAGGGTCATCATACCTCGTTTCTTTCAGTTGGTCAACAATTGTGTGCATCATTCCAATCTGCCACAGCTGTTCTGGACTTCATTTGCCCTCTAAAGAGAGTGAATGACGATTCCAGGCTTCTACAAATGTGTCCAAATCTGCCTGAAAACTTTGGAGAAAAGTGTAGTGCACACTGAAAAGCTCCTCAACCACTGATAAGTCCTGCAATCCTACTGCCTACAGGGACTGCAGCATGTCTGAGTACTTGCTGTCACCATGATTCTCACATCACACAAAAAGATGTTCAATCTTATTAGAAACAGCAGATATTTAGATCCATAAATTGCTAATTAATTAATAAATATTTTGTTACTGAAGTGACAATAAAAAGCTACAGATTATTGAAGTTACCTAAGTTTAAATCAAGACTTTTCAATTTAGACATTTCAGATTGTTCAGATAAAGTTGTACTTTACCTTCAATTATTGACACTTTTACCAGATATGAAACTTCCTCGGTCAGTGCCTCTTGAAGAAAACATGGCTATCTGTGCATTCTCCACTCCTTGGTCTCCCCTGACTCTGTTTTTTTTTTAAATTATTATTATTATTACAGTATATATTATTTAAATACGTTTCCAGACATAAAGTACCACAAACAAACAAAACAAAAAAATCTGTATTACACTCACCTTGACGGTAAGCCAAATTTTCAGACTGCTTCTGAAAAGAAGTTTGCATTCAAGTACATGACCTGCAAATACAACAGGAAAAATAAGGAAATATATTTAGAGGAAATATAACGTACATTAGAATAAAAAATCTATAACAGGCTCCTATTGAAGAAATAGTAAAGACAAATTATTCCTTTTTATATTTGTTATGAACATGAGCTCCCGCACCTCTGCTCTCTGGCCAATGGAGAGAGCTTTCACACGTATACTGACGCACACACACTACATTTCCCATGATGCCGTTCATTGGACTGATTATCGCAAAAGCTGCAAACCATTACAGAAACTATAAAAGACTGTCAATCGCACAGTCATCGCAAAGTCTTGTTTTGCTGATAATGAACATGTCTGAGCGGTTATACCTTGTTTCATTGATCTGCCGTTACTGACCCTGTTGCTTTTCCGTTTTTGTATTCTGTCTGCCTGTCCTGATCTCTGCCTGGTATTTCTCTCTTGAATGTTTTCTGCCTGTCTTGACTTCCCCGCCTGGATTATCGTTTATGTATGCTCTCTGCCTGTCCTGGCTATCTGCCTGTACGACCATTCTTATTAAATTTGGATTGCATTTGCATTTCTGCCTGCGAGTACCATCTGTTACAATATTTCTTCCAAATGCATAAATGTAAACAGGAATTGTTTTACATAGAACTCAGAGTGATGGAGCTGACCTTGAAAGCATGTGATTAGTAACACTAAATCAAATTCAACCATGGTTAAAGTTGTTTTTTTTATAACAACACAGACTGTAAACATACTTTTCTAGAATAACCGTCCACACCACCAAACATTACAATATTATATCTGTTCACTGTCAATGTTCTGTCACTTCACTTTGGGTTTCTAGTGTGGTGGTTGACAGAGCTCTGACACTGCCCCTTTGTGTCTTGTGATTGTAACCCCACCCATCTTGTTCCCTTCATTGATCCCAGCTGTTTCTACTCGTTACCTTCCTCATGTGTGCCCTATTTAATCCTGGTGTGTTTGCTGTCTTGTGTGGTGTCGTTGTCTGGATTGTCTGTTTATGGCTCTCCCCGGGATGGTTCGATCCCCGTGTTCTTCTTGTATTCCTTTGAGTATGGATTATTTGTAACCTGTTTAGTTTAGTGTTCTGTTTTCCCCCTCGTGGGTAGTTTTCTTTATTGCATTATGTTTCTTTTTGTTATAATAAATATATCTTCACTTGCGCTTGAGTCCTCCGTTCATGTTCCGTGACATTCACAAGATTTTTAAAAATAAGGTTTAAAAAAAATCATAATCAGTTCAAACACTTCCTGCAGATCTTGAATGATTTCTCAGGGTATTTCCACATGTCTGAGAGTGCTTGCAGAAGGTACAGCTGCTGGCAAAAAACTCCAGGTAATTAAGGTCAAGTGGAGATCTCAAAAGTGCCCTCTCAAACCTAGAGAGAAGTTCCTCCCAAAAGATGCTTTTTAAGAATTTGCTGCAGAATACAGAGGAACAAAATGTGCTTAAACCCAGCAACATTAGATATTAACAAATTATATAGTGATACACTGGTAACAAAGTAGTAAAATAACTAAATACACATACGGTAAAGATCAAATGATAAACAGCTAGCTAATATATTTTCTCCACCTTTGCAGTTTCCAAACAAGAAAGCATAAAAAACACAGAATTTTAAAATAAAATAAAAATACATTTAAAATGTGGGAATCACTACTTACCTCTCTTTCATTATCCATTTGAAAATCTGTGTAAATTATAGTTTGGTCTTTAATCACACGACTGGGACACATGAAATTGCAACTAAACAATATTAATAAAACTTAATCGACAGAAAAATCTCAGCTCTAGATTGACAACTGACCTCTGGAAAAAAAGGGAACTAAACAATGACACTTGAAGTTACTATTACAAGAGCAAGCACCGCCCCATGACTAACAAAAACGGTTCCACCGTTCTTCCTGTAACTGTATAACCCACTGACTTTCCTTTACGAATGAACAACCAGAACCAGAGATTGATGAGATGGTCTCTTATTGTTCAAAATTATAACCTGGAAATAAAATATAAGAAAGATTTAGATATTGTGGTGGCAGATGCTTTATCCCGACTTTAGAGGGTCGTTACCTCTTTGACTATGTGTGTTCTTTTGTAAAACTCGAGTTGAGTTACAGAAGTATGTTCTTAAGGAGGTGGATGTTACGTCCATAATGTATTTTTGATTATTTTTTATATTTGCTCACGAGGGACAAACTTCTCCAAGAACCAAAAGAAGCTCTATTCACCTGTATAAAATCCCGGAAGTAGCAGGAGGAAGAGGAGAGTTGTGTTGTCTTTTGTTTGTTTGATTTCTGCTCGTTTGTGTTTGATTTTCATCATCTGAGGTTTTGTTGTTATCTTTGTTTTTGAAGACTTGATTTTGATTATAGTTTTGCTTCGATTGGTGATTTGTTTACTTTATTCTTTTGGACATGGAGTGATGGGAAATGGGAAGCTTGCCACGTGACTTATACAGTGCACGTATGTTTTGAGACTGTTATACACATCAGGTAAGGAGCGGTTTCTATTCTATGCATTTATGCTACTTAGTTAGTGTAGCCTAGTAGGTGTTTATTTCTTTCTTTCTTTTTAAAGGTGTATTCACTAAGTTAGTGGTATATGTTTTGTTGATTTCGTTGATTTGGCTCCGCTCATAGTCCCACGCTTTCTTGGTCCATGTTGTGTTTGGTTTTTCTATTCT
The DNA here is from genome assembly GCA_037043235.1 of Rhodeus uyekii. Classification (NCBI taxonomy): domain Eukaryota; kingdom Metazoa; phylum Chordata; class Actinopteri; order Cypriniformes; family Acheilognathidae; genus Rhodeus; species Rhodeus uyekii. The sequence continues at coordinate 264,036 of JAWRVZ010000260.1, read as the reverse complement.
TGTGTATATATTTTATACAATTTACTATTTCTTTGTAAATCAGCTGGGTGTTTATTTTGTGATTGTTTTTGAACCACTAAAGAAATTATTATTTTTTGAAACTGTCTCTGCCTGATTCAAATTCCATACACACTTCGTTTCATTAATTGAACCCATATTATTATTATTTTTACTATAATAAATGTTACCAACCCTTTTAAGAGGATCCTAGACACGTAACAGGCAACAAAATACTTGTATTGTATAGTATTGTGAAGAAAATTATGGTAAATGGAGATTGAAACAGAAAACCCATGGAGTGCAGTTCAGAACTGTAGTCTTTATTACTAACCTGTTTACCATGAGTCTGCAATAGTTTGTGATGAACCTTTTGAATGTGGTTGCCATGGGGATGTTAGTGATGGTCTTAGCCCTCAGAAGCTGTAGACTCAAATTATGTTGCCTGAGCTCATGCTGTGCTGTACTCTACCATAGCAAATACAAACAGACAAACAATGTAACAACATTTTGTTAACATATGGACACATAATTACACAACAGTTTTAGCAATTTTAATTTTAGGTTCTCCTGAGAAACAAATACAAATAATATGTGATACGTGTGTGTGTGTGTGTGTGTGTGTGTGTGTGTGTGTGTGTGTGTTAGGAGTATGACTGAATTATTCAGTATGCACATTAAACATTATAAATTGCTATCGCTATGGTGACACTGTTATACCTTAGCAGGGCTCTGTAAGAATTGGTCATAGTGATTTCAGTTGACATTTGTGTTAGACATCTATAGAAATCGCTTTGGACTACAAGATGGACACAAGTTTTGAGAATTGTCTAGTCATTTGTTTTCTCTCTTGCTCATCCAGGTTTGTTTTTCTCTTGTACATTTGTTAGACAGACAGAACAAGAAAGTATGCAATCTATTAAAGCCACACAACGCACACGCACGCATGCACGCATGCACGCACACACACAAACACATCCCTGTTTCTGACGCGCGGTCTGCTCAGCACCGCTGCAGATTGAAGAGCTGAGGTTGTTAAAAGATGGGACGAAGCCGAATTTGTTGAGAGAGCACATTCGGCAGAACGCAAGAAAGGATGCAATCTAGTACAGCGTGATGACCTCACGAATATGTTATGACTGTTTACGCTGTGAGCGAAATTGTGTTTGCAATGTTGGAGAATATAATTAAATGTTTGTATCGAGAATCGAAGGTGTTTTTTGTTGTATACTGGTAAATCTCTGCTGTTAGTTGGTGCACATATGCCTTTTGTTGTTAGCAAACATATACAGTGTATGTACATTTTTATAGCATGCCGATCGCTTCATCTAATACAGTGGTTCTTAACCTTTTTGGAGGTACTGAACCCCACCAGTTTCCTATGCGCATTCATTGAACCCCGGGGCCCATCGCGACCTAACCCCCAGTACTGAATCGACTGTTGATGAGGGGGGGGGGGGGGGGGGGGGGGGGGGGGGGGGGGGGGGCTATACTCTTTCTAGAAAGTATTGATGATAGTGGCGGCTGTGCATCTAAATATAAGTTTTTAGTATGTGAACCATATCTGAACCATAGCATCCAGTCAAAGAGAAGCTGAGTGCATAAGGGAGAACCAGAGTGGACAGTGAGACATCTCTCGAGACACAAACAGATCCAATTGTGCCTGGCCAGACTTCACCCATATCTGCTTCACCATTTCTGGGTGGAACCTCCATTCCCCTGGCCTCGGCCCCTGCATCAACAGGATGTCTGCTCTTACATTTTTTATCAACTGGGATGTAGGCTGCCCTGAGTGAGAGCAGCTTTCCCTAGGACTACAAGAGGATCTGGTGCGGCAGTTTTCAAAGAGGACGACAGACCCCCTTGATGATTTATATAGTCGACCACCCATGGGTTGTCTGAATGGACAACCACATGATGGCCCCTGAAGTCTGGGAGAAAGGCTCTGAAAACCAGAATGACAGCCACCAACTCTAGGAGATTTATGTGCCAACAGAGCTGGTTTCCCCTCCACAGGCCTTGTGCTGAGCGATCACCTTGGACATCATGCCACCCCGTGAGAGAAGCATCTGCTGTTAGCATTTTGCGAAGGATCCATCTTTAGAAGGGGCCATTGGGATAGAAAACGTGATGTGTAAGGATCACTGCATGACATTGATCATGCGAAATGGGTTACCCCTCTGGTAAAAACTTCTGGTTTTGAGCCACCACTGTAGAGTCCTCATATGCAGTAGACCGCCATAAACTTGGCTGGGTGAGACTCAAGCTGTAGTTTAACCCTTTTCGACAGTTCGCAGGACGCAGCGAGAAATATTTGGCAGTAGCTTTCACACTATTCTGGCCTCTGTTATTTTTAGAGAAACCACTCCGGTGTCCTTAAGCGGTGCTTTGGCTGAGAACACCAAAGGTGACAGCTCTAGAACCCTCCTTGGAGAGGTCGAGCTTCTCAGTGCCACCATGTTTTCAGGCGGGTACTGAGATAAGGACTCGCCAGGGACTCCTGCGTCCTGAAGCACCTGAGGTGGCAGGGTTGGCAGTACAGCCCCGTGAAGGTGAGGGGAAGTGGGCACCATATACTGAGGTGTTAACCAGTTCCTGGCAGAGGGGCTGCCCTCATAGGTCTAGCACTCTGAGCTTCTTCTAGGAGAATGAAGTGGCAAACCTTCATCTTCAACCTCAGTGCCAGCAACATCAAACTCCTCAGAGCTGGATAATTGCAGCACCGGTGCCTCCCCCTGGGTTGAAGTAACCAACGAGCATGCTTCTGAACCAGGGAAAAAAGTAGCAGGTTCTGGCAGATGAAGGCAGAGGTAAAGCAGAACCTGTCTCTATCCCCTCTGACAGATCCATTTGCAATCTCCAAGACCCAGACCACAGCTGTATCTCAGCAACAGCGAGAACCAAGCCCAAAGGATCATGAGCCTAAGCACTCTCTCAACAAGCGACAGGTGGGAGTGGAGTGTTCGTAATTTGACACCAAACACGATTGGCAACCTCGAGCCCTCTGCTCTCAAACAAAAAACAGCGTGCAGCGTGCTGCTTACAATGCCAAGCTTGGGGTTCAATTCCCAGGGAAAGCAAGAACTGATTAGAATGTCAACGTGTACCTTGAATGAAATGTAGTTTGCTTTGGATAAAAGCATCTGCAAAATCCATACATGTAAATGCATCCCTGCCCTGACCTGCCCTTTACTTTTATTTTTCCTAACTTTTTTAACTAGCTAGGGACAGACAACACCAAATAGACAGACATTTCACATATAGTGCTTACTGAAGACACATAAGCTGCTGCTGCCGGCATTTGGCATGCTTTTGTAGTTTCCTGGTTCATGATTTCACCTACCTCTGATGAACATTCACACAATTGGTTAAATTTCACATGTGCTTTACTAATGTGACACCAATGAAGCTGATCCATATCTACCAGTTGACTGCCAGTGAATCGTATACATAAATACATGAATGTTCACATATTTGGCTGAATGATTTTAGAAAGTAGAACTTGTCTGAGAGAAAAACATGCTTCATCATTTTATAATGATAGGAGCTCTTGGAATGAAAACAGTTACACAGATAGACTGAGTTCTCACAATAAACCAATTAAAAATAAGAGCTCACGATTGCACTCCCATTCATGAAGCCTCACGTCACCATGACAACAACACCCAGCTCCAGCAGCTTGTTTGTATTCCACAGAGATGAGGAAAAGAAATCAGTTCTGTATGTTAGAGTCAAATTAGAAATGCCTCACCCTTGACAGCCTGGGGAAGAATAGAATAAACAAGATACATGCAGGAGAAAACAATTCAAAAATTAGCTGCAAGGTGAAATTGCTCCTCGGAGATAACAGCAGAATTTACCACACGTACCAGGAAACTATTTCTGTCTTTGAAAACTGCAGGCAGGCATCATTTTTATTTTAGGCTATGGCTGAATTGTTGCTCTGCGTGATCAAACATTATCCGTGTCTCGCATCAGTGTGTGTTTCTCTGGCAACAACTTTCCTTAAACCGTGTGTTAAGGGGAAAAAAAGTATACCTTAAAGAGATTGTGTGTTCGTTGGTGTGTTATAAGTGTGTGTGCATACATTCTCTAAGCAGGAATTTGAAAGAAGAGGAGGAGGCAACCATCAATCTATTCTTCCAAAGATGAACTAGGAGGTGTGGTGGGGAGATATAAGCATAGTTTGACTGGTTTTTGTTTAGCTCTGCGCTATGTGGGTAGATGAATGAGACAGAGCAACAGAAAGTACACAGGCCATATTTTATTCTGTACAAATAAAAGACAAATAAACCAAAAGAGTGAATTTGTGACATTCTCTCACATTGCAATTTGTGACATTCACTCACAGGCAACCTCACTTTCGTCAACAATCACGCTGATCGTGAACTGAAACACATTTTAGTTTCCCATTTATTCAAATAAATAGTATTCAACATATTTCATAAAAGAAATAAAGCATTTTACATAAATTCAAAACTAGATACATAAATCAAAGTGTGAATTTGTGGTCCTCTCTCAAATGGCAACCTGCCAGTGAAAGGGAATATTTTAGCCACAGAGCTTGCACACTCAGGCCTAATGAATTCTCTCCAAAAATACAAACAGATTTTCAGATTCATACATACTTCATAATTTTTTGAGTAAGATTAAAGTGCATTTTAGAACAAAACTACAAGTTTTATTACAATAAACAAAATTCTATTTATTACATTTCAAAATTCTTCGATGGGGCTTCAGCACAACTCCTCTCACTTCGTTGCGCTGACCACAAATTGAATGAGAGCAACCTGAACTGGAAACTAAATCTTAAAGCAACCATGTACAGTGGAATTCACTTATCTCGACTCATGGTTAACTCGCCAACCCTATAATTTGACGTTTTTGAAGTGGATCCGCTGAACTCCCTAGTTTTCTTAGCATTTTCTTGTGGGTTGTGTCAATTCATTTTTACGTCATTGAAATCTAATATCTCGAAAGAGGGACAAATTTGCCACTTCACATGGTTATCTCGTGACTCGAGCGTAACTAGTTCACTGCGCATGCGCTGAGTTTGCCTTTCACGTGGATCGCAGTCTATTCACAGTTCCCTCACTGTCGTTGATCTCGTCTGACGGATAACACACTGTTGCTATTCTGGGTTTTTTTTTTCTTCTAAAAATGACTGGAGGTGTTAAGAGAAAACTGTACAATCAAGCAATAGAGAAAAAGTATGAAATCGTACTGCAGCTAGAAAAAAACAACTTAGTCGTCAGCATGGCAGTCCAGCAAACACCATTTCAGGATGTAAAAAGAAGGCCGACGTGATTAAGCAAATGTACGAGAAGTCTGTCTTTGATCCAGAAAGACATATGCATTTTACATATGCCTTTTGTTATTAGCAAACATATACATGGTACAGGGTAATTGTATTCATCAAACAAATCGCGGCAACACTTTTTACACTGTAAAAAGACACCAAAAACAAGACATTGTACAAGTACATTCTCATTTAATAACTCTCATTATTTATATCAATACATTTTGTGATTGGCTCTGCTGCCATGAAAGTGGGCTCTTACCTACGCTCAGACCTGTAGAATCGCTTGTTAAGGGACGGGAGAGACTTGCACAGCGGGAGAGACTGCCTTTTCTTTTTCTTCTGATTCTGACTTGTGTTTGTTTTCCGAGCCTGAACAGGATAATTGACGTAATGCGAGCAACATTTGAAATTCGAAATGTGATCTTACACAAAAAAGTTCATCAACCTATGGGTGCGCGTTATGCCAACGATTTTTACACAAAACGCAAAACCCGCTGGCTATATGAGTGTGTGGATTATCTGCGTCTGCGGGTTATATGTGGGAAAATCAGTAATATATGTTATATGTTATTCTTTCAATATTTAATTTCACCAAAAGATGGAATGGTGCCAGACAGGCATTTATGGCAAATATAGTAATATACAGCTTTTTCTTTTTTTAATACAGTAAATTTGATGTCACAGAAAAATGTCCATGAAGCAAAGGGAATTATTTGCTGTAAAGAAAATTACAGTCCTTGGTGATATACAGTAAATAACAAATTACAGAAATGTCTAATAGTATAGTAGTAAAATATACCTAAAATAAAGTGGGACCTTGCCATTAGGGAAGGCAGTGGAAGAGGTTCCAAATTCAGTACACAATTTCTGAATAGCAAGGTTTGAGAGAAACCAAAAATAATAATACAAGAAACTAGATCACCATTTTTCTAGGTAAAAAAGGACGAGACAAGACTCTAGACTCTAGAGATATTCCATATGAAAGACTGTTAGCAAAGGTTACAACTTAAAACTAGTTAACTACTATGAGTTTAATTTAATAGTAGTTTATATATATATATATATATATATATATATATATATATATATATATATATATATAATAAAATAATTTCACCTTAATTAGTGACTGTTACTTCCTTCTATGATATTATTTGTCTAGGAGAGAAGGGGAACATTAAAACGTCTCTGGGCAATTCCTATTAGGTTTATACCGCGAGGAAATTAGACCAACACAAGCTTTAACGAAAAGTGAACAATTTATTACCCGTGAAGTGAGCCAGTAAATAATGTTAAATAAAGATATTTATGAATCAAAACAACATAAATGATAAACACCAAAAAGAGAGAGGAAAAAAAAAATCACAAATCAATTCCAGAATCAACTTAAGGAGGATAAAGGAAAATCGAACAGCGCCAAATCAAATAAATCAATAAAACAAAACACACTAACTAACCCAAATATATTTAGAGGAAATATAACGTACATTAGAATAAAAAATCTATAACAGGCTCCTATTGAAGAAATAGTAAAGACAAATTATTCCTTTTTATATTTGTTATGAACATGAGCTCCCGCACCTCTGCTCTCTGGCCAATGGAGAGAGCTTTCACACGTATACTGACGCACACACACTACATTCAGAACGGAGAAACTGTCTCTGCCTGATTCAAATTCCATACACACTTCGTTTCATTAATTGAACCCATATTATTATTATTTTTACTATAATAAATGTTACCAACCCTTTTAAGAGGATCCTAGACACGTAACAGGCAACAAAATACTTGTATTGTATAGTATTGTGAAGAAAATTATGGTAAATGGAGATTGAAACAGAAAACCCATGGAGTGCAGTTCAGAACTGTAGTCTTTATTACTAACCTGTTTACCATGAGTCTGCAATAGTTTGTGATGAACCTTTTGAATGTGGTTGCCATGGGGATGTTAGTGATGGTCTTAGCCCTCAGAAGCTGTAGACTCAAATTATGTTGCCTGAGCTCATGCTGTGCTGTACTCTACCATAGCAAATACAAACAGACAAACAATGTAACAACATTTTGTTAACATATGGACACATAATTACACAACAGTTTTAGCAATTTTAATTTTAGGTTCTCCTGAGAAACAAATACAAATAATATGTGATACGTGTGTGTGTGTGTGTGTGTGTGTGTGTGTGTGTGTGTGTGTGTGTGTGTGTTAGGAGTATGACTGAATTATTCAGTATGCACATTAAACATTATAAATTGCTATCGCTATGGTGACACTGTTATACCTTAGCAGGGCTCTGTAAGAATTGGTCATAGTGATTTCAGTTGACATTTGTGTTAGACATCTATAGAAATCGCTTTGGACTACAAGATGGACACAAGTTTTGAGAATTGTCTAGTCATTTGTTTTCTCTCTTGCTCATCCAGGTTTGTTTTTCTCTTGTACATTTGTTAGACAGACAGAACAAGAAAGTATGCAATCTATTAAAGCCACACAACGCACACGCACGCATGCACGCATGCACGCACACACACAAACACATCCCTGTTTCTGACGCGCGGTCTGCTCAGCACCGCTGCAGATTGAAGAGCTGAGGTTGTTAAAAGATGGGACGAAGCCGAATTTGTTGAGAGAGCACATTCGGCAGAACGCAAGAAAGGATGCAATCTAGTACAGCGTGATGACCTCACGAATATGTTATGACTGTTTACGCTGTGAGCGAAATTGTGTTTGCAATGTTGGAGAATATAATTAAATGTTTGTATCGAGAATCGAAGGTGTTTTTTGTTGTATACTGGTAAATCTCTGCTGTTAGTTGGTGCACATATGCCTTTTGTTGTTAGCAAACATATACAGTGTATGTACATTTTTATAGCATGCCGATCGCTTCATCTAATACAGTGGTTCTTAACCTTTTTGGAGGTACTGAACCCCACCAGTTTCCTATGCGCATTCATTGAACCCCGGGGCCCATCGCGACCTAACCCCCAGTACTGAATCGACTGTTGATGAGGGGGGGGGGGGGGGGGGGGGGGGGGGGGGGGGGGGGGGGGGGGGGGGGGGGGGGGGGGCTATACTCTTTCTAGAAAGTATTGATGATAGTGGCGGCTGTGCATCTAAATATAAGTTTTTAGTATGTGAACCATATCTGAACCATAGCATCCAGTCAAAGAGAAGCTGAGTGCATAAGGGAGAACCAGAGTGGACAGTGAGACATCTCTCGAGACACAAACAGATCCAATTGTGCCTGGCCAGACTTCACCCATATCTGCTTCACCATTTCTGGGTGGAACCTCCATTCCCCTGGCCTCGGCCCCTGCATCAACAGGATGTCTGCTCTTACATTTTTTATCAACTGGGATGTAGGCTGCCCTGAGTGAGAGCAGCTTTCCCTAGGACTACAAGAGGATCTGGTGCGGCAGTTTTCAAAGAGGACGACAGACCCCCTTGATGATTTATATAGTCGACCACCCATGGGTTGTCTGAATGGACAACCACATGATGGCCCCTGAAGTCTGGGAGAAAGGCTCTGAAAACCAGAATGACAGCCACCAACTCTAGGAGATTTATGTGCCAACAGAGCTGGTTTCCCCTCCACAGGCCTTGTGCTGAGCGATCACCTTGGACATCATGCCACCCCGTGAGAGAAGCATCTGCTGTTAGCATTTTGCGAAGGATCCATCTTTAGAAGGGGCCATTGGGATAGAAAACGTGATGTGTAAGGATCACTGCATGACATTGATCATGCGAAATGGGTTACCCCTCTGGTAAAAACTTCTGGTTTTGAGCCACCACTGTAGAGTCCTCATATGCAGTAGACCGCCATAAACTTGGCTGGGTGAGACTCAAGCTGTAGTTTAACCCTTTTCGACAGTTCGCAGGACGCAGCGAGAAATATTTGGCAGTAGCTTTCACACTATTCTGGCCTCTGTTATTTTTAGAGAAACCACTCCGGTGTCCTTAAGCGGTGCTTTGGCTGAGAACACCAAAGGTGACAGCTCTAGAACCCTCCTTGGAGAGGTCGAGCTTCTCAGTGCCACCATGTTTTCAGGCGGGTACTGAGATAAGGACTCGCCAGGGACTCCTGCGTCCTGAAGCACCTGAGGTGGCAGGGTTGGCAGTACAGCCCCGTGAAGGTGAGGGGAAGTGGGCACCATATACTGAGGTGTTAACCAGTTCCTGGCAGAGGGGCTGCCCTCATAGGTCTAGCACTCTGAGCTTCTTCTAGGAGAATGAAGTGGCAAACCTTCATCTTCAACCTCAGTGCCAGCAACATCAAACTCCTCAGAGCTGGATAATTGCAGCACCGGTGCCTCCCCCTGGGTTGAAGTAACCAACGAGCATGCTTCTGAACCAGGGAAAAAAGTAGCAGGTTCTGGCAGATGAAGGCAGAGGTAAAGCAGAACCTGTCTCTATCCCCTCTGACAGATCCATTTGCAATCTCCAAGACCCAGACCACAGCTGTATCTCAGCAACAGCGAGAACCAAGCCCAAAGGATCATGAGCCTAAGCACTCTCTCAACAAGCGACAGGTGGGAGTGGAGTGTTCGTAATTTGACACCAAACACGATTGGCAACCTCGAGCCCTCTGCTCTCAAACAAAAAACAGCGTGCAGCGTGCTGCTTACAATGCCAAGCTTGGGGTTCAATTCCCAGGGAAAGCAAGAACTGATTAGAATGTCAACGTGTACCTTGAATGAAATGTAGTTTGCTTTGGATAAAAGCATCTGCAAAATCCATACATGTAAATGCATCCCTGCCCTGACCTGCCCTTTACTTTTATTTTTCCTAACTTTTTTAACTAGCTAGGGACAGACAACACCAAATAGACAGACATTTCACATATAGTGCTTACTGAAGACACATAAGCTGCTGCTGCCGGCATTTGGCATGCTTTTGTAGTTTCCTGGTTCATGATTTCACCTACCTCTGATGAACATTCACACAATTGGTTAAATTTCACATGTGCTTTACTAATGTGACAGCAATGAAGCTGATCCATATCTACCAGTTGACTGCCAGTGAATCGTATACATAAATACATGAATGTTCACATATTTGGCTGAATGATTTTAGAAAGTAGAACTTGTCTGAGAGAAAAACATGCTTCATCATTTTATAATGATAGGAGCTCTTGGAATGAAAACAGTTACACAGATAGACTGAGTTCTCACAATAAACCAATTAAAAATAAGAGCTCACGATTGCACTCCCATTCATGAAGCCTCACGTCACCATGACAACAACACCCAGCTCCAGCAGCTTGTTTGTATTCCACAGAGATGAGGAAAAGAAATCAGTTCTGTATGTTAGAGTCAAATTAGAAATGCCTCACCCTTGACAGCCTGGGGAAGAATAGAATAAACAAGATACATGCAGGAGAAAACAATTCAAAAATTAGCTGCAAGGTGAAATTGCTCCTCGGAGATAACAGCAGAATTTACCACACGTACCAGGAAACTATTTCTGTCTTTGAAAACTGCAGGCAGGCATCATTTTTATTTTAGGCTATGGCTGAATTGTTGCTCTGCGTGATCAAACATTATCCGTGTCTCGCATCAGTGTGTGTTTCTCTGGCAACAACTTTCCTTAAACCGTGTGTTAAGGGGAAAAAAAGTATACCTTAAAGAGATTGTGTGTTCGTTGGTGTGTTATAAGTGTGTGTGCATACATTCTCTAAGCAGGAATTTGAAAGAAGAGGAGGAGGCAACCATCAATCTATTCTTCCAAAGATGAACTAGGAGGTGTGGTGGGGAGATATAAGCATAGTTTGACTGGTTTTTGTTTAGCTCTGCGCTATGTGGGTAGATGAATGAGACAGAGCAACAGAAAGTACACAGGCCATATTTTATTCTGTACAAATAAAAGACAAATAAACCAAAAGAGTGAATTTGTGACATTCTCTCACATTGCAATTTGTGACATTCACTCACAGGCAACCTCACTTTCGTCAACAATCACGCTGATCGTGAACTGAAACACATTTTAGTTTCCCATTTATTCAAATAAATAGTATTCAACATATTTCATAAAAGAAATAAAGCATTTTACATAAATTCAAAACTAGATACATAAATCAAAGTGTGAATTTGTGGTCCTCTCTCAAATGGCAACCTGCCAGTGAAAGGGAATATTTTAGCCACAGAGCTTGCACACTCAGGCCTAATGAATTCTCTCCAAAAATACAAACAGATTTTCAGATTCATACATACTTCATAATTTTTTGAGTAAGATTAAAGTGCATTTTAGAACAAAACTACAAGTTTTATTACAATAAACAAAATTCTATTTATTACATTTCAAAATTCTTCGATGGGGCTTCAGCACAACTCCTCTCACTTCGTTGCGCTGACCACAAATTGAATGAGAGCAACCTGAACTGGAAACTAAATCTTAAAGCAACCATGTACAGTGGAATTCACTTATCTCGACTCATGGTTAACTCGCCAACCCTATAATTTGACGTTTTTGAAGTGGATCCGCTGAACTCCCTAGTTTTCTTAGCATTTTCTTGTGGGTTGTGTCAATTCATTTTTACGTCATTGAAATCTAATATCTCGAAAGAGGGACAAATTTGCCACTTCACATGGTTATCTCGTGACTCGAGCGTAACTAGTTCACTGCGCATGCGCTGAGTTTGCCTTTCACGTGGATCGCAGTCTATTCACAGTTCCCTCACTGTCGTTGATCTCGTCTGACGGATAACACACTGTTGCTATTCTGGGTTTTTTTTTTCTTCTAAAAATGACTGGAGGTGTTAAGAGAAAACTGTACAATCAAGCAATAGAGAAAAAGTATGAAATCGTACTGCAGCTAGAAAAAAACAACTTAGTCGTCAGCATGGCAGTCCAGCAAACACCATTTCAGGATGTAAAAAGAAGGCCGACGTGATTAAGCAAATGTACGAGAAGTCTGTCTTTGATCCAGAAAGACATATGCATTTTACATATGCCTTTTGTTATTAGCAAACATATACATGGTACAGGGTAATTGTATTCATCAAACAAATCGCGGCAACACTTTTTACACTGTAAAAAGACACCAAAAACAAGACATTGTACAAGTACATTCTCATTTAATAACTCTCATTATTTATATCAATACATTTTGTGATTGGCTCTGCTGCCATGAAAGTGGGCTCTTACCTACGCTCAGACCTGTAGAATCGCTTGTTAAGGGACGGGAGAGACTTGCACAGCGGGAGAGACTGCCTTTTCTTTTTCTTCTGATTCTGACTTGTGTTTGTTTTCCGAGCCTGAACAGGATAATTGACGTAATGCGAGCAACATTTGAAATTCGAAATGTGATCTTACACAAAAAAGTTCATCAACCTATGGGTGCGCGTTATGCCAACGATTTTTACACAAAACGCAAAACCCGCTGGCTATATGAGTGTGTGGATTATCTGCGTCTGCGGGTTATATGTGGGAAAATCAGTAATATATGTTATATGTTATTCTTTCAATATTTAATTTCACCAAAAGATGGAATGGTGCCAGACAGGCATTTATGGCAAATATAGTAATATACAGCTTTTTCTTTTTTTAATACAGTAAATTTGATGTCACAGAAAAATGTCCATGAAGCAAAGGGAATTATTTGCTGTAAAGAAAATTACAGTCCTTGGTGATATACAGTAAATAACAAATTACAGAAATGTCTAATAGTATAGTAGTAAAATATACCTAAAATAAAGTGGGACCTTGCCATTAGGGAAGGCAGTGGAAGAGGTTCCAAATTCAGTACACAATTTCTGAATAGCAAGGTTTGAGAGAAACCAAAAATAATAATACAAGAAACTAGATCACCATTTTTCTAGGTAAAAAAGGACGAGACAAGACTCTAGACTCTAGAGATATTCCATATGAAAGACTGTTAGCAAAGGTTACAACTTAAAACTAGTTAACTACTATGAGTTTAATTTAATAGTAGTTTATATATATATATATATATATATATATATATATATATATATATATATATATATATATATATAATAAAATAATTTCACCTTAATTAGTGACTGTTACTTCCTTCTATGATATTATTTGTCTAGGAGAGAAGGGGAACATTAAAACGTCTCTGGGCAATTCCTATTAGGTTTATACCGCGAGGAAATTAGACCAACACAAGCTTTAACGAAAAGTGAACAATTTATTACCCGTGAAGTGAGCCAGTAAATAATGTTAAATAAAGATATTTATGAATCAAAACAACATAAATGATAAACACCAAAAAGAGAGAGGAAAAAAAAAATCACAAATCAATTCCAGAATCAACTTAAGGAGGATAAAGGAAAATCGAACAGCGCCAAATCAAATAAATCAATAAAACAAAACACACTAACTAACCCATTGAAACTAAACCTACCTAGAAAGAAAAATGTAGAAAGTCTTCAACGTCCTCTGACGTCGTATCTTACCTACACTAACTAACTAAACAAAAATTACAATAAGTGGCGCATGTCCCTAAACTATTGTGTCTAACACAAATCAAACCTAAGTGTGCACAATGTATGTCACGTGACAACTTACCTAACTCCTTCCCCTCCTTGTTTATTAACAAATAAACCAATATTTATCACACAAGGAACAAAAAGAAAGTAACGAACCAGAAACGTCACATGACGTTACAGTGACAATATGTTTATTTGGCAAGTAGCCATGCAAAAAGTATGAAAACAGATAGGCAATGTAGAAAAAATAAATCAATACATGTGAAAGGGTGATTAAAGACCAATCTGCTTTAATTTCATGTACACTACTTCAATATTGTGGCGACTTAATTGTTACAAATGTCAAATTGCTTTTGATAGACAAGAAATTATAACAGTAAGACTAAAAATTACAATCCTTTAATCCATTGTAATTTTTTACCACAAAGTCCTCATTGCTGGTATGGTATGGTACAAGCTAGCAATGATGTGTGATGGCAATGATATCTGAAGAATGTTTTTCTGAAGTTCCAAATAATTCATAAAATGTTATGTCAGTGTTAGTTGATGGTTATTTGAAGACAGTAAACAACAATGTGGAACTTGTGGAAAGCAGATATGTCTTTGATGTTACATTGCTCCAGGGAAGACACAAACTGCTTGACGATAGCTTTAATAATTCAGAAAGCTTGCCTGAGAAGATGGAACCTGAACACCACAACCCTGTTACAAGCACAAAGGATGAACAGAGTAAACAATAGGTTCCATTTCCATATTTGGATATTTTTTAGATAATGTTAAAGATAAAGGCTAGTCTTTTACGCCATATTACAGACTAGCAAACAATGCATGTTCCAATGAGTAAATAATTTAGTGATAAACCTTGGTCTAATCGTTTTCCAAAAATAACTACTGGCAATGTTAAGAAAACACATGATGCATGCTCTTGAACATAGTTACCTACAGGGAGTGCAGAATTATTAGGCAAATGAGTATTTTGACCACATCATCCTCGTTATGCATGTTGTCTTACTCCAAGCTGTATAGGCTGGAAAGCCTACCACCAATTAAGCATATTAGGTGATGTGCATCTCTGTAATGAGAAGGGGTGTGGTCTAATGACATCAACACCCTATATCAGGTGTGCATAATTATTAGGCAACTTCCTTTCCTTTGGCAAAATGGGTCAAAAGAAGGACTTGATAGGCTCAGAAAAGTCAAAAATAGTGAGATATATTGCAGAGGGATGCAGCAGTCTTAAAATAGCCAAGCTTCTGAAGCGTGATCATCGAACAATCAAGCGTTTCATTCAAAATAGTCAACAGGGTCGCAAGAAGCGTGCGGAAAAACCAAGGCGCAAAATAACTGCCCGTGAACTGAGAAAAGTCAAGCGTGCAGCTGCCAAGATGCCACTTGCCACCAGTTTGGCCATATTTCAGAGCTGCAACATCACTGGAGTGCCCAAAAGCACAAGGTGTGCAATACTCAGAGACATGGCCTAGGTAAGAAAGGCAGAAAGTCGACCACCACTGAACAAGACACACAAGCTGAAACGTCAAGACTGGGCCAAGAAATATCTCAAGACTGATTTTTCTAAGGTTTTATGGACTGATGAAATGAGAGTGAGTCTTGATGGGCCCGTGGCTGGATTGGTAAAGGGCAGAGAGCTCCAGTCCGACTCAGACGCCAGCAAGGTGGAGGTGGAGTACTGGTTTGGGCTGGTATCATCAAAGATGAGCTTGTGGGGCCTTTTCGGGTTGAGGATGGAGTCAAGCTCAACTCCCAGTCCTACTGCCAGTTTCTGGAAGACACCTTCTTCAAGCAGTGGTACAGGAAGAAGTCTGCATCCTTCAAGAAAAACATGATTTTCATGCAGGACAATGCTCCATCACACGCGTCCAAGTACTCCACAGCGTGGCTGGCAAGAAAGGGTATAAAAGAAGAAAATCTAATGATATGGCCTCCTTGTTCACCTGATCTGAACCCCATTGAGAACCTGTGGTCCATCATCAAATGTGCGATTTACAAGGAGGGAAAACAGTACACCTCTCTGAACAGTGTCTGGGAGGCTGTGGTTGCTGCTGCACGCAATGTTGATGGTGAACAGATCAAAACACTGACAGAATCCATGGATGGCAGGCTTTTGAGTGTCCTTGCAAAGAAAGGTGGCTATATTGGTCACTGATTTTTTTTTTTTTTGGTTTTTGAATGTCAGAAATGTATATTTGTGAATGTTGAGATGTTATATTGGTTTCACTGATAAAAATAAATAATTGAAATGGGTATAAATTTGTTTTTTGTTAAGTTGCCTAATAATTATGCACAGTAATAGTCAACTGCACACAGATATCCCCCTAAAATAGCTAAAACTAAAAACTACTTAAAATATTGATACAAAAATATTCAGCTTTGATATTAATGAGTTTGTGTTCAGTGAGAACATGGTTGTTGTTCAATAATAAAATTAATCCTCAAAAATACAACTTGCCTAATAATTCTGCACTCCCTGTATATAATGTATGCACGTATGTATATAGAAGTGTAAAAAGAGAATTTGAATTCTTAAAGTCCAAAGAAAGAAAGTCCAACAGAAAGTTGAGTTTGGCTCTCAATAAGCCATTGCTTTTGATAATAGGAGTGAGCAAGTTTTACACTCTTACAAAGAGTGTCCTGTCAGGGTTCTGTCACTTCAGATTGGGTTTCTAGTGTGTTGGTTAACAGAGCTCTGACACTGCCCCTTTTTTTGTGTCTTGTCATTGTGTAACCCCGCCCACCTTGTTACCTCGTTTCCCTTGAGTGTTGTCAGCTGTTCTCAGCTCGATACCTTTCCTCATGTGTTCCCTTTGTGTTTGCTGTCCATAGTGGTACCATTGTCATTCCTGGATGTTCTATGTTGAGTTCCCTGTCTTGCGTCCCGGTTGGTTTATGTTATCGTCAAACTATCATTCATCAAGTATAAGACTGCAATAATGAGCCTGATAATGAGAAAATGTGTGACAAATGACATCAGAATCAGAATCAGAATCAGAAAGAGCTTTATTGCCAAGTGTGCTTGCACACACAAGGAATTTGACTTGGTATTGAAGCTTCCAGTGCACATATACAACACAACATGAGTTTACATAGCAAATAACAATAGCAATACATAACATACACGGTACATGTGGTCACATGCTGGGATTTTTTGTATGGAGTGGGAGAGGGGATAGATTGTCAGCCATAACATCCGTCTGCATCGTTTTTCTTTCCCTGCGCTCTGCCCAGCATTTTATCTCTAATTAATTCAACTGTTCAAGAGTGAAATAGCCTGTGGAAAAAAACTGTTCCTGTGCCTAGATGTTCTAGTGGCCAGTGATCGTAGTCGCCATCCTGATGGTAACAGTACAAACAGGGTGTTTCCAGGGTGAGCAGAGTCTGTGATGATTTTACCTGCTCTCTTTTTCACTCTGGAAGAGTACAGGTCCTGGAGGGCTGGCAGGGAAGCACCAATAATCCTCTCTGCAGTCCGGATTGTGCGATGTAGTCTCCCGATGTCAGATTTGGTAGCTGAACCAAACCAGACAGTGATGGAGGTGCACAAAACAGACTCAATGACGGCCGAGTAGAACTGTATCAGCAGCTCCTGTGGGAGGTTGAGTTTCCTCAGCTGACGAAGGAAGTACAGTCTCTGCTTAGCCTGTTTTACAATGGAGTCAATGTGATTGTTCCACTTCAAGTCCTGAGAGATGGTGGTGCCCAGGAACCATTGTCTCTGGTGTGTGTTCCCTAATTTTTCCTCGTTTTTGTTGAAAACAATCGGAAAAGAGTGATTAAAAGCAGAACAAACAAACAAAGACAGGACAATCACTGAAGAGCTAAAAACCGAGGCTGCCATCCGCGGCGCCATCTTCAAGGGAAATGCATGAATTCACTTAGTTTCAAACTGACAAAAATATGATTGATCTTGATTCAAGATCAGAATGTTTGCTACTGTGCATTGTGGGGAAAAAAAACTCAATATCAGTGTCAGAAGTCAGAAGATTCCACAAAATGGGCCATGAATTAAAATGTACTTTATCTTTTGACATGTGCAAGGTCATTGGTAAGATGTCATAAAAACATCCTGTAATTTTCAAAATTCAAAACTTACTTGATAGTCCATAAACAGCTTTTATTAGCTTTTATTGTAACCCAGCTTTAAAAAAATACTCCTTTAAGATTGTGTCATGATGTTATAGTGTGACATACTTTTTCTGATATGATTTTCATGAATGGTTGTTAAACTTAAAAATTTTAACTTTAAAAATTGAACTTCAATTTATTTATCAAACTCAAACTTGTTTGTCACAGTCTTGTCTTGTTGCGTCTTTCACATCCAGGTTCCTTTGTGTATAGAGACTCCAGCCACCATAGTTACATGTTTACCGGGAGCCAGAGCGCCTGACGTCAAAGAAAATTTAATAGTGCTGGCTAAGGCTAATCGCAAATACTCTAAGATTCTTATTCACGTCTTATTCATCGCTAATGATGCAGATTTCCTGTAGCTCAATCAGTAGAGCATTGGTGTTTACAGTGCCAAGGTTATGGGTTTGATCCCAGGGGAAGCAAGAACTGATTCAATGTGTATCTTGGAGGCAATGTAAGTTGCTTTGGATAGAAGTCTCTGCCAAATGCATAAATGTAAAATGTAAATGATGTCTGACTTCGCCAGTCGGAGATCACTAAAACTAATATTAAAGAGGTGTGTGAACTTGCAAGTACGATGTCTCTTCCTATGTACAGGAATGATGAGATGCTTACCAGATTATCCTGACTCAATGGCTGGATGTCTAAGTTGTGCCCGCAGAATAACATAGGGTTCATAGACAATTGGAAAAGTTTTTGGGGCAGACCTGACCTGTTGAAAAGAGATGGTATTCATCCCACCTGGGATGGTGCCGCTCTTCTCTCCAGTAATTTGGCACATAGTCATAGAGCTGAACCTTGACTAACTGGGGCCCAGGTCAGGAAGCAGACAAACTGGCTAAACCGACCATCTGCTAGCTGTCTCACGTCACAGAGGTCAGATAAATTCCAACACATAGAGACTCTTTTACCTAGATATCCTATAGAGCAAATGCAAAAAAAACCCTCAAAACCGCTTAAGGGTAAAAATGTATTTGATTTACAAACAACTAAGAACTGATATAACACAAATGAACAAATGATAAAGCTGAATATACGATCCCTTTCCTTAAAAGCACTTATTGTAAATGATATGATTACAGATCATAAACTAGATGTGCTGTGTTTGACAGAAACCTGGCTAAAACCAGACGATTACATTACTTTAAATGAGTCCACCCCTCAAGATTACTGTTATAAACACAAGCCTCGTCTGAAAGGTAAAGGAGGAGGTATTGCTGTAATTAATAATAACACAATCAGTACAAAGGTCTAATTTGAAATATAATTCTTTTGAAGTGATGGTCCTTAATGTAAAATTATCTAGTGCAAGTAATAATTTCTGTTTAACTTTTGTGCTGGCTATTCTATACAGGCCACCAGGGCACCATACAGACTTTATCAAATAATTTGCTGATTTTCTCTCAGAATTAGTAATGTCTGCAGATAAACTCATAATTGTTGGTGATTTTAATATCCATGTAGATAATGAAAAAGACGCATTGCGATTGGCATTTAGAGACATCTTAAACTCTATTGGAGTTACACAACATATATCAGGACCCACTCATTCTCGTAATCATGCTTTAAATCTAATATTGTCGCATGGGATCAATGTTAATACTGTTCAAATTCTGCAACAGAGCGATGACATCTCAGATCATTACTTAGTTGCATGTAGATTACCATTAGCCAAAGTCGAAAAAAACTAACTCCGAAAAAACTAACTCCCTGTTATAAATATAGTAGAACTATCACTCCTAACACAAAAGATAGCTTTATAAATAATCTTCCTGATCAGTTTCATCTACTTAACATCCCAGATAGCCTAAAAGAACTTGATGTTGCAACAGAAACTATTAACTCTCTCTTTTCCAGCACTTTAGACACTGTTGCTCCGTTGAGCTTAAAGAAGATTAAAGAAAATAGTCCAACACCTTGGTACAACGAGCACACCAGGGCCCTCAAGAGAGCAGCCAGAAAAATGGAGCGGAGCTGGAAAAAAACTAAGCTTGATTTTTTTTGCATTTCATGGAAAGACATCTCTCTTGCATTCAGAAAGGCATTAAAATCAGCTAGATCTGCTTATTTTACTACCATCTTAGAAGAAAACAAATACAACCCTAGGTATTTATTTGATACAGTGACTAAATCAATAAGAAATAAAGCCTCAATCCCAGATGCTTTAAAACAGCACAGCGGTAATGACTTCATGGACTTCTTTACTGGCAAAATTCATAATATTGGATAGAAAATTACAGTATAACCATGCAACAATCTACTACAATATCACAAAATACAGTGAATCGTAGTGTCCCTGAAGAAAAATTCCACTACTTCATTACTATCAGGGAGGAAGAATTGTCTAAACTCGTTAAATCAATAAAATCAACTACATGTATGCTAGACCCGATACCAACAAAACTACTGAAAGAGATGCTTCCAGAGATATGTACCAAATACCTTTAAGCTGGCCGTAATTAAACCGCTTATTAAAAAAACACAATTTGATCCTACAGAATTAGTTAATTACAGGCCGATATCAAATCTACCTTTTTTGTCAAAGATTCTAGAAAAGGCAATATCTTCACAACTATGTTCCTTTCTAGAAAGAAACAGCATCTTGAAGGATTTCCAGTCAGGATTTAGACCTTATCATAGTACTGAGACTGCTCTCCTTAGAGTAACAAATGATTTGCTCTCATCATCCAATCGTGGTTGTATCTCTCTGTTAGTGTTACTGGACCAGGGATCTCAGTTCAGGAGTGAACCAAGGAGTGGAGTGAGTAGATGGAACAATTCTAGTTTTTGATGGGGCAAGATCATCCAAAACATTACAAATACCGTATTTTTTGCTGCATAAGATGCATTTTTTCTTCAGCAAAACTGGGGAGGAGGAAGTTGGTGCATCCTATTCGACGGATGTAAAGAATTCGCGGAGCGCGGCCATGGCCGTAGCCGTGGTGATGACGAGTGGGGGGCAATGGTGGACTTTACAGTGATGACTGTAAGCGAGGGGGCGTGGTTCAGCGAGGTCTGCAGTGGGAGAGAGTCGGGAGATGAGCCGTGCGTAAGAGAGAAGTGAAACGAAACCGAGAGAGAAACGAAATCGAGAAAAAGAGGCGTGACTCACGCCAAGAGAGTGAAACGTGAGCGCCAAACACGGATGTTTTGGTTGTTGTTTTATTTTTGTTCAAGTCTGAGGAAATAAAAGAGCCCGTGACTCATGTCTTGCCAGGTGTTGTACCGAAATCTGACTCCCCGGACAAATCTCACTCCCCTACGCGTGCGCATTAATACGCGCTGCATCGAGGTGAACGCACTTCTTTGAGCATATTCGCCTACAAACCGACTTGTATGCTTACATAAATAAGCAGAAAATGAAATTATATTACAGTTATAATGAATTATAGTAGGCCTATGGGTTTACCAGGGGGAGTCAGATTTTCACCGCAGAAAAATACATCTGTGAAAATATCACTCCCCTCACTAACTCTGGTTTAAAAGCTCACAGACTTAACATATTTATTTTATTTTATCTCATTATGGTATGGACATTCTTTGCTCAAAAGCATTTGGTTGTAACAATTATAGTATGGGTTTACCAGGGGGAGTCAGGTTCCCTTTCAGGGAACTCGAGCTGCGTCAAAGCGCTAGGGGAAATAGCCTTGCTTCAGTCACGTGAAGATCTGTGCAACCAATGAGAGACAAACGCGTGTGAATGCGTCACTGCCGGCGATTGCCGGTGACGTCATGAGGAAGAGCATAAAGCGCGTCCGAAACCCGGAAGCGCCAGCTCTGAATGCTTCAGCGTGCTGTGTCTGTGTGAGAGTGATTTTGAGACTAAGATAGTTTAAAAATCAGGGAATATGAGTGTGAAAAGTGTGGCGAATGAACAGAGTTTCAGACCATGTGTTTATCCTTGTCCACGTTTTATAACGGGCAAGGATACACCTGTTATGTGTGTTATCTGTTTGGGAGTGGAGCATGCGCGGCACTTGAGAATGCCGGCTGTAAGGACTGCGAGAAGTTCTCCTTGCATGCTTTCCGCTCCCGCCTGGCGGTCTGTAACGAGGCTGCTCAGGCCAGTGTTCCCCGCGGTTCGGGACCTGCAGCAGCCGAGGCTTTGCGGCGCTCTCAGTCCTGGGGATCACAAATGGATCACGCTGAAGCAGCTGGGGTGGGTCTTCCCTTACCTCAGCCCTCATGAGATTAAGCGGGTCCCAGTCACGAGCACTCCCCTTGAGATGTTCGTGCTGTGACTTCAACACTAGCTTTATCAAGTTCAGGAAGTGAGATGGATCTAGCTAGTGTTGACCCGGTCGAGGAGGTTTCGCCACCCTCCTCGCCGGCGTTTGAGGAGTTAGTTGAGGTTGTGGCGCGAGCGGTCTCTCGTCTGGAGATTGATTGGCCGGCGGAGACCAGGAGCGCTCGTCCTAGAAAAAGTATTTTAGTCGAGCGTTACCTGCCTGCTCGCGTCACTCCCCCGCTCCGAGCTATGCCCTTTCTACCCGATTTACATGCTGAGGTATCTAGATCTTGGAGAAAGCCAGCCTCCGAAAAGGTTAATACACCAAACAGTGCGATGTATACAAATCTTGTAGGGGCTCAAGGTCATTGTTATGGGGGGATGCGGAAAGTGGACGAGGCTCTTGTGAGTTACCTTGTGCCCCAGTCTGCGTCCTCCATTAAAGCTCCGGCGCTCCCCTCCAAGCCGATGCGCGTCACGTCGTCTTTGGTGGGGAAAGCATACTCAGCTTCTAGTCAGGCCACAGCGTGCCTACACACCACGACACTGCTGCAGGCTTATCATGCTGAGTTGCTAGGGGACCTCAACGAGGGCGGCGTTATCGGTCCGGAGGCAGTGGCAGAGCTGTGCTGCACAGTGGATTTGTCTCTTCGGGCCACTAGGGAGACGGCCTACTCTGTCGGTCGCTCCATGGCAGCTCTGGTGGCCACGGAGAGACACTTATGGCTTAATTTGTCAGCTATGAAGGATAGGGACAAATTTGTTTTGCTGGACGCTCCTCTGTCCCCTTCGGGCTTGTTCGGCGATGCCGTAAAAAGCGTCGTCGATAAGTTCCAGGAGGCTGCACGACAGCAGGCGGCGTTCAGTAAAGTTCTTCCCCGCCGCCCTCCACGTGAGACCGCCAGTCAAGCGCGGTCTCAAAGCTCCTCACACAGGGCCGCTCAGAAACAAAGTGTCGCTACCCATGCCGCTGGTAGATGGGGTGATTTGAGGATTGTCCTGAATGCCAAGACTAAGCAACCCTGACGGCAAGCATGGTGGTGTCTCCCAGGAGCAGCTCCAGAGTCAGCCCGCCATGGGAAAACCACCCCCTCTAAGGAGGGTCCTAGAGCAATCCACCCGGGTTTCCGGAATAAGCCCCGGCTCAGTGGTGGATATGTTCACAGTACCAGAGACCAGCCCCGGGAGGCTGGTTCCCTTAGTAGAATTCACGGGCTGCGTGGTCACGACTACCTGGTATCTCTCAGTGGGTCCTGCGCACGGTAACCTCCGGGTACGCCATCCAGTTCGGGGTTTCACCACCCTGGTTCTTGGGGGTCCTACAGTCAGTGGTAGGCCCCCAGCAGGCTCTGGTCATGGAACAAGTAGTAGTCACTTTGCTGGCGAAAGGGGCCATCGAGTATGTACCCCTTGCGGAAAGCAAGTCCGGGTTCTACAGCTGGTACTTCATAGTTCCAAAGAAGGATGGAGGGTTGCGGCCCATTCTGGATTTGCGTCTCTTGAATCGCGCGGTCAGACGTCTAAAATTTAAAATGTTGACGCTCAAGCAGATCGTAGTGCAGGTCAGATCCGAGGATTCGTTTGTCACAGTCGACCTCAAGGACACATATTTCCACGTCTCCATCCTTCCGCAACACAGGAAGTTCCTGAGGTTCGCCTTCAGGGGAAAGGCGTACCAGTATCGGGTGCTTCCTTTCGGCCTGGCGCTCTCGCCCCGCACGTTCACCTAGGTAGTGGGCGCTGCTCTAAGCTCCGCTGCACTTGCAAGGAACTATCGTGTACTAAACTATTTCGACGACTATGGCTTATCCTGGCCAAGTCGCCGCAGTTAGCAGCACAGCATCGAGATACTGTGCCTGCAAATGAAGGAGATGGGGTTAAGGCTGAACACCAAGAAGACTGAGAAACCTGTTGAAAGTGCCCTAGTGATTGGTGATTCTATTACTCGGAATGTGAAAATAGAGACTCCAGCCACCATAGTCACATGTTTGCCGGGAGCCAGAGCGCCTGACGTCAAAGCAAATTTAAAAGTGCTGGCTAAGGCTAATCGTAAATATTCTAAGATTGTTATTCACGTCGGCGCTAATGATGTCCGACTTCGTCAGTCGGAGATCACTAAAAGTAATATTAAAGAGGTGTGTGAACTCGCAAGTACGATGTCAGGCACCGTAATTTGCTCTGGCCCTCTTCCTATGCGCAGGAGTGATGAGATGCTTAGCAGATTATCCTCACTCAATGGCTGGATGTCTAAGTGGTGCCCGCGGAATAACATAGGGTTTATAGACAATTGGAAAAGTTTTTGGGGCAGACCTGACCTGTTGAAAAGAGATGGTTTTCATCCCACCTGGGATGGTGCCGCTCTTCTCTCTAATAATTTGGCATATAGTCTTGGAGCTAAACCTTGACTAACTGGGGTCCAGGTCAGGAAGCAGACAAACTGGCTAAACCGACCGTCTGCTAGCTGTCTCACGTCACAGAGGTCAGATAAATTCCAACACATAGAGACTCTTTCACCTAGATATCATCCTATAGAGATTACAAAAATCTCTCAAAATCGTTTAAGAGTAAAAATTTAATTGATTTACAAACAGCTAAGAACGGATATAACACAAATGAACAAATGATAAAGCTTGGGTTACTGAATATACGATCCCTTTCCTCAAAAGCACTTATTGTAAATGATATGATTACAGATCATAAACTAGATGTGCTGTGTTTGACAGAAACTTGGCTAAAACCAGACGATTATATTACTTTAAATGAGTCCACCCCTCAAAATTACTGTTATAAACATGAGCCTCGTCTGAAAGGTAAAGGAGGAGGTGTTGCTGTAATTTATAGTAACACGATCAGTACTGCTCAAAGGTCTAATTTGAAATATAATTCTTTTGAAGTGATGGTCCTCAATGTAAAATTATCTAGTGCAAGTAATAATTCCTGTTTAACTTTTGTGCTGGCTATTCTATACAGGCCACCAGGGCACCATACAGACTTTATCAAAGAATTTGCTGATTTTCTCTCAGGATTAGTAATGTCTGCAGATAAAGTCATAATCGTCGGTGATTTTAACATCCATGTAGATAATGAAAAAGACGCATTGGGATTGGCATTTAGAGACATTTTAAACTCTATTGGAGTTACACAACATGTATCAGGACCCACTCATTCTCGTAATCATACTTTAGATCTAATATTGTCATATGGGATCAATGTTGATACTGTTCAAATTCTGCAGCAGAGCGATGACATCTCAGATCATTACTTAGTTGCGTGTAGATTACCTTTAGCCAAAGTCGAAAAACTAACTCCCTGTTATAAATATAGTAGAACTATCACTCCTAACACAAAAGATAGCTTTATAAATAATCTTCCCGATCAGTTTCATCTACTTAACATCCCAGATAGCCTAGAAGAACTTGATGTTGCAACAGAAACTATAAACTCTCTCTTTTCCAGCACTTTAGACACTGTTGCTCCGTTACGCTTAAAGAAGATTAAAGAAAATAGTCCAACACCGTGGTACAACGAGCACACCCGGGCGCTCAAGAGAGCAGCCAGAAAAATGGAGCGGAGCTGGAAAAAAACTAAGCTAGAGGTTTTTCGCCTTTCATGGAAAGACAGCTCTATTGCATTCAGAAAGGCCTTAAGATCAGCTAGATCTACTTACTTTTCTACCCTCTTAGAAGAAAACAAATACAACCCTAGGTATTTATTTGATACAGTGACTAAATTAACAAGAAATAAAGCCTCAACCCCAGATGCTTTAAATCAGCACAGCACTAATGACTTCATGGACTTCTTTACTTGCAAAATTAATAATATTAGAGAGAAAATAATAAACATGCAACAATCTACTACAATATTCCAAAATACAGTACATTTTAGTGTCCCTGAAGAAAAATTCCAATCCTTCATTGCTATTGGGGAGGAAGAATTGTCTAAACTCGTTAAATCATCAAAATCAACAACATGTATGCTAGACCCAATACCGACTAAGCTACTGAAAGAGATGCTTCCAGAAATCATAGATCCTATTCTTAATATTATTAATTCTTCTTTGTCATTAGGATACGTGCCAAAAACCTTTAAGCTGGCTGTAATTAAACCGCTTATTAAAAAACCACAACTTGATCCTACAGAATTAGTTAATTACAGGCCGATATCGAATCTACCTTTCTTGTCAAAGATTCTAGAAAAGGCAATATCTTTACAACTATGTTCCTTTCTAGAAAGAAACAGCATCTACGAGGATTTCCAGTCAGGATTTAGACCATATCATAGTACTGAGACTGCTCTAATTAGAGTTACAAATGATTTGCTATTATCATCCGATCGTGGTTGTATCTCTCTGTTAGTGTTACTGGACCTTAGTGCTGCATTTGATACTATTGACCACAAAATCCTTCTGAATAGACTTGAAAATTATGTTGGCATTAGTGGAGTTGCATTAGCCTGGTTCAAGTCATACTTATCTGAGCGTTATCAGTTTGTAGCATTAAATGAGGAGATGTCATATCGGTCACGGGTTCAATATGGAGTTCCTCAAGGTTCAGTACTAGGACCATTGCTTTTCACCCTGTACATGCTTCCTTTGGGTGCAGTTATTAGGAAGCATGGCATTAGCTTTCATTGTTACGCTGATGATACTCAGCTCTATATTTCTTCTCATCCTGATGAAACGAACAAATTCACTGAATTAACAGAATGCATAACCGATATAAAAAATTGGATGACTAATAACTTTCTACTGCTAAATTCTGAAAAAACAGAGATTCTAATTATCAGACCAAAAAGTTCGGCACATAATAATCTAGACTACTGCCTAACACTCGATGGCTGCTCTGTCAAGTCTTCGTCGTCAGTTAGAAACCTGGGTGTGCTCTTTGATACCAATCTTTCATTTGAAAGCCATGTTTCTAGCATCTGTAAAACGGCGTTCTTCCATCTTAAAAATATATCTAAATTGCGACATATGCTATCTAAGACAAATGCGGAAAAGTTAGTTCATGCGTTCATGAGTTCAAGGCTAGATTATTGTAATGCTTTACTAGGTGGTTGCTCTGCACGCTTAATAAACAAATTCCAACTGGTCCAAAATGCAGCAGCTCGAGTTCTTACTAGAACCAGGAAGTATGAGCATATTAGCCCAGTTCTGTCAAACCTGCACTGGCTTCCTATTAAACACCGAATACATTTTAAAATCTTGCTAATTACTTACAAAGCATTAAATGGTTTAGCTCCACAGTACTTGAGCGATCTCTTAACACATTATAGTCCTTCACGTCTATTGCGATCCCAAAATACTGACCAGCTTATAATACCTAGAATATCAAAGTCAACTGCTGGCGGGCGATCCTTTTCCTATTTAGCTCCTAAACTCTGGAACAGTCTTCCTATTACAGTTCGGGAAGCAGACACACTCTGTCAGTTTAAATGTAGACTAAAAACACATCTTTTCAACCTGGCATACACATAACACATTATACATACATTTTTAATCCAAATCATGTAAAATGATTGTTAGGCTGCATAATTTAGATAAGCCGGAACCGGGAACATTCCCATAACACCTGATGTACTCGATACATCAGAAGAAGAATGGCATCTACGCTGATATTGGTCTCTGTTTATTCCGAGGTTACCGTGGTCAGCTGGATCCGGGCCGTATCCAGATCAGATGAAGGACCTGGACACGAGCACAGCACTGCCCTGGGGTGTCTGCGGAGACCGTGACTCTACTGGACCCTCCCCTGTGACGATCATGAACCCATCTCTAACCGGACCAAATTGGACTTCATATTGGACTTGAATTGTTGTATAATAATCATGCACGGTTTGGCTGTTGGTCAGAGGAGAACTGGTCCCCCAACTGAGCCTGGTTTCTCCCAAGGTTTTTTCTCCATTCTATTCTTCATTCGTTACGTCACCTGCCGGAGTTTTGGTTCCTTGCTGCTGTCGCCTATGGCTTGCTCAGTTGGGGAAACTTAACACTTAAAATTCATCAATTGTATTGATTCGCCTGCTCTTTTGGGGCTTCTGTTCAGCCAAACAAACTTTGTTTATATTGTTTTTCCTGTAAAGCTGCTTTGAAACAATCTACATTGTAAAAAGCGCTATATAAATAAAGGTGACTTGACTTGACTTGACTTGACTGTACTTTCTCCCACGCAGATAACCACTTTCTTGGGAGTCATTTGGGACTCAGTGGCCATGTCTGCTCGGCTCTTCCCCGAGCGCATCCAGGCTGTTCGTTTAGCCGTTAAGAGCATCAAGCTGGGCCAGCCACTCTTGGTGGTGGCTAAAAACCAGGGTAACCCGCTTCGCAATCAAGGTCACGGGGCGATGCCTTACGCTTAGGGCTGAACACCAAGAATAGTGTACTTTCTCCCTGAGCATGTGGAAGAACTCTTGGTTCTTGTCTCACGACGCTTAGGGCTGAACACCAAGAATAGTGTACTTTCTCCCACTCAGAGAACCACTTTCTTGGGAGTCATTTGAGACTCAGTGGCCGTGTTTGCTCGGCTCTTCCCCGGGCGCATTCAGGCCTTCGTTTAGCCGTTAAGGACGAATGACTCTTAGGGCTGAGCACCAAGAAGAGTGTACTTTCTCCCACGCAGAGAACCACTTTCTTGGGAGCCACTTGGGACTCAGTGGCCATGTCTGCTCGGCTCTTCCCCGGGCGCATTCAGCCGTCATTCAGTATCAAGGGGCAGCCACTCACGGTGAAACACTTTAGAGGGTGTCAGGGCTCATGCAGCGGCATTCAGCGTTAGTCCACTGTGCCGGCTGTGCACGAGACCCCTGCAGTGGTGGCTGAAAACCAGGGGTTCTCCCCGAGGGCTAGAACTCTTGGTCCCCTTCTTATCTGGAGCAGATTTGGGTCAGATATGGCAGGGCACAGGTTACCTGTTTGCCTCCATAAGAGTATTCTCTGCCCTCTGTGGTTTTCGTTTAAACATCTAGCGCCTCTGGGGCGGGATGCCATGGTATAGGCGTGACCGTGGCTATGACTGTACGCCTTTTTCCCCGATCACTCTGCTCCGGGGAATTCTGGCCCAGACAGAGGGTTGCTGACCCCCGCCCAGAGCTAATGTAGCTGTGGTCTGGCCCCTTAGGGGGTCCAGCTCATAGAATCCGGTCTCTCAGCCGAGGTTGTGGAGACCATCCTTAAGTCCAGAGATCCCTCCACGAGGAAACTCTACGCCTTGAAGTAGAAACTCTTCATGTCCTGGTGTAGTGAAAGGCAGGTGAACCCAGTAACCTGTCAAGTTGGCAAAGTGCTGGAGTTCCTGCAAGAAAGATTTGCGGCATGGTTGTCCCCCTCCACCTTGAAGGTTTATGTGGCTGCCCTAGCGGCTTGGCATGTACCTCTTTGTGGGGTATCCTTGGGCAGGGACCCCCTAATCACTCGTTTCCTCCGTGGCACACTAAGGCTGAGACCTGCGGCACAGACCAGGGTGCCTGCCTGGGACTTGTCTGTGGTACTCCAAGGCCTGTCCCAGGCACCCTTTGAACCTTTAGAGGAGATCCCTATCAAGCTCCTCTCTCTTTAGACCCTTCTTTTGCTGGCTATTGCCTCGCTTAAGAGGGTCGGGGATCTTCAGACCCTCTCGGTGGCTCCCTCATGCCTCGAGTTCGGCCCGGGATGGAAAAACCTTTCTCCACCCGAGGCCAGGCTATGTCCCCAAGGTTCCCACTAATGTGGCTCGGTCTATCACGCTGCAGGCCTTCTGCCCTCCCCCATTTGATGATCATGAGCAGGAGCACAAGAACAAGGTCTGTCCAGTGCGAGCACTCGACGCTTACATTTTCAAGACTGCCACTTGGCGTAAGTCGGACCAACTGTTTGTGTGCTTTGGGGCTCCTGAGGGGGCTCCAGCTTCCAAGCAAACCCTAAGCAGGTGGATAGTCGAGGCTATCTGTCTAGCCTACGAGTTGGTCGGACATGCTTCTCCTTTGAGGGTCCGGGCCCACTCCACTCGGAGCATGGCGGCATCCAAGGCTCTCCTCTACGGAGTTTCCTTGTCTGATGTTTGTGCTGCGGCTGGCTGGTCTTCGCCGCACACTTTTATGAGGTTTTACCAATTGGACCTCGATGCCGCCCCAGGAACCAGGGTGCTCTCTTAGTGAGCTGGGACACACCCGGATGCCGGCGTCGCTGAGGTGGCGTTGGTATAGCGTTCCCCTAGCGCTTTGACGCAGCTCGAGTTCCCTGAAAGGGAACGTCTTGGGTTACGAATGTAACCCTGGTTCCCTGAGGGGAACGAGACGCTGCGTCTTTGCCTCAGCTCCTTGCGCCTCCCTGCCCGCTTCAGACATTCTTTGCTGGCGCTTCCGGGTTTCGGACGCACCTTATGCTCTTCCTCATGACGTCACCGGCAATTCACACGCGTTAGTCTCTCATTGGTTGCACAGATCTTCACGTGACTGAAGCAAGGCTATTTCCCCTAGCGCTTTGACGCAGCGTCTCGTTCCCCTCAGGGAAACCAGGGTTACATTTGTAACCCGAGACGTTTTCACAGCAAACAAAAAATAATAACTCACCATATTTATCTTATTGTCTCTTCATATGGTGAGTCTGTGATCTTTTAAACCGGAGTTAGTGAGGGGAGTGAGCTTTTCACAGGTGTATTTTTCTGCTGCAGAAAAATCTGGCAAGAAAAGAGAGAATGTTTAAATGAAATAAAGCAACAAAAACAGAGGAGCGCAATAATGAAAAAGAAAACAGAACTAGAGAATTAAACTATGACTACAAAAACAGAACAACTTTGCAGGGAGAAGATAAGGAGAAGTTAACTTAAAACTCAAAAGAGAAAACAAAACTGGGAAAACAAAGGGACAAGAACTAACTAGAACAAGACTTGAAAGAAAATCAAAATACTATAAGGAATAGACTAGAACAAAGAGCTGGAACTATTCACAACTAGAATAAGCGACTAAGCTACCATAAAAATTCTATAACAAAACAGGACCATATACCACAACATACACAAAACAAACCAGCAAAGAAATGAGGGAAAGGAGCACAATATAAAGGGAGCAGAGCACATAAGGGACAGGTGAACACACTCAGCAAACGAGGACTAGACAAGGGAGAGTGGTAACTGGAAATGAGGAGGTAGGGCAAGAGGACCACATGGCAAACATGAACAAAGACAAAGCCATGTGCTCAAACACAACACAAACAGGCAAACATTAAACAAAGACAAGACAGACAAGATAGTCTGGGCAGGATCCTGACAACAGTATTTGGTTCAGAGTCTTTTTTTTCTAGATTGTCCTCCTTTAAAATTTGGTGCGTCTTATATTCTGGAGCGTCTTATATGGCGGAACATACGGTAGATACATTATAGGTCGAGTCTATATTATCTGGATTTAAGAGGTTGATTGAAGAAGGAAGAGCAGAGACAGCAATACATCCGGTGGATGTAGCGAGCATGACGAGCAATGCCAAGAGTAGTGCACCAATCGTAAGTAGAGGTATCCAGGTGAGAATGTTTATTAAGGTTATGTAACTGCAGTGAGGTATATTGAAAATCCATACTGTTGTTAAGAACCAAAGACGACAAAGACCAGCAATCTCAGTACCAGTAAACAACACCACGTTAGCCAAACCCCGCTTATGCTATACGTGATACAAAACCAGACAGCAACTCGCC
Source organism: Rhodeus uyekii (assembly GCA_037043235.1). Classification (NCBI taxonomy): domain Eukaryota; kingdom Metazoa; phylum Chordata; class Actinopteri; order Cypriniformes; family Acheilognathidae; genus Rhodeus; species Rhodeus uyekii. The sequence goes on along the minus strand of JAWRVZ010000260.1, from coordinate 232,257 downwards.
AAACAAGTGGAAAACTGGCCTATCGGTTACATCAAAGTTATGGAATTTGCGATAGTGGTAGAGGGCTCGCGTGAAAGAGTAAGTGGGCCCCAGCACCGCACGTTAGCCAAGCCCCGATAGGAAAACCACAAAGAGACACTACTCAGTTCACAAGAGAAATCTTACATACTGAGATTGAGTGCAACGTAATAAAACCTAAACAATGGGCAAGAGGGCTCGCAGGGATTTCACACATTGAGATGCTGTTCAGCAGTTCACGAAAACGGTCCAAAAAAAACATTTCAAAGTTGACAAACAAAACATAACGGTGAGAAGCGGCAGCCAGTTTGCGCACAGCGTACTCTCAACCGTAACCAGAAACCAAAAAGTGTTTCCGGTTTCACACGTTTCTTGCTTTGGTTTCAGCAGATCGACAATGAATCGCGTTGTGTGCGGAAGATTCCTTTTTCGTGCAAGCTGGAGCTGTATAAACCAGCTAATCACAGTGGAGTATATGACTCCCGGGGGCCAATCACAGTGGAGTAAATGACTCCCGGGGCGGGTCATCGTCCGGGCTTGATGCAGACAGAAACATTTCACAACTATGGAGCTGCCCGTGTAACTTCACATTTGTCAAAGCCGTCATAGAATTATTACTTCTTATTTTGTTTGAAATTGAGCATGTTCTACTTTGAGCTGGACGAAGTCAATGTTACTGTTATCGGCGTTGGATTTAGCGTTTGTATTTTGTTTTTCCATCATTTGAAATCGGCTGATTTGCTTAAAAGTTGATAGCGATATGATCGCCACTATCCATCCGAATGATATGTCATCATGACGAATCTGCAAATTAACGACCAACACCGATGCTTCATTGACAGTGTCACCGAGGGGAGTGGAGTTCCGCTGGGACACTCATCAGGGGCCTCAGTTTCATGCCCCGGTTACAAAGTCAACGGGACATTGGTGTTGGATAGATTGTACCAATGAACTAATATAGAAATATGAATTTTCTAATATAGAAAATACAATCCAGTAAATAACGCCTCCGTGGCTGCATCCCATTGTATATAATAAATATATTAAAGGTGTCCCACAGTCCAAGCTGGTAATTATCAGCCCGTTAGCAGTCACGTATCTCTGTATTTTCTACCATACACAAATGTTACGATGTTCATGTCATCAGGAAAGTATGGAAGCCCGTTTGAGAAAAAAAAGGATTTTTTTCTCACAGTTGAGAAAAAAAGGATTATTTAAGTCAAAATAATGAGAGGGTTTCTCATAGTATCTTAGTATCTCAAAATAATGAGAAAGTTTCTCAAAATAATGAGAAAGTTTCTTATAATAATGACTTAATATCTCGAAAAAATGAGAAAGATTCTCATAATATTGACTTCGTATCTCGAAAAAATGAGAGTTTCTCACAATAATGACTTAGTATCTTAACATAATGAGAAAGTTTCTCATAATAATGACTTAGTATCTCAAAATAATGAGAGTTTCTCATAATAATAACTTAGTATCTCGAAATAATGAGAAAGATTCGCATAATAATGAATTAGTATCTCAAAATTTTTTAAAGTTTTTCCTCAACCTTGAACTTCAGTAAGTCCAGGTACAGGTCTACTCACTGACAATCATCTTCAAGCTATACTGAGCGTCTCAACTGTTTCCTCTCTCAAGCTAAATGTGGCTCAGCTATGTCAGAGGAAGCGCTGCAGGTCTCTGGCAGCAAGAAGTATAGGCAAGACAAGCCATATTCAGAAGAACCGTTCATACTCTTCAATATTCTGTTTATGTTCAGGACAGTTCATGTTCAGAAGAACCCATTGAAGTTAAAGAACTGTCAATAATGACGTTTGAGAAAATCTTTTTTTTGTGGAATAATTGATGCGGGCGGCCTTGCCTCACCCAAACTCTGCCTCCTGCGGCCCCCAGCTCGTTTGAGTTTGAGACCCCTGCTGTAGACAGATCCTGTGACTTTTGTGCATAAACGTCTTTGTGAGTAATAAGATAAACTGTACTTTATTAAAGGGGACCTATTCAGTAAAATCCATCTTTACATGCTGTTTGACCATACATGTGCATCAGCATTGTGTGTATACAACCATAGCCTATAACAGTAAAAATCCACCCACTCTTCTTTTTTAATCACCATTTGCAGATTCTACCTTTTGTGACATCACAAACTGCCAAGGCCCCATCCATGACTGTTTATGGACTCTGCTCTATTAGCATAGATGCCATTGAAGGCGGATAATCAAAATCTCTTGTCTCTTCTATTTACATTATATATATTTTATTTTATTTTTATTTTCCTTCTCTTATTTCTCTGAGAATGATTGACATATATGACTATAACCTCAGTATTAAATCCTTAACCAATATCTTGAATACTTATTTTTATTATTAAATGATTCTAAATGATTTAAATTCATAAACAACCATATTATTGTGTAATTGCTCTAATATTTTCTGATGTCCGTATTCTATTTGCCTATGCTAGGGTCCCAGAGGTCATCACGACCCATGGAATATGTGACGGTCCTTCAATTTTAGAAGTGTTAGGGTTGATATTGTCTGTGTTTTTCTCGGAAGAAGAACGAGTTATCAGGATGTTTTTGGACCTCTTCGGGTGATAGGTCTGTTTTTCCCGGCCAGCACCAACTTCAACCTTGGAGAGACTATGTAGTTGTGTGTGTGTGTGTTCATCTTTCTGTGCAGGTCTAGGAGAAAGGGTGGAAGATTAATAATTTCTGCCTATTTTCTTAGCCAATCAGAATCATTTAAGTTTTTTTAAGTAATGATGTAATGTGACCTTATAAAATGGTATAATTGATGTAACAATGAAAATGTAAGCAGAGCGGCCTACGACCTCCTTGTAAGACTTGAAGCTGGCTTCTGCATGATGAAACTACAACCTATCCTTTACTAAACTGTTTTATTTGACTACACTCCTGACTTTGTTGTGTCTTGTGATTGTAAACCCCGCCCATCTTTTTCCCTCATTTCCCTTCATTGATCCCAGCTGCCTCTACTCATTACCTTCCTCACGTGTGCCCTATTTAATCCTGGTGTGTTTGCTGTCCTCTGTGGTGTCGTATTCTGGATTGTTTCTTTCTGGGATGTGTGGAATGCCTGTGTGGAATGCCTGTGTGGAATGCCTGTGTGGAATGCCTGTGTGGAATGCCTGTGTGGAATGCCTGTGTGGAATGCCTGTGTGGAATGCCTGTGTGGAATGCCTGTGTGGAATGCCTGTGTGGAATGCCTGTGTGGAATGCCTGTGTGGAATGCCTGTGTGGAATGCCTGTGTGGAATGCCTGTGTGGAATGCCTGTGTGGAATGCCTGTGTGGAAGGCCTGTGTGGAAGGCCTGTGTGGAAGGCCTGTGTGGAAGGCCTGTGTGGAAGGCCTGTGTGGAAGGCCTGTGTGGAAGGCCTGTGTGGAAGGCCTGTGTGGAAGGCCTGTGTGGAAGGCCTGTGTGGAAGGCCTGTGTGGAAGGCCTGTGCCAAACGAAGCTTCTGAAAGCAGTGAAGCTTTTACATGAAACTGTGTCGGTGCTTCGAAGCTCATGACACAGTGCTCTACTCTGCCATCTGGTGCTCAATAAAAATTCCTACACCAACTGTGTCATTCAGATGTGTTGTTCATTTGGGACGGTTTATTTGTATATTTAATAAGTTTAATTGTATTGTGCAACATTTTGTGTGTGTGTGTGTATTCCTTACAAAACAACACAAACATGCATATTGTTAAAAAACAAATGCACAATTACAAATGCATTTACCGTATTTTACACATCATAAAGCAACGGAAGCAAAACAGTAAGTTTGGTTGAACTTTATTCTACTATTTAACAATAGGCTACACTCACATTATATTTTAATCAATACATCCAAATCCATCAAAGTCCTCATCTTCTGTGTCTGAATTGAAAAGCTGGGCAATTTCACCATCAAACATGCAGGCGAAATTTGACTCTACGCACAAATCTGACTCCCCCCTCGCATGCATTAAATCATACAAGCTTCCTTGAGTATATTCGCTTCGCTCAATATTTTTTTTCTACACCGCAAACACGCAGAACGTGCAAACACCCACCCAACATGTGAAAAAATGTTTTTTTGTGAAAAAATGTTTTTTTGCATTCTAAATATACACATGTAATATACACACTTAATGGACAATTTCATTTTATATGTATTAATTTGTGTACTCAAAACATCCGCACACTACGGGACGGCTCAATCTATGCGCTCTGTGAGTCCGTCGTGACGTGTTAGTGAGGTAACAAGACACTGAGGGGAACGAGACACTGCGTCAAAGCGCTAGGGGAAATAGCCTCGCGTCTGTCACGTGAAGATCTGTGCAACCAATGAGAGAAGAACACGTGTGAATGCGTCACTGCCGGCACGTGCCGGTGACGTCATGAGGAAGAGCATAAATGCGCGTCTGACACCCGGACGCGTCAGCATGAATGTCTGAAGCGGGCACGGAGGTGCAAGGAGCTGAGGCAAAGACGCAGTGTCTCGTTCCCCTCAGGGAACCAGGGTTACATTCGTAACCCGAGACGTTCCCTTTCAGGGAACTCGAACTGCGTCAATGCGCTAGGGGAACGCTATACCAACGCCACCTCAGCGACGCCGGCATCCGGGTGTGTCCCAGCTCACTGAGAGAGCACCCTGGTTCCTGGGGCGGCATCGAGGTACAATTGGTAGAACCTCATGAATGTGTGCGGTGAGGACCAGCCAGCCGCAGAACAAACATCAGACAAGGACACTCCGGAGAGGAGAGCCTTGGATGCCGCCATGCTCCGAGTGGAGTGGGCTCGGACCCTCAAAGGAGAAGCATGTCCGACCAACTCGTAGGCTAGACAGATAGCCTCGACTATCCACCTGCTTAGGGTTTGCTTGGAAGCTGGAGCCCCCTCAGGAGCCCCAAAGCAAACAAACAGTTGGTCCGACTTACGCCAAGTGGCAGTCTTGAGAACGTAAGCGTCCAGTGCTCGCACTGGACAGACCTTGTTCTTGTGCTCCTGCTCATGATCGTCAAATGGGGTCGGCAGAAGGCCTGCAGCGTGATAGACCAAGCCACATTAGTGGGAACCTTGGGAACATAGCCTGTCCTCGGGTGGAGAAAGGCTTTCGCCATCCCGGGCGCAAACTCGAGGCATGAGGGAGCCACCGAGAGGGCCTGAAGATCCCCGACCCTCTTAAGCGAGGTGATGGCCAGCAAAAGAAGGGTCTTAAGGGAGAGGAGCTTGATAGGGAGCTCCTCTAAAGGTTCAAAGGGTGGCTGAGACAGGCCTAGGAGTACCACAGACAAGTCCCAGGCAGGCACCATGGTCTGTGCCACCGGCTTCAGCCTTAGTGTACCACGGAGGAAACGAGTGACTAGGGGGTCCCTGCCCCAAGGATACCCCACCCAGAGGTACATGGCAAGCCGCTATGGTAGCCACATAAACCTTCAAGGTGGAGGGGGACAGCCCTGCCGCAAATCTTTCTTGCAGGAACTCCAGCACTTTGCCAACTTGACAGGTTACTGGGTTCACCTGCCTTTCACTACACCAGGACGTGAAGAGTTTCCACTTCAAGGCATAGAGTTTCCTCGTGGAGGGAGCTCTGGACTGAAGAATGGTTTCCACAACCTCGGCTGAGAGACCGGATTCTATGAGCTGGGCCCCTTCAGGGGCCAGACCCACAGCTTCATTAGCTCTGGTTGCGGGTGAAGAATGCAACCCTCTGCCTGGGACAGAAGGTCCCTCCTGATCGGAATCTCCTAAGGGACTCAGTCGAGGAGGGCCACGAGGTCCGCGAACCATATTCTGGAAGGCCAGTGGGGGGCCACTAGCGTGAGATGGACCTTGTCCCGGCGAATCATGGCCAGAACTCCCGGGAGCAGAGCGATCGGGGGAAAGGCGTACAGGCGTAACCTCGGCCACGCCTGTACCATGGCATCCCGCCCCAGAGGCGCTGGTTTGACTGGCGAAAACCACAGAGGGCAGTGGGTGTTCTCTACTGAGGCAAACAGGTCGACCTGTGCCTTGCCGTATCTTTCCCAAATCTGCTCCACCACTTCGGGGTGGAGCTGCCAATCCCCTGGTCTTGGCCCCTGTCTCGATAGGGTGTCTTCTCCCACATTCTGGACCCCCGGGATGTAAGCTGCCCTGAGAGAGAGCAGCCTCCCCTGGGCAAAGAGGAGGATCTGTCGCACCATCTTGTAAAGTGGACGTGAACGTAGACCCCCCTGATGGTTGATATATGCGACCGCAGTCATGAAGACAGTAAGACAGGTGAAGACAGTAACATGGTGGTCGCAAAGGTCCGGGAGGAATGCACAGAGTGCTCTGCGGACTGCCAGTAATTCTAGCATGTTTATGTGCCATGTCTGGTGCCGACTGCTCCACAGACCTTGTGAGGAGCGATCCCTCAGGACTGCCCGCCAGCCCGAGAGGGAGGCATCTGTCGAGAGAGATATTCTCCAACCCAGAGCCCCCAATACAGGGCCTTGAGACAGAAACCAAGAGTTCTTCCACATACTCAGGGTGCGTAGGCATCGCCCCGTGACCTTGATAGTGCAAAGCGGGTTCCCCTTCGGGGAAAACCCATTGGTCTTTAGCCACCACTGCAGGGGTCTCATGTACAGCAGGCCCAGTGGGATGATGCTGGATGCCGCTGCCATGAGCCCTAACACTCTCTAGAAGTGTTTTACCGTGAGCGGCTTGCCCAGCTTGATGCTCTTGATGGCTGAACGGATGACCTGGATGCGCCCGGGAGAGAGCCGAGCAGACATGGCCACTGAGTCCCAAATGACTCCCAAGAAAGTGGTTCTCTGTGCAGGAGAAAGTACACTCTTCTTGGTGTTCAGCCTCAACCCCAGCTCCTTCATGTGTGCAAGCGCAGCATCTCGATGTTGTACTGCTAACTGCGGCGACTGGGCCAGAATAAGTCAGTCATCGATATAATTTAAGACACGGATGCCCCGTAGTCGCAGCGGAGCTAGCGCAGCGTCCACCACTTTTGTGAATGTGCGGGGTGAGAGCGCTAGGCCGAAAGGAAGCACCCGATACTGGTATGCCTTTCCCTCGAAAGCGAACCTCAGGAACTTCCTGTGTTGCGGAAAGATGGAGACGTGGAAATATGTGTCCTTGAGATCGACTGTGACAAACCAGTCCTCGGACCTGACCTGCACTATGATCTGTTTGAGCGTCAACATTTTAAATTTTAAACGCCTGATCGTACGATTCAAGAGACGTAAATCCAGAATAGGCCGCAACCCTCCATCCTTCTTTGGAACTATGAAGTACCGGCTGTAGAACCCGGACTTGCTTTCCGCGAGGGGTACATGTTCGATGGCCCCTTTCGCCAGCAAAGTTTCTACTTCTTGCTTCATGACCAGAGCCTGCTGGGGGCCTACCGCAGACTGTAGGACCCCCGAGAACTGGGGTGGTGAAACCCTGAACTGGATGGCGTACCCGGAGGTTACCGTGCGCAGGACCCACTGAGAGATACCGGGTAGCTGTGACCACGCAGCCCGGAATTCTACTAGGGGAACCAGCCTCCCGGGGCTGGTCTCTGGTACTGTGAACATATCCACCACTGGGCCGGGATTCCCGGATTCCCGGGTGGACTGCTCTAGGACCCTCCATGGCGGGCTGACTCTGGAGCTGCACATGGGAGACACCACCTTGTTGCGGCTTGTCGTCAGGGCCGCTTAGTCTTAGCCTTCTTGGCATCCAGAACAACTCTCAAATCACCCTTTCTACCGGCGGACTGACTTTGCCGGCCCGACCTCCCGGGAACTACCGGAGGAAGATGGGTCGCGACACTTTGTTTTTGAGCGGCCCTGTACGAGGAGCTTTGAGACCGTGCTTGACTGGCGGTCTCACGTGGAGGGCGGCGGGGAAGAACTTTACTGAACGCCGCCTGCTGTCGTGCAGCCTCCTGAAACTTGTCGACGACGCTTTTCACGGCATCGCCGAACAAGCCCGAAGGGGACAGAGGGGCGTCCAGCAAAACAAATTTATCCTTGTCTTTTATTGAAGATAAATTGAGCCAAAGGTGTCTCTCCGTGGCCACCAGAGCTGCCATGGAGCGGCCGACAGAGTAGGCCGTCTCCCTAGTTGCCCGAAGAGACAAATCCACGGTCCGGCGCAGCTCTACCACTGCTTCCGGACCGATAACGCCGCCCTCGTTGAGGTCCCCAAGCAATTCAGCCTGATAGGCCTGCAGCAGTGCCGTAGTGTGTAGGCACGCCGCAGCCTGACTTGAAGCTGAATATGCTTTCCCCACCAAAGACAATGTGACGCGCATCGGTTTGGAGGGGAGCGCCGGAGCTTTAATGGAGGATGCAGATTGGGGAACGAGGTAATTTGCAAGAGCCTCGTCTAGTCTCTGCATCCCTCCATAACCATAATGTTGAGCCCCGACAAGATTATTATACATAACACTGTGAGGTGTATGAACTTTGTCGGAGGCTGGCTTTTTCCAAGACCTAGATACCTCGGCATGTAAATCTGGGAGAAAAGGCATAGCTCGGCGCGGGGGAATGACGCAAGCAGGCAGGTAACGCTCGTCTAAAAGGCTCTTCCTAGGACGAGCGCTCCTGGTTTCTCTCGGCCAATCAACGCCCAGACGAGAGACCGCTCGCGCCACGACCTCAACTAGCTCCTCAAAAGCCGGCGAGGAGGGTGGCGAATCCTCCCCGACCGGATCAACACTAGCTAAATCCATCTCGCTTTCTGAACTTGAAATAGCTAGTGTTGGAGTCACAGCACGAACATCTCTCGGGGAGTGCTCGTGACTGGGACCCGGCAGATCTCGTGAGGGCTGAGGTAAGAGAGGCTCCACCCCAGCTACCTCAGCGAGATCCATTTGTGATCCCCAGGACTGAGAGCGCCGCAAAGCCTCGGCTGCTGCAGGTCCCGATCCCCGGGGAACACTAGCCTGAGCGGCCTCGTTACAGACCGCCAGGCAGGAGCGGAGAGCATGCAGGGAGAACCTCTCGCAGTCCTTACAGCCGGCGTTCTCAAGCGTCGACCGTGCATGTTCCACTCCCAAACAGATAACGCACATCACATGTGTATCCTTGTCCGTTATGAAACGCGGACAAGGATAAACACACGGTCTGAAACTCTGTTCATCCGCCATTTCACACAATATATCCCTGATTTTTAAACTAGCTTAGTCTCAAAATCACTCTCACACAGACACAGCACGCTGAAGACATTCAGAGCTGACGCATCCGAGTGTCAGACGCGCCTTTATGCTCTTCCTCATGATGTCACCGGCACGTGCCGGCACACGCGTTCTCTCATTGGTTGCACAGATCTTCACGTGACAGACGCGAGGCTATTTCCCTTAGCGCTTTGACGCAGTTCGAGTTCCCTGAAAGGGAAGCTTCGTTCACACAGGTCACGTGACAGCCCCATTTCAAAGCGATGCTCCGAAAAAGTGTTTCGAAGCACTAGTGTGTCGAAAACTCGAGACGCGTGTCGACACAGGGTGTCGAGCTACCCATCCCTACCTGTGTGGAATGCCTCACCCATTCAGTTTAGTGTTCTGTTTTCCCCCTTGTGGGTTTTGTTTTACATTTATGGTTTGTTTCTGTTCACTTTAATATTTCTTCGCTAGCACTTGAGTCCTCCCTTCATGTTCTGTGACAGGATCAAGTTGTATTTTTTTTAAAAATGCATTTAATTCAATTCATTAAAAGACTTGTTGGTATTATTTTTGTGCATCTCCTTAACACCACTCTAATCATGTTTTTAATTATGTTTTTTCAAATAATAATGTTTTTATAACGGGTTTATTTTTTATTTAACTATATATAGGTACAATTATATTATAATTTTATTATATAACTATTTTATGCTAATTATTAAAATTATATCTTCTTGATAATTGAAAAACTAAATCCATGAGAACATGGATTGAACATTTAAGCAGACACCTTACACATTTGATAGATCTTCCAGATCAAGGTACATTTTCATTGGTCATTTGTTTTTCATTATTATTTTTTCTGGCCGATGCACTGAAAGGCATTACCTTATATTCAAATACCATGAAACATAAATGAATTCAAGCAAAACGTATGATTCAAATTTGTATTTACTCATACTTTACTTTACTCAACCACACTTTTGCAGTATGAAAATTGAGCTGATTTTGTGGTAGAAACTGATTTTAACTCAGCTTTTCCTGTTTAAAACGATTGTTTAATTGTGTAAAACTAAGGCATTAGTATGCGTTATGAGTAATTACTGTGAGCACTGTGATCAGGCTGTGAGCATGCGCAATGTCTCCAGCACCAAGGCGAGCGTGGACATTGAGCTTCACTCTTCTGTTCGCGGGTGTGAGGATTCAACCGGTGGATTTTGTCTTCTGACTCCGCTCGCCTCGCGACTTGGCCTTTACGTCACGCAAGAACTCCACCGTGTCGAGTGAATTCTGAAAGGGAATAATAATAACAAAAAAGATTTAGACACATTTTCACGTTAAAAAGAGCTCGGTTTGTCCGCAAGAGTGGGATGCCGTCTGTGAGATGATGTTTCTCTGTGAGGGGATTGCGCTTTAGAAGCTGCACAATCCAGAAGGATGCTGGTGGGAAATGCCTGTCGACAGAGAGGACGAGATTTGTCAAAAAGCACTGGAACTCTTATCGGATCTTTGTTCTACGGGGGAGGTTCAGAACGAAAACTGTTTGGATTTTATATATTATTTCCGAGACCTTGCGAGGCCGAGTTATTCGGATTCAGGTAGGTGACACTTCTGTTCAAAGCGCTTTTTCCCCCTCACCATACCATACCATCTCAGATTCATATTCAAGCTTACATATACATATTCTTCTTTGTCATTTAATTTAGTATTGACTTGTTGCTCAACAATTTATTTCATTTTATGAATTTATTCCAGATGTTATCACGCCGGAGGAATTGATATTGGAATTGTCAACCACATTCACAGTGAAATTAGGCTACTTGACGTTATGTGTCGGTTGAGTTTGGTTGACTAATATTTTAGTCATACATTTTAAAGTAACCTTAATTGAATTTCTCATAATTTTCCACTAATTATATATAATCTATGCAATCTATGCAGCCGGACATTATTTCATAATCTTTATATGAATTCAGCCTCAGTGCAATTCCAGATTTTTTTACCAGTAGGTTATATTGTCATCATTACTCTGGGGAAAGGCTGTTCTTTATGTCTTGCCATTTAATATCATTAGCTAAATAACTTGGATTGTTCGGTTCTTCGACGCTCATCCGGGACTTGTTGTCATAGTAACAGGTCCGTTAGTTGCTGAAGGTGTAATGATCATTCGGAGAGCTTTTAGGATTAAGTGCATATTGCGGAATAGACAGGATCCGTTAGCAGGGTGGAACAGTATTTTGTTCGAAAGATACCGTTTTTCACGTAAGGTTATTATTTATCTTATGTAAAAACTTTGACTCGTCGTAGTCGGGCGTTAACAACAGCTCAAACTGTGTGTATTGCCTTATGCTACTTTGCGAGTGGCACGTTCCTTTACACTGTTGGAGATGCGGAGAACATTGTGAAAAATGCTGTCTGTTGTGCCAAACTCTACCTGGCACTCAAGCAGTCTTTGGGTGTTTTTGTGGTTTTTCAAAGCCACTTATAAGACCCCACGTTGTTCAAGAGAGCTTTTTCGCTATACATAATTGATCATAGAGATTATAAAATCATGACCACGGCAGTAAATATGATGTGATTTTCCCCTGGCTTGCCTAATGTGATTGGTGCCATAGACTACACACACTTTGCCACCATCAGAAAGGAGAGGACCCCTGCGACTAGTACTTGGGAACAAATAAAAGTAAAATGCAAAAATATTCTACAAAGTAGTAATCTTTACCACTTGCGCTGTTCTGCAAAAAAAGTTATTAAATGAAATATAATTGCAAGAACTAATAAATTAAAAAGTCAGACTTGAGACTGAATTGCTTCAAAAGGAACTTCAAAGATAGTAAATTACACTAATAAACACACTGTACTGTTTATGACCTTGCATGATTTATTTAATTCATTCCACAGGCAAGAGATGACCAGCTGGATAAAATAAAAACTGTAAACTAAACTGTGTGCAAAGTTCCCTCTTTTCAAAAATGATGCTGGAGAATTCTGTCCCGTGCAGCTCTGCCACTAGACTGGTCCAAGTGCACTGGCTGGAGGTCATCATCAACTGTATTTCCACCACAAGGGTCCTCTCCTTTCTGATGGTGGCAATGTGTGTGCAGTCTATGACACCAATCACATTAGAGAAGCCTGGATATGACAATCGCATCATATGGTCATGGTCATGATTTCATAATCTCTATGATCAATTATAATGTACCTGCAATAGGGAAAAAGCTCTGTTTAACAACTTGGTGTCTTAAGTGGCTTAGAAAAACCACAAAAAAAACAAAGTCTGTTTTGAGTGTCAGGTAAACTTTGTGAATGACATGACAGACAGCACTTTTCACAATGTTATCCGTATCTCCAACAGTGCATAGGAACCTGTCACTCGCGCAAGGTAATGCGTGACTAGGCCGACTACAACGACTCTAACTTTTTACATAAGCTAAATAATACCCTTACGTGAAAAACAATATCTTTCCAACAATATAATGTTCCGCTCTGCTAACGGATCCTGTTTATGCCGCAATATGCGCTTAATCCTAAAAGCTCTCAGAATTTTCCTTGCACCTTCAGCAACAGTTTGCTCTCATAAAAACGGACAGGACATGTTTGCGACAAACTTTCCATATAACCTCCGCTTATAAAGCCGTGATCTAATCCTGCTAACTTGAAGTAAGCCTGCTCTGAGCAGGTTCAATTCAACGAACCCGTTACTATGACAACAAGTCCCGGATGATCGTTGAAGAACGTCTCTGGTTACGTATGTAACCATAGTTCCCTGAGAGGGAACGAGACGCTGCGTCGAACGCTTGGGGAATACTTGGACGCTGTCTTGCGAAGCACAATATGTAAACTCCCATCGACTGAGTGGGAGTGACGGTCGCAGGTCGGTGACGTCACGAACCAGGTCATAAAAGAGCGCCGGTAACCCGGAAGCGGCAGCTTAGAGGTGTCTGAGCAAGCCCGGAAGGCGCAAGGAGCTGAGGGCAAAGACGCAGCGTCTCGTTCTCTTTGAGCAGCGTGCGTGGAGGAGACAAGAGGAGGGAGGCTCCCATGTGTTCATTCACACGGAGGAGGGGGGAGCGGGGAAAGCAAGGGAAAACACAAAACCCGGACTCAAGTGCAAATGAGTGAATTTATTATAATAGTGCAGAAAACAAACAAAGTGATAATCCAGAGTGAAGGTCGTAGAACATGGAACATGGAGACGGGGAGCCGCGATCGAACACACGGGAGCCGCGATCGAACACACGGGAGACGCGAACGAACACAGTGTTAGGACTTTTCCAAACAAAAATACGCGTGGGTAAGGGAAAAATTTTTCCGCACGCCGATACAATGCTCGTACACCGATTTGCTCGTATACTAAGTTGCTTGTAAACCGAGGTATTACTGTATATATATATATATATATATATATATATATATATATATATATATATATATATATATATATATAAATATATATTAAAATACAGTTACACCAAAAAAGAATATAAAGTTTCATATTTTAACTCACTAGAACGCTAAATCTATGAGATCCCTGAGCTTGTTAATTTATAACGAGACGGTTCCATCTGGGGGTAATAGGAGACAATGACACTCGAAGTGTGTTGCTTATGGCCAGTTTATTCCGTTTTTTTATTAAGTTGGCTGAGAAGCAGCCAACATATTGAAATGCTAATAAACTTATTTTTATTAAGTTGGCTGAGAAGCAGCCAACTTACTGTTGTTCGACTTAAACTTATTATTATTATTATTTTTATGACACTAAAATTTCTGACTGTAACTCGTCCTACAGCTTTAGTGCCACAGACCCCAAAATCCGCAGGCCTGTTCTGACTCGCGTTGCTATATCTTTTCTAAGGGATCGGGGGTACGATGTTCGCCCCAGGGGCGAAAAAGCAGCCGAAAAATCCCATTGACTTAACATTGCGACAAACTTTGACGATTAATAACTCAGAGCGAGGATATTGTAGAAACATGTGAATCGCGACATTTGAAGAGGGTGACAGCCTCTGTAAAATCATACCACACAATGGGGTGAAAGTTGTACCCTTGGGGTGCTAGAGCTGCCCAAATTTGCCCCATAGAGATGAATGGGGAAGGCCGTCCCATGAAACAGAATCTACTATGGCAAAATGCATAGGGATTTTGAATTGAAAATAGCTCTGCAGCACAGCATCACAGAGACAAGGGGGAGGGCTCATTTTACTCAGGCGACCAATGAGTGTCTCAGGATCACAGTGAAGCTATTAAGCCACGCCCTAGCAACCATTTAGAGCACCTTAGCAACACATCCCATAGACTTCCATTCAATTTGATCGACTTCTATCTCTGGATAGAAAAGTCATAGAAATTTGAGGGTGGGCTCGTATGACTCGGTTAGCAAACTGTCAATCATCAACTTCTTCAACACTTCCTAGCCACGCCCTAGCAACCATTATGGAGCACCTTAGCAACCAAATACAAAGTGAGATATCCTCAGTTCTGAATGTCATAGAGGCATTCTGGTTGGTTTATATCGTTCATACTCACAAGGAGCCTTTGGAGTAACATGTGAAGCCACTCCTTAGCAACCAAATAGAGTACCCTAGCAACCAATTAGCCAGACCTATAACTCTGCTTCTGAGTGTCGTAGAGACATGGTGGTTGGGTCTATTGACTCATGCTAGCAAACAGGACTTCCAACATGCTACATATGCTAGCAGTGAATAGCTACATGCTAATAGTGGTTAGCTAAGTGTTAAATTGTGCTAGGAACGCCATAGTAACTACCCAGAAGACCTCACAACTACCTAGTAACATCCTAGCAACCACCCTGGATACCCTAGCAACTGCCTAGCAACCACCCAAAATACCCTAGCAACCGCCTAGCAACCGCCCCGGTTACCTTAGCAACACCCTAGCAACCACTCTGGTTACCTTAGCAACTCCTTAGCAACCACCCAGGATACCCTAGCAACCGCCTAGCAACCACTCTTGTTACCCTAGCAACCACCTAGCAACACCCTAGCAACCACCCAAAATACCCTAGCAACCACTTAGCAACCGCCCGGTTACCTTAGCAACACCCTAGCAACCACTCAGGTTACCCTAGCAACACCCTAGCAACCACCCCAGATACCCTAGCAACTGCCTAGCAACACCCTAGCAACCACCCAGGATACCCTAGCAACCGCCTAGCAACCACTCTGGTTACCCTAGCAACACCCTAGCAACCACCCAAAATACCCTAGCAACCGCCTAGCAACCACCCCGGTTACCTTAGCAACACCCTAGCAACCACTCTGGTTACCCTAGCAACTCCTTAGCAACACCCTAGCAACCACCCAGGTTACCCTAGCAACCACCTAGCAACACCCTAGCAACCACTCCAGTTACCCTAGCAACTGCCTAGAAACACCCTAGCAACCACTCTGGTTACCCTAGCAACCACTCCAGTTACCCTAAATTAACGTTAATTAGCGAAATTAACGTTTCCGGTGCAACGTTCTCAGCCAACTTCTAAAGTTTGTCTCGACGAACTTTATCCTCTCTAGTTTTGGTTGCTGTTACTGCAGAAGACCCCGTTTTTCACAGATATGATGTCGGGAATGGCAATATGGATTTAAGTGCTGAAACTTTCTAACAACGTCTCTTTTGTACTCATTTTTGCTAATATGTTGGTTAAATTTGAGCAAACATAACATACACGTACACCAAGCACTTTTAAACATGAGAAATTACCGTTGAACAGAGAGAAGAGCGATACAAACCTTCTCTCCACCAAAGCTACAATGCCACTGCTGCTTGCAGCTGCTCAGTTCCAGATGTCACCTAAAACCGCCCCGATTTTGCGCATGCACGGTATTGGTGTGGCTTTAGGTGACGTCTGGAGCTGTGTGGCTGCAAGTGGCAGTGACATTGAAGCTTTTTTGTCACTGTCTCTCAGATCCTCAGTTAATCTCTCGTCCATGGAAAGTCACACAAACCCGAGAGAAATACACCACAGTAAATAAAATGGAAATAATTTAATGTTCATTGTACCATTTTTCCTGGGGGTTAGGGACCACTGGGTTAGACAAACTAGTAAATTGCTGAACCATAAAGTTGAAAATTAACAGTATTTTCTGTGTTATCCAAAAATAATGAACATAAGTGCATTCGTAAAGGCAGCTGCAGCACAGTGGGAATCTCAGCTACAAAGCTCTTTGTGTGTTGGAATGTTTCTATGGGTACCTAGAAATGAGCCATTGTGAAGCTTTCACTTTGAAGTGTAACTGACAAACTCAGAATACTTAATTGAGTTAGGCTGCTTTAGAGGACTCTGCTCAACAGGGAAAGAGCAAATCAAATAAAGTTTGACAGCTGCTGTCTCTGCTAAATTCTGGGGAGATGTAAAAGACGCAACAACGTTAACATTAACATAGAAACATCAATGGTCCAGATGCAGTTCTATCTAATTGCCATAACAATGTCATAGTCTAATGATGTATTTTAAATTAGCAGAAAATGGGTTCTCTGTGGAATATTATTATGTAATTCTAGCATGAAGCACAGCAAACGTCTCAGGTTATTATTGTAACCATAGTTCCCTGAGATTACGAAACGAGACTCTGCGTCCCCTAGGGGTCGCTTTGGGGAAGACCTCCAGTATGACAGGTGTTTGAAGCTATAATACAATTACTACAATGAACTTGACATTGGCCGGCAGCCGCCTATGACGTCACCACATGTGCAAATGCAGGTATAAAGGGGCACCTAAACAGAACGTCATCATCTTTTAAATCTGAAGGAGATGCCTGGAGGAAGGCCTGAAGCATGCCAACGGGATGCAGCGCCTTGTTCCCTAATCTCAGGGAACTATGCTTACAATAGTAACCTGAGACGTTCCCTTTCGAAAGGGAACTCTACGCTGCATCCCCTAGGGGTCGCTTTGGGGAACAGAATACCAACGCTGACAGGCGTGACTGCACTTAATAGGCGAAAGCCAGTAGTCATAGATGGGGGGAAATGGGGGCGCGTAAAATGTTTACCTCTTCCTAGGGGGGCGTGACAAAAAATAATTGAGAAGCACTGCCCTACACACACAGATTTTCTGTGTGATTTTCTCTGCTCACTCACGCACAGAACACTGAGAAGAGAACACCTCTCTCTCTCTCTCTCTCTCTCTCTGTCTCTCCCTCAGTCACTCAGGTTCACACGTATTTTTCGTTAACGTTTAGGGTTTCTTCAGCTTCAGGTTTTTTTTTTTTTTTTTTCGGTTTGTTTGTAGTACGTATTAACCAGTAGAGTTCTGGTAAACGTGGGGTTTCTTCAGATGTGGTGCTTGGTAGAATGCGACTAGCGTTGCGTCTCTGCCTGTCTGAGATGTTTTTCTTTTTTTTGAATTGACCAGTTTTTTGACTTCACACAAAAAATAAAGTACTGGTATAAAAACTATATTACAAATTAATTAGCTACACACACACACACACACACACACACACACACACACACACACACACACACACACACACACACACTCAAACACATACCTATGTGATTTAATATTTAGTTATTTTTTTATTAAATATTGAAATGTAAAATATTTTAGCCCATGTATAAATTACTATTAAATTGTATTGTTGAATTTATGGAATTGCACTTGCCACTTACACACTACAGCAAAATATGTCCATTCCATTGTGTACATACAGACATTATTATACCAACTTCAATTTACAACCAAATTAATTACTGAAATATGTTGGTTGTGTATTTGGACCTAACCAGCTTGTGCTCAGTCTAAGTGTCCCATACATCATGTTCCTGGAAGCATTTGTGTAAAATAAACATACCTATATGGACTATATTTCTGTCTCACCCTCCTTTTTGTATGAACTCAATTTTTTCTTAGACATATCCATTAGCCTGCTGTCATTGGTGGTGACTGCTTGTGGCTTGGCTCTGTTTGGCGTCTCTCTCTTTGTTTCATGGAAATTGTGCTGGATTCCATGGCGCGAACGAGGCCACTCTTCCAGCACCAAGGAGGGACATCCAGAACCACCTCATCCTCCTCCTCCACCCCTTCAACCCCAACGTCCAGAGGTGGACACCAACCTAGACCGCCGGAATGATGCCCGATATTCAATGGTAAAAGAAACAACAGTGCTGCCCACTCTAGTTTCTCCGCCGGTTCCAGGATCTCCTCCTGTAATGCCAGTGCCTGAGGCAGCCCTGAAAATAAGCCACACTTCACCTGATATTCCGCTGGATGTGGAGTCTAAGACTCAAGAAAATGGTGTTCATGGCAGCACACGCATGCAGAGGCAAGTCACGGATCCCTCCTCGACCTGTGTCAGGTATGTCAACCTTTTATAATTACAGTAGAACCCCGACTTACGAAACGGTCTACGTACGAAAGTTCGACGTATGATAAAAGATTTCTGGGGTTTTTTCACCCGAGTAACGACAAAATGATCGAGATGTGAAAAACGAAATCTCGGCCGAGGCGACGATTTCCGCATTTTGTTTTGAAATTCGCGCGAGACTGACCTGTAAACTTGCACCAATCGTCCTGCCATCCCATTGGCTGTCTCCCGGCTCGGACGCTAGCTTTCGCTGCAGCATCCTGCTCTCCTATTGATCAGCATCGCTCCCACCAGCCTCTGCACTGTTGCCAACTTAGCGTCTTTGTCACTATATTCAGCGAGTTTTCAGACCATTCCAGCGTCAATTTTTCACAAAGGCGACTAGCGACAAATCTAGCAACTTTATCTGGAGGTATTGCCGACTTTTGGAGACTTTCTGAATGCACATATTGCTCTCCTACTCTTCCCTGCCAGCAGCAAGTGCTGCTGTGAATCCCCTCCCCCGCTGACAGGAAGATCTCTCCGCACCGCAATTGACAGTGAGATCTGAAGTGAAAAGGAAGAGCATGGAGAGGGACATGCTCTCCATGGAGACGAAAAGGGAGATAATTGAGAAGTATGCGCTTCATCCCATGCTAAATGTGGTATTTTCGTAGGGTTTGGAACGGATTAGGCAATTTACATGTAAAACCCTGACCGACGCTGACCGGCGCATGAATGAGCAGGGCGGAGCCGCGGGACGCAGCAAATCTGCATGTGTAGAGGAGGGACGCTGTGACTAGCCTATCACAGAACGCAGACACAGTCAGCTACCCAATGAGTATGCTTTATGCTCTATGCAAAAATGCTTTATCCGTACCGGATACTTGTTTCAGCCGAGTATCCGGCTCAACTCTATTAATTAGCATGTCACTAAGATTTAACATGAATTAGCATTTGTTTCTCGTAAGATTCAATGTGAATTAGCATGTCGCTAATGCGATTTTGTGTGAATCATGTCGCTAGCAAGATTGAATGTTAATTAACATGTCATTAGCAAGATTTAACGATTTAACATGTCGCTAACAAGATTTAACGTTGAATAGCATGTCATTAGCGAGATTTAACGTGAATCATGTTGTTCGCAAGATTCCACGTAAATTATCTTGTTAGCAAGTTTTAACATGAATTAGCATGTCTCTGGCGAGATTTAACATTAATTAATAAGTCGCTAACAAGATTTAATGTGAATTATCATGTCACTAGCATGATTTAGGAAGATTGCTAGCATGTCTCAAGTAGTTGCTATGGTTTGTCAGTGATAGGTACATAGTGGAACCTGTACCTGAAACGCTCTATTAGAGTCACAACACAAAAGTGTTCACCCCCTCACTGAAAGCATAAAAACATTTTTGAAATCCCTAGGAGAAGATAGTGTTTAAAATGTTGATAAGAATAATAATTAGAATGTACATTTCCTGAAGAAAATGTGAGTGGCGCTTGCAGTGTCAAAACTCGGCTCTCGGTTGCATTTTAGTTTGTTGTTAGCATGATTTTGCATGAATTTGCATGTTGCAAGTGCTACGGCCAGAGTGTTTTTTTTTCTCTATTGCCTGTAGGTGTGCTCCATGTACTGCTTTGCTGTGTTTCCTAGCTCCTCCCCCTTGTCTGCTCACTGGAAGCCTGATTGCCCCAGCTGAACCTGATTACCCAGGAGGGAAGCTGCTATAAAACTTTGCAGAATGCTGAGAGAGCGGGAAGAGCTTAATTTCCCCCAGGCTCTGGCTCTGGCTCTGGCTCTGGCTCTGGCTCTGGCTCTGGCTCTGGCTCTGGCTCTGGCTCTGGCTCTGGCTCTGGCTCTGGCTCTGGCTCTGGCTCTGGCTCTGGCTCTGGCTCTGGCTCTGGCTCTGGCTCTGGCTCTGGCTCTGGCTCTGGCTCTGGCTCTGGCTCGCATGTAATTAGATTGTGTGAGACTATCTTGCTGCTTGTTAAACGTGTTTTATTGTGTTTGATTCGGTTTTGTGCCAACCTTATTGCTTTCTTTGTGTTTAATGTCTGCTACAAGTTTTGCCATTTGGTTATCATTTCTTTTGACTACATTAACTGTAGTAAGGTGGGTGCCATATTTGTTTGTAAGTGTTTTAACCTGTTTTGAAGTTAGCTAGGGATTTAGTGTATATACTTGTACTTTGTTTTCTTTCTTTTTTAGAATTAATAATAATAATAATAATACATTTTATTTTAGGCGCCTTTCAGATCACCCAAGGTCATCATACATTAAACAGAAAAAACAACAATAAGAGCAATATTAAAAAACAATGTACAGAGAGGTTAAAAGTGCAGACAATTAATCTAAAAAGGTATTACTGTATTTCGGTGGCCGATAAATAACAGCCAACACTGTAGGTGTTGGACCGCTGATCGGTAACGCAGACGATTCAAATGAGGCAAAGGTTGTGAAGCATGTTGTGAAGTTGTGAAGTTGCGATGCCTCCCCCGCGTCTCGAGATACAAGGTTGCGAAGTATAAACAAACCCAGGAGGACATGTGTGATTTAATTCTAAAAAGTAATTTTCTTGCCAAGCAAACCAAGCAGAAGAAGTCAAACTCACTATAATTGATGATGTCGCTGATGAGGAGAACCTTGTTGGAAAGTGTACGAATGTTGAGAAGTCCAATTTTGAGCTCATCTCCACCCAGGGAAGAGCCAGCCGACTTGGCCATGTCAATTAGCGCGCTCTGATCCTCAGTCCGCTTGTTGCTCGGGTAGTCGAAGTCCAGAAGTTTTATGGCCTTTGAGTCATTGTACCTAAAACCCCGTTGAGACCTGCAATGGATATATTTCGGTCAGGGACAATGAACAATATTCTGATAAGGGTAGAGTGAAGGCGGAGGCTCGGCAGGGAAGCACCGCAGCCGTTAAAGTTCAGTCACTGTATACAAATATAGTGAGGTTGCTGAGTGGAACGATGATGACAAGGCAATCCAGATGATGATCATACAGGTAAAAGGATAGTAAATCCACATAACAGTTTTTCAGTCAACAGCAGAATTAAGCAGAAATAAAAAATTATAAAATAATGATTAAAATTATTAAAAATAATGATAATAAAAACACCAGAGAGCAGCGTTAGCCAAAACGCGCCAGCGTTCACTCAACCAGAAGTTGAATAAGAGGAATAACACCCATGTAGATTACATTTTTTGTTTATTTTTTGGCCTTTACTCCCTTTACCCCTAAAGAGAATGTTCCTCCTAAGTTGTATTGTTTTTGTTATAATCTTGAGATAATAAACGACTTTCTTGATTTGAGCTTGTGGTGGTTATATGTGGCAGAGCCAGCCTTAACCGCATGAAGCATTGCCATGTTATGTCCCTTTAACCTCCTAGACAATTGTGGGACGTAATACAAGCAAGATTTGGCATTGACTAGCATGTCATTTGCAAGATTTAGCATTGAATGTCGCTAGCAAGATTCAGTATTGACTAACATGTCACTACGAAGATTTAATGTTAACTAGCATGTCGCTAGCAACATTTAGCATTGAATAGAATGTCACAAGCAAAGTTCATCGCTAACTAACATGCCATTAGCAATAACGAGAATTAGCTTGTCGCTTGCAAGATTTAGCTTTAACATGTTAGCAAGACTTAACGCTAACTTGCATATCACTAGCAAAATTTAGCAATTTTATTGCATTTAGCATTAAATTGCATGTCGCTAGCAAGATTTAACATGAATTAACACTTAGCTAGTCACTATTAGCATGTAGCTATTCACTGCTAGCATGTGTAGCACGTTGGAAGTCCTGTTTGCTTGCATGGGTAAATAGAATCAACTCCCATGCCTCTACGACGCAGAGATGCCGACATATAGGTCTGGCTAAACGGTTGCTAGGATGCTTTGTTTGGTTGCTAAGGCATGTCTTGGCAGCTGCCTGTGATAATACTCCAAAGACTGCATGTCAGTATGAATGATATAAACCAATCACAATGCCTCTACGACATTCAGAACAGAAGATATTACGCTTCAAATTTGGTTGCTAAGGTGCTCGAGAATGGTTGCTAGGGCATGGCTAGTAAGTTTTGAAGACATTGGTTATTGGCAGTTTGCTGCCCTGAGTCAAAGGGCATGATTTTACAGAGTCTTCCAGCCTCTTCAATTATTGTGACCCACATGTTTCTATGAAATCCTCCATCTGAGATATGGCTTGTCAAAGTTTACGCAATAGGCGGTCAATGGGATTTTTCAGTTACTTTTTCGGCCTTGGGGCAAACATCGTACCCCTGATCTCTTGGAAAAGATATAGCACACCTCTCCTCAATGGGCCGCATGTGTTTACACCTCGTTCATGTGTCTAGGACAAATGGTGCAGGAGGAGTAGCACACTGAATAAAAAGTAGAAGAAGAATAATAAGTATGCAAGAGAATAACTGTGATGCAAAGGTGATGCCTTTGGCAAACGGTTCACGGTTCACGGTTTACATATGTTGTATGTCTTATGAACGTGCATATATTTACATCAACGAACTGGTCAGTGCAGTGTCCCGAACGTATAATTGTTTTTTTATTCAAAAGCTCCTCATACTGACATACTTGGCAACTTTATTTTTAGGTATGGCATCTAGGTAAAAAAGAAAATTATACTAGCAGTAGCTTCAGTGTTGTTATATACAAGTTTAGCATTCAAAAAGAACTTTCAGAATGTAAAATTGAATTGGTCTTAATCCCTTTTGCTGTGGTAAAGTAACACTTATCATAAAAAAAAAGATTCTGGCTTCTGATCTGTCAATAGGTAATTTTGTTTCTGTTATTATCTTTCTAAATGAAAAAAAAAACGATGCATTTATTCAACAATCAACACATAGTTGTCAAAATACCAGTAGTTTGTGTTTTTGTTTGTTAGACTGACTATTGATTTTGATTCTGTTTATGATGTGTCAAAGGTCTGACTAAAAAGCATTTATTTTGTAAGAGACATTTCATTTATTTAATTTGGCTAACCAAGTAAACCTCATATTCAGTAGATTGTCTTTAACTACCACTATTTGTCAACAGGCAAAGTTCAATTCGGCGTCAGATGAACCAGTCTAACCCTGACTTCACAGTAGCCCAGTTTCAAAGGCAGGACTCGCTGACTGGTCTGAGTCTAGGCCAGCTAAAACCAGAACTCTACAAACAACGATCCCTAGATGGTGAGGACAACCGAAGCAGTCGTGTGGGCAGCTGTGGATGCCTCCACTTTATTCTTAAATATGACTGTGACCTGGAGCAACTCATTGTCAAGATCCACAGAGCCCAAGACCTCCCTGCCAAGGACTTTTCTGGAACCTCTGACCCATATGTAAAAATCTACCTTCTCCCAGACCGCAAAACCAAGCACCAGACCAAGGTGCATCGGAAGACTTTAAACCCTGTGTTTGATGAGGTCTTCCTCTTCCCTGTGGCATATGCGGACTTGCCCACAAGGAAGCTGCACTTCAGTGTCTATGATTTTGATCGTTTTTCACGGCACGATATTATTGGGCAGGTTGTGGTTGACAACTTTCTGGATCTAGTGGATTTTCCCAGGGAGACCAAACTCTGCAGGGACATCCAGTATGTGTCTTCGGTAAGTAGATTTTTATGTTTCTGATTAAATTTATATTCTACGAGATAAGGATACTTTTGGAAAAAAAAATAGAACCTAAATGATGTTTTATTTACAAAGTTTGGGAGGAGCACATTCAGATAATCAACTAAATTAGCCCGGGAGGAGTTAATTTAGTTGATTATACTACTAAGCAAATTTCTGATCACCCTTAAAAATTATTTTAAGACAGTTATTTATATAATTTGCTGTAGTGTGCTAGTAGGAAATATCAGTTTACAATTCCACACATTAATTTTACCCTTAATTATAATAATACCGTGAGATTTTTGTAAGAAAATGAGTCAGTACTTGTTTTGTTATTTAAAGTACATTGTTGCAAATAAATACCTTAATTATATGTAACAAGTATTTATTTGCAACATTTTAGCCATAAATAAATTATAAATGTTAGCTAGATAATGTTAATTACCTTTATGATTGTAGTGAAGTCCCACTACGTTAAAGATTTTATCTGGTTGAGGCGGCCAAATATGGATCAGATTCCGGTCAGAGAATCAGGAATGGAGAAGTGATCCTTTTGTTATGAAGCATTTATTTGTAATCCAGATGCAGGTATATAACTGTGAGATTATATGGGTGTGCGTATGCGTGGTCTACATAGGAAATAAAGAGAAATGATTTTACAACATTAGTGTCATTGAACTGTATACACAAATGAGTAATAAACATAGTAAACGAATACACTGTACAAATGTCAGCTATAATAATCATAATAAAGTCGACAGAGATACAGTATCACACTAAATAATACACTGCCATAATCAATAACATAAACAAACACTCGCGCTGTAACGCGCGCCGTATCGGGGCAACACCAACGCGTCTAGTGATGACTCAGCAGATTAGTTCGGCAAATTACGGCCGAATAAACGGTAAAACACGAACGATATAAACATCGGAGATTACTAATGATCTTCACGGCATCTACTCGCAAATATATAACATACATATGTACTTACAGGTAGTGCATGAACGCACGCATGACACGGAACACAGTCAGCAACATAAAGATGAACAGTCATCGACTACCGGTGGGCGTCACTAATACCGGGACCCCAACAACAACAACAAATATTCGTTCCTAGGACAGGCTTTCTGACACAGCCGCCCCCAATTATCTGATAAGATAATTGAAATCTCTAGGAAAGTCTGTCTGAAGTGTCCATATTATCATCCTCAAGGTGAGGAAGTGGAATCAGCCGAACAACTGGACGTGTGTAAGTTTTATCTTTAACCTTGACTCTTGTAATACGAACTCTACCATCCGTTCCAGCCAGGGTCTCCATCACTGTGCCGACAGGCCAGAGTGCCCGTGGAAGTTGGGGATCGACAATGAGCACTACTTGGCCTACTGTCAGTTCTTTGACATCCGTCCTCCACTTATGACGACCTTGCATGCCTGGAAGGTAGTGGCGTATGAAGGAAGTCCAGAAATGGTCAGCAAGCACCTGACTATGTCTCCATCTCCGTCTACCAAGCAAATTGTTAGAATCATACAGAACCTGTGGTAAAGAGGCATCATGGCGACCCATGAGAAGTAAGTTCGGAGTCACTGGATCCAAGTCGGCGACATCCGAGGATACATAGCCAAGTGGCTTGGCGTTCAAGATACTCTCTACTTCCACTAGAAGGGTTTGCAGTACTGGTTCTGGGACTGACTGCTCTCGCAGGATCACACGTAGTGCTGTCTTAACTGATTTCACCTCACGCTCCCATGTGCCTCCGAAGTGAGGGGCACTTGGTGGATTATGACGAAATCGGATCTTCTGTCCAGCTAGCAGCTCCTGAAGCTTTGGTGCCATGGCATTGAAGGTCTGTTGTAGTTCCCGATTACCTCCAACGAAATTAGTGCCATTATCGCAAATTAGTTCCATGGGCTTGCCTCGTCGTGCTATGAATCGACGCAGAGAAAGCAGGAATGCATCAGTGTCCAGGTTCTCTAATAAATCTAGATGCACACAGCGTGTTGTCATACATTTGTAGATAATCCCCCATCTTTTCTCTTGACGGCGACCAAGCTTGACTGCAAATGGACCGAAGCAATCTACACCAGTAGAATGGAAAGGTGGCTTATACAAGTTTAACCGGCAGGGTGGTAGATCGGCCAATCGTGGGGTCTGAGGCTTGGCACGCCACCGCTGACAGTCTCGGCATGTGCGTTGCTGTTTACGAATTGCTTCTCTGCCTCGAAGCACCCAATACTGGCGCCGAAGTTCCGCTAGAACTCTTTCTGAGCCAGGGTGAAGAAGTCGTTGATCGGTATCTTTAATTAGCAGAAGGGTGATATGATGTCTTGGATCTAACACAATGGGGTGCACAGATTCCAGGTCAAGGTCACAAGCACGACGTAACCGCCCACCCACACGGATAAGTCCAGTGGTCCCATCATACTCTGGGGCGAGAGAGATCAAACGACTATCAGCTGGGACTGACTGTCCAGCCTTTAAAGCCTTGACTTCAAGCGGGAAGGAGTCACTTTGCGCCTGCAGCAGGAGGAGTCTCTCTGCTTCAATGTATTCAGAAGCCGTTGCGGGAGAGTCAGTATTTATTTCAGCCGCCCCATGCAGGGATCTAACAGTGGATTGGACAAGTTCTTGCCATGTGGAGAACTGGCTGTGATCAGGTATGGAACTATTAAGCATGGAAACAGTTCCGATGAAGGCAGCTTTCTTTAATTCGCTGAGGTCTGGCTCTTTATCAGTCTTGAGAGTAGATGGCCACTGGTCGATTGGCTGGCTTAGGAATGCTGGTCCGGAGCTCCACTGATGAGGGCCTGCCAGCTCAGTTAGTGAAAGACCTCGTGTGATGTGGTCAGCAGAGTTGCGAGCCGACTCAACATACCTCCATTCAGCCATATCGGTGAGGGTCTGTATTTCTGCTACACGTGTTCCTACAAACACCTTGTAGCGACAGGACTCTGATGTCAGCCAGTATAATACAGTGGTAGAGTCAGTCCAGAAAGTAACCTTGTGAATAGGAATAGTCAACTCTGTTTGGATCACCTTGGCCAACTGGGCCCCAGTCAGTGCTGCACTCAGCTCCAAGCGAGGCATGGACAGACATTTCCTCGGTGCTACTCTTGACCTGGCCAGCACAAAGGTGACAGTAACCTGTCCTTGACTATCTGTGGTACGCAAGTAGGCCACTGAACCATAAGCTCTTTCTGATGCATCACTAAAGACATGAATCTCTCGCATGACTGAAGTGTTGTCATTAAAGGCTGAGGTGTATGTTCGAGGGAACTGCAACTGAAGGAGAGTAGGTAGTTCTCTCACCCAGGTAAGCCACTGTTCTCTCAAATGCAGAGGTTCAATGGGGTCATCCCAACCGAGGTTATGCTTCCAGAGGTCTTGGATAAGTACCTTGGCCCTGGTAGTGAATGGGACGATGAACCCCAAAGGGTCATACTGACTTGCCAGCGTCCTATACATGTTCCTCATGGTAGGCTCAGCAGGCTCTGTAGAGCGCAAATTATAACCCAGGGTGTCATTGATACAATTCCATCGCAGCCCAAGAGTGGGTTCTTGGAGGTCTTTGCTTAGTTGTGTCAACCAACGTTCACTACTAGCAGACTTTGCATCGGTGGGAAGGTGCTGGATCACAGATGGTACATTGCTTGCCCATTGTCTTATTTCAAAGCCTCCATCAGAGAGTGTTTGGCGCAGTCCATCAACTATTTCTTTGGCTTCATTTACGGTTGGTGTACTGTGAAGGCAATTATCAACATAGAATGAATGTTCCAGTATGTTGACTAGATCAGGCATGTCTTTGTGTCCTTGGGCGTGGTGTTGGAGGGCATAGATGGCACAGCATGGGCTGCATGTAGTGCCAAACGGGAGTACCTGCCACTCATATACATCAGGTTCCACCTCCCTGCGCATGTCCCTCCAAAGGAACCGCAGCACTGACTTGTCGGCTGGCAGTAGGCGTACCTGATGGAACATCCCTTTGATGTCCCCACTGATAGCAACAGGGTGTTGGCGGAATCGAAGGAGGACACCCAGTAATGTAGGTCCCAATGTAGGCCCAGGCAGCAGTTGATCATTTAAAGATTGTCCCTGATGTTTAAAGGAACAGTTAAAGACTATCCTGTCTTTACCATTGTGATGCACCATATGGTGTGGGATGTACCAAGACTCTGCACTCTTGTCAATCTCCTCTAGAGTCAGTTTGGCAACATAACCTGCCGCCTCCAACTTCTGGATCTCAGTACAGTAGGCTTTAGCCCTCTCAGGATCCCGTGCCAGCCTACGCTCGGTGCTACGTAAACTGGGGAGCACAGTCTCTTTATCTGCCTGGAGTAAACTCCCAGATGTTCTTCTCAATAAGGGTGTGGCATAACGCTGAACACCGTCCACATTCACCCGGATGGTGGAATTTTGGAGTAGGGTGTAAGCCTCTCGATCCTGCTTGGACCTGGTGACCATTTTCTCAGTGTAAGGGAGAGTATCAACTTGCCAGAGCCTTTCTACATGCTGGATGAGATCATCACGAGCTGGGCCTGTCGTGATGTGAAGACATTGCTGACTCCCTCGTGAAGGTTGTATTGGACTCATCGGGCCCTGCAGAGACCATCCAAGATGTGTGCAGACAGCAATGGGTCCTCCTATTGGGCCTTTGCTTATGGGCTGGATTGGTGTCAGGAGGTGTGGATTATCTGACCCAATGAGGAGCAGTGGTTTTACCCTATCGACAGGAGGCAATGGTAGATCCTTCAGGTGCCGATAGGCATTCTGGAGGGCAGTCACTGGGTAGTTGTGCTCTGCTAGACACAGACCGGTTGCAGTGAAAGCATGACGTATAGTGAACTTCGTCATGGGTTTGGAGACTGAGGACACCTCAAAAGAGACGGATGACCCATCAAGTTCAGCGTGACACTGTTGAATTGTCTGTAGGGAAAGCAATTCAGGAGTACTGGTTAACTGGAGCTGCTGAACTACTGGCTGTAGCACAATTGTTCTCTCTGATCCATCATCCAGGACTGCATGGGTTTCCATAGTGTGACGACCATGGTGGAGGAGGACTTTAACCACTTTCAACATGACCTTGGGAGATCGGTTAGGTCTGTCAAGGTAGACCCTGGTAGGTGGTAAGCTCACCATGAGTACTGCTCTGGAAGTGTCATTAATGGAGTCATGTAGAACTGTGAGATGAATCTCTTTACAGATATTACAAGGGCGTTTGAGGTTGCAAGCATCTACTGCATGTGTCCGACCACATCTCCAGCAGCGTTTTCCCTCTTTAATCCAAGTGACGATTTGAGAAGGACTTAACTTCTTGAACTGTTCACAAGAATTGAGGTAATGGTCCCGGTTATCACAGTGGGGACAATATGGCTTTGGCTTTGAGATGTGTTTTGGATCTGTAGGTTTAGTGTGTCTTATGGTGCTTTCATTGGACATGAAAACTGGTGTTGGTCGCTCCTTTGGACGAGTGAATGGCATGGGTTTACCATAGGACTTGGATGAGTCACTCTGGTACAAGGATACGGCTCGGCTGGAAATGCGTTTTGCTTGAGACTTGATCTCTAACCAGTTGGCCAAATCAGGGAGTGTATAGGTCTTGTCAGTACCTGTCTGAAGAATACCCCTGCTTAGACAGTATTCAACAAAGCCGTCACGGTAGGCAGGTGGTAATTTACTTAACAGACGATCCACGTGAGAGCCACACAGGAGTTCGTAACCGTTCTGGCCCTCAAGAGTCCTTAGCATGCCCACCAATGATTGAACAGATAATGCGAATGAGTCAAACGCGTTGGCATCACCCATTCTGATTGGTGAAGTGTTCATGATGGCTCCCAACTCTGACTGCACAAGCTGTCTTGGCTGGCCATACTTGTCTTGAAGAGCTTGCAGTGCGGATGAATAGGGACGTGGATGGTACATATAAGCTTTAGCCAGCTGCTGAGCACTGGGAAGTGTCAAATGGCTTAGCAATACGTGATATTTGTACTGCTCACTGAGATGGCTGTGATTGCTCAACAAATTGTCCAATGCCAACTTTAATAAGGCAAAATCACTCTCATTACCACTTTCAAACACCGGCAACTTGAGTGGGGGAATACCATAAGCTGATGCAAACTGTTGCTCTGTACTAGGGTATGCTGGATGACCATAATGCGTAAAGGGTACACCTGAAAGTGGTGGAGCATGTCTAGGGCCAGTAGGGGGCTGCAGCAGATGTGTTGTCACAGGAGGGATTCCTGTTTGCAGTACCGCATATGGCCTTGTAGGTGGCAATAGTGTTGTTCTGGTAGGGTGCTGTGGCATAGATGGCGTACTTGTACTGATTGGATGTGCAGCAGTAGACATGACTGTGGCTCCTGAGTGAGATTGGGGAACCACATTCGATGTAGATACCACAGTACGATCTGGTGCAATTATGGTGTTTGCCAGAGGTACATTAAAGACAGGTGATGAGACTGTTTGTGGTAAAGGCTGGATACCTGCAGGCGGTCTAAGTGATGACTGAGACACCCAAGAACCATCAGGAATGATCTGTTCGGCTGGATGAATCTGCATAGTGGAGGTAATAACTGGTGACTGAGTAGAGGGGTGCGGGAGAGAGTCTGATGGACGAGGTGGACTCATATGTTCAAGCTGAGGTTGTGGCGAAAGGCTGTCAGGTGAGCCTGGAGGCACAGGAGTTGTTGAACCAGAGTCTTTAATAAGCATGCAGGACACAAGCTTCGCTACCTCGAGTTCAGTCTCTGCTTGTTGCAGCTTACGCTGTCTTTCAAGATGCTTGGATAAAGCCTCCTTTGCTGTAAGCGCTTCCTCTTGCATACGCTGGGCTTCTTTAGCTTGAGCCTGTAGCCGCTGGTATTCCACGTCGGCCAGTGAGTCCTCCTCGACCTGCTGCCGAAGACTGTCTAACTGCCTCTGTTTAATCTTCTCCTCCAAAATAGCAGTCTGGACACTAGAGAGTTCTGTTGGAAGATAAACACCAGTGGAGGTAATAGAGCGCCTACTTGACCTGGAGTGAGAGCTTGCGCCGCTGTGAGACGTTTTCCTCGAGCTGCTTCTTGGGCGACTGGTACAGTGGGAAGAAGCTTTAGGAGGGGGGTCCTTAGCGGGTCGGTAGCCAACCTCATAATCATCAAGGTGAGAGGGCAAATTAGTCCTGCGGCGGGGTCTATCCATTGTCTCTGTTGTGTCACTTTCTGCTGGATCCATATTGGTTTGATCTTGCTCTCAATCCGGCTCGAAGGACCATAAATGTAGTGAAGTCCCACTACGTTAAAGATTTTATCTGGTTGAGGCGGCCAAATATGGATCAGATTCCGGTCAGAGAATCAGGAATGGAGAAGTGATCCTTTTGTTATGAAGCATTTATTTGTAATCCAGATGCAGGTATATAACTGTGAGATTATATGGGTGTGCGTATGCGTGGTCTACATAGGAAATAAAGAGAAATGATTTTACAACATTAGTGTCATTGAACTGTATACACAAATGAGTAATAAACATAGTAAACGAATACACTGTACAAATGTCAGCTATAATAATCATAATAAAGTCGACAGAGATACAGTATCACACTAAATAATACACTGCCATAATCAATAACATAAACAAACACTCGCGCTGTAACGCGCGCCGTATCGGGGCAACACCAACGCGTCTAGTGATGACTCAGCAGATTAGTTCGGCAAATTACGGCCGAATAAACGGTAAAACACGAACGATATAAACATCGGAGATTACTAATGATCTTCACGGCATCTACTCGCAAATATATAACATACATATGTACTTACAGGTAGTGCATGAACGCACGCATGACACGGAACACAGTCAGCAACATAAAGATGAACAGTCATCGACTACCGGTGGGCGTCACTAATACCGGGACCCCAACAACAACAACAAATATTCGTTCCTAGGACAGGCTTTCTGACAATGATTATGCTGAAATATATTAAAATAATGATTTGTGTTTTTAAAAATATGTATTGTGTGACTATGTGTAATAGAATGCCTCATGTGATTTAGGTTTATTGTTTCTGAGTTTCCATTAAGGGAACATCAATGCTCTCTGGTTTTCGTGGTGCATTGTTGGAGTTTTTAGAGAGCAGATGTTTCCGTGCCCTGGAAGGATTATGTGATTGAGAAAGCCCTTAAAATACTCCCAGATCAGTGCCATGAATACTGAATTATTGAGCTGATTGAGATGCACCAATTGTCAGATCTCGCCAGTCTCTACACCAGAATATGAAAATCCTGAGACGCTGGCTGAAGCAGTCCATGTTCTTATAGTAAATTCTTTCTCCTTCCATTTCTTAGTAGAAGTAGTCACAGACTTTCTCTGAAATGGCAGAGGATTGCAGAGGATTTTACGTACAATGTATGTAGCATTCAAATATTGTCTTTCACTGCAAAAGGCAAGATCACCAATGTCACCTCTTTCTTATCTTTCCTATACAGTAGAACCCCGACTACCGAAACGCTTTACATACGAAAAATTCAACCTACGATAAAAGATTTTGGGGGTTTTTTTTGCCCAAGTTACGACAAAATGATCGAGATCCGAAAAAAACATTTCCGTGTTTTGTTTTGAAATTCGCGCTGATTTTGGTACGGGTTGAATGAAGGCTACAGTTTGTCCGGTCAGAACAATGATGTCTCACTCAGGGAATAATCAAAAACTGGTATTTATTAAAGGTGCATAGATGTGTGGTTACGCATGATCGATACAACTTCAACGATTGGCACTAATTCCCTGTATTTCACTCAATAAACTATATATACAATCTTCAGCTGATCTCTTTTACCTTAGTCATCCGTCAGCTCTCTCAGATGGATAGTTTTGGAATAATCCATTTCGCACTGAATGACAGGGATGGCTGGAATAGTCCATGTAAGAAGGGGAACACTTTTTACAATCCTGCTCTCCTATTGGTCAGCATTGTGCCTAGTTAACATAAACTTTTTTTCTAATCATTCACCATGGATGTGAAGATTGTTGCTGAAGTCAAAAAGAAGAAGAGGATGCTTTACATTGCGTTGAAAAGGGAGATAATTGAGAAGTATGGAGCTGTGATGCGCTTCATCCCATGCTAAATGTGGTGTTTTTGTAAGGCTTGGAACGGATGAGGCAATTAACATATAAAAGCCTGACCGACATACGAATAATTCAACTTACGAAGCCAACCTCGGAACGGATTAACTTCGTAAGTCGGGGATCTACTGTATTAGTTTTGTCGCCCATCTGTCCATTTCTTAGGTTACACACAGAATGTGTTTTCATGTTGAAGTTCAGTGCTTTCTTCTAATTCGAAAAGAATAAGTAGAGCTCATTTAAAACACAACTCAAGCGAATGAGACAGATCTAACGGGATCCGTCATAATCCAAGAATACAAAATTCTGAATGCTAGAGAAAATAAGAAGCTTGTCCCAAAAGCCCTCATTCAAGTGTATGCTTTTGTAAAATAAAATAGAAAAGCCAGAAAGAAAAGTTCTTAGATATGTCATTAAACAATAAAGTAAGATGGCCATAATCGCAAAATAAACAGACAGTGTTTATTATGACTGATTGTACATTATCCCACTATTACTTGACTATTTACTAAATAGATAGAATAAAAATAGATTCCAAATAGATAAAGTAGAATAATAGCATAAAAAATGTCACATCAAATCAATATTTCTTGTAAGAAGGGTGAAACATGCTATGGGAAATAAGTTGACAGGACAACAAAAGTTTATATAGTTTATCACAATAGGCAAGGCAAGTTTACCTTTTATATAAAACAAACTAATGTGCAATTGTTATAATGACCACGGACACAGATGCGGGAGAATCTGGATCTTTACTGGAGAGCAGGCACAAAGACAGTGACAGTGAAATGAGGTAATGACAACAAATCTTAACGGAAGGCTGGTGATATAGTGGCATTGTGATTGTGCACAGGTGCAGGTGGTTAGTACTCAGGAGATTGTGAACGGTGGGCGTCTGGTGCGGGAGGTCTGGCTGAGTCTGTGACATGTCATATTCATAACAGAGCCCCCCCCTTACGAGTGCCTCCCGGCGTGAGGCAGCTAAAAGGCACCGCGCACCACCATGGCGGCGCCCAAAGTTCCAGGGTGGTGCTGGGGGAACAGACCAGGCTGGTTCAGGTAAGGCTGGTGGGTCTGGGAGGTCTGGCAGGTCTGTAAGGTCCCAGGACGTAGCCGACAAGCCGATGGACCCGATCGATGCCGCTGGTTCCGGAGACCGAGGCGTAGGCATGGTGACGACCTCCCGAGGTTGAGCCAGTGTGCCCGAGGACTGGTGCGGAGCCGGTGTGAGTGAAGACCGAGGTGCCGACGCAGGGATGGAAGAGCCCACTGAAGCCGAAGGGGTGGAGGTACAGAGTGTAGTGGGGGTGCCGTAAGTCCGTGGTGGAAGTGAGGTGATGACAGACTGAGGAGAAGCCGTTGGGATGAGGGAACCCGATGGAGCTACCAGGTCGAGGGTCACGGGTGAAGCCGAGGACGGGAGGAGCCACGACGAAGCCGGTAGGTCGACGGGCCGAGGTTGAGAGAAGGGGTCTGAGGCTGGAGGCGGAGTCAGGGATTCCCCGACTGCCAACGAGGCTGGAGGCGGCAGGACCTGCAGTGGTACCATCCAGGCAAGCACATGCAGTGGCGGTGCAGGACTGACGATCTCCAGCAGAGACAGGGCAGGAGGGCTGGCAGACACAAATAGGGACAGAGATGATAATGGGTGGGATAGGGTGGGAAACGGTACCTCAGGCTCTGGCTGACGGGTCGTTGCGGGTTCTGGCTCTGGCTGACGGGTCGTTGCAGGCTCTGGCTCTGGCTGACAGGTCGTTGCAGGCTCTGGCTCTGGCTGACGGGTCGTTGCAGGCTCTGGCTCTGGCTGACGGGTCGTTGCAGGCTCTGGCTCTGGCTGACGGGTCGTTGCAGGCTCTGGCTCTGGCTCTGGCTGACGGGTCGTTGCAGGCTCTGGCTGACGGGTCGTTGCAGGCTCTGGGGCAGTGGTAGCCCCGTGCATCCTCAAAGCACGTAGGGCTGCCAAAACAAAAAACAGTCTATGGCCCTCTTGGCCATGGTAGGGCTGATGGAGGATGTTGCGGCTTCCTGTCCGGCAGCGGACTCTGAGGTGGCCGGCGGGTCAGGCGGCGGCTCTGAGGCGGCAGGTGGGTCAGGCGGCGGGTCTTGGACGGCAACCTTCTGGCCAGAAACGAGCTCTGGGCAGGCGGTATCCTGGCCGTGCCTTCTCTGCTTCCGCCGCTTGCGGTAGTGAGGTGTTGACTGGGTCGCAGCGCTCGGAAGCGCTGATTCGGTCACTTCCTCAATTTCAAAGTCAATACCATTCAGCCACAGCACAAGGTTAATATAGTCCATGAGCGAGGTTTCCTGGCATCCAAGAGCCCGGATAGCCCTCTTTTCCAGTCCCCGCTCAAATAGAGAAATTAGGAAAGCGTCACTCCAACTCACTTGGTGAGAAAGTTCAATGAAGTCTTCTGTAACAGAGAGGTGACTCACAGGCAGAGATGCAATCGCTAGTGTCTTTATTAAAAGTGGTTGTACAGGCAGCTGGTCAGGGCAAACAGAGAGATCAAACATAAACAGTAATCCAGGCAGGGGTCAGAGAGGCAGGCAGGCAGATTCAGGTACGATAATCCAGGCGAGAGGTCAAGACAGGCAGTTATCAATCATAAGCGGTATTCCAGGCAAAGGTCAGGGCAAGCAGAACAGGATCAAAAACGGGTAAACAGGCAGAACTGGTAACAGGCAAACAGACAGGGAATATAAACACTCAGAAATGACAGCTATGGCAAATCAAGACTTCGCAGTGAGTGTGTGTGTTAAGCAGTCTTTTATAGTCCAGGTGATGATGAACAGGTGATTTGACAAAAAATGATAATGGAGTCCAGCTGTGTGTGTGTAATCAGTCCAGTGTGATGGTTGCTGGGAAATGTATTGTGTAGTGAAGTGTCAGTATAAGTGAGTGAGCTCCTTCTGGTGGCCATGGAGGGGAGCGCAGAGCTCATATTCATAACAACTACTGATTAATGCATTCCACACTAGTCACCACAGAGTTCAATAACTATGGATCACTCACACAGGTACAAAATAAATAAAATAATCAATAAAAGGTGAGATTGAAAGTAAAAAAAAAAATTAAAAATTGTAAACGAAAAAAGTGGGATGCAAAAATAAAGTAAATGAGGACTTTCCTGTGATTTTTTGTTTAAATTAATTTATTTGTGGAATTTTCAGCACACACCTATAACAACTCTTGATGTCTCTGGAGAGATAAAATTTTTACCTGAACTGGCCAGGTGGGGATCTAAACGGTATTCCACAGCCTGGACTCTATTTGTTGTCTGTGTTTGTTACGAACTCCCATTTAAGAGGGTCGGTAACATATTTATGAAAGTAAAAGTAAAAAAAAGAAAGAAAAAGAACGGGTTCAATTACTGAGACGAAGCATGAGTGTGAAATGAATCAGGCAGAGACATGGATCAAAATAATAATTTGTTTAGTAATTCAAAAGTAATATAAACACCCAGTTGCTTTACAAATCAATAGTGGATAGTAGTAAAGAAAATATATACAAAAACATGGAACATGAAAGTGTGGGACTATGAGCGGGGACCAAATCAAAGAAATCAACAAAACATAAACAGCTAACTTATTAGTAAATGCCCTTATCTACCTTTAAAAAGTAAATACAAAAATAAACTCCTACTAAACTACACTAACTAACAAACATAAATACATAGAATAGTCGCCGCTCCTTACCTGGTGTATATAACAGTCACAGTAACCTACGTGCGCTATGTAAGTCACGTGACATGCTTCCCTAATCCCAACACTCCAAGTCCAAAATAAACAAATCAGTGTCGAAGCAAAGTTGTAAACAAAACCAAATCTTCCAAAACAAAGTTTACCAACAGAACTTCAAACAATGAAAATCAAAACACAAGCAAACAGAAATCAAACAAACGAAAGAAAACACGCCTCTCCCTTCCTCCAGTCACTTCCGGGTCTTTATACAGGTGACATTGGTTCTGATTGGTTCCCGAGGAAGGTTGTCCTTTGTGGGCAAATGGTGATTGACATCCGAGTCGACCAATCGTGAACCTATAAACAGATGACAGAAAAGAGGGAGAGAGAGAGATAGAGAAAGAAAAACCCAAATTCCACCAAAAATATGTCGTGGACGTAACAGTGTTCCTGTTATGAATATGAGCTCTGCGCTCCCCTCCCTGGCCACCAGAAGGAGCTCACTCACTTATACTGACACTTCACTACACACTACATTTCCCAGCAACCATCACACTAGACTGATTACACACACACCTGGACTCCATCTTCACTGTTTGCCACACCACCTGTATATCATTATCATGTACTATAAAAGACTGCTTCACACACACACTCACTGCGAGGTCTCGATTTGCTATTGCTGTCATTCCAAGCGTTTATCATTAGTGATGGGCAAAGCGAGGCTTCATGAAACACTGAAACACTTGAATCAAATGTGCCGTATTGTTTCGGAGCTTCGAAACTCCATACTGACACCTGTCTCCACGGCGACATCTAGTGGTCAATTGCACATGTCTGAAACTTTGACAACAATCCATTAAAAAAATAAAAATGTTGTGTTTGTGTTAATGTGGCGAGTTTTCTCTCTCTCTCTCTCTCTATATATATATATATATATATATATTTATGAAAGTATATATATCTATGAATCTATATATTAATATTTGAATCTATATATCTACATACAAATGTATATATCTATGAATATATATATATATATATATATGAATCTATTTATGAAATTCTATATGTCTAACTGTTGTGCTATCTGTCAATATCTAACTAAACCTATATGAATGTGTCACTCTATCTATCTATCTATCTATCTATCTATCTATCTATCTATCTATCTATCTATCTATCTATCTATCTATCTGTCAATCTATCAATCTGTCACTGTCTGTAGTATATCAGTAAATATGTTTAATTTAAATGTACCCTAAATATAACTAAC
Organism: Rhodeus uyekii; assembly: GCA_037043235.1. Taxonomy (NCBI): domain Eukaryota; kingdom Metazoa; phylum Chordata; class Actinopteri; order Cypriniformes; family Acheilognathidae; genus Rhodeus; species Rhodeus uyekii. Next base: position 194,145 of record JAWRVZ010000260.1, on the reverse strand, counting down.
CAAATCGCACAATAAATGTCACTATATCATAAACACTCTCACAAAAACCCACGAGGAGAAGGTGCATTAACTCCTCTTTTAAACTTTGTGTGAGTTGAGACAGATGTGCGATTGTGTGGTTTGTTCCCGCCCCTGTCAATCAAACGCAGACTCGGCAAGCACCGCCTGTCGAAACTTGTGAAACGCGCAGACGATTCGTTTAGCCAAAATCACGTGACATTGTTGTTTTGAATCACAGTTTCGGTTCAGTGTTTCGAAACATCTACGCTTCGGGGTCTCGACACTGTGTCGAAACGCAGGTTTCGCGTCAGCCATCCCTATTTATCATTCCTGTCTGTGTCTGCCCGCTACCAGTTTTGCCTGTTTCTGATCCTTCTCTGCCTGCCCCGACCTGTGCCTGGATTTACGCCTATGATTGTCTGCTGCCCGTCTTGACCACCGCCTGTACCACGTTTTTGTATCTGTTCTGCCTGCCTTCCTGCCTGGATTACTGACCACAATTGCTCTCTGTTTTGCCCTGACCCCCTGCCTGTACGACCATTCTAAATAAAGACATTGCGATTGGATCCCTGCCCTGTGAGGACCCTGTGAGTCCTTTTGTTACAGTTCCACAGACTAGCTGCATTCCAGTCCAAGTGGTTCTAGACCACTGACTTATGCATTCCACACTAGTCACCAACGTATCACGGATCCCTCACACAGGTATAAAATAATCAATAAAATGTTAATAATTTAATTAAAAAAGATACATATAATTAATTTTCATAGGTATTCTTAGTGTACAAGTTACATTTCAACAGAAATTACACAAAAATGACACTCACTGTCAATGCATGGAGGCTAAGCCTAAAGTTTAGGGCAGGGAAGGGTTATTGAGCCCCTTGTCTGAGACAGGAGGTACCTCCTGATTGGAATCTCCCATGGAGTTGGGTCGAGGAGAGACAGTCAATCGGTGAACCACGTTATGCCTAGCCAACACAGGGCGATCCAGGTGAGACAGACCTTGTTCTTACTCCAGAATCGAGGTAAAGCATATAGACATAGCCTCGGCCACCGATGTGTTGTTTGACTGGAAAAGAACATAATGTCACCTGAGGTCTGGGAGAAATGCTCTGAGAGCTAGGAGGACAGCCATCATTTCTAGAAGGTTTATACTAAGAAAGATGGTGTCCCCTCCACAGACCTTGTGCTGAGCGATCCCCCAGGACTGCTCCACACCCTGTGAGGAGGCATTTGTCGACAGCATCTTGCGAGGATAGGGAACTCCCAGTATGGGTCCTTGGGATAAACCAGGGTTGTTCCACATAACCAAGATGCACAGGTACTACCAAAATGCAAAATGGGTTGCATTCTAGGGGAAAACCTGTTGGTTTTAAGCCACCACTGAAGTGGCCTAGCAGTCTCTACAACTCCTCAGTGAGTGACTGGCTTAGCTTTATACCTTTTACTGTTGACAGGATGGATGCACAGACTTAGACAGGTAGACATCATACTGAGTCCCGTACTAAACTTAGGAAGATGGACTGAACTTGTAGTAACACTTGTATTGTTCGTGACTTCCGGTGACGAGTGAACGTTGGCGCTATTAGCTGCCGCTGCTCGGGGAGGGAATTTTAAAACTTTTAGTGTTTTATAATCGTCCTGCACTTATGACTGCATGGATACATCCATGAACTGTTTTAAGTCAATTTAAGGAGTCTGACTTCAGCATCCACGCTGATTCGGCAGGTTTGTACGCTGGTTGATCTACCTGCGTACTAACTGTTGATGCTCTCTGCGGTTGCCGATTTGATTGCCGGCTACTGACTGTTCTTTGCGGTACCTCTGGTACGAGGTTTAACAATGAAGATCACTGAGCTACTGGTGCGAATGAACTACATCTGGACCGTTCTCTCTGCAGTTTACCACTCAGTAGCATGGACGATGCTCCAGTATTCGGCGGTGGAACTTACTCAGCTCTGATTGCGTTCTTTTAAAGTTCTGTCAGCTCGACATCTACCCTTGGATATTGTCTACATACCACGACGGAAATACATACATCGCGGGTCTCGGCGGAGTTATAACATTGATGGCTCATGCCAAATCCAGTCCTTTTGGTAATCTAAATCACACCCATCTAAGAGGCCTACACGGAATGTCAATCGCAGTGTATTAATCAACCCGGCCAGATCGGTTGGCAGCGATTCTGGTAAAAACTATTTTTCCTTTGGATTACTCAATATACGATCACTTTCAACTAAAGGACCCCTGGTGTGCGATCTACTGTCTGACCGTGAGTTTGACTTTTTTTGTGTAACTGAGGCATGGCAGAAACCAGATGTCTTTTTCCACCTAAACCAGTCTGTTCCTCCAGGATATAGTTATGCTTGTAAATCCCATGAAACGGGAAGGGGAGGTGGGCTAGCAATACTTTATAAAAAGAAATTGAAAGTATCCCAGTTAACTCTATCTCCATATTCTTCGTTTGAGTCAACTGCCATAAAAATCAATGGTGTGATTCCTACCATCCTCATAACTATTTACCATCCTCCCAAGAGCAATAATGCCTTTTTAACTGAACTATCTGAGCTCTTGACTTATGTATGTTCCATATCTTCAAATGTTATCCTTTTGGGCGATTTTAATATTCATACAGATAATGTCAGTAATGCATTCACAAGCAAATTTTTATCATTCTTGGACTCCTTTGGTATACAACAATTTAATACACTGTCCACTCACACTAAAGGGCATACTCTTGATCTCATTTGCTGCTCTGGAATAACACCTGTTAATTGTAGTGTTTCTGATTTATCCATATCTGATCACTTTCTTGTGTCATTTTGTGCCAAACTGGCTATTTTTAAGGTAAATCTGTGTCGCCCGATTACATTTCGGAATATTAAGAACATTAATTTGCCCACTTTTGCGTATGAACTTTCCATCTTTTCCAGTAAATCTGATTCTGCTTCTGTTGATGAACTGGTTAAATACTATGATGATGGACTGAGCATGATTTTAGATGAATTTGCGCTATGAAATAAAATGTATTATTATTATTATTATTATTATTATTATCAGTAGAGGAGAAAGAACGCTCTCAGCCTCAACCCAAGCTCCTTCATGTAACCAGAAATGACACCTTGATGTCGAACTGTTAACTGCCTTGACTGTAATCAAGATGAACGAAACAGTGATGTAGTTCAGAACGCAGCCCCTTGAGATGTGGGGTAATCAAGCTAGACTGCATAAAATAAATTGACATTGGTATGCCCTGCCCCCGAAGGCGAACCTCAGGAACCCCTTTGTATTGTTGAAGGATGGAGATGTATCAAGGTTGGTCTATGGTTTTCTTGAGCAACCACTTCAGTGCCCTGATGCAGTGTCAGGGCGCTGGAGTACTAATGCACATGAGGTGTACACCACTTCCCATCGGAGGAGATTTTTTGAAGAAAGGACAGGGGTAAACACACAGTCTGAATTGATTTCTCATTATTATTGCTATTTGTTGGGTTTCTCGGTTCTTTTTAAACTAGCTTGGGATCTTTCAACAAAGTGTTATTCTGAACAAAAGCAAAAAACACTCTCATTCGTTTCACAGCGCTTACTGAAGACACGTAAGCATCCGGCAAGGCTTTATAGCTTCCTGATTAATGATGTAATCCATCCTCGACATGTGTTCACACCGTTAATTCGATTTCATACGTGCTTCACAACATTTTTTTACGTGAAACATTCCCATTGGGTTTTTTGATGCAGTGCGAGGAAAAAAAAACATATAAATACATCTTAACATTAATATATAGCAATAATCGTAAAAAAAAAAAAAAAATCTGTAGTTGCTTACTCTTGCTTGTAATTTTAATGTTTTATATGCATGCAAGGTGTCCTTGAGTTTCTTGTAAGGCGCCCTTAAATAAAATGTAGTATTACTATTATTATTAAATAAAAAATCAATATCTCCTTGTTTTGAAAATATCTGCTTCTCAATATCAGCCAGTTTAGAACCACTATCAGCATAACATCTAATGATGCAAAATTGCCCATAGGTGTGAGTGCATGTGTGTGAGTCCCAAGCCATGTAATTGGGAACCTACAGGGAGTGCAGAATTATTAGGCAAGTTGTATTTTTGAGGATTAATTTTATTATTGAACAACAACCATGTTCTCACTGAACACAAAAAACTCATTAATATCAAAGCTGAATATTTTTGTATCAATATTTTAAGTAGTTTTTAGTTTTAGCTATTTTAGGGGGATATCTGTGTGTGCAGGTGACTATTACTTTGCATAATTATTAGGCAACTTAACAAAAAACAAATTTATACCCATTTCAATTATTTATTTTTACCAGTGAAACCAATATAACATCTCAACATTCACAAATATACATTTCTGACATTCAAAAACCAAACAAAAACAAATCAGTGACCAATATAGCCACCTTTCTTTGCAAGGACACTCAAACGCCTGCCATCCATGGATTCTGTCAGTGTTTTGATCTGTTCACCATCAACATTGCGTGCAGCAGCAACCACAGCCTCCCAGACACTGTTCAGAGAGGTGTACTGTTTTCCCTCCTTGTAAATCGCACATTTGATGATGGACCACAGGTTCTCAATGGGGTTCAGATCAGGTGAACAAGGAGGCCATATCATTCGATTTTCTTCTTTTATACCCTTTCTCTCCAGGCACGCTGTGGAGTACTTGGACGCGTGTGATGGAGCATTGTCCTGCATGAAAATCATGTTTTTCTTGAAGGATGCAGACTTCTTCCTATACCACTGCTTGAAGAAGGTGTCTTCCAGAAACTAGCAGTAGGACTGGGAGTTGAGCTTGACTCCATCCTCAACCCGAAAAGGCCCCACAAGCTCATCTTTGATGATACCAGCCCAAACCAGTACTCCACCTCCACCTTGCTGGCGTCTGAGTCGGACTGGAGCTCTCTGCCCTTTACCAATCCAGCCACGGGCCCATCCATCTGGCCCATCAAGACTCACTCTCATTTCATCAGTCCATAAAACCTTAGAAAAATCAGTCTTGAGATATTTCTTGGCCCAGTCTTGACGTTTCAGCTTGTGTGTCTTGTTCAGTGGTGGTCGACTTTCTGCCTTTCTTACCTTGGCCATGTCTCTGAGTATTGCACACCTTGTGCTTTTGGGCACTCCAGTGATGTTGCAGCTCTGAAATATGGCCAAACTGGTGGCAAGTGGCATCTTGGCAGCTGCACGCTTGACTTTTCTCAGTTCACGGGCAGTTATTTTGCGCCTTGGTTTTTCTGCACGCTTCTTGCGATAGTGATGTTACGTATGACACTGAAGCTTCGATGCGCGTATCGCTCATGTGACACAATTTGAAATGAAGCGCTGTATCGGGGTGTGTATTGGTTTCCCAGTCACGTGATCGATGACAAATGAAGCCTCATTTTCTGTCAAATCACGTGCGCGTTTCACTTTGCGTGTCAGAAGCTTCAAACCCCCGGATCTTCTTTAACGAGTCCTTGTTGACTGTGTGATACATGTGTGATATCAAGTAAAATGTGGTTTTAATGATAAGTTTTTACAGACAGCGGCATGTGCGGAGGGGGGGGGGTGTGTGTATGGAGACACTTGATTCTGTATCGTACCTTGCACGAACACTACATAACTTAAATTAACATAACTTAGCTTACGTATTTCTTTTTAAACTTTTCTATTGTATATTGTTGTTTTGATTTTTTCGATTTTTTTTTTCACTTTTCTTATCTTTTTTCGCCTGATTACCCCCACTTTCACTTGACGCAGACATTTTAACGAAATACCTGTCATGGGAAATCTGCTTCTCCTTTATCCACAACAACAGAAGCCTCTTCATCTCATAATTTATATTTGAACATAACTTCGATATAATCGTCATGCACTTGGAAGGATTTACATTATTGATAACATCCTTCTGCTTTAGGATGATATCGTGGATGTACTGCGATCATAGGTGAGAGATAGATCTCTCACGCGGACACACGCTCATAATGATCCTATCACAGAATGTCCTTATTTTGTGTGTATATGTGTGTGTGTGTGTGTGTGTGTGAGAGAGAGAGAGTGTAAAACTACGTTAGATCTTATTGAATCATATAAATTCATATTATATTTTATTGTCACACTTTATGGGTAAATTATTTCTATTTTTTTCTGGATACATTAAACACAAACATATAAAGCTTTTATTTGTACACATAGCATTGAAACGATGGAGTGTGTTGTGATTGCTTCATCTGACAGAGCTTCTTTCACAGGCTTCTGCCTGCTTTAGTTTAAATAAGTACCAGATGGCGCTGTTCTCGACACTCGCGAAGCCTCGAATCTTTTCCCGAAACAGTCAGGGTGAAGCCTCAGTGCTTCATGAAGCCTCATTTCCACATCCCTATCTTGCGACCCTGTTGACTATTTTGAATGAAACGCTTGATTGTTCGATGATCACGCTTCTGAAGCTTGGCTATTTTAAGATTGCTGCATCCCTCTGCAATATATCTCACTATTTTTGACTTTTCTGAGCCTGTCAAGTCCTTCTTTTGACCCATTTTGCCAAAGGAAAGGAAGTTGCCTAATAATTATGCACACCTGATATAGGGTGTTGATGTCATTAGACCACACCCCTTCTCATTACAGAGATGCACATCACCTAATATGCTTAATTGGTAGTAGGCTTTCCAGCCTATGCAGCTTGGAGTAAGACAACATGCATAACGAGGATGATGTGGTCAAAATACTCATTTGCCTAATAATTCTGCACTCCCTGTATGTCAGAAAAATAATCACCAATAAAATTCATAAATGTTACCCCGACAGGGTATGAGTTTCTTAAACCTTAAACATAGGAAGTGAATTATTTACATGACAGACAAGAAGTGACAAAGGACCTTACATACAGGAAGGGCACAGGTTACACAACAAACAGGACTAAGGGTAACATAAGCCCCCTCCCAGAAGACCCGTCCTTGCACCTAGGAAGAACAAGCTGAGGAGAGTGGGCAAGATACCTGGAGGGGGACAGAACAGGACAAGGAATGAGACTGACATGGAACGAAGATTACCAGACCAAGAAACAACATGGAACAAGAAACAAGGAAAACTAGAACATGGAGCCAAGCAGGCTCCGGCAGGTCTAGAGACCCAGCAAATGGCCAGAGGCTCTATGTGCGTGGGCTGGAGCAAGAGTTCAATGCACTGGGGCCCTGGGTCAGCCGGTGGGTCTGGAGGGTCTGGCAGGACCAGAGGCTCTGGGAGATCTGGCAGGCTCTCTGTCTGGCAGGAGCGCACAGGGCGCCAACAGAATGAGGAGCGTGCGGAGCACCGGCAGGGCGAGGAACACAAGCTCTTGGACAGCGGGATCTGGGACGACCTCCTGGCCATGATTCTTCCGTCTTAACTGTTTGCAGCGGTAAAGCATTGACTTGGGAGCGCTGATCAGGGCATTTCCTCGACCTCAAAGTCTACCCCGTTCAGCCACAGGACGACGTTAATATGGTCAACTAGGGCAGCTTCCAAGTACCCTAGTGTTTGGATTACCCCTGCATCAAGTCCTCCCTCAAAACACAAGTTGAGAGTGAAATCACCCTAACCCACCCGATGTGAAGCGTCGATAAAATCCACCACATAGTCCACTTGAGGCTGGCCCCCTTGCTGGAGATTGAGGAGACTCCACTCAGCGGGACTAGTGAAGTCCATTACATCCTTAGAACGTCTTTGTTGTTGATGAACCTGGTCAGTTGTTCTGTTAAGCTGACAGGCTATGAGTACGATGATGAGACACGAAGAGCACAGGATTCCAAAGAAGTATGACAAACACTAACAATGAAAGTGATTGACAGAACATGTGCAGAAAGGGCAAAAGAAGATACACAAAAGGTAAATGAAAGTGAAGCATGACACACCTGACAGAAAGTAACAACTAACCTTAAACACAGGAAGTGAAACATTGACACGACAGACAGGAAGTGAAAAATGACCTTACACACAGAAGTGCACAGGTGACGCAACAAACAGGACTAAGGGTAACAATAAACAGCCTCTTGCATATGGCGAGAGTTGGAAATGACTTTAATGGTTAACAGATTAATAAATGAGTAGTCAGGTGTTAATGAAAGTCATCGATATGGTAGGGAGCTCTCAGTTAAATCCTAATTTTTCCTCCTTTTAAAGCCATCATTCAGTTCAGGTTCAGATGAATATGTGTTAAAAAAGCTCATCTCACATTATCCACAGAGTTATTTCTAGAACAAGTGATAACACTGTTACTTTTTAATGCTACTGATGTTAGTGTTATTCTGATATGATGCTAAGTGCTGTGAATGAATTCATGAGATGGAAACCACTTCTACATTCCCCAATATTTTCAGTGGAAACTTAAAGGCATAATATGTAAGTTTTTTTTTAAATATATATAAATATAACAAAACCACTTGTAATGCTACATCGCTAGCCAACAAAACATTCTGTATTTTTATTAATTTTTTTTAGCCTGAATATATTGTGTGTAACTTAAACCTTAAAGAATGTTGGTGATTCAAGTGCTTTTTCAGAGGTTTTACCACTGGACTTGACAGTCAATTTGTCTACTGGATCTACTGGATGAGGAGGAGTTGTGACTTTCAAAAACAATTTAACTGCTGGCATTTACTGTCTTTCATGTGCTAAAATTTGAGCTGGACAGTTTTGAGCTTGATCAACTTTACCCAGTGCTTTCCTGCTGTGATTTATCGTCCACTCTAATATAATAAAGATTTTGTTGATTATTTTTCCAATTTCTTTTACTGAAATTATGCCAACATGATAGGGATTTAATAGTTGGAGATCTTGACAATCACATTTGTTGTCCCTCTTAATCCATTTTTTTTAATCTTGAGTCTTGTCTATCTTGTTTTACATTGGTAGAGTTCTTCTGTTTTTTATTGAAAAGATTGCTGCTGTTAGAGCACATATCTCACTTCCCTCTACTGGTCCATCTGTTAGCATTATGTGCTCTGCTGTTTTTAACCAGTTTGAACCAACAGACCCTCAAAGCTCATCTATTGGCAGGGATGCTTTTACAGTTGCAGCCCCACAACTTTAAAAATAATTTGTCTCTACATGTTAGATGCCCAAAGACTGACGTTTAACTCCGGATGAGAGCTGTTTTAAGATTTTGTTATGGTTTAATGCCTTTATTTTGTTACATGTAAATTTTTTTTATCTTGATTATGCTCGTACAGAACTTTGGTAAACAGTTTTTAAAAAAAGAGCTTTATGAATAAACTTCAATGCGTGCGTCAATGGCTTGCAAATAACAGGGCGGGGGTGCTAAACGCAGCACGTCTTCTCTATCAAAAAGAACTCTTCACACCAACCATGTCTCTTTGACTAATACAGATGATACAGGGAGGGAAATAATATTTATATCATTCTCTGTTTAGCTGTGATTTTGAGAAAACACAATATAAAAAATGAGGAAAGTTTTTGCTATCAACCTGAAAATATTCAGTCTGATGCTTGTAACTGAATATTTTCATCTCTAGCGCTATTTCAAATTGCTTAACTAATAACAAGTTTGGTTCATATAAAATTAATCTCTCAGTTCTGAAGTCTCTATATAATTACGACTAAATTAGAATTCCCCTTTAATGTATATACTGTGTTCCAAATTATTCTGGGACAGTAGGTCCTCCTCACCGGAATCTCCGCAAAGTTCTATTGATGAGGGAAACTAGGTTCGAAACCCACAATAGGTGAGACAGACCTTTCTCTGTGAACTCTTTCCAGAACTCCCAGGAACATAGTGGTCGTGAAAAAAGCGTGCAGACGTAGCTTCAGCCACTGGGTATCTTTTAAAAACACTATCGCTATCCCTTTTCGATGTCTGCTGCACCTGTATCCTCCTGGTTAATTACATCATCATCCCGCAATGTGCATTCACCCAATCAATTTGATTGTGCCTTAAACAATCACACTAAAGAGTTCCCCTAGCGTTTGACGCAGCACAAGTTCACTGGAAAGGGAATGGCACTACGTAACCATAAATTTGAATTCATCCAATAAATCAACCTTTATGAGTAGTGGTTGATTTGCAGTTAGTTCATTGAAATGAGGTGAACATTAAATAAATAAATAAAAATTAATAATAAAAACAGACACGTAAAATGTCCCAGACTCTGCGCCATCCTGCTTCATACCTGTTATCTTATTGGTGCTCGTGTGTGATGCCGAGAACTCGGAGACAGGTTGAATATAGAAACTTTCTTTATTAGGAACAAAAACAAAACAATACAATTGTTTTATTGTATAATAAAAAAGGCACACTTGTGCAAAAAAAATCTCAGGAGAACAGGGAGACATCCAAACACCAGTAACCAACCACATAACAACGTCAATGATCGTCAAGGAAATGAGAACACAGGAGGTTTTTTAAACATGAGGAGATAGGAAACACCTGACAAGACTAACGAGGGGAGTGATTGACAAGACAGGTGCAGGAAGGGCATGTTAAAAAACACACAGAAGGTAATCGGAAGTGAAACAAACATAACACGACTGAGACAGTACCATATTAATGTTAATAAAACTTGAATACATTGGCTCATCCACACAATTTCTGCCTTATTCCTGCCTAATTACTTTCCATCAACTTTGGAGTGGAAGATAACACATCTCATGACTCCACGCTCATTCACAGTGTCATCAAGCTACTTCTCTATTATTTTTTGAATAAATAAATATTGTTTCTGTTACCAGGACAATGTGGATCTGGGGGATTTGATGTTTTCTCTATGCTACCTGCCCACTGCCGGACGGCTGACCATTACCATGATCAAAGCACGAAATCTGAAAGCCATGGACATCACTGGAGCCTCAGGTATGAGTTCACACTCAGATTACTGTCACAGTTCTGTTGTGTCTCCACCCTCTTCCTGTTTTCTGACATGATTTCACCAAGTCAAGTCAAATCACATTTATTTATACAGTAGAACCCCGATGTACGAAACGCTCTACGTACGAAAAGTTTGACGTACGATAAAAGATTCCGGGTTTTTTTTTCACCCGAGTAACGACAAAATGATCGAGATGCGAAAAACGAAATCTCGACCAAGGCGACGATTTCCGAGTTTTGTTTTGAAATTCACGTGACACTGACCCATAAACTTGCACCAATCGTCCCGCTCTCCCATTGGCTGTCTCCCAGCTCGGACGCTAGCTTTCGCTGCAGCATCCTGCTCTCCTATTGGTCAGCATCGCTTCTACCACCCTCTGCGTAGCGGCGTTCAGTGTTAGCGTCTTTGTCGCTACATTTTGTGAGTTTTCAGACCACTCCAGCGACAATTTTTCCCAAAAGTGACTAGAGACAAATTTAGCGACTTTACCTGGAGTTATTGGCGACTTTTGGAGACTTTCTGAAGCGATGCGCGATTGTTGACGGGGGAGGGGTGAGCGTGATACGTGATTGTTGACGAGGGGGGTGAGCGCGCCTACTCTCCACCTAAGTTTCAGCACCACTGCCGCTTGCAGCCGCAACAGAGTAACATCAGACATATAGTACATATATTGAGTACATCAGATGTTATGGGAATTTTCACGGTTCCGGCTGACCTAAATTATGCAGCCTAACAATCAATTTACAAGATTTGGATTAAAAATGTATGTATAATGTGTTATGAGAATGCCAGGTTGAAGAGGTGTGTTTTTAGTATAGATTTAAACTGACAGAGTGTGTCTGCTTCCTGAACTGTATTAGGAAGACTGTTCCAGAGTTTAGGAGCTAAATAGGAAAAAGATTGACCGCCAGCAGTTGACTTTGATATTCTAGGTGTTTTAAGCTGGTCAGTATTTTGGGATTGCAATAGACGTGAAGCTTTTTTAATGCTAACCATTTAATGCTTTGTAAGTCATTAGCAAGATTGTAAAATGTATTCGGTGAGTAAATAGGAAGCCAGTGCAGGTTTGACAGAACTGGGCTAATATGCTCATACTTCCTGGTTCTAGTAAGAACTCGAGCTGCTGCATTTTGGACCAGCTGGAATTTGTTTATTAAGCGTGCAGGGCAACCACCTAGTAGAGGATTATAATAATCTAGCCTTGAGCTCATGAACGCATGAACTAACTATTCCGGATTTATCTTAGAGAGCATATGTCGCAATTTAAATATATTTTTAAGATGGAAGAATGCCGTTTTACAGATACTAGAGACATGGCTTTCAAATGAAAGATTGTTATCAAAGAGCACACCCAGGTTTCTAACTGACGACGAAGACTTGACAGAACAGCCATTAGGCAGTAGTCTAGATTATTACGTGCGGAACTTTTTGGTCTGATAATTAGAATCTCTGTTTTTTTCAGAATTAAGCAGCAGAAAGTTATCAGTCATCCAATTTTATATATCAGTTATGCATTCTGTTAATTAAGTGAATCGGTAAGTTTCATCAGGAAGAGAAGAAAAATAGAGCTGAGTATCATCAGTGTAACAGTGAAAGCTAATGCCATGCTTCCTAATAATTGCAACCAAAGGAAGCATGTACTGGGTGAAAAGCAATGGTCCCAGTACTGAACCTTGAGGAACTCCATACTGAACCATGACCGATATGACACCCCCTCATTTACTGCTACAAACTGATAACGGTCAGATTAGTATGATTTGAACCAGGCTAATACAGCTCCAGTAATGCCAACATAATTTCCAAGTCTATTCAGAAGGATTTTGTGGTCGATTGTATCAAATGCAGCACTAAGGTCCAGTAACACTAACAGAGAGATACAACCACGATCGGATGATAAAAGCAAATCAATTGTAACTCTAATGAGAGCAGTCTCAGTACTATGATATGGTCTAAATCCTGACTGGAAATCCTTGTAGAGGATTTATTTATTTCTAGAAAGGAACATGGTTGTGAAGATATTGCCTTTTCTAGAATCTTTGACAAAAAAGGTAGAATTGATATCGGCCTGTAATTAACTAATTCTGTTGGATCAAGTTGTGTTTTTTTTAATAAGCGGTTTAATTACGACTAGCTTAAAGGTTTTTGGTATGTATCCTAATAACAAAGATGAATTAATAATATTAAGAAGAGGATCTATGATTTCTGGAAGCATCTCTTTCAGCAGCTTAGTTGGTATTGGGTCTAGTATACATGTTGTTGATTTTGATGATTTAATGAGTTTAGACAATTCTTCCTCCCCAATAGCAATGAAGGAGTGGAATTGTTCTTCAGGGACACTCAAATTTACTGTATTTTGTGATAATGTAGTTGACGGTTGCATGGTTATAACTTTCTCTCTAATGTTATGAATTTTGCAAGTAAAGAAGTCCATGAAGTCATTACTGCTGTGCTGTTTTAAAGCATCTGGGGTTGAGGCTTTATTTCTTGTTAGTTTAGTCTCTGTATCAAATAAATACCTAGGGTTGTATTTGTTTTCTTCTAAGAGGGTAGAAAAGTAAGCATATCTAGCTGATTTTAAGGCCTTTCTGAATGCAATAGAGCTGTCTTTCCATGAAATGGGAAAAACCTCAAGCTTAGTTTTTTTCCAGCTCCGCTCCATTTTTCTGGCTGCTCTCTTGAGGGCCCGGGTGTGCTCGTTGTACCACGGTGTTGGACTATTTTCTTTAATCTTCTTTAAGCGCAACGGAGCGACAGTGTCTAAAGTGCTGGAAAAGAGAGAGTGAATAGTTTCTGTTGCAACATCAAGTTCTTCTAGGCTATCTGGGATGTTAAGTAGTTCAAACTGATCAGGAAGATTATTTATAAAGCTATCTTTTGTGTTAGGAGTGATAGTTCTAATATATTTATAACAGGGAGTTAGTTTTTCGATTTGGCTAAGGGTAATCTACACACAACTAAGTAATGATCTGAGATGTCATCGCTCTGCTGCAGAATTTGAACAGTATCAACATTGATCCCATGCGATAATATTAGATCTAAAGTATGATTACAAGAATGAGTGGGTCCTGATACATGTTGTGTAACTCCAATAGAGTTTAAAATGTCAATAAATGCCAATCCCAATGCATCTTTTTCATTATCTACATGGATATTAAAATCACCGACAATTATGACTTTATCTGCAGACATTACTAATTCTGAGAGAAAATCAGCAAATTCTTTGTAAAAAGTCGGTATGGTGCCCTGGTGGTTACAGTTTATGATCTGTAATCATATCATTTACAATAAGTGCTTTTGAGGAAAGGGATCGTATATTCAGTAACCCAAGCTTTATCATTTGTTCATTTACATTATATTATAAATTATATTAAATTATAAAAATCTTTAAATTAAATGAATTGTCCTTTTACAAAATATATTATGAACAACCTACATTGTATGTGCAATTTTAAAAACACTATTACTCAGTTTAACATTTATTTAAGTGCATTATGCACAAAAAGTGTCTATTATTTTACAATGATGCAAAGCATTTAGTCATAGTTTTGTGGAACTTAAAAACACTGTCCTGCATGTTAACAAATATCAAATATCAATGATTTAAAATTAATTTTCCAACTCTGGGAAGCAATTCTGAACACATGAATTGACTTCACACACTTAAAATCTTAAAATTTGCAAGTTTATATGTGTGTGTGTGTGGTTTTTTTATGTAAACAAAATAACTTTATCAATTTGCAATATGCAATTAGAGTTCGCTAAAGACCTGAAATCGTTCCTCAAACTCCCTCAGCAACTCCCTCGTCAGGATGAACGCTTCTGTGTGGATCTGCTCTCACTGCAGCATCACTGAACTCTCGGCTCCGCATGAAAACAGATCGCCGTTTCCTTAGACCCAAAACATTTCATTTAACTTCTGTATTCTCAGCTGTCCTTGCAAGCTGTTGCATTTCTTGCCATGCTGATTTTCTTGTGATCATGGAGTTTAGGTGCCTATATTCAAGTGGCCACAGATTGCGTAATTTCAGACAGCTGAGCGGCATATGCAGATCTTTCCAATTTACGGCAAAGAATCAACACCCGTGACGTTGTGGTTCATCAGCACAATATCGTAATGTGAATATGTGGATGTGTGCCAAACGCAAACTTAAAACACAGTTTGGCACATAACGCATCCGATTTCCATCCTAACTGGAGTGTGTGTTCCGAAATCCATTTCGAGGCGATGAATATTATATTCCTTAAGCACCTAAACTTGCTGCATGCACACTAGCACACAGGTTTCCCATTCACCTCAGTGAACATATAGGAAGAGTTAAATTTTTATTGAAAAATCCGACACATTGTGTCCACTTTTCTCTTTTTTTGACGAAGATATTTCGATGATGAGGTTGCCAAGGCCAACAGAAAAGCGCTTAAACTGACAGAACTAAACGCCACTCAGAGCCTGAAGCTCAGTGCTGCTATCTACTGTTAGTTGCGCCGAAAATAAAAAAAACTTTTTTCATATTGCAGATTTATCTTCCGGGCCGCACGGAACCCCCTGGTGGGCCGGATCCAGCCCGCGTTCCATACGTTTGACACCCCTGCTCTATGGGATATCTAGGAGAAAGAGTCTCTATGTGTTGTAATTTATCTGACCTCTGTGATGTAAGACAGCTAGCAGACGGTCGGATTAGCCAGTTTGTCTGCTTCCTGACTTGGGCCCCAGTTAGTCAAGGTTTAGCTCTAAGACTATGTGCCAAATTACTAGAGAGAAGAGCGGCACCATCCCAGGTGGGATGAATACCTTTCTTTTCAACAGGTCAGGTCTGCCCCAAGAACTTTTCCAATTGTCTATGAACCCTATGTTATTCTGTGGGCACCACTTAGACATCCAGCCATTGAGTGAGGATAATCTGCTAAGCATCTCATCACTCCTGTGCATAGGAAGAGGCCCAGAGCAAATTACAGTGCCTGACATCGTACTTGCGAGTTCACACACCTCTTAAATATTAGTTTTAGTGATCTTTGACTGGCGAAGTCGGACATCATTTGCACCAACGTGAATAACAATCTTAAAATATTTATGATTAGCCTTAGCCAGCACTTTTAAATTTGCTTTGACGTCAGGTCCTCTGGCTCCCGGCAAACATGTGACTATGGTGGCTGGAGTCTCTATTTTCACATTCCGAGTAATAGAATCACCAATCACTAGGGTTCTTTCAACAGATTTCTCAGTGGGTGCATCATTGAGTGGGGAGAACCTGTTTGATGTTCTAATCGGAATGGAACAGTGTTTTTTTTACCCAGTTGCCCTGCTGCACGGGCTCTACAGCCGGAACCAAACAATGTACAGGGTTTGCTAAGCTAGTCGCATCCTTGCATTCTTACTATCCTCGATTCAATTTTGGATGCGTGTCTCTAATTCTGAGATCTTCTCTGTCAGCCTGACTATGTCCCTACATTTATCACATGTGAAGCCCTGAGTGCTGACAGAGACAGACAGATTATACATGAAGCAGGCAGTGCATGTAACAATTGCAGGAGATGACATGACTCATGTCTCGTCATCAATCAACTTGCTAGTCTTGTCACCTATGTTCCATCATCCCTCGTGTTCATCTTGCCAGTGTGCCATTCTGTCTTTGTTCATTGACACTTATTTCGTCGTGTTGCTAGGGTGGTTTCCCTGTATACCATTGTACATTGTTCTCCTCATTCTATGTTTGTGTTCTTCACACATAGTGCCCTTTTGTTTTATATTTTAAAGTATTCTGAGTTTATTAATAAAGTGAAGCTGTATTAAAACGGGAGGTTTGGATAAATAGGATATACAGTCAAATGTAAATTATGATATATTTGGTATTCTATTTCATATAATTACATTATTAGCATCATTACATTTATTTTCACTTTCTACTTGAAATCTCTTCCTAGATCCCTATGTGAAAGTTTCTCTGATGTGTGATGGGCGAAGACTGAAGAAAAGGAAAACTTCCACTAAGAGAAACACATTAAACCCTGTGTACAATGAGGCCATAGTGTTTGATGTCCCACCAGAAAACATTGACCAAATCAGCCTTCTTGTAGCTGTTATGGACTATGACCGGTGAGAGTCTCACAAATGTTTTTTGAATTATGTTAATGTTTGAGTTTCTGTCATGCATATCTGCCTGGTATAGGAGTAATTTAAAGATGATTGCTTTGTTGCTATTTATTTAATTAATTTATTCATTACTTCTGATTTTTTTACTTCAGGACCCTCCCTTGTGAGTTTCAAAACCAGTTAAGCTTTATGCAAAGCATCTGTGAAATACTGTTGATTACCACATTATTTTAGAGTATACAATATAGCAAATATTGTTTTAAGCCGCTAATCCCACTCTCGGCCCTTAATCTACCCATACCATTCTTAAAAAAATATTATAGTTATAGAGTTATAAAGAAAAACAAAACACACACATGAAATCACAATAATTGTATTTATTGCAAAAATATCAAAAGTGCCATCAAAAGTAGTCCAAATGAGGATGTGTTGCTGTCCTCACTGGTGGTATATAATACTTCGGTTAAGTCGATGGCCTTGGGGGTTGCAAAAAGGCGTTGAGATAATGGTTTAGCGAGATAACCAACAGCCAATATGGCGATTTGTTTGATGAAGCGATTGGCACGCTATAAAAATGTACATATGCTGTATATGTTTGCTAACAGCAAAAGGCATATGTGCACCAACTAACAGCATATATACACCAGCATATAATAAAAAACACCCTTGATTCTCCCTACAAACCTTTAATTATATTCTCCAACATTGCAAACACAATGATTGCTCTCAGTGTAAACACAGGCACAACACACATGTAAACACATTCGGTCATTACACAGTCATTTCGCTCTGACACAGTTCTTATAGTATTGCACACGCAGTTAATATGGTTTATTTACAAACTCTAAAATGCATTGTTGCTTTTTGCCTTTAACGGTCTGCTTGAAAACAAATGCTTCTAAGCTTCTATCAGTAACGACGTCTTTGTCGATGTCAACGTAATCTGGGAATTCCTGGACAATGATGCTTCACTGAACACACACACTCACAGCAGATGCACGCGCTCGACTCACTGAACACACACTCGACTAACTGAACACACACACTCACTGCAGACGCGCTCAACTCGGCTCAACTCCTGCGCCTCCTCTTCCAAGATAGCATCTAGAAGGCTTTAGACTTCCGCGAGTCTGAGACACCCGCCACTTCCGCGCGTTCTTCTGCAGCTGCACTGTGAGTGAAGATCCACGTGCAACGCGAATTCAGCGCATGCGCAGTGAACTAGGTACTCTCATGACTCACGAGATAACCATGTGATGGCTGACAGCTTTGTCCGAGATATTTGCTCGAGATATTAGTGTTCGGTGACATTAAGGAATCGACATTAAAGAATTGAAAATACTTAGACAAATAGGGAGTTTGGCGGTTCCACTTCAGAAATGTCGACATAATAGTATTGGCGAGTTAACCGAGATCGAGATAAGAAATGATAAGAACTCCACTGTAGTTTTGAAGTAAGCAGAATGTAAGCTATTAATCTTATCTCAATTTACTCTCTAAAGGCATACATTTCCTATTCAAATCACCCAAGAAACAGGATGTTGAAATCTGTGATGAAACAGGTGAGAGCCAATGAGTATTTGATATTATTGCTGTAAAACATGTTGTAAAGCTAGTATAACGAGAATATTATATTTTAATTTAATTTTCACACAGTTTGATCTGTTACAATTCTACTTATGCATCCTACAGACTGTGCAATTTTGGCAATACTATAAGATCATTATAAATCACTCTGTACAACTTTGGTCTAATAGAATTTGGTACGAAATGTATGTAGACAGATGACATTGAATCATAGACTATAATGCAAGTTAGTATAAAACAACAAAATGTCATCAGCATGCACCAGTGGTAAATAAATACAACAAGATGAATCACACTTTAGGAGGGAGCTAAAGGAGAGAATATGGACATGGCTTAGGAAAATAGGCCAACTTGGCATGCCAATTTGGCAAATGGAGCTTGAAGTAAAGAGTTAAAGCTTTTAAAGCCATGTCATGTTGATCAATATGCAATGATCAATATTTAATGTTACATATTTACTGGCTAGTCAGTAGACGTATGCTAAATTACAAACAATCTCATGCTATCTTTAGTCATTTAGTTGTGGCTATCTTTGAACCTCTCACATTGTATGAAGTAAGACCACTGTAGGAGCCACGACCAAAAAATCATCGTAATCGGTCATCTTTCATTGGGGATTGCTCAAAGTCGTACAATGCATCCTGGGCAGTAGTTCATAGTCAATTTCATAAAACAGGTACATGGAATCTGGAACTGTTTCACTTTTGATTAAGTATTCTGTCTATATGGTTTCCCTAGATCATTTGTTAGTTATTGTTGATGTATCGACGTGTACATGGTTCTGTCATTGTTTAAGTTATTTGCATCAATCTCTTGAGTGTTTATTCTGGGTTAATTAAAGATTAACTTGATTTTTCCAAGGGAAAATCGTGTGTGTCGTGTGTGTTTCTCAAGCAAAAACACATTACATAAAAATGGACCAAAAATGGGCTCTAAACGAGTATAATGGACATATTGGCAGTCCAGCTTTTCTGCTTGGAGCTGGGATAGCATTGTCTCGAGATCCATAACAATGTTTTTTTTATTTTTTATTTTTTTAATCTGGCATGGTATCAGTCCAGAACGGTCTTTGTGCATTTTGTATCACAGAAGCCTCAATGCGGAAAACACATACTTGCACAGTCTGGGTCCTTGGCAGAATTAAACCAAATATATGGAGTAGGTGCTGGTAAATAATGGATTAGCTTCTACCACCAGCCCCGCAAAGAACACCAGCCCCACACTGCATCCAGAGCCATCTAGCTACTTTGCACATGCTGCACAGAACAAATGCCACAGTCTACCATGTACAGTGAGACAGAGCCTGCCGTGATGCACAAGGCAGTATGAACAAAGACTGATCAAATCATCTTCCAGAGTCTTGAGTCTGCTACATTCTGTCCCGGTGGGGTCTTTTGAGGAGTTCAAGGACATGAAGGGAACATGCTGTTATGCCTGATCTCTGGAAATTACTGTGATTTGGTTCCTGTCTTTCCTGTCCCCACTGGTCCTGTCCATCACAAAGACAAATCACATTACAAAGTCCCTGATGGTTCCCACCCATTTTGTGGGGCTGCCACTCTGTCATGGTATCTGGTGGAGCGAGGGAGGAGCCAGCATTGACAGGTCAACAGAGAGAGGTGGAGTGACGGATCAGTATCTGGAGTCAGAGCTGGACTCCTCTACAATGGAGCTAGAGGCCGTAAGACCTGAGGCAAATCCATGCAAAAGTTATTGGATTTGGCACTTTATGTAATTATGAGTTGAATTCAACTTTACATAGACTAGGATAGTAAGTCTTAAAAAAATAAGAATGCTTTGCTTTGTGCTTGTGGACTATACTGAATTGGGTGAATTAGTGTGAATGTAATTTTTATTTGTTAACTGTGGAGTCAAAATTATTTTCTGTGATGAGAATGGACGAAGACTGAGGGAAAACATTGCCTGGAGGTACCAGGCAATGAATATTGAGATTGAGACACAGCTGACAAGACTAACGAGGTGATTGATGGTGAGACAGGTGACTATGATGACAACAGGGGAACCAGGAAGTAAACGAATGGACAAGACAATTCTGTGACAGAACTTTCCTCTCTTGGAAAACACAACAAGGGGTTAAACCCAGAAGGGGGGCAGGTACCCTGAACTTCTGGAGTTCCTGTAAACTTGAGTAGGGCTGAGGACTGAGCCTCCAGGGTGGTAGGGGACCTAAGTGGCGCATGCAGCTTAGGGGACCATGGTGGCACAGACAGCCCAGGAGACTATGACTGCACAGGCAGCTCAAGGAACCATGGTGGCTTGGTCTGTGCAGCCTGGAGAACAGGTGGGCCTCCTTGGCCGTAATGAGGGAACTGGAGAACAAGTCAGCCTTTTCAGCTGTCGCGTGGGATTGGGAGACTGCATCCTCGACTATGAATGGCGTTTAGCCCCCCACCCCCCAAAAATGTGTATGTGTCGGCAGTTGCAGTAATTGTTAGCCTTGTAGTGATCCTCATCTCAGAATATGCTGGCTCCTCTGGGGCGAAAGTGGGTGGAGCTCTTGTTTGTAAGAATGTGTAGAGCAGGGGTGGGCAAACTATTTGTCTTGCGGGCCACATTGGTTTCTTAAAATTGACAGAGGGGCCAGGGTGAAGGTCGTACCTGTGCATTTACTTATAAGAAATCCTAGAAAACCTGTATAAAGTATAGTTTGGTCTTAAATCACTCGACTGGGACACGTGAAATTACAACAAAACAATATTAATACAATTTAATCGACAGAAAAAACATAATATGCAATGTGACTGTCTGAATCGTATATTTGCCTCAGCTCTAGATTGACAATCACAGGCGTCCAATCACAACTGACCTCTGGAAAAAAGGGAACTAACCAATGACGTTTGATGTTACTATTACAAGAGCGAGCCCCACCCCACGACTGACAAAAATAAAAATGCTTGCGCGAGCAAAAACAGCAGTCGCGAGAGCGGGTGAATGTTCGCGCAAAATGAGCTCGCGGGTACCCGTATTTACATGTAGCTCTATTTTCCGCTGGCGGATGTAATTTACGCGCGCGCAAACATCAGTTTTGCGCTCGTTCCTTTTTAGCACGGACTTAATGCCATAAAGGGGGGCGTAGAGGGGTTTGCGACACACGCCTATTCTCCAGCACAGCTTCAGCGCCACTGAGTGACATTACAGGGAAATGTAAAATGAAGGAGGTTTAATACAGGTTCGGCAAGTTCAGCGGGCCGGATTAAAAAGCCCAATGCATCTGGCCCGCGGGCCGTAGTTTGCCCACCCCTGGTGTAGAGCCTTCTGATAAGGATGTGTGTTTGTGTGTGGCCCACTCACACAATAGTGCCATGGCCATCATCACCACCTCTTCAGGAGAGCATTCAGGGACTTGTTTCGCTGGAGCAAACTGGAGAGCTTGATTTGCTGGGGCTGATTAAATGGAAGATCTGGGGTGAGATGGAGCTCACAACTGCTTTCCGGATACATTGGAAAGATGGTTGGGAGTGTCCTCTATATCCTCGACAGTGAAAATAGATTTGTTTAGCAAGAGGACATGATTACAGTTTTTCTCAAATGCTAAAACACATTTCACAAATGTTTCCTCCATGCTCCCCAATGTCTAAACACAACACCCTTTTCTAAAGCTACATAAACACAACCACACCTTCTCACTTCAAAACTCAAACTTTCACACCAAAAGAGCAGCTCAAAGCTTTCAAAAATGTAAACACTACACACATCATTACACACTACAGCAAAACAAGTGAAAACATAATGCTCAATTTGTGAGAAGGTTCTTTGTTTCATAACTGCCAAGGCATTTTTTTTTGAAACTTTACAATAATGGATCTTCTTAGATGTCTGAAGAGTATTAGGCATTTAGATTTGTGAGTTTCATATGAAGAGTATAAATCTATAGTAAATTCTGTATGTACACTACTGTAACACAACTCAATGCAAAAACAGAATCTATTACACACAACAGTACTCTTGAAACTGGGTGTGAAGTTTGTTTATTTACATAATTCACACCACACACACACACACCACGATCACTGTGCAGCATCATGTCGCTGAGCTGCATTAGGCCACATCACCTCATCCACATCGCAGGCTATATTGTGTCTTGCCAGGGATAGCGGGAAAAACGCCCTGAAATGGCATCCACTGGGATGTCAAAACAGGCCAGCTCCATTGCCCTTAGGAGGTTCTCTCTAGTGTATGGTTGTCTGTCATAAACCTTCCATCTCCACGATGAGAAGAATGGAAGAACCTCTATAGGGTTCAGGAAAGGGAATTAGGGTGGCAGACAGATGTTTAAAAAGTGGACACTGTTGGTGGTGAACCACTCTCTGATTTGGTTTGTTCTTTGGAATCGTACATTATCCCAAATGACATAAATGTGATGTGCGGGCCCAGGATGGTGTTGTTGGTGGTCCAGGAGGATGTCCCTTAGCTCTTCTAGGAAGGGAAGGAAACGCTGGGTGTTTTAAAACCAAAGGACAGCATGCCGGTGGAGCATGCCCCTCCAAACCTATGGCTGCACAAAGAGTAATGTTATGTTGGCCTACTCCTCTTCTTCCATGGCCAGCTCTTCTCCCTCCTCTGACTCAAATGCCTCTTCCCCTGACTCTGCCTTCATCCATTGTGTTTGTTTGGAATCTTCAGCAAACTGTTCACTCTGAACTTGCTTTTATACTTGTGGTCACATCATTAGCAACAAGTGTCTTCAATTTTGAGTCATTGTGTGTAATGAATGACGCCAGGTGTGTTCATTGTGTTCAAATATTGTTGACTGTGGCAAGCGTTTTGCATCACATGAGCTTTCATTTGAGATTATGAGCAGAGTTATTTTGCAAGGTGTTTTAGCAAAGAAAAATGTGTTAATATTTATGAGAACAGAGGATTATGGTTTATGAATTGTGTCTTCATGTGAAATGTGTTTATGATATTGGAAAATTATGGCTAGATTTAGTAAATGTGTTTAGACAAGTGGTCATTTGGTTTAGAGCAGTGGTCCCCAACCCCCGGTACCAGAAAGCGGATGAAATGGTACTGGGCCGCAAATTCGCGGACCGTTCCGTGAGCGGCTCTAAGTGGCTGTGGCGCTGTAGCCTTGGCGGTGAGGAGGTATGTTTCACTCCCCCATCAGAAGTTCAGCGGAGTATCGCTCTGGTGTGACAATCAGTCCAATGTGTGGGTTTCTGGGAAATGTATTGTATGTGTATCAGTAAGTAAGTGTGAGCTCATATTCATAACACATAACAATCGCTAAGAGAAAGGCATCTAAAATGTTTGTCATCCAATTTCATCTGGAAGCAGCTTACTAGTTAGGCCAGCTCCAAGAACCCCTTGACAAACTCATCCAGCAATTGTCTGTTTTGGGTAAGAGAAAGGAGGAGATGGTCCTCTGCCAGCTTTCTCCTCCCTGCCAGATCCATCTTAGATTATTTTTTACTTTGGTCCGTGTGTCTGTCATGGTACATGTGGTGAAGAGAAGCACAAGGACAAAGGAATAACACAAAGATCTTTAAAACACAAAGAGGGCTTGTCTCCCATCTCACTGTTATACACAGGGAATTACAGAGATGAGACACAACTGACTAAACTAACACCAATTAATGACGAGACAGGTGACTACGATGACAACAGGATGGGGAACCAGGAAGTAAACAAACAAACAGTTTTGCGACACCCAGGAGCTACTTTGAAAGATTTAAATTTAGCTTTATTAAAATGACAATATTTACAATTGTAACAGTCATGTCACATTCCTCCTGTGTGTCCCTCCCGTGTTCCCGTAGCCACCCTTGTAATCTATACCACCTGTTTATAATTATCCTACCTATTTATTCCATCATGTGCCCCATGTCTTTGTCTATCGTTGACGTTTCATGTGTATAGCGTGTGGATGCCCTGTTCTGAGTTTTGCACCCCCGTGTGCTCTTTTGATTTCTTTATTAAAGTGTTTTCTGTTTTGAACTCCGTGTCTCCTTGTATCCTTCCGCATCGCACGCCAGCTCATCCCTGACAGAACGATAGACCGGGTTAGTTACCCAAACAACTTTCTTGATGGATTTCTCCGCGTTCCCGAGCGCCGCGGCAACGTCATGGCTCCCGAGCGCCGCGGCAACGTCATGGCTCCCGAGCGCCGCGGCAACAACATGGCTCCCGAGCGCCGCGGCAACAACATGGCTCCCGAGCGCCGCGGCAACAACATGGCTCCCGAGCGCCGCGCAAACAACATGGCTCCCGAGCGCCGCGGCAACAACATGGCTCCCGAGCGCCGCGGCAACAACATGGCTCCCGAGCGCCGCGCAAACAATATGGCTCCCGAGCGCCGCGCAAACAACAGGGCTCCCGAGCGCCGCGCAAACAACAGGGCTCCCGAGCGCCGCGCAAACAACAGGGCTCCCGAGCGCCGCGCAAACAACAGGGCTCCCGAGTGCCGCGCAAACAACATGGCTCCCGAGCGCCGCGGCCCCGCCAGCGCTCCCGAGCGCCTCGGCCATTGAACTGTGCTCCCAGCCCGCGGCCGCTACTGAACTGTGTCCCGCGGCCGATACTGAACCGCCGACCGACCTAGAAATGGACCTCCCCTGGCCTGAACCGCCGACCGACCTGGAAATGGATCTCCCCTGGCCTGAACCACTGACCGACCTGGACCTCCCCGACCTCCCTTGGCCCGAGCCGCCTGAATTCCCACCCAGCCTCCCTCTCCCACCGCCTCTACCCAGCCAGTATTCAGCACCTCCTCTGCCTGTGCCCCGCACCCCATCACTGGCTCCCGCTAACACCTGGGAGCCACTATGCGTCGAAAGGCCACAGTCACCGGAAGGCGCTGAGGGTGTCTGGATTCCACCTCCTACCTCGGTGCCCGTCACTCCACCTTGGCCCATCGGCACTTCGGCTCCTCCTTCACTCCTCCCTCCCTCGGCTCCACCAGGCTCCCTCGTCCTTGAGCCTCCACCGGGCTCCCTCGTCCTGCCGGCTCCACCTTGGTCAGGCGTCGCCTTGTCTCCACCTTCGGCGTCGCCTGGCTCCTCCCTCCCCCCGCTTACACCTTCGTCCTCGGTCGTTCCGGTTTCGACTCAGTCCTCAGTCTCCCTGGCTCCACCTCAGACGCTCGTGGCTGCGGATCCGCCTCGGCCTCCGAGTCCAGCGGTGTCGATTGGGATCCTCGGTCCGTCGGCTCCACCCGGGACGGATTCTGCGGCCTGGTTCCGTATCCCGCCTGCACCTCCCTGGACACCTCCCTCTGCCTGGCCCCTGATTCTGCCTGCACCTCCCTGGACTTTCTAATTACAGTATGGACTTGCATTGTTTATTGTTGCCATGTCCTGTCCCTGGTCCCCCTCCCTCCGCTGATGTTCAGTTTAGGCGCGAGGTCGCGCCTTCCGGGAGGGGGAGCTACTGTAACAGTCATGTCACATTCCTCCTGTGTGTCCCTCCCGTGTTCCCGTAGCCACCCTTGTAATCTATACCACCTGTTTATAATTATCCTACCTATTTATTCCATCATGTGCCCCAATCTTTGTCTATCGTTGACGTTTCATGTGTATAGCGTGTGGATGCCCTGTTCTGAGTTTTGCACCCCCGTGTGCTCTTTTGATTTCTTTATTAAAGTGTTTTCTGTTTTGAACTCCGTGTCTCCTTGTATCCTTCCGCATCGCACGCCAGCTCATCCCTGACAACAATATTTGGTTACACTTTATTTTAACTACAGCAGTTACTTCAACCCTGGTAGAGGGCACTGGTGCTGTAGTTATTCAGCTCTGAGGAGTTGGATGTTGTTAGCTCAGAGGCTGGAGATGAAGATTCACCTCTTTTAGATTCACTGTAGATTCACCATAAAGAAATGGCTATGACACACTGGGAGGAGGCACTTGAGATTTACCTCACTCCACAAGCTTTCTAACAGTGACAATATCCCACAAAGTCAAGGGAAACACAAGAGGGCTTTATACAAGACAAGATGGGTAACAGCTGACATGACTAACAAGATAAGTGATTAACAAGACAGGTGAAACAAGGGACAGGACCTGGAAATGGAACATGACAAGACAGCGACAAAAACACAACAAGACTGTGACAGAACACCCCTTCCCGCAAGGCGTGACCTCAAGCTGTATGAGGAACATCTTGTAGAGGGGAGGGAGAGGGAACAGGAGGAGGACAAGACAGACATGATATCACACAGGACATTGGCGGGAGGGTGGGCACCCTGGAGACCCGGGTCACACAGAGTCAGGATTTCCCCGGAGGCTCCACCTCCTTTGTCCCACTTGTCCTCCAGGTGACCCCGCCCAAACATTTTTTTGAGAGGCCTCTCTGGGATACCGTCAGGAGGTCTTGATGGTCCTTCAGCGAGGGGCTGAAAAGCCCCAAACCAGAACAGTGATTTAATTTATTCGTTCCCCAAACAGAATGGAACGAAGCGCGAAGGGAACAGTCTTTATAGGCAACTTTACCTGGTGGGATATTCTGTCAGTCTAGTGCTGGTGTGCGATGTGGAGAATCACTAGAAGACGCGGGATGCAACGGAGAGTTCTTTATTTACAAAATATAAAACAAAAGACTTTAAGATATAAACAAAAGCAGCACTCTTGTGCAAACTGGAAGCACTTGGAACGGGGAACATCCACACACGCCAATACAACCATGTGACTATCTCACAAAGTCAAGGAAAACACGAGAGTGTTTTATACAAGACAAGATGGATAACAGCTGACACGACTAACAAGACAAGTGATTAACAAGATGGGTGAAACAAGGGCATGGAAGGATACACAGACAGGACCTGGAAGTGGAACATGTCGAGACAGTGACAACAACACGACAAGACTGACAGTTACATTTTATTTCCATGTGATGTGTCCTTTGTTTACGGTGTAATTATATATTTAACTACTAAGTAATAATATTTAACAACATGTTATATAATTAACTTACTATATGGGCAGGATATTTAGGGTTGTCCATAATTTACACAATTATTCTTATTATATTTTTCACACAATTGTTGTTACTTTTATTAGTAAGTACATGTAACATGCAACAAAGTAAATAAAACCAAATAAATTACTACCAAGTATGTTATATAATAAACAACTAACAGTTTATGACAAGGTTTCATTTGATAACATTAGTTACCTGTATTACTAATTAACTCATAATGAGACATACCCCTGTATGAATGATTAATTTCAGTTACTTACTAAAACATTATTCAAATATTAAATAAAAAAATTGTAACTGCTTTTAATATTATTTACTGTACCTGCCCATGATTGTAGCAAGGACTTTGTTAGTCATTGTGTTGTTTGGTTGGGAGCAGAGCATGCACTGTCAGTATTTGAGGAAACTGGCTGTATTTACAAAATACTCTCCACTCCCGCCTGGTGGCCTTAAAAACAAACAGTGCCCAGGCTCGTGATCCTCAGATTCGGGTCCCACTGTTGCTGAGGCACAGCGGTGATTTTGCCCTGGGGTTCGCAAATAGACCTGTCAAAGAGACAGAAATGGGCCTTGTCTTATCTCCGCCTACCACCTATAGACAGGTCCAATATCCTCTCCTGCTTTCTGGATGCGTGCACTGCGGTTACTTCAACCCTGGTAGAGGCACTGGTGCTATATACACTGGTGCAATATAGTCCTTCATGTCTATTGTGATCCCAAAATACTGACCAGCTGGTAATACCTATAATGATCAAAGTCAACTTCTGGCGGTCGATCCTTTTCCTATTTATCTCCTAAACTCTGGAACAGTCTTCCTAATATAGCTAAATCCAGACAAAAAAAAACTAAACAAAAAAACATCTCTTCAACCTGGCATACACATAAAACATTATACATACATTTTTTATCCAAAATCATTTAAAATTATAATAATGTATGATTTAAATTATGCATAATTTAGGTCAGACGAAAATAGGAAATATCAATCTCTGTTTATTCCGAGGTTGCCATGGATCTAGGCCGCATCCAGATCAGATGAATGACCTGCACCTGGACATGAGCACAACAGTAGTACAGTATCTGCAGAGACTATGATTCTACTAGACCCTCCACAGTGAAGATCATGAACCCATCTCCAACCAGACCAAACTGGATTTAATATTTGACTTGAATTGTTGTCAATATAATAATCATGCATTGTTTGGCTGTTGGCCAGAGGAGAACTGGGCCCCCAACAGAGCCTGGTTTCTCCCAAGTTTTATTTTTACATTCTGTTCTTCATTCATTCTATCACCTGCTGGAGTTTTGGTTCCTTGCCACTGTCGCCTGTGGCTTCCTTAATTGGGACATGTAACACTTAATACTCTTCAATTTCATTGATTTTCCTGCTATTTTAGAGCTGCTGTTCAGCCAAAACAAACTTTGTTTTTATTGTTTTCATGTGACCACTGTAAAGCTCATTTGAAACAATCTGTATTGTAAAAAGCACTTCATAAATAGGTGACTTGACGTGACTTGGTGCTGCAGTTATCCAGTTCTGAGGACCTGGATGTCGTTAGCACCAAGGCTGGAGATTAAGATTCACCACTTTTAGGGTCACTCTAGATTCACTATAAAGAAAAACAGCATGACTATGAGACACTGGGAGGAGGCGCTTGAGATCTACCTCACTACACAGTCTTTATCGGCAAAAAAATGTTTTGTCCCGAAGCTAGAAACTGCAAGCCAGCCGCAACGTCATAGACCCATGCTGTGCCACTCAACATACCCAAACACACCCTCAGGGTGACGGGGGTCGGGACGACAATTAGGAGATCATTCTGCCATCCCTGCCACCTCATGTGCGCCAGGATGCAGCGATTCCCGCCCCCCTCTGCTGCGTTAGGGGTCATCGAGTACCTCTCCCAGCTATGAGATTGGTTTTTTTACTAGTACTTCACTGTTCCAAAGAAGGATAGAGCTTTGAATCTGCTTCGAAGCAGAGCATGCATGCTGGCTGTACTCACTCCACTCCCACCTGGAAGTCTCAGAGGAGGATGTACCGGTTTGCGATTCTCACAGTGACATCTTGTCCTGGAGATTGCAAATTGACACATCAGTTGGGCTACAGACAGGCTATCCCTGTCCTCATTTGACGGTCTGATTTCTGCGCTGGAAGCACGCACTGCAGTTACTTCCAATCCAGCAGAGGCATATGTTCTACAGCTATCCAGTTTTGAGGAATGAACACTGTTAGTATTGACACTGGTGATGAAGTGTCTTGTGAGAGACGTCACCCTCCAAATAAAACAAAATC
The DNA here is from genome assembly GCA_037043235.1 of Rhodeus uyekii. Classification (NCBI taxonomy): domain Eukaryota; kingdom Metazoa; phylum Chordata; class Actinopteri; order Cypriniformes; family Acheilognathidae; genus Rhodeus; species Rhodeus uyekii. Next base: position 164,379 of record JAWRVZ010000260.1, on the reverse strand, counting down.
CAGTCAAATTGTATCTCCATCCTTCAATAACATAACCAGTCACTCACTGAGTAGCTCAGACTGCTGGGCCTCATGCAATATCTTCCAGTGTTCCAATGTTATTCATTTGGTAGTCTGTACATGTGGTCCCTTCAGTAGTGGCTCAAAACCAGAGGGGGTTTCCCTGAGGGGTAACCCACCTCTCACAATCAAGGTCACGAAGTTGTGCCTACAAGTCTTAGTTATGTGTAAGAATCCTGGTTTCTCTCGCAGTGCAGCTCCGACAGGACATTTACACCTCTCTTTGGTGATCTGTACGGAACTCTGTGCCATCGATAGTATTCCGAGGGAGCTAGGGTGCACAGGTCCAAAGCTGGTTTTCCTAGCTGCCGCACGTGCATTGGGTTCACTGGGGAGGTCTCCCCTTCCAAGGAAGGTCCTAGAGCACTCACTCCTGGTGTCTCCAGCTGGTCAGGGCCCTGGAGTGGAGGTTTAACAAATATCAGAGACCAGCCTCGAGAGGCTGGTTCCCCTAGTAGAGTTTCTGGTCAAATGGATACGAGAACAGATATCTCTCAGTGGATCTTGCACACCATCATCCAAGCTTCAGCAGCTTCATACCCTCAGTGGTAGGTGTCAAACAGGGTCTGGTTATACAACAAGAAGTGAACTCACTGCTCGGGAAAGGGGCCATAGAGCATATACCCCTCTCAACCAGCCCTTTGATCGTTTCTCCCAGACCTCAAGGGAGATCATGTTGTGATCACATTGGTGTTCTCCAACATGAATCATCAGGGGGGTCTGTGTCCATGACCGCAACAGATCGTCCTTTGGTCTCAAGGGGAGCTGCTCTGTCTTCGAGCAATTCAAATCCTAGTGACCCAAAACTTGGGAGTAGACATCCTGTCGAGGCAGGAGCTGAGGCCTAGGGAATGGAGGCTTGAGGTGCGTCTGTACGCTTTTCCCACGATCAGTCTGCTCTCTGGAGTTCAGAAGAGAGTTTTCCGAAACATGTTCCGTTTCACCTGGTTTGGCTTTCGGGCCTAGTATCCCTCACCGATGGAACTCTGCAGAGATTTCTGTCAGGAGGGACCTCCTTTTCCAGGCAGGGGGCTTGATAGCCCATCCTTTCCCAGAAATGGGGAGACTTTCATGTGGCCCAGCTCAGAGATTTTCATTAGTAAGTACATGTCTCTCAATCAAGGTTGTTGAAATCATTTTCCACTCCAGAGCTCAGTTCATGTAGAAACTGTGTGACCTGAAGTAAAAAAAAAAAAAAAAGTGGCAGCTGAACCCAATTTCCTGTCAGAGTAGCACTATGATGGAGTTCCTGCAGGACAGATTCAATGCAGGGTTATCCCCTTCTAGATAGTCTGGATTTCTGGACTTCTGGATAGTATTTAAATTGGGAGAGACCTATTACTTGCACATTTCCTTCATGGAAGGCTGAGGCTTAGGTCAGCAGTGCATAATAAGATTTTGATTTGTGATTGGTCTCTGGTGCTCCAGGGCTTCAAAAGGCCCCCCTTTTGAACCATTGAGGAGGTAACGTAAAGTTTCTGACTTTAAAGCTGTTGAAGACCTTCCATACATCCCTTAAGCTTTGGAGATCTTCAAGCCCACTAACATGGCTCACTCTTTGTACTGCAGGCTTTCTGTCCTCCCTTCATGACCAGGAAACATCTGTATCCAGTGTGAGCACTGGACGCGTATGCCACAGAGCTGAGGTCTTGTGGCGCAAGCCAGATTATCTGTTTAGCTGTTTCAGGCACCCGAGGGAGTTTCAGCAACTAACAGTGTGAGTAAGTGGTCAGTTGAGGCTATCTCACTTGCCCATGAGTTAGTCGGACAACTCCTCCTATGGTGGTCTGTGCCCACTTTATTAGGGGCGTAGCTGCCTCTAAGGCTCTTTTAGCAATAGTATCTCTTGTGGACATTTGTGATGTTATAACTTAGTTTAGGCCCCAATTAGATCTCAACTCTTCTCTTGGAACACGGGTGCTTATGTTAGACATAAGGGACCTGTGCCTATGTTATCCCCTCAGACCTAGGGGATATCTGTGTCAGCAGAAAATGATTCACTGGCACGGTGCTCAGTGGGGAATAAGCTAGGAAAAACACAAAGAGATCGATATATTTCCTCAGCGGCAGTCAGTTTATTACTGATATTAAATTCAACATTTTAAACTCAACAAAGAGCATTTGGGAAATACAATTGTACAAAATAAAAAAAACATTTGGGATATGCAATGAATTTAAAATATACTTATGAACATATTTATTCATACCGACATTTTAATTTTCATATCACTTGTGCACTCGACATGACAAAAAACGCTTCATTTAACACTCAAAATGATGTCTGAAAAGAGAATACCACAAACAGACAGATGCTGACTGAATAAACACTCTTAAATCCAATAATATACAACACAAATACTGTCATTATAAAACATTTCATTAACAAATAACTCATGTGTGAAACACACTGATTAGACTTAATTTTACAATACTTTTATAATTCTCAGTGAATTAAGACTCGGAAAAAAAACCTCAAAACTCATTATACTAAACTCAACACATTTCTGGTTGCATAAGGGCAATAAAAATATATGTATGGATATAATAGATTCATACCTAGGAAAAACACAAAGAGACTGATCAGATATCTTTCCTCAGTGGCAGTCAGTCCATGGAGGGCACTACTCTCTTGACTCTTTCACAAGAAATCTATTGGCGCAGCGTTTTAATCACACAAGAAAACGTTCTTTACATCGTGACTCTTTAGGAGGTGATCTGAGTTCAGATATGCTGGAACTGTGGTGTGATTTGCGTAAATGTGAAAGCAACTTCATGATGATGTCATTAATTCAAGAAAACATATAGGGTATGACAGTGATGGTGATATAACTCAGATATGAGGAAGAATGAGCATGTGTTGTAATAATGTATAATGAGTGCAATCTAAGTGGCAAATTAATTGCTAATATTCAGCTGTCTCAAAAGCTACAGTTTGCTAACAGCAGAAAGCAACACACTCATCCATTAACCCCCCACCCCGCAACATATTCACCTGTGTTCTGTTTTGTATCATTCACATTTGTAATGAACACAAATGAGACAGTGTTTGGTAAATTCGGATTCGGACTATAGCAAATATGTCCAGTGTGAAAGACAGACAATTAATATGTCGATGAATGAATGTATCCATCAATACAATGATGAATATGTCTTACCCTTAAGACAGACAATGTTTTTTAGAGTAATATAAGTAGTCGTATGATGACAAGTCACCTTTATTTATATAGTGTTTTTTTTTTTGTTTTGTTTTTACAGTACAGAATGTTTCAAAGCATCTTTACAGAGATATCAGCTGGTGGAATGATCTCCCTGTCTTCATCCGGAATGCAGATTCCTTGTCAAAGTTTAAAAGACGCACCTCTTCCATGAGCACCTAACATGACAAATGCACACATCTCACAAAAAAAAAAAATCCTTTCTTTCTCTATTCTCTATGCTTGTACTACTTGCGCATAGAATGTTCAAAATTTTGTATTGTAAGCACTTTTTGTATCCTCTGGACAAATCACTTCTGCACTCCTCAAATTGTAAGTCGCTTTGGATAAAAGCGTTTGCTAAATGAGTAAATGTAAATATCAGGATAATGCACCAAAGTTTGTTTTGGCTATACAGCAGCTCTAGAAGAGTGGGCCAATCAACAATATTGATGAACATTAAGTGTCCCCAACTAAGCAAGCCAAAGGCAAGGAAGCCAAAGTCCATCAGGAGACTTGCAGGCTCAGTGAGGCGACCAGCTCTCATCTGGCCAACAAACAAACAGTACATGATCACGATATAGACAGGATTTCAGGTCAGACGTCAGATTGAGTTGGAGACATTAATAATATTTAATCCAGTTTCGTCTGGTTGAAGATTGAAATCACCATGCCGGAAACGGGTCAAAACGGGTTTGGTTGAGTATCTGTGCCAATGGTTGTTGATGAGGCCTTTGCAGGAGAGGGTCTAGTAGTGTCATGGCTAGAGAGCACTTCAGTGCTGTGTTGTTATTGTGTCTGGGTGCAGGTCCTTCATCTTTTGGATGAGACGTTAAACCGAGGTCCTGACTCTCTGTGGTCATAATAAATCCCATTGGCCTTGGGCCATCTAATCTATAATCCTAATCTATAATTGGCTTCATTACTCTGTCTCCTCTCCACCAATAAGCTGGTGTGTGGTGAGCGTTCTGGCGCAATAGTGCTGCCGTCGCATCATCCAAGTGGATGCTACACATTGGTGGTGGTCGAGGAGTACATCAGGTGTTATGAGAAGGGTTCCCGGTCCCAACTCAACCGGTCCTAAATTATGCAGCCTAACAATCATTTTACATGATTTGAATTATAAAAATGTATTATGTGTAAGTAAACAGAGTATTTTGTTGTTTCTTTTCACAGTGTAGGTCACAATGAGGTCATCGGTGTGTGCCGAGCAGGTAATGATGCAGAGGGTTTGGGAAGAGAACACTGGAACGAAATGCTGACTTACCCACGCAAACCCATTGCACACTGGCATCCTCTCATTGAGGTAAGAGCAGCTGGACTTACTCATTCTGCTTGTGCAGGTCAAATCTATTACTTGCTTGTGCAACAGTCCATACATCAGACATGAAACTGAATGTCCAAAACACAACTTAAAACATTTATAAAAACTTAAATTTTTTGATATTCTGATTAAATCCCTTATTTAATTTTAAAAAACAAACAAACAGCATACATATTTCCAAAGCCCAGTGTACAGTATAATGTACCAAATGAAATGACTCAATAATTTCATATACATTTGACATTTCTGACATATTACACATATTTTTATATAAATTACAAAGTAAAGTGCAATGAAATGAAAGCATTTTCAGTTGACCAGTTAAGTATATCTAGGTGAAAAATAAATAAAAATGCACCAAAATGAACCATTAAATAAACCATTTATTTTATTCTAACTATATTCATAATGCATTCATTTACATTTTCATATACTTCATATAAATACCCTACAATTGTAATTTTGTTTTACTAATTTGTTATACTTAAAGTCTGCTAAAATATAACGTCTAAATCTTAATGAACTTATTCGGAAGTAGTACTAAGGTTTAACTAAAGATATAATTAAGTATATTTGATTGTGCTGAAATGAAACTTTTGCAATTATACTTTAGGTAGACTTTAAATATCTTGCACAAAACTGATTTATTATATTGTGATCATACTGTATTTACTAATAGTGACATTAAAATACATTTTAGGCTTAATATTAACAAATGTTTCTTAGTACAATAAGGAAGTACTTCGAATACATTGTAATTATAATATTTATATCAATAAATCAGTCAAAGAAATCTCAAGCGATATGTCAGTAAATGTATTAATGAATTTCATTTTAAAAGTATTTTGTTTTAAGTTTCTTTTTCAGTCAAGTAAATATGGCTGATGTTTCACAACTAAGGTATGCTATGCAGAGAGCAAGGACAAGACGTTCCTAATGGAAAGTCACTTTATTTAAACTTGGAAAACAAATAACTTTAAATTACAAACAGAAAATGGCAGTTGTTGTGCAAAAACCAGGGGAAAGTAGGAAAAACTTGGAGTTAACCAGAGGAAACTAGGGGGGAACACACGCACGCACGCACGTACTACCAAGATTTCTGTGCCCACCAGTTAAATTACAAATTAGCTCTCAATAACACACATACAGAATACTACGCCTCTATGCTCAACACTGCTAAAAGTCTACCAAAGACATTATTTTCAACTGTTAACAAACTTCTCAACCCATCATCGCATCTCAAAGTCAAAGTCAAAGTCAGCTTTATTGTCAATTCTGCAATATATACAGCACAAACATACAGAGAATTGAAATTCTGTAACATCCACCAATATGACGACTGTTAGAAACTTAATTGCTCATACCAGCTCATCCACTTCTCAGTTGGATCCAGCACCTACTTCACTTCTCAAAAACTGCCTATCTGCTATCTCCTCTCCTATTGCTCATCTAATCAATTGTTCTTTTTCTTCTGGCTCTGTCCCACTATCACTAAAAACTGCTGCTGTCATACCAATTTAAAAAAACCTGGGCTGGACTCTTCATACATGAATAATTTCAGACCTATTTCAAATCTTCCTTTCATTGTGAAACTGCTTGAAAAAGGTGTTGCTTCTCAACTACAAACTCATCTCTCTGTAAACAACCTACCTGATCCCTTTCAATCTGGCTTTCGGTCGGGCCACAACACTGAAACAGCGTTGGTAAAAATTACTAATGACTTGTCTGCTGATTCTGGTCGTCTTACCATCCTTATCATGCTTGACTTAACTGCTGCATTTGATACTATATCCCATCATATACTCATCTCTCGTCTATCTGCTATCAGCATCACGGGTATCCTGGTTTATATCGTATCTCACTGACAGATAATTTTTCATTATTATTCAGAACTTCAAATCCTCTCCATGTTCTCTCTCTCAGGGTGTTCCTCAAGGCTCTGTTCTTGGACCACTTCTGTTTAATATTTATCTGCTACCATTAGGTCACATTATCCGTAGTCATGGTCTAGCTATCACTGTTATGCTGATGACTTGAACATTTACATTTCAGCCCGCTCCATCTCCACTCTCCCCCTGGACTGTATTACCGATATTAAAACCTGGCTACATAGAAACTTCCTGAAATTTAATAACGATAAAACTGAGGTCACTGTATTCGGTCCACCATCCATTCTGAAGAAGCCTGAATTGAGTATACTTATTGATGGGTCCTCATTAATTCCATCTCACATTGCTAAAAATCTGGGTGTAACATTTGACTCTGCTCTTACGTTTCAAGCTCATGGTTGGTTCAGTTACCAAGACTGCATTCTACCACCTTCGTAACATCGCCCGACTGCGACCAGCTCCCAGAAATAGCTCTCTATTTCCTCTTTCAAGTCTCAATTAAAAACATATCTTTTCTTACAGTATTTCCAAACTTTCTCTGCTTAGAATTGTTTTTGTTTTTCTCTTCTGTATATTTGTATGTTTCTGTCTTACATTGTATGAGTATGTCTTTTTTGTGTATTTATTTTTTGTGTACAGCAACCTTGAGCATCGGAAAGGCGCTATATAAATAAAACATTATTATTATGCACCATAGGAGTGTGGGGTCCATGGAGATTGGTTTGGCTGGTTAGTCCCCATTGCAATCCTCAGGTCACCCTGCCTATTCAGTAGTCAAAAGTAGCCAGAGGAACTTGATCAGGGCATAGGAATCTCAACCACAGCATTGTGATGGTCATATACTCGCAGTGAGAACACAAATCATCCACAAAAGCCACCTTAGCATGCTTTAAGCCCCAGGCATGTGATGCTGTGATCATGACTGTCAGATGGGGCCAGATAACGACAGCATCCAGAAACATATGGGTGGAATGACATCTTTAAAAAGACACGCTCAATGGAGTGTGTCCTCCTCGCTCAAAGGAGCAGATACCATTCCTGCTGCTGGGTTGTTGCCCTTTTGTCCAAATCTCCTTGCATTGGAAACTGTGCTAGGAGACATATCAATCCTCCTTGCAACAGCACGTATAGATGTGGCATCCTGGAGGAGAAGGACTGCCTGTGCAACCTGATTGGGTAGCAGGTACTGCATCACGCTACAGACAGTAACAAGGACCCTAACAAGACACAAACTAAAGACAAATCAGTCAGAAAGAATGAGGATATTGTCTATGGCCATTACCTGCAGTCCTTTTTTGGGGGTTGTCCATATTTATTGATAAGTTTTGTCCTATTTTATTACATCTCGTTTAATATAATGGTACAATGCAATTATTGTATACATACTGTACATGTTTTTACATAATACATAACAAAATACCAACATGTAATTATATCTAGAATTACACTGTTGACCCTTCCCTTACACCTTACCCCACCGTTAAACCTAACTACACACCATTAACCACAAAACCTGTAACGTTACTGGTATCTATAGTCCTGCACACCATTATTAGCACCCCTTCATGTTTTGCATAACTAAGTGAATGTCTTCAGAAATAAATGAAAATGTACCAAATTAATATCAGCAGGATCTTTTAATTGGAGGACCAAAGTAATTTAACAAAGACAATTGCTATTTCAACAAAGATATTGTAATATAAAAATATGAAAATTATAGAAAAATAATTTGAAAATAGATTAATAGTTTAGATTCTAGTCCAGTTCAAGTCAAGTTCATGTTGTAGTCCTGTTTCCCCCCTCGGGGTGGTTTTTGTTATTGAGTTTTTTTCTTGTTTGGTTTAATAAATCCCCATTCTCGTGCATCTTTGAGTCCTCGCCTTATCTACCTCCACACACCCTGACAGAAGAAACCAGCCACAAGAGGACTCAGCAGAGATGGGGATCTTCCTTTTTCCATCTCCCCCTTCTGGATTTTCCACCCGCCAGCAGATGATGCACCTTGTTAACTCTCGCTACTTTCGCCAGCTGGGGGCTGATGTCAAAGAGTTCGCCTGTGACTTCCTGATTGAGGTGCATCACTTCGACTACGAGGAGGCTGATCTTAAGGAGGTATTTAACATCTGCCTCGACCAGCCTCTCGTCTATTGGGAGATGGAAAAGCTGGGGCATCTTAGCTTCTGGGAGTTCGTGTACCACATCTTCCATCTTGGGGAGCAGGAACCCGCTCCTCTAACGAGCTCCCAGCCCACTGACTGCTCCCCTGTTCCATCTGCAGTCAGTGGGAGCCCCAGCCCTCCAATGACCCGGAAACGAAGACTGAGGATGAAGAACGAGGCCGCAGTCGTCCAGGAGGCCGACCCAGAGGCCGCAGTCGTCCAGGAGGCCGCCCCACCAGAGTCGACGGATTGGACGCCGCCTCGTCGCCCTTGCAAGTGGCAGAGGAAGAAGAGGGCTTCCTCCAACCCACAAGCCACAGAGAAGCGCCTCGCCCTGCCGGCGCCGCCAGACCTCCCAGACCCTCTAGAGCGCCCAGACCTCCTGTCAGAACGCGTAGACCTGCCAGACCTCTTGCTAGAACGCCTAGACCTGCCAGAGTCTCAGCCGGTCCTGCCTGATCCAACTAAGCTGCTGGTTCCTCCGGCACTGCCCTGGCCGTCTGCCAGGACTCTTGAACCACCGGAGCCGGCCTGGCTCACCCCTCCAGCACCGCCTGACTCGCTGTTCTTGCCTGAGCCCGCCTGGCTCTCCCCCCCGGCACCACCCTGGTTGTCTGCTGGGACCCCTGAACCCCCAGAGCCCCCCTGGCTCGTTCCCTCCAGTTCCCCCTCCCTGGACTGTGTTTTTCATGTTGGACTGTTTTGAGTTTTTACCTTCATGGTGCTTAAGGACTGTTTGAGTTTACCTTTTTGTGACCCGTTGAGAACTGCTGAGATTATTTTCATGGTACTGGTGGACTGTGTTTTGAGTTATGTTTACATGATGCTAGGGGACTGTTTTGAGTTAATATTTTTTCATGACATTGAGGACTTTTTCATGAGCACCTTTTTCGAGGACTTTTGAGTTATCTTCATGATGTTGATTTGAGTACTGTTTATTTTGCCTGCTTGTCTTAGCCTGTCTTGTCTTCCCTCCCCTTGTCTTGGTGTTCTTTATTTTTCCTCCCTTGTCGTGTTCGTGCTTTCTGTTGTCTTGTGTCTGTTCTTGTCTTGTTCCTGGTGTTCCTCATAGGGACGCCAGGTGGTGTCCCTTTAGAGGGGGGGGGGGTAGTGTCAGGGTTCTGTCACATTCGGTCTAGTCATTTCTTGGTTTTGTGGCAGAGCTCTGACACTACCTTTATGTCTCTAGTTATGTGTGCGTGTGCGCGGCTTCGAGTGGTCGCGTGCGCGCTTGTCTGTGATGTCTTTTGTGCGAGCAATGATGTCCGGTCCCGATACTTGGGTCTGGTTCAATTTCGGTTTTGGATCGGGATTCGGGCATTCATAACTCGTGTTCGTCCTTGTCGTGAGCTCGTGAGAACTCGTTCTCGCGAGCTCTATGTCATGTGAGTGGGCGCGGTTTCAAGCCTTGTGCGAGCCGCGCCTCCTCTCGTCCGTGTGTTTATGTTTGGCACGCGGTTCGCATTCAATCGGCCGCATGCTTTGTGTTTTCTGTCACGCGCAGTTTGGTTGTCGCCAGCTGCGCGTCGTCTTTGTCTCGTCAATGTGTAACCCTCCCACCTTGTTTCCCTGCTTTAGTTTGATTTGTTCCCAGCTGTGTCTCATTCAATTACCATCCCTCATGTGTGTATTTAATCCATCCGTGTCTGTTGTCTTGTGCTGGTTTCTCGTCGTTATATGGTCGTGTGGTCCTTCTCTCTTGTTAGTTTTTTCAAGTTTAGATTCTAGTCCAGTTCAAGTCAAGTTCATGTTGTAGTCCTGTTTTCCCCCTCGGGGTGGTTTTTGTTATTGAGTTTTTTCTTGTTTGGTTTAATAAATCCCCATTCTCGTGCATCTTTGAGTCCTCGCCTCATCTACCTCCACACACCCTGACACGTGATCCTAATTTGTGATTTGCAATGGGTGAGTCTAATGGGGTTTCCATACAGTTTGCAGCAAAGGGTGCCAATGCCTTTGACACATCAAGCATTATGTTTTCCTCATGTTTATCTTTTTAAATGTTTTTTATAATTTGCTGTTTTGTCAAACACAAGTTATCTGCAGTAATGTTGTTTTACTTGATAAATTTCCTGCAACCCACATTGAATAACTTTTTTGTGTATGTTCACATTGTCTACTATTACTGTTTTTAGAAGGACCGAATGTCGTCCCTGACATACGTAGTAGGTGTTTTCATCTCAATCTCGTCAGCGATGCGTGTCTGATCTGTGTTCCCTACCTTGCCCTCCGGTTTTTTTGTGTTGTGTTTGCTTGTTATCTTGTTTAAGTGTCATTTTCCCCATTGTGGCTACTTTTCGTTTGTGTCTTTGTTTTGCACTGTGTTATAATAAAGTCCTTTTTCACCTGCTCTTGAGTCCTCGTTTTCCGACCCGTGACATATTTATCCCTCTGCATCAGTTCAGGCTAGTCACCCTGCCTCTACTGTATTCCGGCTGGCAGACGGCAGATGAATTTTAAAGCCAGGTTGAATTTGTGAGCCGGATATGCAGTGGTGTGAGGTGCTGAGGCTGAATGCCACAATTGGCAATTTCGAATATAGCTTGCATGACGTCAGTGAACTGTTCAGGCTTGAACACCGTTCTTGTGCTTGTGCTGTCTCTAGGAGCTGTGCCTCAACTACAGGCTACACACCGGTAAACACAGACATTTCTAAATAATCTTGTATTATTGTGAAGTGTAGATTTGAGTTTAAATAATTTATTTCTCTTTAATTAAAAAAATGCCAGAACGAAAGTCTTAAACAGCCGACTTCAAGCTAACTGCCATTGTGTATACTGAAGTGCATGACAATAGAGCCACGGATACAAAATTTGATACCATAAGTTGTTGTGAAGTCACTGTAGTAGCTATAATTTCCAACCCTAGCAAAACAAATCTAGAACAATATATGTTATGTTTTTCAAACAATATATTAAAATATTATTACGTGTAAAAAAATGTGTGATATAGCCCGCACCCCCCCTGCGGGGTTTGTAAAATCTGTTATAACCAGGGTTGGGGAGTAACGAAATACATGTAATTACATTACGTATTTAAAATACAAAATTTGAGTAACTGTATTTCGTTACAGTTACATTTTAAATTGATGGTAATCAGATTACAGTTACATTCAAAAAGTATTTTAGATTACCAAAGTGATTACTTTGAATTTTAATGTCATTTATTTATTAATATTAATGTAAGCTGTCTGATGATTGACTCTGTCTCTTTAAAAAAAAAACGCGTGCAGCCTGTTCAGTTTCAGAGTGTATAGGCCTGCAATCGCATACAAAAATGGACGGAAAAACAGCGCGTAATGCATTTCTTTCGTGGAAATTCAAAGACAGTTTTACTTATAAACAAGACAAAGGACGTAACATCACAGTTTAATGCAAGCTATGTCTACCTGCAACAAAACTTCTATCGGCAAATGATTCAACATCTAATCTGAAAAAGCATCTTGAAATAAGTTGTTCTTGGTCTTTGAAAATTATTTTCTTTATTTATTCCTTATTTTCCCATTTACTCATACGTTGAGCTTTGTATGGTTATCATCATTAGCCTACGTTTAATATTTATAAGAATTTGGTCTTATACAACATAGAATTGACATCCAATTAATCATGCGTTAATGTTTTATAAAGCAGTGGTCCCCAACCCGCGGACCGAATTCGCGGACCGGTCCGTGAGCGGCTGCAAGCGGGTCTGGCGTTGTAGCTTCGGCGGTGACTTCGGCGGTCACTGGGCCGCGGTAGGATTATCGTTATTATTAAACGTTGAGGTTATAATGCTATAGAACACTTTTAAGTTTTCTTGCTCTTGGCTTGTGGCTTTGATGGCTGAGTGAGGTGGCTTTGATGGCTAAGTGACGATCTCGCGAGACATCGGACCTATCCAACATGGCGGCGCTTTGAACACAGCTACAAACAAAACGATCTTTTCACCAGTACTATACTATTAACACGTCGATTACCTTAAATAACAGAACCGGATTAAAACCCACCGTGGAATACCTGGAGAACTTCATTGACGACTACTTCAACAGTTTGACCAACATGCCACAACCCCAAAAGAACCCGCGGCGGGAATTCTCAGCAGAGTCCGAGGACGGAACCAATACAAGAATAGAGGTGGGACTTTTAGAATCCATTAACAATAAACTGGCAATTCTTGAACTACTCCATCAAGACATCAAAGAGCTTAAAACCAGTCTTGAGTTCAGTCAATCACAGATCGAAGATCAAAGATTTCATGCACTCTTCTCTCAAACTCCCACTGGAATCCGTCAACAATATTACCTTCCACCGCGTCCACCGCCTTGGATCCAACAAAAACAGAGACACTAAACATCCACGTCCCATCGTTGCAAAATTTGAGCACCACAAACAGAAAGAACTGGTAAAAAGCAAGGGCAAAGAACTGCGCGGAACTTCATTTGGACTTAACGATCAATTTCCACGAGAGATCCAGGACAGACGGAGAATATTGATACCACTCATGAAACAATATCGCCAAAATGGAAAGAAAGCAGTTCTCACGGTAGACCGATTATATGTTGATGGCCAACTCTACAGGAATGACACTATGTACTGGTTATAATTCATCATAAAACGAGGAAGAAAAACATCGCCAATGAATATTATACAAGATAAATAATAATCACCCACTTAACGTATTCAAATGTTTTCTGTGTATTCATTTGAAAAAAGAGCTATTTTTGTTTCATGTTATGTTTCTCTTTCACTGAATATATACTACATGTATATCTTACATCAATTTCATATAGTAGGATTTGGGTAAATATTGGACATCATAATTTAGAATGTCACATCTGAAAATAGTAAGCTGGAATGTACGAGGCATCAACTCAGCAGCTAAAAGATCAAAAAATTTAAACCACATCAAAAAACTTCCACATCTTTTGGATCCAGAGCACAAGAAATTAACAAATACACAATTAACACAAATATACTCTGCTTCATTTAACTCAAAGAAAAGAGGTGTAGCTATATTAATTAACAAAAATATACCTGTTATTAATCACTCAACCATATGTGACCCAGACGGACGATATGTCCTTGTCAATATAATCTTTAACAATAAAACACTGACCATTGCTAATATCTACGGACCAAACACAGATGACCCCCAATTTTTTCATAATTTTTTCTCCTCAATAGCTAACCTTTCCCAATCAGCCATCATAATCGGAGGAGACTTTAATACAGTTCTCGATCCAACTGTAGACAAATCCAATACACCATCACATTTTAAACCGTGGCAATCTACAGAAACCATTAAACAATACATAACTGACCTTGGTCTTGGCGATAGCTGGAGACTTAAAAATCCAAACTCAAGAGAATACAGTTATTTTTCAGCAGTTCATAAATCATATTCACGCATTGATTATTTTTTGACAAGCAACTCCCTCATCCCTGATATTTTAAGTACAACAATAAACCCTATCATCATCTCTGATCATGCACCAACCACTATGACTATTTCTAATAGAAACGATACAAAAAAATCATTCCGATGGAGGATAAATATATCATTACTTCAAGACAAAGAATTTAATGACTACTTTAAAAAGGAATGGGCATCTTTCATGGAAATAAACGACACACCTGACATCTCTGCTGCAACTCTCTGGGAAACAGCTAAAGTGGTACTCTCATAATCCCAATGAACAGATTTTAAAGGAAATAAATACAACAAAAGGTGAATATGAAGACATATTAAATAAAAGGATAGAATTCCAAAAACAATGTCTAAGATTTAGACAATTTGAACATAAAGATAAATCAGGTAAATATCTGGCTAATCTACTCAAACGTAATAGAGAAAAAACACGTATCCCGGTAATCAAGAATCCAGAAGGAAAGACTCTCCACACCCTACAAGACATCGATGATACTTTTCACACATTTTACAAACATCTATACACTAACACGGAAGAACCAAAAAATAATGACACTAAATCATTCCTTTACAACTTATCTTTACCCAGTTTGACCGCAACACAAAGATAATCATTGGAAGAACCTATTTCAGAAACTGAATATAAACAAGCTATTGAATCTCTATCAAACAATAAAGCCCCAGGTTTAGACGGATACCCACCAGAATATTACAAACATTTCTGGTCAACTTTATCACCATTATTCATGCGAATGACGGCAGAAAATAAAAATACTTCATCTATTCCACCTCATATGAATTTACATTTACATTTACATTTACTCATTTAGCAGACGCTTTTATCCAAAGCGACTTACAATTTGAGGAATATAGAAGCAATTTGTCCAAAGGATACAAAAACACATAAGAGCGCTTACAATACAAAGTTTCAAACATTCTGAATACAAGTAGCACAAGCATGGGGAGTAGAGAAAAGGGAAATGTTTTTATTTAATTTTTTTTTTTTTTTGTGAGTGCATGTGTGTGTCATGTTAGGTGCTCATGGAAGAGATGCGTTTTTAGTAGTTTTTTAAACCTTGACAGGGAATCTGCATTCCGGATGAGGGCAGGGAGTGTGTTCCACCAGCCAGGGGTGGTGAATGAAAATGTTCTTGTGATCGTTCTTTTTCCTCTCTGTGATGGAACTACGAGTCGCCGCTCGTTGATCGATCGAAGGTTTCTGGTAGGTGTGTAGAGTTGTACCAATGAGTGGAAGTATGAAGGTGCTGAGTTTGTGTAAGTTTTGTATGCAAGAGTCAGTGCTTTGAATTTGATGCGTGCTGCGAGAGGGAGCCAGTGTAGTGAGATGAAGAGTGGTGTGACATGAGACCTTTTCGGGTTGGTTGAAGACCAGACGAGCTGCTGCATTCTGGATCAGTTGCAGGGGTTTGATTGCATTTGCAGGAAGCCCAACCAGAAGAGCGTTGCAGTAGTCCAGTCTGGAAATGACCATGGCCTGCACCAGAAGTTGCGTAGCTTGCTCAGTGAGGAATGGCCTGATCCTTCTAATGTTGTACAGTGCAAACCTGCATGATCGAGCCGTCTTTGCAATGTGGTCCTTGAAAGTCAGCTGGTCCTCAAAGATCACTCCAAGATTTCTGACAGACTTTGAAGGGGTTATCGTGGTAGCACCGTTCTGGATAGTGAAATCATGCTGTCGGGTTGGATCGGCAGGAAAGACTAAAAGCTCTGTCTTTGCCAGGTTGAGCTGCAGATGATGCTCTTTCATCCATGTCGAAATGTCCGCTAGGCAGCTTGTGATTCTCGCAGCCACCGTTGGATCATCTGGTTGAAATGATATGTAGAGCTGAGTGTCATCTGCGTAGCAGTGATAGGAGAAGCCGTGTGCCTCTATGATGGGACCCAGTGATGTGGTGTACATGGAGAAGAGAAGTGGTCCAAGAACTGAGCCCTGTGGAACACCGGTGATCAGTTGACATTCTTTGGAGACCTCCCCGCACCATGCCACCCTGAAGGACCTATCCGTGAGATAGGATTCAAACCACTGAAGGGGAGTTCCGGTGATGCCCAGTGACGAGAGGGTAGATAAAAGGATTTGGTGATTAACAGTGTCAAAGGCAGCAGAAAGATCCAAAAGAATGAGAACTGACGATTTTGAATCAGCTTTTGCACTCCTTAGAGCTTCCGTGACAGATAGTAATGCCGTCTCGGTTGAATGGCCCTTCTTGAAGCCAGACTGGTTGATGTCCAACCGGTCATTCTGAGACAGAAAAGAAGATACTTGGTTAAAAACAACACGTTCAAGAGTTTTAGATATGAATGGTAGGAGAGAGACAGGTCTGTAATTATCAACGAGTGATGCGTTCAATGTGGGTTTTTTGAGCAGTGGGGTTACCCGAGCCTGCTTGAACGCGGTGGGGAAGGATCCCGTGTGAAGGGATGTGTTGATGATGTGAGTAAGTGCTGGTAAGATTGTAGGAGAGATGGCTTGTAGAAGGTGTGAGGGGATTGGGTCTAAAGGGCAGGTGGTTGGATGGCTGGAAAGGAGAAGTTTAGATACGTCTACCTCAGTGAGTGGAGAGAAGGTTGAGAGAGTGTTTCTGGTTTCAGAGGGCAGTGTAAATTCGTCTGTGAGTGGAGGTGAGAACTGGCTACTGATAGTTGCAGTTTTGTTAATAAAGAAATGGGCAAAATCATTTGCAGTTAAAGAGGTAGAGGGAGGTGGTGGAGGGGGAGAGAGTAGAGAGTTGAATGTTTTGAAAAGTGCATGCATGTTGGAAGTGCTGTTGATCTTGGTGTGGAAGTGTAAAGATTTAGCAGTATGGACGTCAGTAGAAAAGGTAGAGAGAAGAGATTTATACAAACTCAGGTCAGATTCGGTAGAAAAGGTAGAGAGAAGAGATTTATACAAACTCAGGTCAGATTCAGCACTAATTTCAGTCCTGCTTAAACCAAATAAAGACCCAACATTATGCACTAGTTATCGCCCATTGTCTCTTTTAAATACTGACTAAAAAATTATTAGTAAAGCTTTGGCAACACGACTTGAATCAGTAATCTCATCTCTCATCCATCCAGACCAAACAGGTTTTATCAAAGGACGCCAATCATCAAACAATACTAGAAGATTATTTAATATTATGGACCTATGTAATAAAAACAAAAAAAGACCATAATCATATCACTAGACGCAGAGAAAGCATTTGATAAAGTTAATTGGTACTTTCTTCATACAACACTTAAAAGATTTGGGTTTGGAGACTGCTTTATTCATTGGATTAAAACACTCTATAATTCTCCACTAGCATCTGTCTTAACTAATGGCATAATATCATCTCCATTCCAACTCCAGCGAGGCACTCGTCAAGGATGCCCATTATCACTGTTACTCTTTGCATTATTGATAGAACCTCTTGCTGCAGCAATAAGACAAAATGAAAACATTTCTGGAGTTTTATCAGGTAAAATTAGTCACAAAATTTCTTTGTATGCAGACGACATACTATTATTTGTACAAAATCCTGAAACATCACTTAAAGAAATAATTAAACTCATCAACAAATATTCCGCCTTATCAGACTACTCCATAAACTGGACCAAATCAACAATTTTACCACTGAATATACAACCACGAGATAGGAGTATACAGAACACACCGTTTAAGGTTAATAATATTACATACTTAGGAATAAACATATCCCCAAACCTCTCTGACTTGTTCAATCTGAATTTTATCACACTACTGAAAACAATAGAAGATGATTTAACTCGATGGATGAACCTACCACTTTCCATTATGGGCCGTATTGCAACAGTTAAAATGTGTATTCAACCTAAAATCCTTTATCTGTTCAATATGACTCTGGTACAGCCAACTAAGAAATTATTTACATCATTAAATCAAATAATTAACACATTCTATTGGGAAAAAAAAGAATCCTAGAATAAGTTTACAAACATTACAAAAAAATAAAGCTCAGGGCGGTCTAGCAGCACCAAATTTTCAAAACTATTACTTGGCATCAAAATTACAATATATTTGCAAATGGATCACAGGTGACAGTTCCAAAACCCATGGCTACAGTTAGAACAAACAGAATGCAAAGAAATAACCATATACGATCTTCCTCTCTTCACAAAAAAATTAAACAGAACGACCTTATTAAAAACGTCACAATTCAATGTCACAACCGGTGTCACAATTCAACCCTCAATGCTTGGTGGCAAATTAACACACTGGCACAACATGAGCTGACACCACACATCAACTCACCCATATGGCATAATCCTGATTTTACAATAAACAAAGCTTCACTAAACAATATTAAATGGAAAGAGAAAGGCATCACACATCTACATCACCTGTTTATTGGCAACACCTTCACTACATTTACTGAATTAAGTCAGAAGTTTAACTTGGAAAAAGAACATCATTACTACTACCTACAAATCAGGAATTCTATTAAAACCACAATTGGAAACCAATATATCACACAACCTCCCCCAATTCTAAAACATATCACCACAATTAGTAATTCATTTAAAACACTTAGTAAATTATACACTTTAATATTATCTATAGATACTAAAACAATAGCAGCACCAGTTAAACAATGGGAAAAAGATCTCAATATCACCACAGATGAGGAGTTTTGGAAACAAATTTGCAGAAATACCTTTATATTAAGTACAAACACAAACATCCAGTTAATTCAGTATAAAATAATACACAGAACACACATAACACAGCACAAGATGTTTAAAATGGGACTGGCAACTTCCGATAAATGTATTAACTGCAGTTTAAATACACCAGACACGTACCTTCACGCACTCTGGCTCTGCGCACCGGTTCATCAGTTCTGGATAGATGTCACTAATAAACTATCAAATTTCTTTAAAATTACTATCAATGCACTCCCACTATTATGTCTTCTAGGTGACTCATCTGAAATTAACCCTCCTCTCCAACATACAAAACCTCTGCTCCTATCTCTAGCTATCGCAAAGAAAACAATACTTCTCAACTGGAAAAATAAACACCAAACATCAACTAAACAATGGCTTCATCTACTAAGAGACCACATTATCAAAGAGAAACAAACATCAGCAACTAAAAATCAACTACACAAATTTAATACAATATTCAATCCACTACTATCATCTTTACATGTTGATTCAAACTAGCTAATGAGTTGATGCCTCAATCAAGCCCTATGGTATATTAAATTGATTAATAATAATATGAAAATTATTATACTTATACTTATTACATTCTAATGTATTATATTTCTTCAATGTTTCATAAATTATACAATTATCTATATACATAAAGCTGCATATTAATACTATGTTAGTTTTTTTTTGGTAAAGAAAAAGAAAAACTTAACATTAAGAAAACTTTATGTATAAATTTTGGATAGCCTATTTGAATTTATAAAATATAAGTGGTCCGGGTCGGGGTGCTGTTCTGGTGCTGTTAATGGGCGCAGCTGACACGTCCTGCTGGCAGGTTCAGTATTACAGACTCGGATTCGGTGAGGAGGGATTCGGTGCTCTCCCCCTTTGCCACCTCAACCTCAAATTAGCTATATTGGATTAAAATCTGGGCTGGATGTGGTGTTGCTGGTTGGGGAGCTAACCGGTGTACACCAGGGTCCATACCACAGATTAACAAAAAAAAAAAAAAAAAAACACACACAAATAAAAACAAATTAATTTCTGACTTGTATTACTCCAGGTCATATCCAAACTAGGGGAGCCTGGTTTGGAGGTGCCTGTTATGATACCCAAGTTTATTTTATGTAAAAAGGACTTAACAGAGCATTGAAGTTCAATGGAGTTGCGTGTTACTGGCGGAGGGGAGAGTACCAGGTGGATAAGATGGAGGGGTTTGTGTCCGGGGGGTCGGTTGGTTGGGCTCGTTGGCAGCACTGGAGCAGCTCCCTGACCTGCTATCATGATTAATATTACTATTACTATTAATTATTAATGCTACCACTATTTATTACTTATTATTATTATTATGGTTATTATTACTGTCATTACTGTCATATATATTATTGCTATTACTACTACTGCTCTTATTATGAACATCTTAAATTACCCTTATCTACATCTATACAGACGTAAAATACCCCATTGATTAAATTTAACCTATTTATTTCACTACATCACTATTTATTTATTTCACTACATCACTACATTTATATTCAGCGTTTGTTTTTTTTGTTTTTTTGTTCTTTTTTTGTTGGTCTTTTTTTCCCCTCAATTTGTTATTGTCTCTCTTCCATTGAATTCCATTGAACTTCATTGCGTCCATATTTGATTTGCGAAACGCATTCTGACTAAGTTTGACTGTCGACTCTCTCGATTCTGTTGTGGCGGTAGTCTTTCCATAGAGAGGATAATAAGTGAAAGAGTCACTCAAAGTTTTCTCCATTCATTACTTAAATTTGTTGTGTTACTTGGAGAATTGTACCAGCTGTTTTTTTCTTGCTTTCATTTATTGTTAAGACCACACTTACTGACTGATGCTTGCTGCAATAAAAACATATTTATACTAGGGATAGTTAAAATGACACAAAATTACTTTTGTCATATTTTTTTCCAAACCTATTAGATGTGCCTCTGCTATAAAGATGATAACAGGACATCAAGTTAATATGGTATTTTGTGTTAAGTATTTCAAAGTATTCCAAAGTATTTAGATTACATTACTAAACTTGAGTAATGTAACAAAATACGTTACAAATTACTTTTTAAAGCATGTACTTTGTAATCTGTAGTGAAATACATTTTAAAAGTAACCTACCCAACCCTGGTTATAACCCGTGGGATATATGCGGGAAAATACGGTAATTTGATGCCAGCAGCAATGTCACCCTGTAGGTCAAGACTGGTTGCCCACTGAAGCTAAGCAGGGCTGAGGCTGAGGCTGGTTAGTTCCTCGAAGGGGAAACTCCCAAGAATGACTAGGTAGCTGCTGGAAGTGGTGTTAGGAGAACAGCAGGGGGTGCTCACCCTGTGTTATGTGTGGGTCGTAATGCCCCAGTATAGTGACGGGACACTGTACTGCAACATGCACCGTCCTTTGGATGAGATGTTAAACTGAGGTCCTGACTCTCTTTGGTCATTAAAAATCCCAGGATGTCCTTTGTAAAGAGTAGGGGTATAATCCCGATATCCTGGCCAAATTTGTCCATCATGGCTTCCTAATCATCCCCTTTCTCTGACTGGCTTCATCACTCTGTCTCATCTTCAACAATAAGCAATTTTAAGTGCAAAATCATAGTAATATGGTATGCTTTGGTTGAAGGTTTGTTGCATGTAATTATGCATAATGGAGTGTTATTACTATGGTACTTGTAACATAAGACACTGTAAAATAAAATGTTTCCAAACTCTTGTTTTAATGTGTCACAGTTTGGTCTTTATCCTCCTGTTTGTCCCTCTTGTGTTGTCGTAGCTGTCTTGTTCCCCGTGCCTTTTTGTTTATTATTTGCCTTTAAAGTTTGTTTTGAGTTTGAACTTGTTAGCCTGTGCTCCATGTGTCCCCGTGTTTTACACACAGCCTCGGTTCGCTAACAGAAAGACGGACCTGGGTTGGTCACCCAAAAGAGACTAGTTTTGTCACCTTTAAAAGACTTTTAAAATAGATATCCCCGCAGTCGCTCTGCTCCTGCTGCAGCAGAAAGACCGTCCACTGGAGTGCCACACCCAGGACTTTCTCAATCTGGCGCACCTGACGAGCTATCCAGATGACGCGCTCGTTTCTTACTACCACTAGTATCGCGCATTCCAAATCGCGCATTCCAGCGAGCGGTCCAACGGAGGATTTCGCTATGTGGAGTGGGTGCTGGCGAGCAACAACTCTCCATTTACCATCGGCCCGGCAGAGGATACCGCCAGCCCCACTCCCCAGCCTAAGCCTGAGCCAGCGCTCCCGAGCTTCGCGGCCCCGCCAGCGCGCTATGAACTGTGTCCCGCGGCCAGCGGTGAACTGTGTTTTCCCGCGGCCGGCTCTGAACTGTGTTTTCCTGTGTCCGCCCGTGATGAACTTTGTCCCCAGCCAGCGGCTGATCTCCCTATTTTCCCGGGCCTCTGGGTTTATATTGACCCCCTAGACCAGTGGTCCCCAACCCCCGGTCCGCGGACGAACTGGTACCGGTCCGTGGATGAAATGGTAAGTCGTGAGCGGCTACAAGCGGCTGTGACGCTGCTGCTTTGGCGTCGAGCGTCGAGCAAAATTTTCACGCGTTTACCGGTCCGCGGCACAAAAAAGGTTGGGGACCACTGCCCTAGTCCTCCCAAGCCTCCCTATCTTCCCTGACCTCTGGGCCCTCCCGGACCCCCGGGACCTCCCAGACCCTAAAGACCTCCTGAACTTCTTAGACCTCTGGGACTTCTGGGTCCTCCATGATCCCCCCAAGCCTCCGCTGGTTGAGCCGGCCCTCCCCGACCACCAAGACCTCCCAGAGCTCCAAGACCACCCAGAACCCCTGCCGGCGCCTCCTGAGCGCCTTGCCCTGCCAGTGCCTCTCCAGCTCCTGCACCTTCCCGGGGAGGCCTCTCAAAAAGATTTTGGGGGGGGGGGGGTAAGAGTGAGACTTTGAGGGTGGGTAGGGAAAAGGAGGCGGAGGCGCCCTGGACTTCTCCTGTCTTTGTCAGTCTTTGAATGTTACATGTTTGCAATAGTGTTTAGATGTGGTCTCCCTCCGAGTTTCTGTTTGCACCCTTTAAGTTTGTTTTGAGTTTGAAAACAGCCTGTGCTCTGTGTGTCCCCGTGTTTTACACACAGCCTCGGTTCGCTAACAGTAAGCACATATTATATAAAGACCACTAAAATGTCCACACTAAAGTGTGACCTTACATTATAATCATTAAAATAGTGATAGTGATAATGATCTGTGGACCTAGAGCCTAACTTGTATGTTCAATGCAGTTTTGTCAAATCATTGCAAGTGTGACCGATAAAGTTTTGAGTGAACCAAGATTACTATTGTGCTTTTTTCTTCTCCTATGCTCTCTGCAGTATCATAGTACTGGAGGGGGAAGCCAGGGGGGTTCCTGTAATTCCCTGAAGGCTCCTCCATCACCATAGCCTGACATCCAAGTTTTCATCTTGAATACAACAATAGAAGAGAATTCATACAGAAGATGTTCTGTCCTGGATTACAGACGCCCAAGATCAGAGAGTGCCATTTTCTTCTACCTGTGCACATGGAAGCCTTTCCACTGCATGGGGATGTTTGATTGTTTCAGCTGCATGTTGAGTGGTCACATACTATATGGTTATTTTGTGCTACTCATGGTGAATTGGAAAAGAAAATTTAGTGGAAAAGAGTATTTTTATGTTGTTCTCAAAGTTTCAATTCGAAGTTAATGTTTTCTAAATCAGTCTCAGAATGTGTTTTTCAATGGAGTGTCAGTGTGTCACTCTCTTGAGGTTAGAATGTCAGTTTCTCTTTTTAATTTATACCCTCCCACAGTGCATGAGTGTTTTTTGGTGTGGTAAAGTTGATGAAGTTCTCTGTTTCTTGTTTGAAATGCTCTGTGGATTTTGTCATGAAGTGTTATGGTGGTGAACTGTTTACAGACTTTGCAAGAATTTTTTTATTTCTCATGTAATTAAACATGTATTTCTTACAAAACCAAGCTTGATTAAATGCAGTGCTTCTCAATTACTCTAATCACTTTGTAAGTATAAGGGTGTAAGGGTTCAATATTTCTCACCTTAAAAGTAAGCTTCAAGCATCTTTTTTACACACAGTTCTTCTATTGATTTAAGCATCTCAAATTGTGATTTCCATCCTTTAATGAATTTTGATCCTTTGATGATTTTTCTTGTAAGCTGACTCGATTAAATTTTTTTTATAAATTACCATCTAAAAACTAATGGTTTTAGTGAAACCCAATGTCCGTATAACGTTTGTTCCTTTTTTGCAATGTTTGCAGTCTTTTTGTTCTTGTTTGTAATTGTTTATATTGTTCTTTCAGTTTCATCAACATAAACAGAGTCTCTCTCTCTCTCTCTCTCTCTCTCTCTCTCTCTCGGTAAACAAGAGAGAGACAAGAGAGAGCTTACCCACAGTAAGTTTCCCTGCAATGACTCCAGATACTATTGAAATTAGTCCCATACTGAGTCTAACATAAATTATGTTCTCTCATACAGCCCTAAACAAGCCTGCTCATTATAACCAAAGCAACAAATGTGTTGAAAGTACGTTGGTAAGTGTCACAGTGATGGTGTAACATGTAATATGGCTCAGATTCACGGAGATTGATTTAGGCCCTAATTTATTATTTTAAATCAAAACTGCCAATTGTTACTAAATGAAATGTTGACGCAAGAAGTAGTATAGGACTTTGCAAGATTTGGGGCTGTTGATGGACGTGACTGGTCCATCTCTGTTTTGATCATCCTTTTTGTTTTTTCAGATTTTTGCTCAAAATGTTACTTTTTTTTCTGAAACATACCCACCTTCAAGTATTGATAAAAACATGGAAGCTAGTTTTTTTTTTTAAATCAGTGGCTCTGTTCTTTCTTTTTATGTATTGCACGTTCAGACGTTCATATAACAAAATGTTTTGGGACTATGCAAATTTTGTGAAAATTATAAAAAATGCTGGCAGTGGCTGGCAACTTTGTTTTCTTTGTTGTTGGCAAGGAAAGAGTGCACCACCTACAGTAGCGACCACCAGGAATGGCCTAGCAACCCTAGGCCGTAAAATTTAACCCAATACATGTTTTACTCATCATGTAACATAAAATGGATATTAAGCTTTCCTAGACTGTTTAGTGGGATTTCAGCAAAGTTCACTCAAGACACAAATGGGTGATTCAAACATACTATTTTAATTGATGAATTGAAAATTTTTAACCCAAAACATTGTACACAAATTTTTAAGTAAATATTCCTCTTATATTCACTACAACTTTCAGTGTTTAAGTAAGAGCCGCCATAACTTTGAAATCCTAGAATCACCTCTGCTCTCTAATTGTGCTAAAAGTAACAAGTATTTCCTGGGTAGGAAATACGTATGGCATGTGTGGCATCTAATGAAACGGTGCCTGTTCCAAATTATATCCTAAAATCATGTGCACTTCTAGATGATAGAATTGGAAAAATGGGTTTCAGAGGTATTTTTTATTGCAATATGAAAAGTAATCAATAGTAAATATGAACAAACCTTTTTTGTGATTATGAAAAGAAGTCATAGTTTTCACTCTCTAGGGGAATTACAGTTAAGACCTGAGGACCAGATATGTTGGATGAAGACCAGGAGTCAGACGTGCAGTCAATAGAAGAAATGTTAGTGAAGTTAGAAGCCAGCTTCAGGTCTCACAAGGTGTTCGTAGGCCACCCCCTTACAATTACAGTGTCACAGCAATTATCCTCTAACAGAAGCTACTAACCATGTCATTACTGAAGGTTAAATTATTCTGATTGTCTAAGAAAGAAAGAAAGATAGAAAGAAAAGTAAACAAAATTAGTAATCTTCCACACAAGAGCAGACAGTCAGAAGCATGAAGTGTAAATAAACTAAAAATCCCTAACTTGACTATAAATCACCCATTACAAATCTTTAAAATAAGAAGAATATATAAAGAGAAGAATATATATAGAGATAAGAATAACAAATAAAAATAATTTATACACAAACGGCAATAGATTTCTGAATTCTCCCTATCAACTCAACGTATATCAAGTAATGTGCAATGTTTACTAAAAGTAAAATATTTAGGAAAAGGTCTGAAGAATTTGTGAACCTTAAATGACGAATGTCAATTTTGATGCATGTTGCATGTTGACCTATAAGAGACATATAGATACTTAAAGTCTGTACCAAGAACAAAAATCTAGATATTTATCTATATCTAAACATAACTTTATGAGGTTTCACATGTAGTTTGTGTCAGCCTAGCATTGACTCACAGGTATCATCTTTATTGTGTGTATTTCTGAGTATGTATGTGATGCATTGCATATTCTGCCTCTCTGTTGCCAGGAAACTGAAGCCTGAGCAGCAAGATACAGGGGGGAAGGGTAGAGAACACTGGTGGAATTTTGTACCTACTTGATATACTGAAGAGGATAGTATGGTGAATCTCAAACATGACAAAAGCGTGCCTCTTTGCCTCTCTCAGAAGCAAATGTTGACGATCCAGCGGCGATATCTGACGATGAGGTGCTTCCCGAACTGATTTAAAGACCTCATTGTACCAGTGCAGTAACACCATCATCATCACATTCATGAGCCGCACAGGTCTGTCATCGTCATCATTACTGGAGTCAAGTCTTAAGATACTACTGTCATTGATGAGTGTAGAACACCATAATACGTGTGTGAGAGTGAGAGAGTGAGTGAATGAATGAGAGAGAGAGAATGTATAACAATAAGGTTTTATAATTAAATAGATTTAATTAAAATATATATAAAGTAGACATATACATATTTTAAACATTCTGGTACCTACAGACACATATAAATTCCTAGGGAGGCCAATCCTACTGTTATAAATGTATGTGTGTGTAGCTGGCGTGCGATGCGGAGAGAGCCACGGACACAGACACGGAGTCCAAAACAGAAATACTTTAATAATAAAAGGGAAAACAAAACAGCACATGGGAGTGCAAAACCAAAGGGAGGCATCCACATGTAGAGTAAACACAGCAAACATAACGTTAACAAACGACAACTGGGGAGTGAACATGGATAACTTAAATACTGACAGTGATTACAACTGGAATGCAAAACACCTGTGACTAATGAGTGATGATGGGAACTGATGAGTGACGGGGAGAAAAGGAATGGGGAACATGTGACAAAGACAAGGTAAACTAAGAGTCCAGAGTAAAGTGAATCTAACATAAACGTGACATCTACTTCACGGATTTTCACCTATCGCAGGGGGGGGTTCCGGTCCACATTAACCGCGATAAACGAGGGATCACTGTAATCAACCATGATGTAAAATAAATGTAATTCTCTTTACTATAATGTGAAAAAAATATGAGTTTCATATCTTTATGCCTCATTGTAAGTATAATTTTCTATGGGTTTATTCTCTCTTTTTTTTTTTAAAGAAGTAAAATAAAATATAAATGAGAATACCATGCAAATAATTGAGAACTATGAGAAAAGCTGTCTAAATGTTCTGTTGGTCTGTTGTATGTGTAGCAGTGTGTACATGTTATGTTATGTCTAAATGACTCTCGAACACCAGAATTTGTCCCATCAAACCATCATTTATTAGATCGCGCTATGAGATCTTGTGTATACTGAGAAGATGCAAAGCATGCCCAACCCCTAAACTGCATGCCGGCCTGAAGGACTGGAAAAAACAAAAATGGTCATGGCAAATTAAATCACAAACTAATCTACTAAATGCACACCTTGCTGCACTCCCCCCTGCTGACTTCCACTTGCAATTGACTGTCATGGAGGGCAGAGTCGAAGATGAAGATACTGATCCAATGGAACATAATGAAAGCAAAAGGTCACGTAACAGCCATGGAAACTTAACATGTAGCAAACTCAAACATACAGTTCAAACATACATGAAGTCTACATGAACAACAACTGACAACTAAGGAGTGAACAAGGAGAACTAAATATACTAACAGTGAGTAACAAATGATAAATGGCTGTGATGAGTGTCCATGGCAACTGATGAATGATGGTAAGCTCTCTAAAACAACACAACATGTGGCCAAAAGGAAGGCAAAGTAAGAGTCCTGGAAGACGTGCTGTAACAATGACAAAAAAAAAAAAAACACAGCATAAAGCATCAAATTGCTACACAGTTACATGTAAAAATATACCAGAGAGAATTAAAATAAAACATAACCTTAGTACTAAGTGTAATAATCTAAGTGTAATGGATGTATGGAGAAGGACTAAACCAAAAACTCTCTTCATTAAACCAAAAAGAAAATACTTTAAATATGAACAAAATGGGCACACTTTTTTGCAAAACAGAAGTAAACACAGAGCACATGTAACTCTTGCGTTGTGTTAATAAAACTCCAAAATATACTTCTTTCATCAGTTTATTTACAGGAAAATCACTGAGAAAACACAAAAATATACATGAGGTGATGAAATACAGTAGCTCATCCACTCCTCTTTCTGGTGCAGTGGCCTCATACTCGTTAACTAATAAACTCAATATGCATGAGCATAAACTAATATGCTCATCGTTTCACCCCAACAAATTCGCAAAGCTGATGCTGTAACCTTAATGGTGGATGGCTCTGCTTTGGAATTTCAAACAAAATGTAAAAATCTGGGGGTGATATTCGATGCAAATCTAAAATTCGATCCGCATGTACAGAATATGGTCAAAACTTCATTTTTTCATCTCAGAAACATTGCACGATTGCGCCCTATGTTATTTCTCTCGGTGGCTGAAAAATTGATCAATTCATTTGTCTTTTCCCGTATTGACTATTGTAATGCTCTGCTTGCTGGGGTTTCTAAAACTACAGTAAACAAACTGCAGTATGTTCAGAACTCAGCAGCCAGAATCTTGACAAGGTCCAGGACAAGTGAATACATCACAATCTTGGAGTCTCTGCACTGGCTCCCGGTAAGGTTTCGCATTGCTTTTAAAACTCTAATGCTCACCTATAAGGCCCTGCATGGTTTAGCGCCACAATATATGACTGAACTTTTAACTGCATACACCCCAATCTCCGTTCATATAATTCTGTTTTTTTAATTGTCCCTCCAACACGTTTACGCTCTATGGGTGACCAGGCTTTTTCTTCTTTTGCTCCAAGACTCTGGAATGCTTTGCCCAATGAGATCAGACATGCTGACTCTTATAGGGCTTTTAAATCTTCACTTAACACTTATTTTTTTAGACTTGCATACAAGTGATTATTATTGTATGTTCTGCTTTGCTTTTTATATCATGCATCTTTTCTTTTAAATTAACTTTAATGTATGTTTATTGTATTTATATGTTTCTGTGCAGCGCTTTGAAATGTAACTTTTAAAGGCGCTATATAAAATAAAATGTATTATTATTATTATTATTAATAAGTTATTACACAGTGAAAAAAATACAAAAATATAAACCAAGATTCAAAACAATACACTTACAAAGTAGAAACATAACATACCTGAGAAAACACAAAAATATACATGAGGTGATATAATACAGTAGCTCATCCACTCTGGCTCGCTGATCTCATGCACGTTAACTAATAAGTATGACAGAGGTGTGCGCAGCACAGAGACCCAGCCAGCCAATAGAAAGCCCTGTTACCAGGTTGTCTTTATTTGGTTTGTCTTTTATATGGGGAACATCTGACGAGACTAACAAGGTTAGTGGGTGACATGACAGCTGAAGGAAATACAGTGGGATCACACAGAAGGGAACAGGAACTAACAAGATACGACATGACTGTGACAAGAGTCACATGACATACTAAACACTCCTGTCATAGGACTATTCTTTTTCAGAATTAGAAATGTAAGAGGGTTGCAAAGCCTCTAAACATTCTCAGGAATAACATGTCTCTTACATACATTTAATGGTCGATTTATTTGCCTATTATACACAGCATTTCATAAATAATTTACATATGCAAGTACCAAGATGCCTACACAGGTAGAGGAGAGGAAAAAAACTACAACATAGACAAAAAAAATTCAAGCATGTTTTAAAACAGTCTAAAGACTTTTTTAACCACCCTTCCGCATCAGATTTTTCTGCATTTGAAGGTACTCTGGAACACTAGAATAAATGGTCAGTGAGAGTAGGTGTAAAATTGGCAAGGCCAAGGGGCCGGACGGCATCCCTGCCAGAGTGCTCAGGCTTTGTGCGATGGAACTCTCCCTGGTTTTCTATTTCATAACGCATAAGTCCTAAAGCACAGCAAAGTGGCCCACCCTACTGAAAACAAATTTCCTGTTAAGTGACAATAAATATCTATCTATCTATATCTATCTATCTCTCTATCTATAATGTACCTAAAAAGTTTCTCAAAAGGGTGATACGACCAGCGGAACACGTCTTGGACATTCTCAGAATTCACTGCCTGAGACTCCTCCAGGAGAGCACCATAGGGCACCCTGGTATGTCGGTAAAACACACTGGGTCGACAAACAGTTCATGGCTGATAGCGTCTGCGACAACATTCTTCGGCCCAGGAATGTCTTTGATGTAAAAATTGTACGGATCGAGCTTTGTGACCCATCTTTGCTCGCAAGCATCCAACTTGGGTTTTGTAAGAATCTAGGTCAGAGGGTTGTTGTCTGTCCATAAAGATAAGATTCAAGATTCAAGATTCAAAGTGTTTATTGTCATGTGTACAGACAGAAAGCATGTTTCCCTGTACAATGAAATGCTTACTTTGCCGTCCACAGTAAATGTCGCACAGGTAACACACAAGTAAAATAAAATAAGATAAATATATAGATTATAAAAGAGCAAATATATATGTATATATACAAAATGTAAAAGGGCAAAAAGAGTAAAGTAGTAAGTGAGGTAGTGCAGTCTTGACAGTGTAAAGTGAGGTAGTGCAGTTCTTATGGTGTAAAGTGAGGTAGTGCAGTATGTAAACAATTTGTTCATGTGATGTTGTGATTGTAGACTCCTATCTGCTGTTTAGGAGTCTTATGGCAGAGGGAAAGAAAGAGTTCTTCAGTCTGGTAGTCCTGGATTTCACACTTCTGTACCTCCGTCCTGAGGGTAGAAGTGTGAACAGTCCATGTTGGTGGTGGGAGGGGTCTTTGAGGATGGAGGCAGCTCTTCTGTGGACTCTGCGGTGGTAGATGCTCTGCAGAGAGGGCAGTGGAGTCCTGGTGATCTTCTGTGCAGTCTCGACCACTCTCTGCAGGCGTTTGCGGTCCATGACAGAAGCGCTGCCGTACCACACAGTGATGCAGCTGGTCAGGACACTCTCAATGGTGCAGCTGTAGAAGTTGCTGAGGATCTTAGGCGACATGCCGAACTTCCTCAGCCTCCTCAGAAAATACAGCCGCTGTTGAGCCTTCTTGACCAGCTGCGTAATGTGAGGTGTCCATGTGAGGTCCTCATTGATGTGGACACCCAAGTATTTAAAGTTGCTCACCCTCTCCACTTCAAGCTCCCGGATGAACAGTGGCTGAGGTGTCCTCCTCTCCTAACTAATGATCCTTGAGCCACTGGCTAAATATGTCACAGAGCCTGTGTGCTGGATATTTTGATTGTGCAAAATTTAGTGACTTGCTAGTATAGTCTATGGGGCGAGCAACCTCTCTACCAGCCACTACCTAAGAAAGCTCATTACTGTACCAAGCAGATTACTGGAATCGTCAACAGAGAGCAAGAAGGATTTACTAAAATCTGGGTGTGCCAAAAGGATGCCTGTTTAAGCACACTAAAGGAATGTTTAACCTACATTCCTGGATCCAGTCTGTTTTCTGCCCACTATCACATGTTTCTGTCCTTTGGTATGTCTTGGTTTCCTTGTGCCTGATGTTAAATCAAAGAGGGCCTACCTCTCAAAGGTACCTCTCAAATGAGGGCCTACCCCTCAAAGAGGGGCTGGAGAACATCCCTCAATATACTGCTGGTAGAAAACTACAATAACCAAAAACGACCTTATTTTTGATTGTGATGGAATGTTTGTGCCATCTTCCAATAAGAAGATGTTCTAAGATGTCAACAATAGCTCTGACCTTTTCAGGATCCATAGCCACTCCTTCAATACTAAAAATGTGGCCAAGAAACTTAACTGACAGTTTCATAAAACAACATTTATTTTGTGACAGTTTAAGATTGTCAACCTGAAGTCTCTGGAATAATATCTAGTCGTTACAAAGCCAGCTGTTCATCAGAAGCAAAACCAAGGATGTCATTGAGATAGCACAGCATGCTCATGAAGTTCTGAACTCCAAATATGGTCACCATTGTCCTCATGAATGTCACAGGACTATTGCACAGAACCTGTGGAAGCCTTTTTTATTCATGTAGGCCAAATGGAGTGGTAAAAGCTGTGAATCAGCTGTGTAACATAATGTTAAGTCCATTGTGGAAAAGAATGCATTTACACCAAGAGCCGCAAGTGCATCCTCTTGACGTGGAAGAGGATGTGCAGGATGTGCATCCATTCAGTCAGCGGAAGTCTGTGATAGCCTCAGATCCCTACTCCTTTTCCAGACTAACACCAGAGGTGATGTCTAATCACTCATCGACTTTCTGATGCCTGCTCCTCCATGTCATTCAAGCCTCTTACAGCTTCTCATAGTGTGCCGGTGACAACCTGCAAGCCTGAAAAATTTAGTATCGCTTAGACAGATACAGTGAACAAAGTCTTTGGCCCTTCCACAGTCCAGGCCATGATGCGAAAATATCGATTCATAATTGCTCAATAATTAAGCCAATCACTCTCCAGTAAGGTGTCAAAGAATTTGAGTCTTGGAGAAGTTGAGCCAGCCAAAGCCGTGTGGCAAGCCATGTTGTCTCTCTGTCTCGCACTACTCGTATTATATTGTATGTGGCTGTTAGTCTCCGCTTCATTACACTGCAAAACTTACATTTGTTAAAAAGACATGTCAAGAGAGTCAAACACTTTCATTTGAACATCACTGACTCCCCGTGGGGTTGTTTTCTGGCCACCAGAGCCAATCAGTGCAAGCAATGTTAGAGATATGTCATCTGAGGTAAGTACTTTTGCTTCTATGAGTTTGGACAGAGATAGTGTACTCATAGTACAGGCCATAGACGTACTGTCAAACATGCCTCGAAGCAAAATAAAATCCTGTACCAGAACATCTGTGAAGAACAGATCATCATTTGTGTAAAGTCTATGCATATCTTCAAAAATCACTGTTTTCTGGTGTGTGTGTGTGTTCATGTCCCCATTTTGCATTGGTGTTCCTTCGAAGTCTTTTCCTGCACTGACTGAGAATCCACTGTCTACAAGTTACAGGCTGCCCCATCCTGTGCTCAAGTCACCTGTCTAATCTACAGTTTTCACCTTGCTACTCTGTTAATAAATCACCATTAAGCGCTCATCTGTGTGTTTGGGTTCTCGGTTCCGGATGACCTAAATTACACAGGCCAACAATAATTTTACATGATTTATGTATATTCCAGGTTGAATAGATTAGTTTTTAGTCTAGATTTAAACTGACAGAGTATGTCTGCTTCCTGAACTATATTTAGAAAACTGTTCCAGAGTTTAGGTGATAAATAGGAAAAGGATCAACCGTCAGCAGTTGACTTTTATATTCTTGGTATTATCAACTGACAAGCACTGAAAGAGCATACCCAGGTTTCTAACTGACGATGAAGACTTGACAGAGGAGCCATCGAGTGTTAGACATTAGTCTAGGTCAGTAGTTGCCAACCCGTCGATCACGATCAACTGGTAGATCTTTATCACTGTCTCGGTAGCTCCCGAAAATAAAAACATTTTCAGTTTTGCAAGGATCTGTATTTCTTAATCCAACTGCTTTATTTATTTTCAATGGAGTGACCAATAAGATAAAAGAAGAGCATCCATAAATTAACTGTCGCAAACGTCAATATGGATCTCCATGGTGATAGCCCGTAGCCGCGAGGTAACAGTCATACTAGAATGGCAGAACCTCCACGAAAGAAGGCAAAAACATACAATTGGATCAACTTACCTGTGTGAAATGGCATTTTCACAGATGAAAATAATCAAATAAAAATACAGGAGCCGCCTTCCTGACAGACACCTCACAGACATCCTCAAACTGGATGTCTCTAGCTATGAGCCAGACTTCCGAGGACTGGCAGACAGTATTCATTCACAGCCATCATACTGACTTGAGTGAGTAACATTACTGCAGGAGTTTTGCATTCTGGTGGCATTGAGAAAAGTAATGTTGCATAAGATGGGACATAACTGCTCTTAGTATAATTGAGATTGTTGTTAATTTTGTTTGCACAGTTCATTTATAAAATGTTAAGGGTACCGTCAGAAACTTCAGTGAATAAGCACATTACTGCTGACAATGGCATTTTTCTTGAGTTCAGTGCCACTTCATATGATCTGATTATATGATGGTTGCATCCGGGTTAAGTAAAAAAAAGAAAAGAAGATTTAATATATATTAAATTCAAATACAATTCAAATTCTAAATAAAAGGCCTCAATTTGAAAGTACAGTGTGGGCTGTATTTTCTATCTATTCTTTGACAGGTAGATCTTGCCTTTCATTAAGGCCGAGGTCAGGGATCTTCAGATTGAAAAGGTTGGTGTCCACTGGTCTAGGTTATTACACTAAGAGCTTATAGGTCTAATAATTAGAATCTCTGTTTTTTTTCAGAATTAAGTTGTAGAAATATTTAAAGTATAATTTTTTTATCAGTCTTTCATTCTGTTATTTTAGTGAATTGGTACTTTCATCAAGATGAGAATATGGAGCTGAGTATCATCACTGTAACAGTGAGAGCTAATACCTAATCCTAATAATTATACCTAAATGTAGTATGTACAGGGTGAAAAGCAACGGTCCTAAAACTGAAACTTGAGGTACTCCATAACTGAACTTGTGATCGATATGACATCTCATTTACTGCTACAAACTGATAACGGTCAGAGAAGTATGATTAGAGCCATGCTAATGCAATTCTACTAATGCCAACATAATTTTCAAGTCTATTCAAAATAATTTTGTGGTCGATTATCTCAAATGCAGCACTAAGATCCAGTATCACTAACAGAGAGATACAACCATGATTGAATGATAAGAGCAAATCATTTGTAACTAAGAGAAGTTACTGAGAGAAGTCTCAGTATTATGATATGGTCTAAATCAGTGGTCCCCAAACTACGGCCCGCGAAGCCCTCTCATCCGGCCCGCGGAGACCTTTTTGTCTACAGAAAAAAATACATAATTTCACGTGTATCCTGCCAAGATCAGCCGCCGCTTACGTGGACGTTATGTTTTTACCGAATTAAAATCGAGGCGTGCAGTAGTGCGTTCACTTTCGAGAGTGGGAACGAGAAGTTGCAAATGCTTTTGGGGTTTTCTCCTCCCCTTCACGTAATTTCTGAAACCTTATAGAATAACGCCAGTTGACAACTGGCCAATCGTAGCGCGATGCGGATCTGGCAGACAGACAGTATAAACAGCATAAGCGCGACGCGTCAGAATATTTCCTTCACACTTCTCTAAACAGAATATGGAAAATAACCGAGGTTACGACAGTAAACGGAGACGTTTTCCAACCGATCACTACATTAGAAAACCTTATTCGCTGCTTACTTCTACTCACCGTCAATGAGATTATATAACGTTTTTTTTCCACATATAATCCGGAGACGCATGACTTTCACACCCTCATATAGCTCGCGGGTGTGATATGTAAAATGTATAAAAATTTTATTTATAACATATAAAAGGTGTGATATAGCACGCAGGACTGGTGTTTTTTTCCCCCTTTTGCATCAATGTACCTTTCAATATTTAGAACAACATACATGTATGAAAAAACATTTTCAAGAATAAAATACGTGAAGAACAATTTGAGAACAAAGTTGTCCGATGATAATCTCAGGTCACTGTTGATGTTAGGGAAATCAAATCTAAAGCCAGAAATGTCTGCTATTTTGGCATCCAGGAAACAATTTCACACGTGAGTCACTTCCTCGAAAAACTCCTCATACTGGAGAGAAAAGTGGCGAATATTCTCTCAGCATTAAATGCTGACAACGTCAAACTCCTCCTAGATCGTTGCAGCGTCTGTGCCTCTGTTTGATTAGATCTAACAGTCCTCGGGCATGCACGGGGACTGGATCTGCCGGGAAAGGGCTGAGATAAAGCAGCGCCCGTCTCACACCCCGCCGTCTGATTCGCAAACCTCAGGACCCAGAGCACCGCAGATCCTTGACTACAGTGGGATCAGAGCCCTGGGGAGCGTGAGCCTGGGCGGACTCAGTATCAAAGACCACCAGGCGGGAGCGGAGCACCTGCAGCGGTGGCTGGCTGCAGTGATTACAGTCAGCGCGCTCACACGCTGTCCGAGCATGCTCTGCTCCCAACGCACACACATAGTGAGTGCGTGTCCCCACCCGAAAAGTAGTGAGGGCAGGGAGAAGCGCACTGCACAAATGTTTGATTCGCCATTTTGAAAATTAGAGAGCCCTTTTCTTTTAAACTAGTCTAGGGAATAGATCAGTCGAAGGAAACTCCAACAACCAGCGCAACAACACACTCTCACACTTGTGCTTGCGAAGACACCAAAAGCTGCGACCGACCTGCGATCGTCACTCACACTCGGTCAACTGAAGTTTACATATTGTGCTTCGCGGGACAGCGTCCAAGTATTCCCCAAAGCATTCGACGCAGCGTGAGTTCCCTTAAAACGGGAACCAGTGATTAGTTTTTCCTCCAAAATGCTCATTGTATTTGGCTATGGGTGGTCATGCTATTTGACGCTGAAATAAATAATGGCACTTACAGTACAATGATTCTTAATTTATAAAGCACATTGCATAGTCTTAATCGTTGTTGGGGTAACACATTACAAGTAACTTGTCACGTAATCAGATTGCTCTTCTCAAGTACCTAGTAAAGTAATGCATTACTTTTACATTTACAACAAAATATCAAAGTTACTTTTTCAAAAAAAGTAAGGTAAGTTACTCAGTTTTCTTATGTATTGACTGATCCTCATGCTCTCCTGTCCTCATGTTGAGAGAAATCTGAAGTCGCTGTGAGTGAACATTTGTATTGTAGTTCTAAACTAAATGTGAGCATTTAATAATCTCACTCACACAGATTCAATATTCCTCAAAATGAATAAAATCATTTAAATGCAAAATCAGAATATTACACAAACCTCCATTAATAAAATGTTAAATAAAAAAAATATTTGTATGCATTTAATCTCAATTTATTATATTAATTTAGGTCGCTGCTGACCTTCAAGGGTTCAGTTAAACCATAAGCAAACAAGACTTTAGATTCTTTGGTTTTACTGGTCAAGTAATTGTTAAACTTTCTTCTTCTGTAGTCCAGAATAGCAGATAGATGAAAAGTTTGTTTGAGCTCTTCTGTACATGCGTCACTTTACATTTCCTTCTGCCTTGTTAAATATTGGTATAAAAAGTGCTTACATTTGTTATTCTAAAACAATTAAACAAAAAAGCCCAGTCCAGTTATATAGAAAAATAACGCAATATTGTATTAGTTTGCATTACTTTTCAATGGAACTTTCCCCAATACTGGTCTGAATGACACTAAAAGACAACAAAAAACTCTCTTATTTTAAAATATATAACAATCAAAACAAATTGGGTAAAACTAAAGATGCATACTTTGTCAACCCCCTTTTCATAATTTCTCTTTGCCATGATTCTTCTTGTTGTTCTAAACTGTATAGAGAAAGTCATGGAAATTGCAGTTCTAAAACTGATTTCACATATGACATTCTATTTGTTAAAAGTTAAATAAACTTATAATATAATATATTGACATCTTATCCCATCTGCCGGAATTTTAAGACTCTTTAGAATCATAATCTTTAATTAAATGATGCTATTATGACAAGAATGAGTTTTTAGGTGCTATAATATAAAGGAGAAAATGGCATTGCTTAATCTGTAAACTCCAACAAAATTGCTTCCATAATTTACTACAAGACTCAAATAATCTGTTTACATTCAAATCAACAACAACAACAAAAAAAACCTATTAGAAATTCCAGAGTGAATTCCAGAATGTTAATTATGTAGGTCCAAAGACCATTGTGCACTTATTATGTCAAAGATCAGCTTCTGCCTCCCTCTAGAGAAGCATCCTCAAATTACTTTCAATGATCTTACTAAATCCTAAGCATATTTAGTATTTTTTGCATTTTGAGGAATTATGTATTTGAAAGGGAGGGGAAATAGTGGGTATATATACTAATCATGAACAGCAATCTCTATAACATGCTGAAGCAGCAGTTTAGGCGGTTGCATAGGTTTCACAATGCGTAGGCGGTTTGAAATCCTCAAGAACCACATACTGGACAGCCTGGATGTCATCAGCACTCTGTTCACAACTGAATCAGGACAATTTGGACAATTTTGTCACAAAAACTTGCCAGTTATGTCAACGTTTTTTTAAGTGGAACCGCCAAACTCCCTATTTCTCTTAGCATTTTCTTTTCAGTAATGTCAATTCTTTTATTTTCTGTCAGTGACACTTCTCTCACAGCGCCACGCAGCACTCTCTGAAGTGAAAAAATGCTCTGCTCAGTGCCGCTGCGGATTAAAGAACCCGGTTGTTAAAAGCCGAATTTGTAGAGAAAGCACATTCGACAGGCAGAACGCAAGCAAGTATCCAATCTAGTACAGCGCGATGACCTCACGAATAAGTTATGACTGTTTACGCTGTGAGCAAAATTGTGTTTGCAGTGTTGGAGAATATAATTAAAGGATTGTATCGAGAATTGAAGGTGTTTTTTTATTGTACAATGGTAAATCTCTGCTGTTAGTTGGTGCACATAAGCCTTTTGTTGTTAGCAAACATATACAGTGTATGTACATTTTTACAGCATGTCAATCGCTTCATCAAATATATCACCATATTGGCTGTTGGTTATCTCAATAATCGGTTATCTCAATGCTTTTTTGTAACCCCCGAGGCCGTCGAGATAACCATATTCCTCTGTATATACATTAATTTACTAAATGCATTTTGTGTTTACTTGTATGTGTGCGCGTGTTTGTGTATATGTATATATACACCATATTTTTAAGGCACACCTAAAAGACGCACACCTTAAAAATCGTCTGTGCGCCTTATAGTCCGGTGCACCTCATGTGTGGACTGAGTTCCAAAATATCAATCGATATTATTTTCACACAGCAAACACCCAGAACTGCCCAGAAGTTTTCAGTACACTTAAATTAATACAAATAAAATGAAATAATGTGTATAAAGGGTGTGAGATGGATTGAAACTGTAAACTTCCTGAGCTTCGTCAGGATGAGAGATAAAGGAACCAGCAGAATTGTTATTCTGCCCTCACAGAACGTGACTGTGCTCCATTATACAGATAGCGAACACTTCAGAATAAATCCCAAGGCGTAACTTTTCTTGGAGAATATTCTTTACTGTAAAACTGAAAGTATAACAAACAAATATGTAAATAGCCTACAGCAAAACTAATACAATAATACTGTATGTAATAATCAACTGTTTACTCTCATTTCTCTCACACATTTCTTCTCTTTACTCTCATTTCATCATTTACAATGCTTGTTTCACTATTAAAGTCAACTGAATCACTTGTTCCATTCAAACTTTCATAACTTAATTATGTTACAGAAACTCGTAAATTGCTTACAGTCAAATGTTTTCCAAGGCTAAACAGTTAGAAGATCGCATATAAGCTGCAGTACAATGTCTTCCTTCTCTTTAGCTGATGAACATGAACCCAATAGCGCTAGTAGATCGCTATTTCAAAATAAAAGTCCCGGAGGAACTAACAAGATATACAAATAAAATGATAAATAAAATACACAAATACAATTTCAACTTTTAAAGGCAACACAACTATTGATTTCATAACATAATTTCTGACTCCCCGTCGCGTGCATTCATTAATCCTTGAGCATATTCCCTTAACAATCGATTTTTTTTAACACACTTAAATTAAATAATAAAATATGTATAAAGGTGTCATCCATCGAGAACGAGTGCGATACAGAAGCAGGACTCGGAGAATAAGTTCCAAACGCAAAAGCTTTATTCAAGGAAACACGAAAACCAAAATACCTGAAATACAACAGCACCTGGCACTTCTTAGTGGAAACAAGGAACATCCACACTTGTCACGTAACACGAACCTAGAAACGTTCACAACTGACAAAGACAAAGCAGCACAAACAGCTGAGGAGATTTAGGATCATGATTAGACACAGACACACACACACACACACACACACACACACAGAGAGAGAGAGATGCACACAGGGGATATTAAAAGACCTGGAAAATGCATAAAGGAACCCGGAAAATACAATTCGGGTCCCTTCCTGTATTTTCCAGGTTCCACCAGAAAAACTGTTGATTTTTTCACATGATGGGTGAGTGTTTGCACGTTCTGGATGTTTGCTGTGTGGAGAAAAATAGTGATTGATAAGCGAATATGCTCAAGGAAGCTTGTATTAATGAATGCACACGAGGGGGGAGTCAGATTTGTCAGGGGAATCAGATTTTGGTTCAACACCTGCATGTTTGATGGTGAAATTGCCCAGCTATTCAATTCAGACACAGAAGATGAGGACTTTGATGGATTGTTTAAAACATAATGTGAGTGTGTTGTTATATAATAGAATTAAGTTCAATAAAACTCACTGTTTTGCTTCCATTACCTTTTTTTTTGTAGGCCGTATGTTTTAGCACGCGTCTTATGGTGTGGAAAATATGGGGTCTGTGTGTGATATATATATATATATATATATATTTCTCCTGCCCGCATTCTCCACCAGTGTAGCGCTCCATTACGGGAAAAGAGGAGAACAGACAAGAAATACCGCGAAGTGTCACCCCGGAAGGTGTCTTTTAATTCATTAGGGCAGTGAAGTTTTGGTGCAAACAAACTCAGTCTCTGAATTGTGCAAGTGAAATGTGTGGTTGTTGAAAAGTGCAGTTCCTCCTTGTTTAATGAAGAGACGAGAGTTAGGACAACTTGCTGGGCAATCCACACTTTCTCTGCAAAGCCAATCACTCTCTGAGGACCCACCGACCACAGTCGTTAGCAACCATACAGCTCCCCCTATCGCTTGTATCCAGCCGTTTATATCCCCCTCTGGATGATTGGCTCCTTGTTGTCAGCTGGGATCGCCAGGTGTACCCACTGATTAGTGCTGCCATGGGTGATGAGTGGGGTGGAAGCAATATCTCGTCACACATGTTACTCAATCAGCGAGTGAGTAAAGGAATTAATTAATGTATGAATAAATAAAATTGAATAAATAAATAACTTTAACTATACTGATATAAGTTGAATTTATCTTTTGAAAGTTAAACATTAAACGTAAACTAACACAGAGTCTTATGTACACATCTGCATTTCCAAAATGTAGTAACAAATGGAAACCATTTAGTATTATTACATTTAAATTTTTGCCACCTTGATATATTTTACCTTTGTGTGTGTGTGTGTGTGTGTGTAAATGCTTTATTTAAAAAAGCTTGTATAAAGAAAAAAATCAATATTATATCATAACTTGCCTCACAATACAATTGAGATTACATAAAAGAGTAAAGGGAAAAGAAAATATTTCATATTTATATGAAAATGCAAAATGAATATCATACTGCAGTTGTTTTGCTGGCTGTGTTGTTTTTAGATTTTCACATCTATGCACATTTTAATCTTTTTAAACACTAAAACTGCGTTTTCCATTTGTGAATTTACATTTCTGTATATGAAATTGACATTAAAATAAAATAAGATCCACGTGTAAGGCAAACTCAGCGCATGGGCAGTGAACTAGGAACGCAAATTAGTCATGAAATAACCATGTGAAGGAGCGAATTTGTCCCTCTTTTTTGCTCGAGATATTCGATTTCGGCAACATAAAATAATCGACATAATCCACAAGAAAATGCCAAAACAAATGGGGAGTTCGGCAGTTCCACTTCAAAAACATCGATATACAGTAGTACCTTAAGATACGAAAGGCTCAACTTACGAAAAATCCAAGTTACGAAAGCAAAGACGAAAATTTTTACTGCTCTACATTCGAAAAGTTTTCAAGATACGAAAGGTTTCTGAAAGTCCGAGATTCGCCCCATAACAATTTTGAAACGCCATCTTAGTTCCCTGTCAAGGGAACTCGCACTGCGTCGAGACGCGATTGGGAACCCTTCAGTGTATATGTCTCTTGAAGCACAATCAAACTCATCACGTCATGACCCGGGAGTATAAAGGCACGTCACGACCCGGAAGCGGATTAGCTTTCAGTGTCTTCACAGCGCTCAAAGCTCAACCTGTGTGTGTGTGTTTTTGCCTTGTGTGTTAGCCCAGTCTAGTTTAAAAGAAAAGGGATTTCAATTCGGAGCAAGTTTTCAGGCGATGTGTTACCCCTTGTCCCCGTTTTCTTTCGGGAAGGGATACACATGCTTTATGTGTCGCTTGCTTGGGTGAGGAGCATGCACGATCAGCGCTCAAGGGCACTGATTGTGCAGATTGTTTGCAAATGAACATGCGAACGCTCTGATCCCGCCTGGCGGTTTTTGAGGAAACCGCCCAGGCTAGCGGCCCTCGTGGTTCCGGTCCCACTGCGGC
Source organism: Rhodeus uyekii (assembly GCA_037043235.1). Classification (NCBI taxonomy): domain Eukaryota; kingdom Metazoa; phylum Chordata; class Actinopteri; order Cypriniformes; family Acheilognathidae; genus Rhodeus; species Rhodeus uyekii. The sequence continues at coordinate 122,081 of JAWRVZ010000260.1, read as the reverse complement.
TGAGGCCCAGCGGCGGCTGCGATCATATGGGGTCGCAGATGGACTTGTCAGAGGGGTCGGAGACGGGCCTGGCCTTTTCTCCACCCTTACCTGGCAGGTCTGGCCTCGTTCAGGCACCGGAAGCACGCCCAGCGGCAGTTTCTTCCGACCCTGACGAGGCGATACTGCAGCTATCCAGTTCCGAGGAACTGGACTTTGTTAGTATCGATGCTGATGAGGAGGTTCCGCCAGCCCCCTCACCAGCGTCAGATGAGTTGCTGGAGGTGGTGACTCGCGTGGCTCAAGTGGCCAGCTGAGCGGAGGGATGCTCGCCCAAAGAGCAGACTAGACAAGCGCTTTTTGCCGTCTAGAGCACCACCTCAGCGCCTGTGTCTGCCTTTTTTCCCCGACCTCCACACTGAGGTGTCGAGGTCCTGGAATAGGCCCGCCTCCCACAGGGTGCATAACAGCGAGACCGCTGTTTATGCCTCCCTAGTGGGAGCTAAAGAACGCGGATATGGGGCAATGCTTAGAGTAGAGGAGTCCTTGGCCAATCATTTGGCTCCTCACTCACCGCAGCCCCTAAAGACACCGGTGCTCCCCACCAAACCGCTCAGGGTTACATCATCACTGGTGGGGCGAGCATACTTATCTGCTGGTCAGGCTGCAGCGTGTCTCCACACGTCTACCATGCTGCAGGCCTACCAGGCGGAGCTTTTGTCAGATCTTGACGAAGGTGGAGGTATTGGGCCAGAGGCAGTAGCGGAACTGTGGAGGGCGATGGATCTTTCTCTCCGGGCTGCTAGGGAGACGGCCGCCTCTATTGGCCGATCTATGGCAGCCCTAGTAGCCACGGAGAGACACTTATGGTTGAACCTAACAACGCTCAGCCAGAAGGATAAAAACATCCTTTTGGACGCCCCTCTGACGCCTCCTGGCCTCTTCGGCGACGAGGTTAAGTTAGCGGTCGAGAGGTTTCAGGAGGCTGCCAAGCAACAGGCGGTGTTCAGAAAGATCCTCCCTCATCGCCCCCATGGTTCACAAGCTGCGTTCCATCCGCAGCCCAGTACCTCATCTTACCGCACTGGGCAGAAGTTGAGCGTTGTGACTCGTCAGCCTCCTCAACAAAAGAAAAGGATGGCTTCGGGTTGGCAACCTCATCCTCAGCCTTCTGGCCGGCGGACCGACCTGAGGGTCGTTCTGCAGGGCAAGAAGGCTAAAAGTAAGAGGCCCTGACAATTACGGTGTCAGGCCTCGCAGGGAGCCCCCCCCGTTGGTTTACCAGCATGCCAACGCCCTGCAGAGGCCCCTGCGGATCTGGCGTCTCGAGAGAGCCAGACCGAGCAGGGACCAGGCGATCTATCTCAGTTGTCACCCCGGCAGGGTGCACTGGGCAGGTTGCCCCCTCTGAGGAAGGTCCTAGAGCATCCACTCCAGGTCCAGCAGCCTGGAGTGGAAACCCAAACAGAGACAGGTCTCGAGAGACTGGTACCCCTCAAAGAGTTCCTGGCGGCATATGCGCGTCTGCCAGGTATTTCTCAGTGGGTCCTGCGCATTATTCATATGGGTTACACAATCCAGTTTCGGTCGAACCCTCCCTAGTTTGCGGGGGTTCTTCTGACGGAGGTAGACCCTGAGTAGGCTCTGGTTTTGGAACAAGAAGTTGAATCATTACTGATGAAGGAGGCCATAGAGTATGTACCTCTCTCAGCCACAGATTCGGGCTTTTACAGCCGCTACTTCATAGTTCCGAAGAAGGATGGAGGTATGCGTCCTATTCTAGACCTTCGCCAATTGAACAAGACTGTCAGGCGCTTGAAGTTCAGAATGTTGACATTAAAACAGATCGTATCCCAAATCAAGTCCGAGGATTGGTTTGTGACGATAGATCTCAAGGACGCATATTTCCATATCTCCATCCTTCCCCAACATCGGAAGTTTCTCAGGTTCGCCTTTGGGGGCAAGGCTTATCAATATCGAGTACTTCTGTTCAGCCTAGCTCTATCCCCTCGCACCTTCACCAAATGCATGGACGCAGCGCTCACCCCGCTGCGGTCCACTGGTATCCGTGTACTAAACTACATCAACGATTGGTTGATCTTGGCTCAGACACGAGAATTAGCGGTTCGTCATCGAGATGTCGTCCTCGCGCATATGAAGGAGCTGGGCCTGAGACTCAATGCCAAGAAGAGTATCCTCTCTCCTGTGCAGAGGACAACCTTCCTAGGCATTGTTTGGGACCTGGTGTCAATGTCTGCACGGCTATCCCCCGTGCGCATTGCCGCTGTTCTGTCCACAGTCCAGGATATCAAGCTAGGCCAGCTGCTCACTGTCAAGCACTTCCAGAGAGTGCTGGGGCAAATGGCGGCAGCGTCCAGTGTTATTCCACTGGGCCTGCTCCACATGAGACCCTTGCAGTGGTGGCTGAAGACCAGAAGGTTTTCCTCGAGGGGCAACCCCTTCCGTCTGATCAAAGTTTCAAGGCGGAGCCTTCGAGCCTTGCATCCGTGGAAGGAGAACTGATTTATTTTCCAGAAGCTCGCACTGGGAGCCATCTGTCACCGTGTCATGCTGTCGACAGATGCGTCCGGCACGGGCTGGGGGGCGGTCCTGAGGGACTGCTCGGCCAGGGGTCTATGGGACGGGCACCTCCTCTCCAGACATATCAACGCCTTGGAGATGATGGCTGTCTGGATGGCAATACGAGCGTTTCTCCCCGACCTCAGAGGCCATCATGTAGTAGTCCGAACCGACAATACGTCGGTGGTCTCCTACATAAATCACCAAGGAGGTCTCCGTTCTCATCGACTTTCCAAGTTGGCGATCAGGATCCTCCTCTGGGCCCAAGGGGAACTGCTCTCTCTTCGAGCGATATATATCCCGGGGCCCAGAACCTGGGGGCAGACTTCCTGTCGAGGCAGGGGCCAAGGTCTGGGGAGTGGCAAGTCGCAGATTTGGGAGAGATTCGGCCAGGCTCAAGTGGATCTGTTTGCGTCTCAAGAAACGACTCACTGCCCACTCTGGTTCTCCCTTTATCTTCCAGCGCCTCTCGGCCTGGACGCCATGAGACAGGGGTGGCCAAATCTACCCCTGTATGCCTTTCCCCCCGTAGCTCTGCTCCCGGGGGTTCTGGAGAAAGTTCGCCGGGAGAAGGTCCATCTCACTCTAGTTTTCCCGCACTGGCCGGGCAGGGTGTGGTTTTCGGACCTGGTGTCCCTCCTAGACGCACTCCGTGGGAGATTCTGGTCAGGAGGGATCTCCTGTCCCAGGCTCAGGGGAGGATTTTCCATCCTCACCCAGAACTGTGGAAATTATGGGTCTGGCCCCTGAGGGGGCCCAGCTCATAGAGTCTGGTCTCTCAACCGAGGTTGTGGAGACCATTCTCCACTCCAGAGCCCCTTCCACGTGGAAATTTTATGCTCAGAAGTGGAAGATATTCACTTCTTGGTGCAGCGAAAGCGGCTGAACCCAGTTACCTGCCAGATTGGCACCGTGCTGGAGTTCCTGCAAGAAAGGTTTGCGGCAGGGTTGTCCCCCTCCACACTAAAGGTTTACGTGGCTTCCATAGCTGCTTACCACGTACTTTTGAGTGGTGTCCCTTTGGGCAGGGACCCCCTCATGGTTCGTTTCCTTCGTGGCACTCAGAGGCTGAGGCCTGTGGTACGTTCAAGGGTGCCTCCTTGGGACCTGTCCCTGGTGCTCCAGGCCTTGTCCCAGGCTCCCTTTGAACCGTTGGACAAAATTTCAGATAAGCACCTTACCCTTAAAACACTCTTTCTGCTCGCCATTTCTTCCCTCAAGAGGATTGGCAACATTCAGGCCCTCTCTGTGGCCCCTTCATTTTTAGAGTTCTCACCCGGTTTGGCTAAAGCATTCCTTTACCCCAGGCCGGGTTATGTACCTAAAGTGCTTTCCAGTCCGATGTGCCACATAGTACTACAGGCCCTTTGTCCTCCTCCATTTATTGATCATGACCTGGAGTTAAAGAACAAGGTTTGTCCAGTGCGAACACTGGACGCCTACGTCCGCAGAACTGCCACGTGGCGTAGGTCAGACCAAATCTTTGTCTGCTTCGGGGCCCCCAGAGGTTCCCCTGCTTCTAAGCCTACAATGAGCAGATGGATATCTGAGTCTATTTCCTTAGCTTATGAGCTTGCAGGACAGCAGTGCCCACTACCTTGCAGATATTTGTGATGCAGCTGGCTGGTCCTCACCGCATACCTTTATTAGGTTCTACCAGTTAGACCTAAACCCCGCCTTGGGATCCTTGGCGTTATTGTTGTGAGCTACGTTTCGCTTGGCATACTCCCGTACGCTGAGGCGGCGTGGGTATTCCTCGTTCCCAATCGCATCTCGACGCAGTGCGAGTTCCCTTGACAGAGAACGTCTCAGGTTACGTACGTAACCATGGTTTCCGTTCCCTAAGAGGGAACGAGACACTGCATCTTGCAGCCTCAGCTCCTAGGCATGCCGGCCTGTTTCAGACACTGGTCAAGCTAACCTGCTTCCGGGTCGTGACGTGCCTTTATACTCCCGGGTCATGACGTCATCACGGCGACGTACACTCCCGCGCCTGAGTTTGATTGTGCTTCAAGAGACATATACACTGAAGGGTTCCCAATCGCGTCTTGACGCAGTGTCTCGTTCCCTCTTAGGGAACTATGGTTACGTATGTAACCTGAGACGTTATAGTAGACTCGCCACCATCCTCCTGCTCTCCCATTGATTACTGATGCTAGCCAAGCCATGAGATCCTTCTCTCTAATTTTACAGCATCTCTCCCATCATGCATCTTTTATACGTATGTGCTGGCGTGCTTTAGCTCAGCCACTCTGCACCCAAAACTTTAAATGTTTTGTGTTTTCGTAAAGTTAAGTGTACGTACGTACGTACGTTATCTGCCGTTTGTCCTCCTCCTCCTCTGCTGCCACTTTCGGAGATAGCCTCACTCGAAAGGTAAGCTTCGACATTTTACGTTATTTCAATGTTTATAGGTCAATTTAGCTTTATTATGAAATTTAATGGGGTGTTTTTGGAGGGCTTGGAACGGATTAGCCAGTTTACATGTAAAATGTGTTCCAAGATACGAAAAACTCATTATATGAAGGCCGCCTCGGAACGGATTAATTTCGTATCTCGAGGTACCACTGTAATAGGATTTGCGAGTTAACCGTGAGTCGAGATAAGTGAACTCCACTGTATATATGTGTGTGTTAAATTACTTTGCTGCATTTGAGCAACTTCATATTTTCTACAAACATATGTAGTGGGCAAGGTAGTAATAAATTAGATTAGTTTTATATGCATACCATTGGAATTTTAATTTTCCACTCATGTACACAGACAATTCAAAGCTCACGCAGATGGTACCGGCACATATACTTGGACCGCACAAAGAGCTTCCGATAATCTGAGCAGCTCTTTGTCTGTTTTGGAGATTTTCTTCTCAACAAGTTCCCCAGGTTTGGTTAACCCAGAACATCTTTTTCCACCAAAGTTCGGCAGAGGAATTCACTACCAGGCCCATTAATTATGGTATGCCCCTTTCAGATGAGCCCTTTTAATCTGGCTTGGTGCTCCATATACAGTTATTCCCTAATGGTGATTAACTAATGGCTAATAACTAACTAGTTATTCCCTAACGGTGATTATTATGAACCATTCTTCCACTGTCTTCCACATACTAACCTCCTATTTTTTTTTTCAATTATCTTTTTATTGATTTTTAACATTTTATTAACATAACAAACAGAAGAGACAATATAATAAAAATGAAATAAATAATAATAACAAAAAAAACCCATACAATTAAATCATGGTCACAGATCACAGTTAAATCTTTGTAAACGTAATGTAAACATGTCAATCACTGTACTGTCAGAGGTCCATAAGCGGTTCCCATATCCTTCTTAAGATATCCCCCATATTTTTTAGGGCGTATGTGCGTTGTTTGTGTCTTAAAGTTTCATTTAGAATTTGTTTAAACAGATTGGGGGTCTTTTTTGTTTCCAATTGAGCAAGATGCATTTCTTTGCTATATGGGCCATTCTACAGAATTGGTGACATTTGGTGTCACCCATCCAAAAAAAAAAAACATTTGACAAGCATTTAAATATTCAGATCTTAGATGTTTACTAAGATCCTTAAATTATTTATTGAAACGCACAATAATATTTGAAATATTTAAAAGCTTTATATGTATAATATCATCATGTATTGGGTACTTTCAATTAGGAGGTGGCTGTCCCAAACCCTTACATGTAAATTTCAACTTGTGAAAATTATATTTAAATATTTTTTGCAATTGTTTTTAAACGCATCGTTTTGGTTTTGTTTTAAAAAATGAAGTTGAAAATTTTTTAGATTTTTATTTTATTTTTAAATCATGAATCTTTATGTAAAAAAACATGTCCCATATTTTCATGTCACTACCAAAACACTGAATGTTTTAGTCCATTAGTCCATTTTAGTCCATTTACCACAGCTCTAAATTTTTGATCAGGAAATATTCCTATGTCTCTCTCTCTAATATGCTATATGGTGAGTAGATTGATCCCATCATTTTGAGGTAAATGTGTTCTAAAGTCTGAAAATCTGAGTGTAACTTTAAGGAATGTCACTACCAAACACATTTTTTCTGCTATTAAGAAAACTTTTTGGGATATTATTGCATAAAAGGTAGTTTTTATATGTGTACCAATGTTCTGACCAGTGATTGCTAACCATGTGCTGATTTGCATCTTCAAGCTAGGCTCAAAATTATCTAAAATTGTCACTACCAAAACAGTCACGACCGAAACATGTCTTGAAGTTTCGGTTGTGACATCATTTACATTTACATTTCTGCATTTGACAGACGCTTTTATCCAAAGCGACTTACATTGCATTCAAGAAACACATTAAATCAGTTCTTGCTTTCCCTGGGAATCGAACCCATGACCTTGGCATTGTAAACACCAATGCTCTACTGACTGAGCAACAGGAAAGCTCATTGAGCTTTTTCATTGCCATCATTGTTTTGGTAGTGACAAAAGGGAACACATAATGCTTTATTAATCCGTAATAAACAAAAATTTTGTACAATGTAAAAAAATCCAACTTATGTTTTGTATGACAAATTCAGCTTTTAAAGTTTAATCAACTATTTAACAGGAATAAAAGTTGAGATAACTCAAACAAAGTTTGTACAACTATTAGCCCTAAGCTGAGAAAACTCAAAAAAGTTCTGCAGCTGGTTGCCTTTAACTTTTAAGTTTTCTCAACTAAGTTTTTTTTTTTTTTTTTTTTTTTTTTTACAGTTATGCAAATCATTACTACTGTAGAATGTTTTAGTAGTGTTTTAGTATGCAAGTTAAAATTATGTAATGTGATAAGGTTACAATTAAGGGTGCAGTCAATGATATGTAACAGTCTGACTCTCATACCAGCGGACCAGGGATTGAGTCCTGCTTGGAGCAGGCAATTCGAACAGGAGGGGTTATAGATAAGATGATAGCGTTAGATTGTTAGGTTGTTGTCAATAATGTTAATTTCTATGATATTAATGCCTAGAAAGACTACAAGAGAGAGACAGAGAGTGTTTCTATGTGGTTCTGGATAATTATCTGAATGAATATGTTATACACTCACCTAAAGGATTATTAGGAACACCTGTTCAATTTCTCATTAATGCAATTTTCTAATCAATCTAATAAACATGGCAGTTGCTTCAATGCATTTAGGGGTCAAGACAATCTCCTGAACTTCAAACTGAATGTCAGAATGGGAAAGAAAGGTGATTTAAGCAATTTTTAACGTGACATGGTTGTTGGTGCCAGACGGGCCGGACAGAGTATTTCACAATCTGCTCAGTTACTGGGATTTTCACGCACAACCATTTCTAGGGTTTACAAAGAATGCTGTGAAAAGGGAAAAACATCCAGTATGCGGCAGTCCTGTGGGCGAAAATGCCTTGTTGATGCTAGAGGTAAGAGGAGAACGGGCCAACTGATTCAAGCTGATAGAAGAGCAACTTTGACTGAAATAACCACTCGTTACAACTGAGGTTTGCAGCAAAGCATTTGTGAAGCCACAACATGCACAACCTTGAGGCGGATGGGCTACAACAGTAGAACACCCCACCGGGTACCACTCATCTCCACTACAAATAGGAAAAAGAGGCTAAAATTTGCATGAGCTCATCAAAATTGGACAGTTGAAGACTGGAAAAATGTTGCCTGGTCTGATGAGTCTCGATTTCTGTTGAGACATTCAGATGGTAGAGTCAGAATTTTGCGTAACCAGAATGAGAACATCCATCATGCCTTGTTACCACTGTGCAGGCTGGTGATGCTGGTGTAATGGTGTGGGGGATGTTTTCTTGGCACACTTTAGGCCCTTTAGTGCCAATTGGGCATCGTTTAAATGCCACGACCTGCTTGAGCATTGTTTTTGACCATGTCCATCCCTTTATGACCACCATGTACCCATCCTCTGATGCTGCTTTCAGCAGGATAATGCACCATGTCACAAAGCTTGAATCAGTTCAAATTGGTTTCTTGAACATGACAATGAGTTCACTGTACTAAAATGGCCCCACAGTCACCAGATCTCAACCCAATAGAGCATTTTTGGGATGTGGTGGAACGGGAGCTTTGTGCCCTGGATGTGCATCCCACAAATCTCCATCAACTGCGAGATGCATTGATAACTATCAGTATGGGCCAAAATTTCAAAAGAATGCTTTCAGCACCTTGTTGAATCAATGCCACGTAGAATTAAGGCAGTTCTGAAGGTGAAAGGGGGTCAAACACAGTATTAGTATGGTGTTCCTAATAATCCTTTAGGTGAGTGTACGTGCTGACTGCATATGTGCAATATAACTAGTTATTTGTATTAACATACAATGTTGAATGTCTGATTCAACTATGGCAAACTAAGTATTGGGGTCACTACCAAAACATTACTGTCACTACCGAAAATATGCTGTCACTACCAAAACATGGAAAGTTATGTCAAAAATAAAGTATATTGAATTATCAACTAAAACATTATGATAGTGTTTAGTTTAATGCATATTCAACCTAATGAATCCTTAACTTTGAAATCAGTGTGATAAACTGTATGCCTTATTCAAAGAAAGATTGGGTTCAAAATACAACAAATCTCATAAATGACAATTAAAATATTATTAAATTTGTCATTTTTATTGATTTAACCTGTAAACTTTTTTTTTTAAATAGAGAAAAAATATATTTACAAGGTTGATGTGAACAAAATCTTAATAGGTCATTATAAGCCTGCTTTATTTTTGATATATTGTTGTGTTTTGGTAGTGACAAATTTGGGGTGTATGAAAATATTCCAGCATTTTCTGAAAATACAATTTGAGAACTAACCGCACAATTACTAGAAATGTATACCTTGGATATTGTACAATTTGCATACGTGCAACAGTGTTGGTGTATAGTCCAGTGGGGTTTTCACAATCTTAACAGTTAGATCATATACTGCCTTGCAGAAATGTTTTAATTTCACAAAAAAAACATGCATAATTGACCCTTTACATGTTTTGCAACGATGACATCTGGGATATGAATTAGGAAACATTTTACTTAAGTGGAGCGGAGTAAGGTACATTCTGTGCATGAATTTATAATTTTGTTAGATTATTTTATTACAAGACAGTGAGGAAAAAACATTGACATAGCGTATACCACTGAGCGTCCTCAAAAGCATCACATATCCTTCTGCCATATGTTTCTAAGTGGGGTCAAAGAAGAGCTGTAATGGTCCAACAAAGTGCTATAAATTTCAGAGATTTTTCCTTTAAATTATGTCGATTTTACCAAAATCTCAAGATTTGTTAGCTCCAAAGATAGGCGTTTTTCCCCTTTTAGGGTGTTTATTAGATGGCGAATCTCAAGATTTGTTAGCTCCAAAGATAGGCGTTTTTCCCCTTTTAGGGTGTTTATTAGATGGCGAATCTGTAAGTATTTATAAAAGTCCTGTTCAGGAATTTTGTATTCTGACATTAAAACAGCAAAGAACTTGAGCGTATCATAGTTGAACAATTGCTGGAATTGGTGTATACTGTTACTTCTCCACTTTGCGTACAAGGAACCGGCAATAGATGGTGGCAGATCCGGATATAAGGATAGGGGGGAAAGCCTGGAGATTTTACCAAAATTACCACAGAACTTGTTTGTGTTTTGCCAACCCGAAGAGTGTTGTAAACTACATAGGTTTTTTTATTTTTTATTTGATGTAGTGCGTTTATGTTGTTAATGAATGTTAGCTAGGTTGTAGAAATAGGAGTACAGAGTTCTTCTTCTATGTCTATCCAGTGTGCCTGGATAGACATATCACCCTGTAGCCTAAGACTGGTTGCCCACTGAAGCTAAGCAGAGTTGAGCCTGGTCAGTACCTGGGTTGCTGCTGGAAGTGGTGTTCGGAGGCCAGCAGGGGGTGCTCACCCTGTGGTCTGTGTGGGTCCTAACGCCCCAGTATAATGACGGGGACACTGTACTGTAACAAGCACCGTCTTTTGGATGAGACGTTAAACCGAGGTCCTGACTCTCTGTGGTCATTAAAAATCCCAAGATGTCCTTCGCAAGAGTAGGGGTTTAATCCTGGCCAATTTTGCCCATTGGCCTTGGTCCATCATGGCCTACTAATCCCCCCATGCTCTAATTGGCTTCATCACTCTGTCTCCTCTCCACCAATAAGCTGATGTGTGGTGAGCGTTCTGGCGCAATATGGCTGCCGTCGCATCATCCAGGTGGGTGTTGCACATTGGTTGGTGGTTGAGGAGATTCCCCCATACTATGTAAAGCGCTTTGAGCTCTGGAAAAGCGCTATATAAATGTAACATTTCTTCTTCACTATGACGTCTTTGCACCCAGCTAAAAATGCCCTTTGTCTGAGAGGCCCAATCGTACATCTGTAAGTCTTGTAATGCCAGTCCCCCTTTCTCTCTGGATTTTGTTAGAGTTTTAAAAGATATTCTTGGTGAGGAATCGTTCCAGATGAAAGAGGTTAAAATTTTGTTTGAATATTTAAAGAAAGTTTTATCCAAGTAACAGGGCAGTGACTGAAATAAATAACTGAAACGGGGCAAAACATTCATTTTAATTACATTCATTCATCCATTTTTCATTGTTCTAATTCTTTTTTTATCTTTTTATCTAGTGGAATTTAGTTTATGAGGTAGAGATCCTTTAGTTTTAGAGACACATTCACCCCAAGGTACTTAAAGCTGCTTTGGGCCCAGGTGAACGGTGAGATTGCCTTGATTTTCGGCAACCCGCAGCTCTTTCACCCACTTCACGTAACTTATAGCAGCGGTCCTGCTATCCGCCATTGTTCCGCTATCGCTCCGCCCACGGATGAAAGGAGTATCGCACCGCAGGTAAAAAAATGATCACCTAAGGCTTATATTGCGGCTCCGGACATATTTGATTTTTGTTTTTTTGGTCCAGTCCATACTGGACTCTTTCGACATTTTGGGTTGCCGACCACTGGTTTATTTCAAACGGACGAGTTAATAATGCATTGGATTTTGTCAAATTAATTTTATAGCCTGATATTGTTCCAAATTTAGCGATAACGTCTAAAACTGATGGGATTGATTGCTCGGGGCTAGTTAAGTATAAAATTATATCATCAGCATAAAGTGAAATTTTTTTCCTGGTTTTCCTGATATTAATACCAGCAATCTCTTCATTGGTCCATATGGCTTCTGCGAGTGGTTAAATAAAAATGGAAACAAAGGGCACCCCTGTCGACAGCCTATAAACAAATCAAAATTTTCAGTGAGGGTGCCATTTTTACATATTTGAGCTTGCGGATTGCAATACATAGTTCTGACCCAACTAATACATTTTTCACCAAGATTAAATTCCTTCAGAACGGCAAACAAATATGACCACTCAACCCTATCAAACGCTTTTTCTGCGTCAAGTGAAAGAAGTAGAAGTAAGGCTGTTCTGTTGTGTAGGGACGAGTGGTCAATTATATTTAATAACCTCCGGATATTGTCAGATGCATAGTGTGCCTTCACAAAGCCGGACTGGTCGGGATTAATAATCTGGGGCAAGAAGTCTTCCAGCCTGTGTGCAATTAATTTGGATAGTATCTTGAAGTCAACTGGAAGTATTGATATTGGGCGAAATGATGCGCATTCAGCAGCATCCTTGTCCTTCTTGTGTATTAAAGATATTTTTTGCCGTCTCCATAGTTTCAGGAAGAACGCCATTTTCAAAAAAATCAGTAATCATGGGCATAAAAACTGGCTCGATTTGCACCCAGAAAGCCTTGTAGAATTCTACAGAATATCCGTCCAAACCTGGGGTTTTTTCCGAAGGGCATTGACTTAATTACTTGTAACACTTCCTCTGAGGTGAATGGGGCATTTAACTGTTCCTTCTCATCCTCTGAGATAGAGGGTAGGGATATTTTTTCCAAAAATCTGTGGATGTCTGTTGCAGAGGGATTTTCTGATGCGTAAAGCTGTTTATAAAAATCAAGAAATTAGGACTTAATAGATTGTGTATCGTATTACAACTGGCCTGCCGCATTACGTGTGCACTTTATTGTACTTCCGCCACGTTCTTTTTTGAGTTGATTAGCCAGAAGTTTACTCGTTACCATATTCATGATATTTCTGTTTAGTAAAGAATAGAAGTTTTTTAACACATTCTCTTTGAATGAGATTAAGATTAGTTCTGACTGCATTTAGTTTTCTCAAATTTTCCTCTGTAGGAAACTGTTTATGGCATTGTTCCAAATCGATTAACGCTTTCTTAAGTTGTTCTGCTTTTTTTAGTGATTGATTTGGTTTTTTTTTTGGTTTTTTTTGCAGATGCGTATGAGATCAACTGGCCCCTAATTACTGCTTTAGCTGCGTCCCACATCACTGCCGGAGTGACAGGGGAGGCCGCATTATCCTGTCTGTACTGCTCAAATGTTTTGTAATCATTTTTACAGGCTTCGAGGTCTGTGAGTAGTGAGGCATTAAATCTCCATTATTTGGTTTGATTTGTCTGCTGGGGGAGGTATAACCCCAGGTAGACTGGTGAGTGGTCTGATATAAGAATGGGCCCTATATCACATGAAACTATGGATGAGAGATGGTCCTGGGGTAGAAAAAATAAATCTAATCGGGAGTATGATTTGTGTCTAGCTGAATAAAAAGTGTAGTCTTTCCTTGTGGGATTAAGTTCTCTCCAAACATCAACCAGGCCTACATCAGCCGAGGCTAATCTCAGAGTCTTAGAAGCATTGGGATTAGACAGTGTGGTTGAAGATTTGTCTAAGTTACTATCCATATTACAATTAAAATCTCCAGCAACTATTCCAAAGTCTCTATTATATTGATTAAATAAGCTAATTGTATCCATCATGAATTTAGGATCATCTTCGTTTGGTGCATATACATTCAACAATGTCAATTATTGTCCATATAGCATCCCCTTGATTAGTATTTCACTGCTACCAAAATTGCTATATTGCTCCTTAAATATGAAAGGTATTTTTTATGAATGAGTATTGCGGTTCCCCTGTTATTACCCTGGGCTTTCTGATCACTGTGTGGTTCATCTTATACCATCCCACAGGCAGAAACTGAATTCAGCTAAACCTGCAAAAAAGACTGTAAAAAGATGGACTTATGAAGCAGAACAAGATTCAAAGCCTGCTTTCATTGCGCAGATTGGAATGTTTTTGAAGCTGCTACCACTGATCTGGACGAGCTCACAGATGGTTATTGGGAAACTCAAACAGCTTTGTCATAACAAAGAGGACGCTTACAGAAGGGGGGATGGTGTTTTATACAAACAGACCAGGAACAGACTGACAAAGGAGATAAAGCAGCTAAAAGAAGTTCTGAAAAGCTGAGAAACCAGTTTTCTTCCAACAACCCTGCTGCTGTCTGGTCAGGCCTGAAGAATATCACCAATTACAAGCCCCCATCCCACCGACCTGCTAAGAATCAACATCTGGCGGATGAGCTAAATACTTTTTACTGCAGGTTTGAGAAACCCAATCTCACACTTCAAAACAACTCTGAACTACACTTCACACATCCTCCAACACCTCCTGCACCCCCTCCCCCTCCCCCGCCATCCAACCAGTGCTTAAGGTCTGTGTGGAGCAGGTAACCAAAATCTTCAAAAGACAGAAGATAAGGAAAGCTTCAGGCCCAGACGGCATCTCATCTGCTTGTTTGAAAGCCTGCGCTGACCAACTGCCCCCAGTCTTCTCGCAGATCTTCATTGGAGCAGTGTGAAGTTCCCCGTTGCTTCAAACGCTCCACCATCATTCCTGTCCCAAAAAAAAAAAAAAAAAAATCAATGGACTTAATGAGTACAGACCTGTCGCTCTCACATCTGTGGTCATGAAGTCATTCGAAAGACTGGTTCTGGCCCACCCGAAGGACATCACTGGACCCTTGCTGGATCCTCTTCAATTTGCCTACAGAGCAAACAGGTCTATGGATGATGCCCCCCAGGGTGGAACATAGTTGGTGCCCCCCAGGGGTGTGTTCTCTCCCCACTGCTCTTCTCCCTGTACACCAATGACTGCACTTCTAAAGCCCCTTCTGTGAAGCTCCTGAAATTTGCAGACGACACCACCGCCATCGGCCTCATCCGAAACGTTGATGAGTCTGCTTACAGATTCGAGGTTGAACAACTGGCTGTCTGGTGCAGTTATAACAACCTTGAGCTCAACATGCTCAAAACGGTGGAGATGATAGTGGACTTCAGGAGGAACAGCCCTGTTCTACCTCCACTCACCATCATGAACAGAACGGTGGCAGCAGTGGAATCATTCAGGTTCCTGGGCACCACCATCTCTCAGGACCTGAAGTGGAACAATCACATTGACTCCATTGTAAAAAAGGCCCAGTAGAGACTGTACTTCCTTCATCAGCTGAGGAAGCTCAACCTCCCACAGGAGCTGCTGATACTGTTCTACTTGGCCGTCATTGAGTCTGTTTTGTGCACCTCTATCACTGTCTGGTTTGGTTCAGCTACCAAATCTGACATCGGGAGACTACATCGCACAATCCGGACTGCAGAGAGGATTATTGGTGCTTTCTTGCCAGCCCTCCAGGACCTGAACTCTTCCAGAGTGAAAAAGAGAGCAGGTAAAATCATCACAGACTCTGCTCACCCTGGAAACACCCTGTTTGAACTGTTACCGTCAGGACGGTGACTACGATCACTTGCCACTAGAACATCTAGGCACAGGAACAGTTTCTTTCCACAGGCCATTTCCCTCTTGAACAGTTGAATTAATAAGAGATAAAATGCTGGGCAGAGCGCAGGGAAAGAAAAACAATGCAGATGGATGTTATGGCTGACAATCTATCCCCTCTCCAACTCCTTACAAAAAATCCCAGCATGTGACCACACTGTGTATGTTATGTATTGTTATTGTTATTTGCTATGTAAACTCATGTTGTGTTGTATATGTGCACTGGAAGCTTCAATACCAAGACAAATTGGCGTGCTACATTGGTTTTGTGTGACCATGATAGAGTAAAAGTCAAATAAAAAATAATATAAAACTAGTAAACTAAAAAAAGCGAAAAATATAATATGGGTAGAGCTCTACCCCCTCTACCCACTCCCTCCCCACCTCCCCAAAACCCTAGCCTAGTCCTCAAACGACAAGGCAACCCCCTTGTAACACGTAACACCCTCAAGTTGACCAGCCAGTAACAGCTAACTGTCAACAGCGCACATCTGCTTAGAAAAAGGCGGCATCTCTGTTCAGAATAACGGGCAGAAAAAGAGTTGAAATTTAAGATTTTTAGGTGGTAGCCTATTTCACCAAGCAGGCAGGTAATAATATAAAAAAAAAAAAAATCCCAGCCTCGCTGTCTTCTATTTACCATGTTAGAAAGGTATCAAATGTATTCAAAATAAAGTTACAGTCATAAACAGACGCTGTTTAGTATACACAGAAAATAAATAAAGAAAATATAGAAAGGATAAGGATTGAAAGGATTGTTTATACTTCCCACCTGTGTAGAGCTTAACGTTACCTGGCCACCATCAGGCACTAATCATGCACATGCATGGCTGTTGGCCAGAGGAGAACTGGTCCCCCAACTGAGCCTGGTTTCTCCCAAGGTTTTTTCTCCATTCTATTCTTCATTCGTTACGTCACCTGCCAGAGTTTTGGTTCCTTGCCGCTGTCGCCTATGGCTTGCTCAGTTGGGGAAACTTAACACTTAAAATTCATCAATTGTATTGATTCACCTGCTCTTTTGGGGCTTCTGTTCAGCCAAACAAACTTTGTTTATATTGTTTTTCCTGTAAAGCTGCTTTGAAACAATCTACATTGTAAAAAGCGCTATATAAATAAAGGTGACTTGACTTGACTTGATAGTTGAGAAAGCGGAGGAGGACGCCTCGATTCTGGTTGGGGATAGCTGAGACCAGAGTACGGTGGGCTCATTCTAGTATGAACACTCAGTCAGCTTCGGTGGCTAGCCACTGGAGTAGCATATCGGTTATAAAGTCCAAAATAGGACGATTACCCTCAGCTCCCTCCTTAAGACCAAACAGACGGATATTTTTCCTCCTGCTGCGGTTTTCTAGGTCCTCTGTCTTTTTTTCCAGGGTATGAGAGCCGCTTTATTGCTTTGGCCAGATCACTCTTGCTCTTATCCAAAGTGTCCTCTGTGGCGACTATGTGGGCTTTCGTCAATTCCCCCAGTTGGTTGTTTATTCTGTCCAATTTAGAGCTGAACTCAGAGTGGAGTAATTTAAGCTCAGTTAGCTCGTCGGCCACGCCGACGGCCTCGACCGGGGATGACATCTTCACGCCTTGCGAGTCCGTTTTGCGAGCATTCGAGAAGATTTCAGACTCCTTTGGCACAGGGAGTTAAGGCATTATTTGGATCTGTCTGCATTATTTATATCTGTAGCTTTTTATTGTGCAATGTTGTATGGAGCCATCAAACTATGTTCCATCTTGTTCGGGCTCTATAGCGCCCCATCACTAACCTCCTATTTGTGTAGGATGTGGTCTCTATAGTGCTCCTTTTTATCTGAGAAGAACATTTTCACCACGTAAACAAACAAGTGTTTTAGCCATTTAAAAAACCTTGGCTTTGGCTATGGCTGGACTGACCTCTTCCAAGGATTGAGGGGGTCCCCTCCCTATAGTCTAGGAGGAACATACCATCTTAAACACAATAAACCTGATAACAGGCTGTCAGGGCTCTTCCAAAAATTAGCAGGAGACGTTTATGGAGTCATCAAAAAATGGCTGTTTAATGTTGACAAAATACTTAATCTCATTTAAAGTAACAAACAAAGAAATCAAAAATAACATACAAAAGAAACAAAACCACATTACAAAACACACTTAACTGAGTTGTCAACATATTGGGTTCTGGGGTTTTGATGTTACTCCCAGAGAGCCCTCTCTAGCACTAACCCAGCCCCAGACAAATGAGTCCTTTTAACAAGATGGACCAAACCATTGTCTAGAATACAGGGGTCTCAAACAAAGAACCAAATATATACACATCAGTTCAAATAATCAAACCAAAACAAAGACAATAAATACATAAACATACATAAATACCCTCACACATAAAATGATTCACTACACACAATAAATGGAAATAAGCAAAAATGCACAGGGAAAGAAAACACTTTCCCAGGACCAACCCCCACACTACATTTCCCATGATTCCTGGCAAATGGTATAAAAGCCACCAGGAAACTGGCACGCCCCTTTGACAACCGGCCCTTTCCTGCAGCCATGGAACCGGATGGAAATATGGGTGAGACACAAAAATCAAACAATAAAGAAAACATGTTAAACCCCAAACTTGTGTAACTCTTGTATTACTCCCTCCCTAGCGTGCACTCTAGTCCCGGGGTTAGTGATGCTGTACTCTTAGATAGAATAAATGCGCATCAAGAGACAGCCCCACTTCAACACCGTTCAGGGCAACAAACATTAAAAAAAAAACAATAAACTTAGCATAACACTACACATAAAGAGTATATACACTGGCCCTGTTGCAAAGTGTGGCCTTAGCCATCACACAGGCAGTGAAAACTGTTACATATCCACCTTGTCATGTTAAGCTTTTCCTTCATTGCCAAAATTTCAAATTCTGTACATGGAAGGTATGTACATTTTCTGGGAGTTCCATGAAAGAAACCAATTACAGTGGAGTTCACTTATCTCGAGTCATGGTTAACTCGCCAATACTATTATGTCGACAATTTTGAAGTGGAACCGCCAAACTCCCTATTTGTCTCAGTATTTTATTGTGGGTTATGTCGATTCCTTAATCTTGACGAAATCTAGTATCTCGAGCATAAATGAGAGACAAATTATCCACTTCACATGGCTATTTCGTGACTCATGAACGTACCTAGTTCACTGCGCATGCTTAGTTTGCGTTGCAGGTGGAGCGCGCGCTCACTTCAATGACAGTTCACTCACGTTGATCTGAGGCATAACACACTGCAGGTATTCTGGGTTTTTTTTCTTCTAAAAATGTCTGGAGGTGTTAACATAAAACTGGACAATCAATAGAGAAAAAGTATGAAATCGTACTGCAGCTAGAAAAAGGAACAAAACCGGCAGAACTTAGTCGTCAGAATGGCATTCCAACACCATTTCAGGATGCAAAAAGAAGGCAGACGTGATAAAAAATGTACGAGGAGTCTGTCATTGATACAGAAAGAAAAAAACTTAGACTGGCTGAGCACAAAGATGTCGACGATGCAGTGTTTCAGGGCCCGTCCACATGAAGACGCGTATCACTGTATCCGCATACATTTGTTATCGGATTGGCGTTCCATCCACACGGATCCAGCGTTTTGGGAGACTGAATCCACTCTCTTTTGATATCAGGTCCTAAAGTGGATAGATCTGAATCCGACACCCTTGCGGTCTCGTGTGGACAGCCAATCCGTATATTTTTTGTGAACCAATGATGTCATCACATTACATGTCGGCTGCGTCACACGTAACAGCAACAGTGTTGCCAGATTGGACTGAAGATTTCCAGCCCAACTACAGCTTAAAACCCGCCCATTTAAAAAAAATACCAGCCCAAAGTACGTATGTCACAGGCTCGTGTGCGATGAAGGCACGAAGAAGACCAGACGGAATCCATAATAGCTTTTATTAAAAAAGAACACAGAAGAAGGTTTACACACGCAACACATTAACATAAACAAGAACCGACAACTGAAGAGTGCACAATGGGGACTAAATATACGGGAACGGGCACTGGGCGTCGAGGCGCGGGAACGGGCGCAATCAGATGCGACGCGGGAGCTGGCATGTCTCTCCACTTCCCTCGTTTACGGCGACGGCCCGTGGACTCGGTTGCAGGACTCGGAAGCGCCGACTCGACTACCTCCTCTACCTCGAAGTCCACCCTATTCAGCCACAGCACGAGGTTAATATATTCAGCAAGCATTTCCCCTGGGTACCGTTGGGCTCTGATTACCGCAGAATCCAGTCTCCACTCGAAATAGAAATTCAGGTTGGAATCGTCCCAACTCATCCAATGAGAAAACTTAATAAACTCCGCAACATAGTCCACCAGCGCCCGGCCGCCTTTCCGAAGAGAGAGAAGGCTGAGCTCAGCCGGTCTGGGACAACTCATCCTGTTATTTCCCACCGAGAGATTCGCTACTTTCATCCCGTTTTTGTGGTCGGTTCTTCTGTCACGGGCTCGTGTGCGATGAAGGCACGAAGAAGACCAGAAGGAATCCATAATAGCTTTTATTAGCAAAGAACACAGAAGAAGGTTTACACACGCAACACATTAACGTAAACGAGAACCGACAACTGAAGAGTGCACAATGGGGACTAAATATACTAACCGTGATGAACCTAAAGACAAACACCTGTGATGATTAGTGACTATGGAAACTGATGGGTGACAGAGAGTTCTGGAACAGAAACCATGTGACAAAAGGCAAAATAAGAGTCCTAGGTGACCATGACCGTGACAGCGTAGTAATGAAAATAATGAAAAATGTTGAGCGATTTTATGCATCAAAAACCATCCCAAATTTGATCAACCAGCCCAATGCATTTTTTCCAAGTCGGACGTGACCAAAAGGTAACTAGCAATCTGGCAACACTGAACAGTAACAACAATGCACATGCTCAAAGTCTTCTTCTCTGTGTATAGTGTATTATCTGTGGTAGAATTACAGCGTCCCTTACTGGTCTGGCATACCACACCGTTATCAGTCAGTTTTAGTGGTCTCGTGTGGACGCTGATATTTCTTGCACCGATGCCATGTTTATGATCGGATAGGGAATGCACCGGTTTCGTGTGGATGTGGCCTCAGTGGTTCACAAATACACAAGCAACAAATCTTCCCGTCAATGGTCCCTTGCTGATGGACAAGGCGGACATTCTTGCTGCAAAGCTTGGACACCCGGACTAGTAGATTCGTGGCTAAAGACTCAAATAAACAAATCGCGGCAACACTGTTGTGTAAAGAAAACACCAAAAAAACGAGCATCTACATTCTCATCTAATCTCATTTTTCTCTTTTACATCATGTACATCAATACATTTTTATTTTTATTTCTTGAGGGTTGTTATCTTTGGGCTCTAACAGCTGACAGCTGGCTGCGCTTCCACTATCACTCTTACAGCTGCGCTGATAGGCTGTCTGACCTGTCAATCATGCAAGAAAACGTGATTGGCTGTGCTGCCATGAGGGCGAGCGCTTCTCTTAAAGGGATGAGAGCAGCGCAGAGAGAAGAGAGGGAGAGACAGCTTTTTCTTTTTGTTCTTATTCTGACTTGTTTGTTTTCTCATTGTGTGAATTTCGCGCACAAGTTGGTTACTGTGTATGGATTATCTGCATCTGAGGGTTATATGTGTGGAAATTGGTAATATATAGTATATGGGTTGTATGTTAATATATGTAATATATGATGCATGGGTTATCTCGCGAAACGGTTATCTCGATGCATTTTCCCGACCCCCGACATAACCGAACTCTACTGTAATTAACAGGACCAAGACATTTAACCACTTTGGCAGGACCTTTCCAATTGGCAGCTAGTTTGGTCATAAAATTAGCACGTGACATAGGATGAGTACGAACCCACACTAAATCTCCAACTTGAAAATGAACTTGTCGTCTTCGAAGATTATAGTACTTGCGTTGCTTGCTCTGTGCTCATTCAACATTTCTTTTCACAGCTTGTAAGAGTTCCTGTGTCTTTTCGAGGATGGGGTAAACTGGACTGTGTGGGTCAGGTGGGTTCAGTATAACTCTCACTACAGGATCTTTCAATTTTCGACCAAGCATAATTTCAGCTTGAGTGAATCCCGTACTTTCTTGCCATGCTGTGTTGATAGCAAATCTGAATTCCGCCAGATGCAATCATAGTCTTTAAGTCAAGTCAAGTCTCCTTTATTTATATAGCGTTTTTTACAATGTAGATTGTTTCAAAGCAGCTTTACAGGAAAAACAATATAAACAAAGTTTGTTTGGCTGAACAGAAGCCCCAAAAGAGCAGGCGAATCAATACAATTGATGAATTTTAAGTGTTAAGTTTCCCCAACTGAGCAAGCCATAGGCGACAGCGGCAAGGAACCAAAACTCCGGCAGGTGACGTAACGAATGAAGAATAGAATGGAGAAAAAACCTTGGGAGAAACCAGGCTCAGTTGGGGGACCAGTTCTCCTCTGGCCAACAGCCAAACCGTGCATGATTATTATACAACAATTCAAGTCCAATATGAAGTCCAATTTGGTCCGGTTAGAGATGGGTTCATGATCGTCACAGGGGAGGGTCCAGTACAGTCACGGTCTCCGCAGACACCCCAGGGCAGTGCTGTGCTCGTGTCCAGGTCCTTCATCTGATCTGGATATGGCCCGGATCCAGCTGCCCACGGTAACCTCGGAATAAACAGAGACCAATATCAGCATAGATGCCATTCTTCTTCTGATGTATCGAGTACATCAGGTGTTATGGGAATGTTCCCGGTTCCGGCTTATCTAAATTATGCAGCCTAACAATCATTTTACATGATTTGGATTAAAAATGTATGTATAATGTGTTATGTGTATGCCAGGTTGAAAAGATGTGTTTTTAGTCTACATTTAAACTGACAGAGTGTGTCTGCTTCCCGAACTGTAATAGGAAGACTGTTCCAGAGTTTAGGAGTTTAGGAAAAGGATCGCCCGCCAGCAGTTGACTTTGATATTCTAGGTATTATAAGCTGGTCAGTATTTTGGGATCGCAATAGACGTGAAGGACTATAATGTGTTAAGAGATCGCTCAAGTACTGTGGAGCTAAACCATTTAATGCTTTGTAAGTAATTAGCAAGATTTTAAAATGTATTCGGTGTTTAATAGGAAGCCAGTGCAGGTTTGACAGAACTGGGCTAATATGCTCATACTTCCTGGTTCTAGTAAGAACTCGAGATGCTGCATTTTGGACCAGCTGGAATTTGTTTATTAAGCGTGCAGAGCAACCACCTAGTAAAGCATTACAATAATCTAGCCTTGAACTCATGAACGCATGAACTAACTTTTCCGCATTTGTCTTAGATAGCATATGTCGCAATTTAGATATATTTTTAAGATGGAAGAACGCCGTTTTACAGATGCTAGAAACATGGCTTTCAAATGAAAGATTGGTATCAAAGAGCACACCCAGGTTTCTAACTGACGACGAAGACTTGACAGAGCAGCCATCGAGTGTTAGGCAGTAGTCTAGATTATTATGTGCCGAACTTTTTGGTCTAATAATTAGAATCTCTGTTTTTTCAGAATTTAGCAGTAGAAAGTTATTAGTCATCCAATTTTTTATATCGGTTATGCATTCTGTTAATTTAGTGAATTTGTTCGTTTCATCAGGATGAGAAGAAATATAGAGCTGAGTATCATCAGCGTAACAATGAAAGCTAATGCCATGCTTCCTAATAACTGCACCCAAAGGAAGCATGTACAGGGTGAAAAGCAATGGTCCTAAAGGTCCAGTAACACTAACAGAGAGATACAACCACGATCCGATGATAAGAGCAAATCATTTGTAACTCTAATGAGAGCAGTCTCAGTACTATGATATGGTCTAAATCCTGACTGGAAATCCTCGTAGATGCTGTTTCTTTCTAGAAAGGAACATAGTTGTAAAGATATTGCCTTTTCTAGAATCTTTGACAAGAAAGGTAGATTCGATATCGGCCTGTAATTAACTAATTCTGTAGGATCAAGTTGTGGTTTTTTAATAAGCGGTTTAATTACAGCCAGCTTAAAGGTTTTTGGTACGTATCCTAATGACAAAGAAGAATTAATTATATTAAGAATAGGATCTATGATTTCTGGAAGCATCTCTTTCAGTAGCTTAGTCGGTATTGGGTCTAGCATACATGTTGTTGATTTTGATGATTTAACGAGTTTAGACAATTCTTCCTCCCCAATAGCAATGAAGGATTGGAATTTTTCTTCAGGGACACTAAAATGTACTGTATTTTGGAATATTGTAGTAGACTGTTGCATGTTTATTATTTTCTCTCTAATATTATTAATTTTGCAAGTAAAGAAGTCCATGAAGTCATTAGTGCTGTGCTGATTTAAAGCATCTGGGGTTGAGGCTTTATTTCTTGTTAATTTAGTCACTGTATCAAATAAATACCTAGGGTTGTATTTTTTTTTTTCTAAGAGGGTAGAAAAGTAAGTAGATCTAGCTGATCTTAAGGCTTTTCTGAATGCAATAGAGCTGTCTTTCCATGAAATGCGAAAAACCTCTAGCTTAGTTTTTTTTCCAGCTCCGCTCCATTTTTCTGGCTGCTCTCTTGAGGGCCCGGGTGTGCTCGTTGTACCACGGTGTTGGACTATTTTCTTTGATCTTCTTTAAGCGTAACGGAGCAACAGTGTCTAAAGTGCTGGAAAAGAGAGAGTTTATAGTTTCTGTTGCAACATCAAGTTCTTCTAGGCTATCTGGGATGTTAAGTAGATGAAACTGATCAGGAAGATTATTTATAAAGCTATCTTTTGTGTTAGGAGTGATAGTTCTACTATATTTATAACAGGGAGTTAGTTTTTCGACTTTGGCTAAAGGTAATCTACACGCAACTAAGTAATGATCTGAGATGTCATCGCTCTGCTGCAGAATTTGAACAGTATCAACATTGATCCCATATGACAGTATTAGATCTAAAGTATGATTACGAGAATGAGTGGGTCCTGATACATGTTGAGTAACTCCAATAGAGTTTAAAATGTCTCTAAATGCCAATACCAATGCGTCTTTTTCATTATCTACATGGATGTTAAAATCACCGACGATTATGACTTTATCTGCAGACATTACTAATCCTGAGAGAAAATCAGCAAATTCTTTGATAAAGTCTGTATGGTGCCCTGGTGGCCTGTATAGAATAGCCAGCACAAAAGTTAAACAGGAATTATTACTTGCACTAGATAATTTTACATTGAGGACCATCACTTCAAAAGAATTATATTTCAAATTAGACCTTTGAGCAGTACTGATCGTGTTACTATAAATTACAGCAACACCTCCTCCTTTACCTTTCAGACGAGGCTCATGTTTATAACAGTAATCTTGAGGGGTGGACTCATTTAAAGTAATATAATCGTCTGGTTTTAGCCAAGTTTCTGTCAAACACAGCACATCTAGTTTATGATCTGTAATCATATCATTTACAATAAGTGCTTTTGAGGAAAGGGATCGTATATTCAGTAACCCAAGCTTTATCATTTGTTCATTTGTGTTATATCCGTTCTTAGTTGTTTGTAAATCAATTAAATTTTTACTCTTAAATGATTTTTTTAGAGATTTTTGTATTTGCTAATTCGGGGAACAGACACAATCTCTATAGGATGATATCTAGGTGAAAGAGTCTCTATGTGTTGGAATTTATCTGACCTCTGTGACGTGAGACAGCTAGCAGACGGTCGGTTTAGCCAGTTTGTCTGCTTCCTGACCTGGACCCCAGTTAGTCAAGGTTTAGCTCTAAGACTATATGCCAAATTATTAGAGAGAAGAGCGGCACCATCCCAGGTGGGATGAATACCATCTCTTTTCAACAGGTCAGGTCTGCCCCAAAAACTTTTCCAATTGTCTATAAACCCTATGTTATTCCGCGGGCACCACTTAGACATCCAGCCATTGAGTGAGGATAATCTGCTAAGCATCTCATCACTCCTGCGCATAGGAAGAGGGCCAGAGCAAATTACGGTGCCTGACATCGTACTTGCGAGTTCACACACCTCTTTAATATTACTTTTAGTGATCTCCGACTGACGAAGTCGGACATCATTAGCGCCGACGTGAATAACAATCTTAGAATATTTACGATTAGCCTTAGCCAGCACTTTTAAATTTGCTTTGACGTCAGGCGCTCTGGCTCCCGGCAAACATGTGACTATGGTGGCTGGAGTCTCTATTTTCACATTCCGAGTAATAGAATCGCCAATCACTAGGGCACTTTCAACAGGTTTCTCAGTGGGTGCGTCACTGAGTGGGGAGAACCTGTTTGATGTTCTGATCGGAATGGAACAGTGGTTTTTTGACCGCGATTATGCCGTCTCACAGTCACCCAGTTGCCCTGCTGCACGGGCTCTACAGCCGGAACCGAACAATATACAGGGTTTGCTAAGCTAGTCGCATCCAAAGTAGTATCTAAAGCCCTTGCATTCTTACTATCCTCGATTAAAGTTTGGATGCGTGTCTCTAATTCTGAAACCCTCTCTGTCAGCCTAACTATGTCCCTACATTTATGACATGTGAAGCCTTCACAGCTGACAGAGACAGACAGACTATGCATGAAGCAGGCAGTGCAAGTGACAATTTTGAGAGAAGATGACATGACTCACCGCGTGTGTTGATCCAACTTTTTGACCAGTTGTTTGATGAAGTCGGGAAAAAAGGCGCGAGCGAGAAAAACGCTGTATGCACGGACAGTAAGATAGCACAGTGCTAACGCGTTTAGCGACTTAGATTAAAGCTAACGATTACAATATATTAAATAATCTAATATTGTATTTAGCAATACAAACGAACGTCGAGTTTAAGATCTAAAACAAAAATCAAGTTTATATGACAGTACAAACGCAAACGCAATCCACTCGAGCAGACAGGAAACAGCAGTGCAGCAGTCAAAAACGGTCTGTCTGGAACAATCAGCCACACAGAAGGTTCCTCACTCCAATCAGTCCAATCAGGCAGTGTCAATGGAACGAGGCGGCGCAGTGGGACAAGTTCCTGCATGGGTTGGCTGACTGCGTCCAAAAAGAGATCTACACCCTGGACTTACCAACCTCTCTTAACGGACTCATCGAACTGGACCTGAGAGTTGACGCTCGCCTGGCGAGAGGTGAGAAAAGGACTCCTCCCAGCCAGGTCACGGGGAATAAGGAGTTGCAGTGGTAGGGACGTGGTCAGCCCCGTCTACGATCATGAACCCATGCAGGTCAGAATCAGAATCAGAATCAGAATCAGAATCAGAATGAGCTTTATTGCCAAGTGTGCTCGCATACACAAGGAATTTGTCTTGGTGCTGAAGCTTCCAGTGCACATATACAACACAACATGAGTTTACAAAGCATACCATTTTATCTCTGGTCCATAACTTCAGATGTTTTTAGAGATCAGTTCTATGTTTTGTCCTTGAATGAGAGATAAGGCAGTACAGGTAATGATAGCAGACCACTGTCAGGCTGACCTCCCAACAGAGAGATAGTGACAAGTGAGTTAATTGTGGACAGAGTATTGCACTTAAAGGTGGCTGGGGGGGTAATTCAACTGTTCAAGAGGGAAATGGCCTGTAGAAAGAAACTGTTCCTGTGCCTAGATGTTCTAGTGGCCAGTGATCGTAGTCACCGTCCTAACGGTAACAGTTCAAACAGGAAGTGTCCAGGGTGAGTGGAGTCTGTGATGATTTTACCTGCTCTCTTTTTCACTCTGGAAGAGTACAGGTCCTGGAGGGCTGGCAGGGAAGCACCAATAATCCTCTCTGCAGTCCGGATTGTGCGATGTAGTCTCCCGATGTCAGATTCGGTAGCTGAACCAAACCAGACAGTGATGGAGGTGCACAAAACAGACTCAATGACGGCCGAGTAGAACTGTATCAGCAGCTCCTGTGGGAGGTTGAGCTTCCTCAGCTGACAAAGGAAGTACAGTCTCTGCTGGGCCTTTTTTACAATGGAGTCAATGTGATTGTTCCACTTCAGGTCCTGAGAGATGGTGGTGCCCAGGAACCTGAATGACTTCACTGTGCTGTTCATGATGGTGAGTGGAGGAAGAGCAGGGCTGTTCCTCCTGAAGTCCACTATCATCTCCACCGTTTTGAGCATGTTGAGCTCAAGGTTGTTATAACTGCAACAGACAGCCAGTTGTTCAACCTTCAGTCTGTAAGCAGACTCATCACCGTTTCGAATGAGGCCGATGGCGGTGGTGTCGTCTGCAAATTTCAGGAGCTTCACAGAAGGGGCTTTAGAAATGCAGTCATTGGTGTACAGGGAGAAGAGCAGTGGGGAGAGAACACACCCTTGGGGGGCGCCAATGCTGGTAGTAAGAGACCTGGATGTGAGTTTCCCCAGTCTCACTCGCTGCTGCCGGTCTGTCAGGAAGCTGGTGATCCACTGACAGATTGAGGATGGAAAGGAGAGCTGGGTCAGTTTAGCTGTAAGAAGATCAGGCATGATGGTGTTGAAGGCCGAACTGAAGTCCACAAATAAAATCCTTGCATAAGTCCCAGGTCTGTCGAGATGTTGCAGGATATAATGGAGTCCCATGTTGACTGCATCATCCTCAGACCTGTTTGCTCTATAGGCAAATTGAAGAGGATCCAGCAAGGGTCCAGTGATGTCCTTCAGGTGGGCCAGAACCAGTCTTTCAAATGACTTCATGACCACAGATGTGAGAGCGACAGGTCTGTAGTCATTAAGTCCAGTGATTTGGGGTTTTTTGGGGACAGGAATGATGGTGGAGCATTTGAAGCAACGGGGAACTTCACACTGCTCCAATGATCTATTGAAGATTTCAAACAAGCAGATGAGATGCCGTCTGGGCTTGAAGCTTTCCTTATCTTCTGTCTTTTGAAGATTTTGGTTACCTGCTCCACACAGACCTTGAGCTCTGGTGGGTCAAGCTCGGCTTTCCCGGGAGGAGAAGGAGAGGCGGAGATCCCTGGGTTTGTGTCTGTACTGTGGACGGGATGGACACTTTGTGGACAACTGCCCGGTAAAAGGGTCAAGCCCGATAGTAAGTATGAGGCTACTATCGGGTGGGATCTCCGCCGAGAAGCCCTCATCCACATCTACTCTCCTTCTTGTAAGACTGAGATGGTCACTCAACGCTCACGATTGTCAAGCACTTTTGGATTCCGGGGCCAAGGGTAATTTCATGGATCACACATTTGCACTCAAACTTCGAATCCCCCTCAAGTCCCTCACCAACAGGATCGCTGTCTCAACGGTCTCAACGGTCAAGAACTCCCCACCATAGCACTCATCACGGAAGACATCACCCTCATCACTTCTGACAACCACTCAGAGATTTTTTTTTTTTTTTTTGGACTCCCCCCTTGTACCCATTGTTCTAGGTCACCCCTGGCTCATCCAACACAACCCCAAAATAGACTGGACTGGACATGAATCTTGTCTTGTGTCTGCATGTCCGTCTGTTTCTTTCAGCAGGAAGTGGTGGATTTAGCTAACGTGCCCGCTGAGTACCGTAACCTGAAGGAGGTGTTCAGTAAGTCTTGGGCTGCTTCTCTCCCTCCACATCGTCCCTATGACTGGAGTATATCAGAACCGCTAAAAGACTGAACTCCAGGCAGGCTCGGTTGGAACTTTTTTTGGTCGTTTTGATTTTACTCTCTCGTACTGCCAAGAACATCAAACCCTATTATTTGTTCTTATTCTAAACCCTATTCTTTAAACCTTCGCGCATTTTTGACCGTTCCGAACGCCCGTCTACTCCCGAGTGCATTTTTCCGGAGACCCTAATTGTCTCCACACTCACATGGGAGGTCGAATCGAAGGTCAAGTTGGCCTTAGAAGGGGTAACCCCTCCACCCGGATGCCCACTGAATCGATTATTTGTGCCGGAGGGATTACGGTCCATGGTTACTCAGTGGGGTCATTGTTTCAATGTGGCTTGTCATCCAGGAGTCAAATGCACTGGATGTCTAGTCTAGCAACGATTCTGGTGGCCTCTTATGGCTCATGACATTCACGGTTTTGATTCGGCTTGCTTGATTTGCACCATTGGTAAGACTTCCAATCGGTCTCCTGATGGGTTTCTTCAACCGCTGCCTGTCCCTTCGAGACCCTGGAACCATATATTGCTAGATTTTATCACCGCCCTTCTGCTTTCTCAAGGAAACACGGTAGTTTTAACCGTGGTGGACCGGTTCTCGAAGGCAGCTCATTTCATTCCCTTGGCCAAATTACCCTCAGCCAAGGAGACAGCGTTGACTGTCGTCGATCACGTCTTTCTCTTACATGACCTCCTGAAAGACGTGGTTTCTGACAGGGGACCCCAGTTTGTGTCCAAATTTTGGCAGGAGTTTTGTAAATTGTTAGGGGCGACTGTGAGCCTGTCCAATGGTCAAACCGAGAGAGCCAACCAAGATTTGGAAAGAACGTTGCGATTGTTTGTTTTCCAAGAATCCTTCCTCCTGGAGTCAACAACTCTCTATGGTGGAGTACGCCCACAACTCGTTACCAGTGTCGTCCACGGGCCTATCTCCGTTTGTAGTGTAGTGTAGGTTACCAGCCACCCATTTTTTCTAGTCTGGAATCTGAGGTGGCGATCCCCTCTGCTCACGCTTTCATCCAGAGGTGTCACCGCACCTGGACTAGAGCTCAGGAGACTCTACTCCGGGTGAGGGAGCGCACCAAGGCCAAAGCCGATCGCCACCGGTCTAAGCCTCCGGTATACGTCACGGGTCAAAAAGTGTAGCTTTCTACTAAGAACATTCCTCTACGCTCCGTTTCTAATAAACTTACTACCAAATTTATTGGTCCGTTTACTATCACCAAGATCATTAGTCTGGTGACAGTCCGCCTCAAACTCCTTCCAGCGTACAGGAGGATTCATCCAGAATAAAACCAGTTTTTCGTTCTAGCCTTAATCCGCCAGCCCCGGTTTCTCCACCGCCGCGTCTCGTAGATTGGGAATCCACTTATTCGGTTAACCGTATTCTGGATTCAAGGCGGAGGGGGCGCGGATTCCAGTACTTGGTGGACTGGGAAGGTTACGGTCTAGAGGAGAGAAGTTGGGTGCCTGCCAGAGACATTCTGGATCACTCCCTTATTGATGATTACAATCGACAGGAAAAGGAGTCGGGGAACGCCAGGAGGCGTTCCTAGGAGGGGGGGGTACTGTCACGGTTCATGAATGCATCGCTTCCTGCTGTCATATGTCTTTGTTGTTGTGTGCGTGTGTGTGTGTCAGTAGGCGGAGCTCCAAGCCACATGGAGGGTCAGTGCTGTCACCTGCCACTCATCACCGGACCAGCTGCAGTTCTTTCACTTCCCCTACTTATACTCACTCACTTCTCATCTCCGTTGCCAGATCGTTGTTTTGATGTCGTGTGCTGTGAGTCCCTGCCTGTTCCTGTCTGCATTCAAGTACCGGTCTTCGTGTTTCCTGGTGTGCACTGTGGATTATTCATTTGTGGATTGTGTATTTCGTCTCACCTGCACCTTCATCACTTCAAGTAACCTGGGGCCTCATGTATCAACACTACTTACGCACAAAAAACATTGCGTTCGCCAGCTTTCACGTTCACGGTCGGATGTACTAACAGTGAAACTAACGTGACAATGTGCGTTTCTCCACGGCAAGTTCATGGCTGGCATAAGTTCATTTCTCATTGTTTTGTCCGTTGGCGACTTCTACAGGCAATGAAGTGAAGCTACAAACATTACACAACGAATTGTTCTACAAGTCTGTGGGAAGCATTGCTATTAATTTGCAATGTATAAAATAATTGATATATATTGTCACACAAGCCTTTTGGGAATATTCTATAAATTATGCAATTAAGTAAGAACATATAAAAGCGCGAGCAAATTGACACGTACTTTCACTTTCGTTTTCGTGCCGCTTGCTTTTGCCCAAGTGGACTCATTGCCATATTTAAATCAGTTTAATTAAGGGAGGAGACTGGGTGGAGTGTTGTACTCGTGCATGTGCGCTCAATTTTACGTTAATCGGGATGTACAAAGAGAATATGCGTGGGATCCTTCGAACGCAGAGATTGATACATCTGGATTTTTTTGTGCGTTCACACATTCACAGCTTTGTCTGTACATAATGTGTCAGTATGAATTCAACGCAAGTCTTAGTACATGAGGCCCCTGGCCATCTCAGTCCCTGCATCATCAGTGTTTTTCCATCATTTCATTTATTAAATCAGTTACTTGCATTTTGCTTCCTGTCGTTTGTGAATCATGACACTTTATTCCTTAAATTTTAATATACATAATGATCAGCCGACAATTTTGATTTAAAAAAAAGTTTTAAGTACACATCTCTCTGCTTCATTAGATCCCAGATAGAGCTACTAAACCATGGCAATTTCTTTTTATTAGTTTATTAGTTCTTTTTAATTCTGTATTTAAAAAAATATATATAGATATAAATAGTCTCCTGTAAAGTTACAATTATATTATTGCATGTATGCTCACAGCCCGTACTGTCAACTTTAGACTCCCAAACTATTTCATTCAAATTCATTCATCAGTGCAATTTGATTTCTCTTAGGAATATGAAAATGTGAAAATATGTGTGAATTTATTTACTGTTTGTCTCTATACCTAGATTTGTTTAAATTTCTAGCAAGTAGAGTAAGGTTATGATCTGACAAACCTGTTATTAAATTGTATGTTTTAGTAACCCTATCTGGTTTATTTGTAAATATGAGATCAATCAAAGTTTGGGAATTTTTTGTCAGTCTAGTTGGCTTATTTATCATTTGTGTCATTTGTAATGAGTTCATAGTATCCTTAAGTTTTTTCTTTCTTAGTTTATCAAGCCAGTTTATATTCAAATCATCCATTAACAGATTTTCTTTTGTTTCATACTTTTTAAGTATTTCACCTAAATCTAAATAGAATTCATTTGTCTCATTTGGTGGTCGATATACAGCAAATACAACAAATGACATTTGAAATGGTTATAATAACACCAACAAACTCCAAAGTTTGAACTGGAATATCTATTTGATGACTATCAATACTGTCTCTCAGATAGATTAAAACTCCGCCTCCTTTCCCCTTCCCTCTGTCCAGTCTGTAAACATCATATCCAGGAATTGTACCCCAGAAAGGAGTCGTGGATGTTAACCAAGTCTCTGTAAGACACAGGTAATAAATATTTGAGTCCAAAAGTGAATGTTGAATGATAAAAGGAGACCTGAAAATGTGTACGCTTTCACAAGCAGAGGCTTGCTTGCATATGAACCTCCAAGCCTTGTAACACAGTTCAGTAGTTTCGTATAGACACCACTAGTGTCGAACTCATTCAAACAATGAGCAAAAGAAAGGGAACGTTGTGGTTGACCTGATGTAGGGAACACAATGTTGTGTCCCTCTTGCCACAATTCTGGAGCAAGAGAGTAAGTGGCTATGGCTACTTACTAAAGTTGAGCCGGATACTCGGCTGAAATGAGTATGACTATTATACGAGTAATACGAGTCAATATTTGTGCTCGGATTGAATAAAAATCCTCATTGGCTAGCTGGCTAGCTATCACAGCTGACTGTCGGCGTTCTGTGATAGGCTAGTCACAGCACCCCTCCCCTACACAAACAGATTTGCTGTGTCTGCTCATTCACACACAGAACACTGAGAAGAGAACAGCTTTCTTTCTCTATCTATCTATCACCTCAGTCACTCAGGTTCACGGGTCTTTTCCGTTAACGTTTAGGGTTTCTTCAGCCTCAGGTTTGTTTTATTTCGGTTTGTTGAATGCGACTAGCCTTTGATCTCTGCCTGTCGGAGATTTTTCATTTTTTTATTTATTAAACCGTCTGCCGGACCAGTTTTTTGACTTCACACAAAAAATAAAGTAGTGGTATAAAAACTATATTACAAATGAATTAGCTACACACACACATACCTGGTGTGGAAATAAAAAAAAAAGAAATAAATAAAATCACACTGATCATGAAAAAAATTAAAAAAGAGAAAAAAAAGTTTAAAAAAAGTTATGTTTAGATGAAAACTCTTGTTCATTACATTTTTCTTCATAATTGCAACCGCATGTGTTGTATTCATTGTTGCAAAACTTGTTCTGTATATAGCTTGTTTGTTCTCGTGATCAAAACCATTGATCTGAAGCTCAATGCTGATGCTGTCATGTAAATAGTTTTTTAATCAGCAATAAATATAACAATTTCTAATCAACCCATATCAATTGCATTATTAAAAATAACATACCGGTTAAAACCCGCCCATTTCAAGACAACCCGCCCACATCTGGGTTAAATTCCGCCCACTTTCGGATTAGGCCCCGACCAGTCAGAGTACAGATGCAGCTACAGATAATTCATATGGTTAACAGATGCAGATACAGATAATGCTGTACTTGCTCATCCTACTTGCATACCTTGAAAGTTACCTCAGCTTTTGAAACCACTCTATTGAGCTATTGAGCTATGTGCTTGGCGACACCTAACAAATTTGCAAGGTTCTATAACCTTTGTGTAGAGTCAGTGTCCTCCAGTGTACTCACCACCAGTAGCTGGGAAGGCCCCCCTTCGCTGTCTCGCTTGCCTCTATGCTTGCCTCTATTTTCCTCTATGGACTGGGTGCATGCGCTTACCCTGCTCCACAGTTGCGTTTCTTGGCTGGAAAACATTTTTGGAGTTCCAGACTCAGGACCTTAAGGTACAGCCAGTTGTTTCCCTTGTGCTAGGCTAGGTGCCCCTAGTTGGCGTCCCTACGTCGATTGCATATGTGTTTTCTTCCACAGAGACATTACTTCCCATTGGCACAATTACTGTAGCACTGATGAGTAGCCGGGCCACCGGCCTGGCTTCTCAGCAAAAACTTGAATGTATGATTGCAAGTGCTCTTCCTTATATATCCACTTTGCGGGGAGGAGAGTGCAATGCAACTCTCACATGCCAATGTGCATCTTTCAGTTTATACTCAAAGGTGATTGGGCTCTCAGGTGAGATCCGAATTCTTCAATTAAGTTCTGATATTCTCTAATGCAATTTTCTGTGTGTTTTAAATATGGATTTTTTTGGGGGAAATGTTCTTCCATAGTTCAAAATAGATATGTTAAATTATCTTTTTATTTGTCAACATTTTGTTTTTCTACAGTTTCTCCATCAATTTATACAGGGAAGTAGTTATACTGTATCTAGGTCTTCCCATTTTAAACCAAAAGCAAAATAATAAACAATAAATCTTTATTTTTTTTTATATATAATTTTCTATTTTTCACTCACATAACTGTCATATGTACTTCCATAAGATGCTATGGCCTCTCTGAGGGGAACTGTTTCTCTGGGATACCCACCCATCTCACCTCATGCTTACTCAATTTCTCACTAGGAAAGCGTTTCACCTACAGGAAGCCCCTAAATACAGAAATTGTTAATAAGAGAGAGTGAAAAGGGGAAGAAAAAGTCTGGAAACAATAGGAAAAAATGGCTTGGCAGAGGAAAAAAGAGTGGAGGAGGAGACAGCTGGAAGGAGTGAAGCCTGATATTACAGACTGCTGCTCCAAACCATATGCTCAGGAACCTTAACCGGAGGCTAAACTCAGATGAGAGAGAAAAGGACACAGTGTGTGTAATTGAAGGATAAAAAGAAATAAAAAAAAATATTCACGCTCTTGATTTCTGTGTCTGAGAAAGTTTTGATAGCATCATACTGAAAGATCTTGAAATGGCTTCGTAAAATGGAATGGGACGTTGATTTTTACAAAAATTTTGCTTGGCTGAAAAAGGTAAGGTATGGTTTTGATCTAAATTATTATTCTTGCATTTGAAATATGTAAATAACAACTTTATTTGTTGATAAGCATATTAATCTGGAAGTCAGATAGAACTCATGGATATGTTAATCTCACTGTTTGTGTTGTGTAGGATTGACAGGTATATTAAGAACCATTCAAGATGAATATCCATGCAGTCTTTAAACTGTATAGTATTTAACTCCTGTATTTATTACATTAATGTCATGGAATTAGGTGAGTGAAAAATAGAAAATTATTTAAAAATATGTAATTTATTGTTTATTTTGGTTTAAAATGGGAAGACCTAGATATAGCTGTTTTAAGTTATATTAAATGTGAATTTATAACGGTATATCCAGATGTGTGGTGTAGTCAAGTGTACATTTTGCATTCCCAAAAGAATAGATAGAAGTTAAATGATACTGTATAGTGCCAATACAGTATATCAGATTGTGGTAGTCTTCTGAATCTATCAGAACCATCCATAATTGACTTGGAAGTAAAGAAATAGCAGCATACAAATTGTGTTAATCTTTATTTGTTTGTGTATTTATTTATTTATTGACTGAGTGAGTGAGTGAGTTGTTTGGATTATTTTCTTATCAGACGGCGCATCAAAGCATCACTATCCGTCGGTACGAATCCTAGAGAATCCCCTTTGAATAACAAATAAATAAATAAAATAACCAACATCAGATAATAAATGTCTTCAAGATTATTTGAAAATCACGTCAGTGTGTTGAAGCAAACTGAAAGTGAACTTTCTATGAACAAGGCAGAAGAAGATATTCGATGGCAAACTAGTGAAAAAAAAAACAACCTAGTGTCTTTAAAAACCCTCTTTTCTGCAGAACTACTTCCTTCTGCCACAGATTAAAATCTGAAATTGACAGTTTAAAAGTTGAGCCTAATTTTCCATTACTAATTCTAAAATATCACTTTAGAACTAGTAAAGTTCTAATCCGCTAAGGAAAGCAATATATTTCAATCCCTTCAAAAGTTATCGGGACAACTTTCTTATTCTGCATCATTACCGGAGACCTCATGAATATAAAAGTATGCCCGCAATGCATGTCACCAACTAATTTGTCTGAAGGAAATGTGCAGGCAGGCCTGAGCCATAGCAACAAGACACAGTGTCTTATTCCTCCTCTCAGGGATCTTTGGCTACAGTATAATATGAGACATTCCATTTCAAAGTAGAACTCAATACTGCATCTTGATTAATAAGCAAATACCCACTCATCCATGCTGAAGGAATGCCTGTCTAATTAGCTGTGCCTGTGCACAACCCTTCTGGATCAGGAATTAGCCACATGAGACCAAAAAACGGATCAGAACGCAGACTCTAGCGAGTCTCCAAGTTGCTGCTTTGCAAAAAAAGGATGCACAATAAACAGCACATTACCTCAGTCTGTTAGGCTCTACATGGATTGGCTAAGGCTCAAAGAGGACTTCAAATATTTAATTTATAAAGTTTATATCAAATGGTAGAAAATTTGCATGACTTGATACCCCTCTTGACAGAGCACTAATTTCAGAAAGATGCATGAGACTGCAATTTAGCTATTTAATTTGTGATCACACTCTGCACATTCAAGTTTATAAAGTTTACACTCTTTCACTTCACACCAATGTTATTTCATAGATATTTAGGATGTTTATGCATAATATCTTTCTAGTGATCCCATAGATTGTGGACATCCTCAAACATTAAAAAACCTGGGACACAGAGTGACACACACTTCCTGAAATGATTGTCTGAGTTCCCTTTCAAGTGTCAAATGCTAGGGGAATACCTTGACGATAGTCTCGTGAAGCACTATGTAAACATACGAACGATCAACCGAGTGTGAGTGACAGCCGCATGTTGGTGACGTCACAAACCAGGGTGATAAATGTGCGCCAGAAACCGGAGACCGTAACTTTGAGTATCTTCAGCAAGCACTGTGTGAGGAGAGTGTGTGTGTGTGTGTGTTGTTGCCGTGCTGATTGTTTGAGTTTCCTTCGGCTGAACTATAGACATATTATTTTCCTTAAGCAAGGTTCTACCCACTGTGGTGAACTTTGAGCTGGCTCTGGTCACAGAACAGGAAGTAGAAACGCTTTTGGGGTAAGGGGCCATCGAATATGTTCCCCCCTCGGACAGAAAGTCAGGTTTACAGTTATTACTTCATCATTACCAAGAGGGATGGAGGATTGCGGCCCATCCTAAATTTGCATCTTCTAAATCGCTTGTCATCAATGTTGACTTTGAACCAGATTGTGACAGATCAGGTCCGAGGACTGGTCTGTCACCATCAACATGAAGGATGCATATTTTCAGTCCTTACACAAAATAGGAAGGTTCGCCTTTCACATAGCTTGTTCGGCCTAGCCCTTTCAACTCGCATGTTTATCATATGCATGGTCACAGCGCTAACACAGCTGCGCCTCCAATACATCAAAATTCTCAATTATATAACGACTACCCAGTCTCCATAGCTGGTGGTTCAACATTGAGATGTTGTTCTCGCACACATTCAAGTGTTGGGGTTGAGGCTAAATTCAAAGAAGAGTGAGCTCTCTCCTCTCCAGTGGACCACCTTCCTCTGTGTTGTTGGGTTTCGGTTATTATATCTGCATGGGTTTCCCCCATGTGCATCGATTCCGTCCTTTTAGCCATCAAAAGAAATTTACTAGCCCAGTTACTCACTGTAAAACACTTCTAGTGAGTGCTTCTAGTGTTATCCCACTTGGGTTGCTACACTTGAGGTTGCTCGGAAGCAGAGGGTTTTCCTAGAGGGGCAACCCTTTCCGCACTAATAAGGTCATGTGGCAAGGCCTAAGTGCCTTGGATAGGTGGAATAAACCCTGGTTTCTGTCTGTACGACATGTATGGGGATCTACTTGTCGACGCATAATGCTATCGACGGATGCGTCCCATACTGGCTGGGGAGCGATCCTGAGAAACCGCTCCACGCAAGGTTTTGAGAACCAATTGTCCTGGCACATAAACCTGATAGGAATGATGGCTGTTTGGCCATCAGGCACCACCATGTTGTTGTTTAACTGACAGCACAACAGTGGCTTCCTACTTAAATCACCAAGGGGGTTTACGTTCGTGACCACTATACAAACTGGTGCTGCGATCCTCCTTTGTTCCTGAGGGAGACTGCCCCCTCTACGGGCAGTTTACATCCCCGGGACCCAGAATGTGAAAGCAGACTTCCTGTCGAGGCAGGGACCAAGGCCCAGGGGAATTTTAGGCTGAGGCCTGCAGGACAGACCAAGGTTCCTACCTGGGACCCATCCCTGGAGCCTCAGGGCCTGTCCCAGGCCCCCTTCGATCTCTTGGAAGAGGTTTATCTAAAGTTCCACTCCCTAAAGACACTTTTCTCTTAGCCATCACGTCGCTAACAACAATTGCTTTCTGTAGCTCCCCTGTCTAAAGCCATCCTCCATCTTAGGCCAGTCTATGTACCAAAGGTACCCACTGATGTGGCTCGGCCAATTGTGTTGCAGGCCTTCTGCTCTCCCACCTTCCATAACCAGGACCAGGAATTTAAGAACAAGGTTTGTCCAGTGCGAGCACTTATGTCCACAGGTCTGCAACTTGGCGTAAGACTGACCATCTGTTTGCTTTGGGACCCCTAAGGTGGCCCCAGCATCCAAACCAACCCTAAACAGATGGATAGTCGAGGCTAACTCTTTGAGTCGGCCGGATCCCCGTCTCCTCTGATGGTTCGTGCCCACTCCACAAGGAGCGTGGTGGCCTATGAGGCTCTTCTATCAGGCATTTCACTGACTGATGTCTGTTATACGGCAGGCTGGTCCTACTCCCACATTCTTGAGGTTTTATCAGCTCGACCTCAACCATGCTCCAGGAACATGTGTCCTCTCGTACTGAGCTGAGAGATACTCTTCAGCCTTCGTCACTGAGGTGGCATAGGGATATCGTTCTCTTAGTGTTCAACACAATGCGAGTTCCCTTGAAAGGAAACATCTCAGGTTACGTATGTTCCCTTTCAAGGCCTCGGCTCCTCGTGCCTTCCAGGCTTGCTTCAGACACTCCTCTAAGCTACCATCTACGGTGTCGTCAGGAGCACCTTTATCGTCCGGGGCACCTTTATCACCCTGGTTCCTGACGTCACTGACTTGCAGCTGTCACTCATTCTCAGTCGATCATTCGTATGTTTGCATAAGGCCTCACAAGACTATCGTCAAGGTATTCCCCTAGCGTTCAACTCAGTGTCTCGTTCCTTCTTCAGGGAACTATGGTTAAATACATAACCTGAGATGTTTTCCACAGTAAATCGTCTTCACCACATGTCAATCGAAATAAATGTCCCTGAAGACCCAAAAAAATAAATAAATACTGTACTGTATGATATGATATTATACATACAGTACAGGCAACCTCTTATTCATGGGTGCTCCAGTAATACAATCATAGACTGTCATTGGCTAGTGAAACTGTCAAGCTTGCACACATGCTTAAGAATCTGGTCACACTGATGGTGTTCCCCATAATATAAATCCAAGTATTTCAAACTTCTTGTGACACATTCAATAGAAAACTGAATCAGGATTTTGAAAAAACCATATAGCCATTTACTCTTCACATTTGTAAAGGTAGCTGTGGGATTCAGTTTGGTTTATAGAGTTTCTCTTCTCTGCTTATTGTAAACATAACTACAAACACCTGTGAACTGCAGGTCAAAGTGCAAGCCTCAGGCAATGGTGAGAGCTACCAGGAGCAACTGTCTCGTCTAGAAGGGGATAAAGAGTCTCTTGTGTTACAGGTAAAATGGTGGGATCTATTACAAATATTTTGCTAATGTACAGCTAGATGGTATGACATTACTGATATTTAAATAATCTTTTTCATTGAATGAATTCAATGTGATCTTATTCCTAGAAAAAAATGTTGTATAAAATTACTGTACATAATCAACACTGACAGAAAAAAGGTAAACCTTTAAGACACAAAATCATTGATGATCATATTGATGATTAAAAATATCAATATGAAAAAAACTGCTGTGGTTGGTTGTAGAAAAACACTAAGGATTTATCCAAATTAACAAATTTTTTTACATTTTTTGGTAATAATAGTGCACTTGTGTAATAGTGCAGTGCTGTTTTAGTTTGGGTTTCCATGATTAAATTCAAGTAAAATGTAAAACTATTTCAGCTTTTTTTCTTTCTTCTTCTTTTTTGTAATTACATACTGAAGAAATCTCTTGTTCCATGCATTTACAGAATAAATGTGACATCCAACAGTTGTTGCACAACTACAATATTTCAGTGACTTGCTTCCTGAAGAAAGAGGTTGACTCTGACTGCTTTCAAAATCAAAGTCAGCACTAAAGTATATATACAAAATTATAAATAAAACAATAATAATTCTAAATCAATTCAGTCCTGCACATGAATCAAAGTGTGAATGCATGTTGCAGAATGATTACGTCATGAACTATGACGCTGTAAAGGCATGCTGGAAGCAGTGTGTGCATGCTGGAAGCAGAAACACAATGTGTGTTTGTTGCTAATATGTGTGTGTGTGTGCGCGCATGTGTGTATGTGTGTCTAAAAGATACCCATGTAGTTTAAAAGGTACAGGAAATCCCTGCTAGCAGTTGCCACTCTGTACTCTCCATTCCCGCCTGTGGTATTTGAAAACAAGGCTGCCCAGGCTTGCGATCTTCAGGGCTCGGGTCCCGCAGCTGCTATAACCTTTGTCCTGAGATTCGCAAATGGACCTGTCAGAGGGGTTAGAGACGGGCATGGCCTTATCTCTGCTCTCACCTGGAAGGTCCGATATCTCCCTGGATCTGGAAGCACACGCAGCACTTACTATTACACAAAAAAATATGCATTTGTGCTGCAGCTATCCAGCTCCTCATAGTTAGCATTGACGCTGAAGATGAAGATGTGCCACTTCAATCTCCAGCTTATGAGTTGTGACTCTAGCGGTTACCATGCAAACATCATTTAGCCAGCTCAGATAGGGATGTGCGCCAAAACTTTTTTGGACAAACGTTTCCTTTCATATTAGAGTGCAACTACTTTGTTGGGGCCACCTTCTTTTCCGATCCTCACACCGAGGTGTTCAGGTCAAAAAAATAAAAGACTACCGAGTGCATAGTGCTACGCACTAAGCCTTGCAAGTAGGCACTCAAGAGCATGGTTATGGCATACTGAAAGTGGAGGAGGCTCTTCATTGTCCCTTTTGTTCCTGACACGCCAGTTAGAGGCATACTCTTGTCTTGAGTCAGGCTGCAGCATGCCTCCACATACGGCCTTGCTCCAAGGTTACCAGGCTACCTCTCAGGAAACCTCATGAGGGTGGGGGATTTTCTCTATAAAATAAAGAGAAAAAAAAGAAATTTCTGGACAAAAATGCAGTAGCGGTGTTCCAGAAACTGTTCCCCCACCGCTCTCAAGTCTCTGAAGCTGTGAGTCAGCCACAGACTTAGCTGTGTATAGCCCTACACGTGAAAATCAAAAACAAATTGTTCTCGGTTCTCTAGTAGAATTTCTGGCAACGTTGATATGTCTGCCCAATTTTTCTCGTTGGGTCATAAACACTATCATTATTCAGTGTGGGCATCACCTACCCAGGTTCAATGGGGTTCTGCCCACAGTGGTGGGCCCCGGGCAGGCTCTGGTAATGAAACCAGTAGTAAAATCTCTTTTGCGAAAGAGGCCATTGAGATGCACCTGTCCCAGACATGAGATTGGGTTTTCTGGGCGGCACTTCCCTGTTCCATAGAAGGATGGAAGGTATTGGTGCTGCAGCTATCCAGTTATGAGGAGCCACATATTGTTAAGATTGAGACTGGAGATGAAGTCTCAAGATCAACAGCCTTGTAATATATATATATATATATCCATCCTTCAACAACAGAAGTTACTGAAGGTTGCCTTCAGAGGCAAGGCATACCAATAGCATTTATTCTATTTGGTCTAGTTTTATCACCCTGCTTCTTCAAGGTGCCACATTGTGTGTCTCAGAACGCAGACTCTAGCGAGTCTCCAAGTTGCTGCTTGGAATCCTGGCATCACTGGGAAATTCACCCCCTCCGAGGTGGATCTAAGAGCAGTCACTTGAGGAGTACGCTGTAGGACAGGGCCCTGGAGCAAATGCTCAAGAAAATACCAGAGGCCTACCTCAAGAGGCTGGTTCCCCTAGTTGAATTTCTTGCAGCGTAGTTATGTCTCATTTGGGTCTGTGCTCGCGTCCACTTTGCAAACTGGCGCACCAGATCATCCTATGTTCCCAATGGAACTGCTCTCACTCAGGTTAGCTCACATCCCTGGGACCCAAAACATAGGAGCAGACTTCCTGTCGAGATAGAGGCTGAGGTCCGGGAAATGGAGACTCCACCCAGCTATGGTGGAACAGATATGGCTGAAATTTGTCTGAGCTCAAGTGGATCTGTTTGCATCTCAAAAGACATCTCAGAATCCACTCTGGTTCTCCATCTCACATCCAGCTCCTTTTGGACTATATATTATTATTTCTGTACGCTTTTCCCCCAATTGCTCTGCTCCAAGGTGTTCTGGAGAGAGTTTGCCGGGGCAAAGTCTCTTCTCACCTTAATCGCCCCCTTGCTGGCTGGGTAGTTGTTCTCGAATTTAGTGTACCAACTCCATGGCACTCCATGGGAGTTTCCATTCAGGAGGGACCTTCTGTCCCAGGCAGGGGAGGTTCAATAGCCCATCCCTGTCCAGAACTGTGGAAACTGTGGGCTTGGGCTCTGAGGGGGGCCAGGTCATAGTATGTGGTCTGTCAACTGAGGTTATTGAGACCATACTTCACTTCAGAACTCCCTTCATGAGGAAACTATATGCCCTGAAATGGAAACTCTTCACTTCTTGGTGCAGTAGTCATCAGCTGGACCCAGTTACCGTATCAGATTGACACCGTGCTGGAGTTCCTGCAGGAGTGATTCACTACCCTTAAGGTCTATGGGGCCACCCTTGCAGCTGACCTCATACCTTTTGGTGGTATGTCGTTGGGAAGAAACCTTCTAATTAGACATTTCCTCCATTATACCTTGAGGCTGAGGTCTGAAGAACAAAATTTGGCCTATCCCAGACCCCCACTGAACCAAAAGAGGAGGTTCCAGTCAAGTTTCTAAGTTTAAAACATTTGTTCCTCCTCACCATTTAATCTCTAAAGACGCACACCCCGTTGTACTTAAGGCTTTCTGTCCTCCCTTCTTGACCATGACCAGGAGCAAATAATATTTTGTGTCCAGTGTGAACACTTATGTCCTGAGAGATGAGGCCTTGTGGCGCAAGTCACAACAACTCTTTCTCTTCTTTAGGGCCCCTGAGGGGGCCCCAGCAACTAAACAGAAAATGAGCAAGTATGTAGTTGAGGCTATCTCTTTTGCCTATGATTCGGCCAGATTAGAAGCAGCCACACTCCTACCGGAGGAGGGCACTCTATGGTGGTCTGAGCCCACTTAGCTAGGAGTGTGGCAACTTGTAAGGCTCTTTTGCAGAAATATCAATTTCCAAAGTTTGTTATGCGTCAGGCTGGTCCTCCCCACACACATTAAGTTCTACCAGTTAGACCTTAACACCGCTCCAAGAAACTGAGTATTAATGTAGTGCTCTACTTGTACCACAAGTTCCCTTCAAAGAGAACGTCTCGGTTACTTCTTTACTTTACATATTGTTCCCTTATACCCATCTAGTTATAGTTTATAGTTAAACTGTAATTTTAACTAATTACTGGAAGTTACTGTCAATTAGGTTTCCAGGGTGTAATCAAAAGCATTATCAACAATCCCGCCAGAAGAATATCATGATAACTTTATTATGTCTGTTTTGTGTCTTCACATGGATCTTTTATAAGGTTTTTTATGCATATGCAGTAATATGAATTTAGCCGTACAGTGTGGGTGAGAAACCTTTGGAAAAAGCTTGAAAACACTAGATTGGACGGAGAGTGTTTTGAAACAAAATCACAAATGTATCTTGGTTAATGTAGACAGCCTAAACAATACATGACAGATGCAGGTTGACTTTGTAATCCTAATTTAAGTCAAAAAGTAAAAGCAGGTTAAAAAAAGCAAAATACACAGTTCTTCTCGTGAATATAATTTACTTGCAACTAACTACTTGCCTTAAATCAAAAATATTTAGTAGTACAGTGGAGTTCACTTATCTCGAGTCACGGTTAACTTGACAATACTATTATGTTGACGTTTTTGAAGTGGAACCGCCAAACTCCCTATTTGTCTTAGTATTTTCGATTCTTTAATGTCAATTCCTTAATGTCGCCGAACACTAATATCTCGAGCAAATATCTCGGACAAATTCGAAACTTCACATGGTTATCTCTTGAGACATGAGCATACCTAGTTCACTGCGCATGCGCTGAGTTTGTGGATCGTGGTCCATATGGCTGCTCTGTCAGTGACTCTTCTCTCACAGCGGAGAGCAGGACTCTCTGAAGTGAAAGCACAG
Organism: Rhodeus uyekii; assembly: GCA_037043235.1. NCBI lineage: Eukaryota > Metazoa > Chordata > Actinopteri > Cypriniformes > Acheilognathidae > Rhodeus > Rhodeus uyekii. Next base: position 77,674 of record JAWRVZ010000260.1, on the reverse strand, counting down.
AGCTGCCGTGGGTCTACCCATATCCCAAAGACTCATCCGCTTCTGTGTGCACATAAGCCCGCCTTCTCTGATTTAATTGGTTATCTCAAATATTTTGACATTGGTCAGTAACGAGCGGTAATGACCAATGAGTGTGAGGCTTAGATAAACAAACAAACACACACACGCACGTGCGCACACACACACACACTGCTTTTGTTCTGAAGTGAGCTCTGCTCAGCGCCGCTGCGGATCACGGTTATTAAAAGACAGGACAAAGCCAAATTTGTTGAGAAAGCACATTAGACAGGCAGAACGCAAGTATGCAATCTAGACCTCATGAATATGTTATGACTGTTTACGCTGTGAGCGAAATTGTGTTTGCAATGTTGGAGAATATAATTAAAGGTTTGTATGGAGAATCGAAGGTGTTTTTTACTGTATACTGTTACATATCTGCTGTTAGTTGATGCACATATGCCTTTTATTGTTAGCAAACATATACAGTGTATGTACATTTTTATAGCATGCCGATCGCTTCATCTAATAAATAGTTATATTGGGTGTTGGTTATCTCGCAAAACGGTTATCTCGATGCCTTTTTGCAACCTCCGAGGCCGTAGACATAACCGAACTCCACTGTATTAACCTGTCAAACTGTATTAAATGCAATGACCAGCTGTTCTTTGAAAATACTCGCTGTCAACTTGATACTTTCTAAAAATGTTCTGATAGGGGGTGGGGGTTGTTTTGTTTTTTGCAGTCAACACATGTTTGGACTAAGACTACAACTCTTTTCTTTTTTTACTTTTACTTTTACTTTAAAAACTGATGTTACAGTACTGCACAGTTTTCAAACAGCTGACTATAGTTCTAAATAATATATTGTAATATATGGGACCTGATGGCAATGTAAGAAGATAAAAAGAGCTATATTGGATGTGAACTGCCAATCTAACTAGACGTTAAAAAGCCAAGCCTTGGAAAGCCAAATCAGTAAAATTGTTTCATGGGAACAGACAGAGCTTATCGGATTAGTCCTGTTCTGGCTTGTTGGGTTAATGACAGCAAGTACATTACATGTGCAGAGTAGGTGCTTGGACTGCGTATTCCTGATCAACTGGGATGACAAGAATATGTTAGATTGCTTTAATTATTTTTAACATCTGTATAATATAATATTTTTTTTATAAATGAATTTAGTCTGACTGTGATTACAATGAGTGTGATTAGACTGAAATTAATGTTTATCTCGTAGATCTGAAAACAACTTTAGAAGGACAATGGGAAAAGATGATGTACCTCAAATTAATAAACTTGATTTAAACCTGTTTCTCAGGTGAGTGTGTTGACGAATCAGGTAGAGGCTCAGGGAGGGAAGATAAGAGACCTGGAGAATTCTCTTGGGGAATATCAGCACAAATTAATCTCCACTGAGGAGGTGCTTCAACAGGTATTGGTAATATTTCTTTTAAAAATAAGATTATTATAATTTGCATATTTGAGTTAGAAATAATATCAAACACTGAAACATTTTTGTAAATCCATCACAAGCTCTCATAGATAATTTTCTTTATAAAAAGATTATTTGACAATTACAAACCAGTATTTTTTACTTAATACATATAATGAATACTATATGAGTAATTGGACATTACATCCTGAGGTCTAATTAGTTATGCATTCATTTGGCATTAGCACTTTCCACCAGCACTTTTACTATGTAGCTTTCCTGTAGCTCAGCTAGTACAGCATTGGTGTTAACAATGCCAAGGTCATGAGATTGATTCTCAGGTAAAGCAAGAACTGATTAGAATTTCAATGTGTTTCTTGAATGCAATGCAAGTCATTTGGATAAAAGTGCATACTTGTAAATTAAAGACTTTAATAACAGTCTCCTTGCCAAGTCTGCATTAAACAGTATCAGATTGACAAAGCAAGATTCACAAAGACTTGATGGGACGATGTAGCACCAGACTAGCTGCCAGGCCCGGAGTGTCAACAACCAGGGTGAAAGAGGAGGCAGGGTAGGAACCAACAAAAGACAACACTCAAGACAAGAGATAATAAACAAAACAAGAGCGAATAAAATTGACAAAACTAAGGCTGGAGAAAAATGCAAACAAACTATATGACGTAAAGTAAACAAAATAAATAAGAAGTAGATTTTCTAGAAATAAACTAGCAACAAGAGGTGATAAATACTTATACAGGAAGGAGGAAAAATTAAAGCTAAATCTAGTTCCATCTATTTCTCTCAAGCTAGAAACACACAATGAACTCATACCAAACAAACCAGCAAACACAGGTGTGAAAGGAGCACAATATAAAGGGAGCAGAGATCTAGAACATACTAAAGCAAATGAGGACTAAACAAGGGTAACTGAAAATTAAAAGGCGAGACAAGAGGACCACATTGCAAACACAAACAGAGCTATGTGCTCAAGCACAAAATAAACAAGCAAGCATTACACAAAACAGACAAGACTGTAAGGGCAGGTTCCTGACACATGCAATATTCAGCAAAGGATTTCTGGCAGTTTAGGCGTCTTAGTTGGCATTCCACTTTTCTTATTCTATTTGCAATTTTCCATATAACTAGTGATCAGAATACCATAGAGATTTGACACTAAGTATCCATACTATATTTGTGATTCTGAAAATATTAAAATATAGTTAATTAGTTTTGACCATTAGAATCTAATAGCTATTTCTAAGGAACCAGCTCACATTAATAGAATTATCTGAAGGAACTTCATTATCTGTGAGGAAATTCTTTTATAGGATTTCAGGATTTTGGTCAACCCAAATATTTAAGTGGCGATTGTATTCCCAGGCCTGGGTTGATATGGGCATAGGAATTAGCTTGAGACTATCCATACCATTTCCAAGTACTACATTTACATTGTTCTGCATGTACATCTCATTTTCTTTGTATGTTATTGCATATTTCTGTCTAACTTGCCTTTGCTTTGAAAGCTCTATGGCTGATTAAATCTTCAGCATTCCGAATGGAAGTTTTTTAGGGCATGTGCCTGTGGTCATTGAGGTTTTGGACTTCAAAGGCAAATCCAATTCCAGCAACATGGGCCTAATATTTTCCATATGCTGTCTTTAAAAGTCTCAGAACCACTAAGCACAAGCTATTCTGTATCGTGAAATGGAGTTTAGTTTAGTTTCAAATTGAGTTTAACCATCAGATCAAAGAAGTATAATACAAATCATCCAGTCAATTGACATCAGGGCTGTAGCTGGTGGTGGCATGCAGACATTCAGGTGATCATTGGATAGTTTTGATCTGAATTTGAATTTGATGGTCATCTTATGTAAAATGATTTTTACACAAGTTTGTATAAAACATTTTACATGTTTAGACTTTCAAAGTGCACACGTTCTTATGTTTAAATATATCCTATCAAAATATGTGTGAAATATTTTTCATTTTGTCTGTAATTCAATGTTTCACTTAACATTTCTGTTCAATTACTTAATTTAAATATATTTTCTGGTTACTTTGCAAAAATATAATGTACTTTTCCCTCCATGATCAGAGCACTCAAGCTCTCTCTCTCTCTCTCTCATGTGTCAGTCCCTTATTTATTTATAGAAAGTATAAATGTAGCTCTCATAAGCTGTATATATTTAGCCATATGGAACAGCAAAGTGCAAAGTAGATTTTGAATGGACTTTGTGCCTTCTTCAGTGGATGGTTACTTAGTTTCACTAATTTGTGTGTAAGCTATGTACGCGTGTTTACAAATATTTTTGTGTGTGGACTCACGCAGGAGCTTTTGAGTAGGAGTTCTCTAGAGTCACAGAAGCTGGGATTGAAGGAGGAAGTGTCCTATCTAAAACTGAAGCAGGGGAAGATGGAGGGCAAACACATCAATATTGCTGAGAAACAACATAAAGCTGAGGTACAACTCTGATGAAATGTAATATGAACCTTTATATGTACCTAAATATTCAGATTGTACACAAGGTATATTAAAATATCCATATAGAAGAGTAAACATAGCCTGGTTACAATGTGTCACGATTCGGGTGTTGTGCTGGTGCGGGAATGAGGATGCAGGCAAGGCAGGACTTGAAACTTAAACTCATTTAATGATAAACAAACAAAACACTTTAAATATAAACAAAAGAAGCACATTTGTGCAAAAACTAAACTGAAACAAGAACCACGGCAAGAACAGGCAACATCCACACACAACTACCATACTTTGTTAACAACTGACAAACACCAGGGAAATGCAAGAGTGATATATACACAAGGGGAAACAGCAACACCTGGGAGACTAACGAGGAAGTGATTACAAGACAGGTGCAGGGAGTGAAACAATGACCCAATAGACAGGAAGTGAAACAATGACAAGACTGACAGAAAGTGACAAGGAAGACCCAGACAGAAACAGGGACACGTGTTACATAACGCCCCCCTTCCGGTAGGCGCGACCTCGCGCCGTCAAGGTAACAACTGCGGAGGGTGGGCGGGGGACCAGGAGGGGGACAGAACGAGACTCGACAGACTTGAAACCAGAAGGAACCCAAAGGAGACAGAACAAGAACCAAGGAAACACTATGTGAAAAAGATAAACAAAAAATAAACAGACCTCAAAACATCTTGAAAAATAACTCAAAACAGTCCTTAATGAAAAAATAACAACTAAACAGTCCTGACACATGAAAAAGAAAAAATACAGAGTCCATGGAGGAGCGGGAAAGGAGCCCGGTGGGCTCAGGCAAGACTGGCGGGTCAGGTGGCGCCGGGGGAATGAGCCAGGCGGGCTCAGGCAAGGCCGGCGGGGTGAGCCACGCAGGCTCGGGCAAGGCTGGCAGGTCAGGACAGAGTTCTCTGAGCTGAGAGTTCAAGAGGGCTAGAGTCACGGGGGGCGCCGGCAGGGCGAGAGTCACTGGGGGCGCCGGCAGGGCGAGAAGTCTCGGGGGCGCCGGCAGGGCGAGGCGCACGGGTGGCACCGGCAGGGCAAGAGTCTCTGGGACAGCGGCCTCCGGGCCGGTAACGGGCTCTAGGACGTCGGCGAAGGCCGGCGGCGGCTCTGGGGTGTCCCGGAAGTCCAGCGGCGGGTCGGGCCACCGTCCAGGCAGCTCTGGCGGGTCGGGCCACAGTTCAGGCAGCTCGGGCCACAGTTCAGGCAGCTCTGGCGGGTCGGGCCACAGTTCAGGCAGCTCTGGCGGGTCGGGCCACAGCAGCTCTGGATCGGGCTCTGGCTGGCGGATCTCTGGATCGGGCTCTGGCTGGCGGATCTCTGGATCGGGCTCTGGCTGGCGGATCTCTGGATCGGGCTCTGGCTGGCGGATCTCTGGATCGGGCTCTGGCTGGCGGATCTCTGGATCGGGCTCTGGCTGGCGGATCTCTGGATCTGGCTCTGGCTGGCGGATCTCTGGATCAGTGGCCGCGGTAGAAGTCTTTTGCTGACTGGTTCGGAGCCAGACACTCACCTGACAGTCGTGCACTGCTTGCTGCCAGCACATGCCGGTAGTGTCAGGGAGGTCTCGAAGCTGGAGATGGTTAGCTCCGGACCAGAACAGCTTCTTCAGTACGTCATCACTTAAAGATGAGAAAGTGGCAAACATACGGAATTCCGTGGAGAAGTCATTAAAGTCCAGATTCTCCTCAGCCAGTTGCAGGACTTTTGCCAGAGAGTCCATGTTGCCACACAGTCCTTTTTGGGAGACCAACCCGGGTCAGTTGTTCTGTCACGATTCGGGTGTTGTGCTGGTGCGGGAACGAGGATGCAGGCAAGGCAGGACTTGAAACTTAAACTCATTTAATGATAAACAAACAAAACACTTTAAATATAAACAAAAGAAGCACATTTGTGCAAAAACTAAACTGAAACAAGAACCACGGCAAGAACAGGCAACATCCACACACAACTACCATACTTTGTTAACAACTGACAAACACCAGGGAAATGCAAGAGTGATATATACACAAGGGGAAACAGCAACACCTAGGAGACTAACGAGGAAGTGATTACAAGACAGGTGCAGGGAGTGAAACAATGACCCAATAGACAGGAAGTGAAACAATGACAAGACTGACAGAAAGTGACAAGGAAGACACAGACAGAAACAGGGACACGTGTTACACAATGTGAACATTATCATTGCCATTTCACAGCAATTTTGAGTCGCTGAAGTAAGACACAGGGTCTTATCTCCCTGAAGCCTCAACCTTCATGCTAAAAACATGAATTTGTGCTATATAGAACTCAAAATCTGCAAAACTTTTGCCACCGGAATTAGTATTTCAATGGTCAGTGCTGAGTATATGAGATTTACAAAATATTGCTATAATTCAATGATTGTTACATATTTTCATACAGAAGAAAAATACAAATACTGTTAAGATGGTCTGAATTTTTGACCAACAATTTCAAAATGACCTAATATCAGTAGATTTAGTTGAAGCAACTAATAATGTAATAACAAAACAATGTAATAAGTATTACATTATTAATGTAATAAAATCCATATAATGTAATTTTTCTTACAAAATGTAATAAAATCTTGAGCTATGAGCATAAATGTCATAAAATTTTCCCATGTGTTTTAAACAATTTTTCACATAATATATTAGGTTATTGTATAGAATCACTTATAATCACAGTTCAGAAACTAACAGCAGAACATAATGTAAAAGTGAAACCATGTTTACAATATAGTAATTGTCTTTCAGTGTTATAAATTTGAGCACAGAATGTAATAAAGCTTCATTGTTGAGCACACTTTCATTAAATAAGTTGTGATGTGACATTATTTTGAATCAATTTAACCAATTTAACCACATACATTTTAAGATTTATGCACTAAATTTAAAGTTTCTTCTTTCTATTATTGTAATTATAAGTTGTTGTTTTTTATGTGCTATTATCACATATTGTCAAGTACTGCTTGTCAATAAACACGATGAAGGAGATTCACCTAAAAAGTGTTACATTCAAAAAAAAAAAGACCAAACACAAAACAAACATACAACATTTTGTTGTGTCAGATTGTCGCAACTAAGAGCTTAAATACATAAGGGAGATCATTAATAGAACTGAGAACAGGTGTAGAATTAAAAAGAAACCATGGGAACAGAAAAGGAACTTGAGCTCAGATAAAAGAAATACAATGAATCTAAACAGAATCAAAGCATAGGTTCATAGTGTGATTCTTTATAGAGATGAGTTAAATTTTTCTAGATAACTAAATTAAAAAAAATATGAACCAAAGACATATTTGGTTCACAGTTTTGGATACTGATGTAAGTTTATGCAATGCACAGGAAATCAAAGTGACATTTAATAGAAAAAAAACAACTGTTAATCACTAACTACAAAGTGTTCACAACCCTGAATTAATTCTTAGATGAGGTACCCTTTGATGTTATTAAAATACTCTTTTTACTTTTACTTTTTACTCTATACTTTTTTGGATAGTCTATCAGCCTTGAGTTGGGAATATTTTTGCACTCATTCTCATAATGAAAGGTGAAAGTTATGTTCATTTTCAGCTTTTTAGCAGACATCAGAAGGTTCTGTTCTAAAATCGACTGACACTGTAATTGAAGCAATTCATGATTTCCTCCACCTTCACCAAATCCCCAGTCCGAGCTGAAGAAAAGCAGCCCATAGCGTGATGCTGCACCATCATGCCTCACCATGGGTATGGTGTTCTTATGCTGATGTGCTGTGTTGTTTTGTGCCAAAAATTCCTTTCACAATTTTGGCCAAAAAATTAAATCTTGGTCTTTATCGGACCTTAACATTTTCCACAAGCTTTTGGTGAACTGAATATATATTTTTACAAAATGTAGCTGAGCTTGGATGTTAGAAAAGGTGGATGTTATTAACATGTGGTCTGTGCTGTTGTTGTGGTAGTAGTAGTTATTGTTGTATAAGTAATTTTGTTGATTTCGGCAGGTCAAGACTTTGACTTAAAGATTTTTAAAATTGTATTGTAAGTGAATACTAAGATTAATTTTATGTTTTAAAAATTATTACAATTAGGACAATATGGCATGATTTTGGTGAGTTTATAATGTAATGTGCCATGCATGTAAAAATTAATCTTAAAAAAAACATTAATAATTGAATGTAAAATACATTATGTGTGCAATTTTAAATGATTGACAACTATTTACATAATTTTGTGTGCTATTATTACATTATTGTTACGTTATTATTGCGATGCGGAGACGACGAGGAGGCAGCAGGTTCAAACTTAAACTCTCTTTATTCAAAAGGTTAACGAAAACAAACACTTCAACAAGGAACATAAAGGGCACACAAGGGTGCAAAAACTCGGAACTCTAGCACGTAGCAACATCTACACACTTGGCACATCCATATAACACTGACAATTACCGACCAGGTCAAGGGAGACACGAGAGGAATTTTATGCTACACATGAAACGACATACAGCTGACGGGACTAACAATCAGTGATTGGACACAGACAGGTGCAGGGAGGAAATGACAGATACAGAGAAGGGACCCGGATGTGAACAGACGCAACAAAACTGTGACAATTATGAACTGTTACATAAGTCTATCAATACAACAATATGTGAAAAACACTTTGTACAAAAAAAGTCTTATAAACTGTAATGTGTGTTGTTTATAGGAAAGTTCAATGTGTCAAACAAAAAGCTGCTGGCAAAAAAAAAGTGGCCAATAGAGTGCTTGCAAGCTTGTGCTCGTGCTTATGCTTGCAACATTGTGCCTTTTAATTTACTGTGTTCTATTTTCATGTAATTACTATGTTCATAGTGACGACTGTGGTATCTAAAATATAAACTTTCTTCTGACATTACAATGTGCTGGTATGGGCTGTGTATGTTTGTGCAGTTGTGAATCTTTAGCTTAAACACATTTATGTTAAATGATCTACATAGGTCTAGAAGCTAAGTCTAATTGACAAATAGCCAAGTATTTTCAGCATGTAGAGCATTTTAAAACTGCTTGCCTTCAAATAGTGAAATAATGGCACCGATCCGCCTGTGAGCATTTCAACAGCATGCCATTCTCTCTCTCTAACTGCTACAGATAGGCTAGTTTACCATACGGTTGGTGTCACATGGTGTCTCACATGAAAGTTCTTTCATCCGCGTGCTGGACAGTAGATGACTATTAACTTTTATTAGATTAAATATTCCTTTGGTCTGAAAGATGTTGAAGGAAGCTATAATTGACATTGACAATTGAATTTTGAACCTTTATTTACAACTATTTATTATTTTTGTCACTGCTTTTTGTGCCTGACATAGTAATTATGTAATCATGTTTTTTTTTTATAGGTTATTAAGCTTATAATATTTCAGGCAGGAAAGCCACGTTCCTCAGCTAATGACAGCTTTATGCATTAATTTATGGGTTAACAATATGTTTTTAAAAATTAGTGCTTGGACGAAAAGGTTACATTTAAACTGCAGTAGTTGCATTGGAAGTAAAGCACATTGTAGATATATATTGCTACGATCAACCAGAGCTTGAATTTGCCTTTTGCCGAATTCTTTCTTCTCCTTTTCCCCATTGCATATAAGATTGGAAATACATTTATTTTTATTGACTATGAAGAAAATATGTAAAAATTCCAATTAAATTGACTAACGTGTTTAAAAATAAAGTGGTTATCAGTTAGGGTCAGGGGTAGGGATAAATGTAACGCTCGGGAGTAACTGTGCGGTGATGAGACAGACGAAGACGAGGACAAGAACTCAACTAAACTCAGGACTCACTTTATTAACAACAAAAACAAAAGGCACTTTAAATATAAACAAAAGCGGTACTAGTTAGTGATGGCCATCTGACATAAGCTTCGAACTCGAAGCAGGATTTTTTATGAACTACTGCTTCGGAGCTTGCTTTGATGCGGAAAAACACACGTGACCGATGACGTCCGAAGCAGCAACTGCTTCGGTTCTCTGAGTGAATCACGTGACTGGTTCAGACCATTCGATACTGCTTCGCATCGCGAGAGGCTTCATGACGCGAGACTTTGCTGCACTCACGCTTCAACAGGTTTTTTGGCCCGTAATATGACTATATAGATGCCCAAAATGATGCACAAGATGTGGGTTTACTGTAGTAGGAGTTTGCATTGTTGTTATCGCTGCATTTGTTTGATCATCATCATGGAACCAGCTAGGAAGAGAACCGTTCTCCAATGTGGGAACATTTTCATCTGATCAGTCCTAATAAGATTTATATATAAGCTTTATTATAATAAGCTTTATTATACCTTGGTTATCCTACTGCACCTGGCTTAGGCCAGGTAACTTAAGCAAAGTTACATAAGTGGCTAATAATGTCATTATGTCACATGATGTATATGAAGCCAACATTAAGTAGCATTATTCAAGATTCAAAGTGTTTATTGTAATGTGTACAGACAGAAAGCATGTTCCCCTGTACAATGAAATTCTTTGTTGTCCACAATACATGTCACAAGTAAGAATAAAAAATAAGATTAATATATAATAATAAAAAGAGCAAAAGAGTAAGGTAATAAAGTAAAAAAGTGAGCTAGTGCAATTCTTGTAGTGATGTATGTAATAATTAGTTTGTTTTGTATATTGCTGTTTACATAGGTCCAGTGCTTGTTGTGTTCACATATTAAAATATATAATAATATAATACATATAATAATAATAATAATAATAATACGTCATATCTCTAAAGAAGATGGTAAATGAAAAATATTATGAGGAGAAGACCAAGGTCAAGGCTTAATAGAATCAACCAATCACTCAAAGTTTATTTACGTCATTCACACAAACCCTAGTTACACTCATACTGACAGTATTTTGCTATCTACAATTTCACCACTAGATGTCACTGAAACGAAGCTTTGAATGAATGAACCCATTTTCAAAACGATTGATGAAGTGGTTCAATACTGGTTCATTGCTTCATTTGGACATCACTAGCACTAGTAGTGCAAAACTCTAACAGTCTACAAATTAAAGACTTAAACCTGGAGAAGACTCGGAAGGGGAATATCCACATGAACCAGTGACGGGGACTATCCACATGAACCAGCGACAGGAACACATCCACATAACATTAAACACAGACAAAGGCAAGGCAACTGGGTTAAATATACACAGCAATGACAACCACCTGGGGGAACCTAACGAACTAAGTGATGAGACAGGTGCAGGGCGGGCACAAGAGGAAACCCAGAGAAGACCCGGAAGTGAAACGCATAACACACCAGACAGGAAGTGACAAAGAAGTCCCAACAGACAGGGGGTGCACAAATACCACAATAGGCAGGACCAACGGTGACAATAGGAAGGGCTTTATTGTCCCGATAAGGTGGCATTTATTTAATAATCACTTACACTTAATATGTTAATATTGCGAACTATTTTATATTATACTAAAATACTGAAGTGCAAATAGTATCCAACTACTATTTACACTGATATGTGTACATAGTGTAAATAGAGTCTATTGCTATTTGCACTTTGTGTAAATAGCATATCACTATTTGCACTAAGTGTAAATAGTGTTTATTACTAAGAAAATATGCTGGTTTTACTTAAGGTAATGAATATCGTCTCAGGTTAAGCATGTAGTTGTAGTTCATAGTTCCCTGAAGAGGGAAAGAGAACGCCAGGGGAATACCTTGACGATAGTCTCATGAAGAACTATGCAAACAATCAAACCATCGGGTTAGGGTTAGGGTTAGAGTGTGAGTGACATGTTGGTGACGTCACGAACCAGAGTGATAAAGGTGCATCAGAAACCGGAGACGGCAGCTTAGAAGAGTGTCTGAAGCAAGCTCGGATGGCGGAGGAGGCACTTGTTCCCTCTTCTTAAATACTTAACCTGAGACGTTCCTTTTAAAGGGAACTCGCGCTGTTTCGAATGCTAGGGGAACGATATACCAACGCCACCTCAGTGACGAAAGGCTGACGAGTATCTCGTAGCTCACTACGAGAGCACCCGGAGTTGAAGTCAAGCTGAAAAACCCAAGAATGTGTGTGGGGAGGACCAGCCTGCCGCATCACAGACATCAGACAGGGAGGCACCTGATAGAAGAGCCTTAGAGGCCGCCACATCCTGCCGACTCATAAGCCAGAGAGTTAGGGCCCGTCCACACGGGAACGCGGATCACTGTAACCGCATACATTTCGTATCAGATTGGCGTTGCGTCCACACGGATCCGCCGTTCTGGGTGGCTGAATCTGCTCTCTTTGGAGAACGGGTTCTAAAGTGGAAAGATCTGAGAACGACATCCTTGCGTTCTCGTGTGGACGGCCAATCCGCATCTTTAGTGAGAACGATGATGTCATCACATCACGTGTCGGCTGCGTCACACGTAACAGCAACAACAGTAATGGTTGACTACATGATTGTGCTCGTGTTGCAGGACGGCTAAAAGTACATAAAGTTGCCTTTTACGGATCTGGTTTTGCGTTTCCATCGTGATCATGGCATGCCACAGTGTTTGGGAGCGGTCGACGGCACACGCATAGAAATCAAGCAGCTGTCTGCCAACTCGATGGACTACATCAGTGGTCCCCAACCTTTTTTGTGCCACGGACCGGTAAACGCGTGAAAATTTTGCCGCGGACCGGTGGCGGCTCCAGTTTGTTGAGCGAGTCTGCGCGAGATTAAACACACTTCCTCGTTGCTAAAGCAGCAGCGTCACAGCCGCTTGTAGCAGCTCACGGAGCGGTCCGTGAATTCGATCCGCGTCCCGGTACCATTTCATCCACGGACCGGAGGTTGGGGACCACTGGACTACATCAACAGGAAAGGCAAACATTCTATCAATGTACAGGCGGTCTGTGATTATAAGTACAGATTTATGGATGTTGTGATAAAGTGGCCCGGGAGTGTACACGATGCACGGGTTTTTGCTAATTCAAAGCTAAACCTGTACTTGACTGGCAAGATCCCTCCTCTGAAAAAACAGATTGTGGACATGAGTGTGCTTTTGTTCGTCTCAAAGCCAGATATGCTGCACTGAAAAGGCTTCACAGACTGTAACGAGGGAGAGAGAAAGAGAGTGAGGAGAGTACTCACAAAGTACTTTGACCCTTAAAAATGCTGGCCATCAAGTTTGTTCTGTTTTTTTTTTTTTTTTACAGTATTTACCTTTTTTGAAAATGTACTAATGTTTATTTTGAAAGTGTTGTATTGAATATGTCAAGTGAAAATAAATGAGAGCAAAAATTCAAGAACTGGTTTTTATTGGAAAATAGAAAAATTAAAAATAACCTGAAAAAACAGGTATAAAGTGCAGCAGTGCGCACAACATATACTGCAGGGCAAACAATATAAAATCAAGAATTACAATGCAACAGGGCAATCGCTCCGTGTCATCTTGCAGCAGTGCACGTCTGTAAATATTCAGCGCATTCAGCGCACAAGGTTGTGCGCATGCTCAAACTCTTCTTCTCCGTGTATAGTGTATATCTGTGGCAGAATTACAGCGCCACATACTGGTCTGGCATTTATACTACACCGTTCTCAGTCGGTTTCAGTGTTCTCGTGTGGACGCTGAGATTTCTTGCGCCGACACCGTGTTTACGGCATTTTTTTTTAGAACGAAGGGAAAAAAAGAGCGGTTAGGGAATGCACCGTTCTCGTGTGGACGTGGCCTTAGCCTCAACTATCCATTTGCTCAGGGTTGGTTTGGATGCTGGGGCCCCCTTAGGGGTCCCAGAGCAAACAAACAGTTGGTCAGTCTTACGCCAAGGGGCAGACCTCTGGACATAAGTGTCCAGTGCTCGCACAACCACCCACAAACATGTTGAGTTACATGATATAATAAATCGGATAGACCTACTGTCTGTAGTGTTTCTAGACCTAGTGTATATTTGCAATGACAATGAATGATAGATAATCATGCATGATTCCTCATGGCTGGGAAAAGGCAAGTACTACAGGAAATGATACACTGGGACTTATATAAAGAAAAGATTACCAGAGGTTTTGTAATCTAGTTAACTAAATGTCAACTTTCTTTTATTTGTTTTTCCTCTCTTTACTATCAGAATTCCTCTCTGACAGAGTGTAGTGAATCTGATTAGTGAACTTCGGGAGCATTGTTGCCAATGTATTGCCTGTGCTTATGAATTAGTGTTAGAAGTGACTTATTTTTTAAAGTATGTATTTTTACTATCGATTAACAATATTTGTTTTAGTATGAGCTCTGATAGCGCTCATGAGTGACCACACAATTTTACGAGGCCTTTTTTCCATGTTTTGTCTCCATTTGCATTTCAGGTTTGTACCTAATATTTCAATTGCTGAAATTTGCAATTCATTGCAAATCATGTCACATGCTACATTACCGAGAGCTAATATTTTGCCAGTCTGCAAAGATTATCCTGCTGGGTGCAGTTCCCATTGCCATGGTTATTGTGATCTATCTAACTGGACAAGCTCTTTTCAGATTTTGGTTTATGTAGGTTTGAATTTGAAATTATTGGGTTTAAATAAAATTTATAGAATACTTCATGCTCCTGTATGGCTTCTACAGGAGCATTTAATATTGCTTAAAAAGTTTAAGTAGGACTGGGCTGATTGTTAGAATGTGACAATTTACTTCTGTTGCAGTTTATTATCAGTCAGTTGTAGTTTTGGTGCTGTGGATATGTTTAAATTGCTAGAAAATATTTTCTATTGTTTATCTCTTAGAAGAAGGGAGTCCAGTCCTGTTCCTGGAGAGACTTTCCTTTAATCAAGCACCCCTGAACCAGTTAATTGAGACAAGTTTTAGTATGAGCTGTGTTAAAGAAGTGTGTTAAAGAAGGGTTGGACCTCAAATCTGCAGGAGGGTAGCTCTCCAAAAACAGGATTGGGCAATCCTGCCTAAATATAACGTTAACCACAAAGTATTACAAGAATATATCACAACTGTATCAATGGTATTTATGCAGAGATTATTTATCCATGATGCATTTTTGTCTGAATAATTAGACCAATCGGTGAGGGAATTAAAAAAATGTATACATTATGATGTTTGCTAAAATTGTTTGTTTGTTTGCTTACTTTTATATTATTTTGTGTAATATTATAAAGAACCTACAACAAGAGCTCAAGACACTAAAGCACCGAGTTGACGAGCTGGAACAAGAGAAAATGCAGTACGAGCAGAATCTCAAGGTGACACAGGTACTGACACACAAATATTACTCAGAGGTTGTATTTCCTGTTTAAGGAACAGGGCGAAATATAAATTGTTATTCACTAACAATCTTCCAATGTAGCTCTGAAATCTAATACTACCATATATTCAAACTTGTGATCAAATAACCAATAATTTCCAGTATATTTGGTACCAAATGTGTATTAATGTATGTATATATATATATACACACAAATCAGATTGGCGACAGAACGACACAAAAGATCTGCAGCAGATTATCAATAAAAAATTACTTCTTTTTTTCCATTTACAGTATCACACAGACCTCTGTCATATTGATGGTTTCTACTGAATGGATGTTGATACAGTCTCATTCTATTTCATTATTTTCTTTTATTTTCATTCTGTTCCTTGTGTGGCTTTTCCTGAGTTCTGTTTGTTAATGAGTTTGTATGGTTTGTAATTGGATTACATTCACCTCTTGGTCATTTAGCCTCCTTGTGATGTCTGTGTATTTATACCTGCAGTTTCCTCGATTCAATGTTCCATGTCATTTGAGATCAACATAGTTGTGCTTTATTATTTCAGTGTTTCCTGAGTATTTTCCATTCAAGAGAGTTAAACCCCTTGGTAAACCCCCTTATCATCTACAACCACCCTAATATTTTAAAATTACATAGTGATACGTTACATGTGCTTACTAAAGGAATATCAATAAATTATACATGATTACAAGCAACTATCCTTAAACCAAATCCCAACTTCAACCTCGTAATGTATTTATTTGATTTTACAAAGCTATCATTTATGTAATTACATTTAAACAGCATTTCCTTTAACATAGTGTAACTGTAAATGTGGGTAGTCATATGTTAATGTTATGATAGTTTTAGAATATTGTCTGTATTGTGAATGTGGTATAGTATGTCATCAAAATCCTTTATGTTTTTTCTACATTCTGTTCTTCATTCATTCTGTCGCCTGCTGGAATTTTTGTCCTTTGCCACTGTCACCTCTGACTGTCTTAGTTGGGGACACGCAACCCTAAAAGTCATCAATATTATTGATTGGCCTGCTCTTTTAGAGCTGCTGTACAGCCAAAACAAACTTGTTGCATTGTTTTCCTGTTATCTCTGCAAAGCGGCTATGAAACAATTTATACTGTAAAAAGTGTTCTATTAATAAAGGTGACTTGACCTGACTTGGAAACATAAAAATCTTGCCTTCCAAAATGAATATCCTTTCAGTACTTTTGTAAACATTTACTATGACTTGTTAATAATGTAAAGAGTTTTGAACTAATTTGTTCTTTTTTTAGCAATATTATAATAATAGAAATCATTCTCCTCTCTCAGGAAGAGATTGGGAGTTTACAGAAGCTGTTAAGCTTTAAGAACTCTGAAATAGAGAACCTACAGACCCACCTGCTCTCCAGCACTCCAGTGTCTGTTGACAGTGCAGAAAAAGGTATTGCTGTTTACCTATGATCTCTCTAAACTCCTGTTCTGATGCAGTCAAGACTAATGTTAAATGCAAAGAGCTAAACTGCCCTTTTGACAGATGCCTAAAACCTCTGTCCGTGTTATTTTGTGACAGACTGGTAGATTAACCGATAGTTGGCCATTTGAGATATAGTGTGTACAGTTGTTTTAAATCTTATTTTTGTTTGATTAATGACAGGCAGTAAGTGTTTTCAAGGAAACAATCTTTAAATTCAAATGTATTTACATACATGTAACATTGTTTGAATATAATTATAAGAGATATGTCTGAAAAACACTATTAATAAAAGAGTAAACAAATTTCCCCGATAGCCTTCTGTGTCTGCAGAGTGTCAAGCTGACATTGTAGGTCACATGACAATGATCATATTTTATAACAAACTTCAGTTACAATTTATATTAGATGTCTCTTTAACTACTATGTACTTGCATCAAAAAATAAATACCATTTTGTATTGTTAAACTGATGTTGTATAATGTTACAATGTGTTTTTATTATTAAACTGTTGCTGCTATTGAAGTGGGATATGGGTAAGCTTAGGGACAGGTCTACTGGTAGGTTTTAGGGTAGGTTATTTATAGAATTATAGATGTAATTACATAGCCACATATGTTATTTACATTCTGAATTGTAAAACCATGAATCTAGACAATAAATCGATTGTATCAAATTATTTATTTAAATATTCGTACATTGTAGCTCAAAATACCTAATATAAAGTGGGACTCAATTTATTTAATTCATGGTCGAGAAGTAAGTTTGCCATCAAATTCGGTACGTACCCTGAAAGTAAACAATTTTGGTCACAGCTAGTCTTTATTCTTTCAGTTTTCTTTCATGTTGCTATAGTGACACGTACACTAAGCACTTAAACTTAAATTTTTGTGCATTTTTGCACATCTGTAAACTTGAATTAGTTTCAGGGTAGAAGATCATCAACATTTCAGATTATCTTGCATATATAAATAAATTGCTCGAAAAATTTAAAACCCAATATGTGACTTAAGTGTTCCTTGAATTTTTTGAGCAATTAATGGAACATTCAATTTGAAAAATCGTCTCAGGTTACGCATGTAACCATAGGTCCCTGAGAGCGAACGAGACGCTGCGTCGAGTGCTTTGGGGAAATACTCGGGGAACGATATACCAACGCTACCTCAGTGACGAAGGCCGACAAGTGTCTCGTAGCTCACTACGAGAGGACCTGTGTTCCCGGAGCGG
Organism: Rhodeus uyekii; assembly: GCA_037043235.1. NCBI lineage: Eukaryota > Metazoa > Chordata > Actinopteri > Cypriniformes > Acheilognathidae > Rhodeus > Rhodeus uyekii. The sequence goes on along the minus strand of JAWRVZ010000260.1, from coordinate 59,851 downwards.
AGTTAATGTCAAACTGGTAAAACCTCAGAGGCAGCCACGCTCCTAGTAGAGTGGGCATGTACTCAGAGGCGAGGGGGATCCGGCCGACTCGTAAGCCAGGGTGATAGGGGCAAAAGGCCTGCAGCACGATAGACCTGGCCACATGAGTAGGCACTTTGGGATAAGTCCCAGGTAGGAACCTTGGTCTGTACTGCTGGTCTCAGCCTAATTGTGCCACGGAGGAAGCATGTGACAAGTGGGTCCCTGCCAATTGACATGCCAATGGACATGCCACGTAGACCTTCATGGTGGACGGGGACAGCCCTGCAGCGAATCTATCCTGCAGGAACTCAAGCACTTTGCCAATGTGACAGGTAACTGGGTTCACCTGCTTTTCGCTACACCAAGAAGTGAAGAGTCTCCATTTCAGGGCGTACAGCTTCCTCGTGGAGGGAGCTCTGGAGTGGAGTATGGTCTCAACAACCTCAGTTGAGAGACCAGAATCTATTAGCTGGGCCCCCTCAGAGGCCAAGCCCAGTTTCCATAGTTCTGGGGAGGGGTGAAGAATCAAGCCCGCTGCCTGGGACAGAAGGTCCACTCTGACTGGGATCTCCCAGGGAACTCCGTCCAGAAGGGACACAAGATCCGCAAACCACACTCTGCCCTGCCAGCGTGGAGCAACCAGTGCAAGATGGACCTTGTCCCGGCGAACTCTTTCCAGAACTCCCGGGAGCAGAGCAATCGGGGGAAAGGCGTATAGACATAGCCTCGGCCATGTCTGAACCATGGCATCCAGCCCGAGCGGGGCTGGATGCAGAAGTGAAAACCACAGAAGGCAATGAGTTGATTCCTCGGACGCGAACAGATCTACTTGTGCTTGGCCGAACCTTGACCAAATCTGCCTCCATTCCCCGGGCCTCGGCCCCTGCCTCAACAGGAAATCTGCTCCCACATTCTGAGTCCCAGGGATGTGAACTGCCCGTAGTTGGAGCAGTCTCCCTTGGGACCAGAGGAGAATCTGCCACGCCAGTTTGTATTGTGGTCGCGAACGCAGACCCCCCTGATGATTTATATAGGAGCCCACAGTGGTACTGTTGGTCTGAACAACCACATGGGGAAAATCCTCTGGTTCTGAGCCACCACTGTAATGGCCTCATTTGTAGCAGCCCGAACAGGATGACGCTGGAAACTGCTGCCATGAGGCCCAGCACTTGCTGAAAATGTTTTACAGTGATGGACTGGCCTATTTTGACTTTCTTCATGGTTGACAGGATCGAATCTATGCGGGCGGGGAATAGCCGCGCCATCATTGAAACCAAATCCCATACAACGCCTAGGAAGGTGGTTTTCTGAAGTCAAGTCATGTCAAGTCACCTTTATTTATACAGCGCTTTTTACAATGTAGATTGTTTCAAAGCAGATTTACAGGAAAAACAATATAAACAAAGTTTGTTTGGCTGAACAGAAGCCCCAAAAGAGCAGTTGAATCAATACAATTGATGAATTTTAAGAAAGCACACTCTTCTTTGCATTCAACCTCAACCCCAGCACTCTCATGTGTGCGAGAACAACATCTCGATGCTGAACCGCTAACTGTGGCACTGGGCAAGAATCAGCCAGTCGTCGATGTAATTTAATACTCTTATGCCTTGGAGGCGCAACGGGGTTAGCACTGCGTCCATGCATTTCGTGAAAGTGCAGGGTGATAAAGTCAGGCCGAATGGAAGTACTTGATATTGGTACGCCATCCTCCCGAAGGCAAACCTGATGTACTTCCTATGCTGTGGAAGGATGGAAATATGGAAATATGCGTCCTTCAGATCGATAGTGACGAACCAGTCCTCGGACCTGATCTGCGTTACTATTTGTTTCAATGTCAGCATCTTGAATTTCAGCTTCATGACCGAGCGATTCAGAAGGCGCAAATCCAGGATGGGCCGCAATCCTCCATCCTTCTTTGGAACGAGGAAGTAATGGCTGTAAAAGCCTGACTCTCTGTTTGAGAGGGGTACATGTTCTATGGCCCCTTTCCTCAGTAGATAGCCTACCTCCTGCTCCATTACCAGAGCCTGCTCGGGGTACACCACCGTGGGTAGAACCCCATTGAACCTGGGCGGGCGAGACCCTAACTGGATTGAATACCCTTTCTTTATAATTCGCAGGACCCACTTAGACACTTCTGGAAGACATGTCCATGCCGGCAGAAATTCTACTAGGGGAACCAGCCTCTCGAGGCTGGCCTCCGGTATCTGTGTAGCACACACACCAGGGCCCGTATTTCTGGGGAACACCTGGAGTGAATGCTCTAGGACCCTCCTTGGAGGGGGCGATCTCCTCAGTGCAACCGGTGTAATGGGCGGCAACTGAGGAGGGACGTCTCCAAGAGGCCCGACGCATCTGACGGCAGGACCTATTCGAGGTAACCTTCTTGGTGAGGATGACGGTCCTCAGATCCGTCCTCCTACCAGAAGGCTGAGGCTGGGAACGTCTGCCCGACCCCCCGGTTTTCTGGGGGGGTTGGCGGGTTGAGACGCTCTGCTTTTAAGCGGCCTGCTGCGCATATGAGGAGGCCTGGGGTTGTGGCTGGCTAACAGCCCCAGGTTGAGGGCGGCGAGGCAAAAGTACATTGAACGCCACCTGTTGCTTTGCCGCCTCCTGGAACTTCTCGACGACCGTTTTTACTGAATCACCAAAAAGCCCAGAAGGCGACAGAGGGGCGTCCAACATAAAATTATTCTCTTTGTCTTTAAGTGAGGTGAGATTTAATCCCAGGTGCCTCTCCGTGGCCACACAGGCTGCCATTGAGCAACCAATAGAGGCGGCCGTCTCCCTGGTGGCCCGGAGAGAGAGATCTGTGGCTTTGCATAACTCAGCCACAGCCTGTGGACCAATGCCAGCACCCTCGTCGAGGTTTGCAAGCAATTCTGCCTGGTAAGCCTGAAGCAGGTCGGTTGTGTAAAGACTAGCCGCAAAATATGCTCTGCCCACATGAGCTTATGTCATTCACATAGGCTTAGTGGGCAGCGCCGAGACTTTAAGCGACGACACCGATTGCGGAGAGAGGTGGCTCGTAAGCGGCTCTTCCATTTTCGGCATTGCGCCGTAAGCATGATCACGCGCACCAACCAGAGTGGCATAAGTGTTATTCTGCGGAGTAAACACTCTGGAGGTGGCTGGCCTCTTCCAGGATCTAGACACCTAAGTGAGCAGATCTGGGAAAAAAAGGCAGGTCCTGGCGGGGGGGAGGGACCTGCGCTGGCAGAAATCGTTTATCCAACTTGCTTCTTTTTGGACGAACAACCGTGCTTTCCGCCGGCCACTCAATATTTAATGTGGCCACAGCACGAGTCACAACCTCTAACAATTCCTCATATGCTGGAGAGGAGGTTGGCGAATCCTCACTCTCCGTGTCGATACTAGCAACGTCTAACTCCCGGAGCTAGATAATTGCAGTGGCGGTGCTTCAGCCTGTTCGGAAGTAACCGCCCTCGAGCGTGCTTCCGAAACCATGCATGAAGCACTGGATCCGCCGGGTAAGGGTTGTGACAGGGGAGCACCCGTCTCACACCCCTCCGACAGATCCATTTGCGAACCCCATGACCTTGCGAACCTCACGAGCGCTGACCTAGCATGCTCCGCTCCCAGACAGATTACACACAACAAGTGCTCATCTCCCCCCGAGAGAAAGCGAGGGCAAGGAGATGCACACTGTTTAAATGTCTGGTTCGCCATTTCGATAAATAAATATATACATTCATACCTCGGTTTACGAGCGACTTGGTATACGAGCAAATCGGTGTACGAGCATGGAGGGTCGAATCGGTGTACGAGCATTGTATCGGTGTACGAGAAAAAAATTCCCTCACCCATGCGCAGTTTTGTGTGGAAAAAGTCCTAATGCTCAGCATCCTTGTGAGCATATCTCCCCGCTTTCGCGGCTCTCGCGAATTCGTTCTCTCGCGGCTCCCGCGGGTTCGTTCGTTTGCGGCTCCCGTGGGTTCGTTCGTTCGCGGATTTGTTTCGGTGTAGGAGCATTTTGGTTTACGAGCTCTCTCTTGGAATGAATTAAACTCGTAAACCGAGGTATTACTGTATATATGTATATGGGAGATCCCTGATTTTTAAACTAGATTGGGTCTTTTCTCTCTCAATATAGCCAGCACACTCAACGCAACACACTCTGTCACACTGTGCTTGCGAAGACAACTAAGCTGCCACTTCCGGCTTACCGGCGCTCTTTTATGACTTGGTTCATGACGTCACCGAGTCGCGACCGTCACTCACGCACGCGACGGAAGTTTACATATTGTGCTTCGTGAGACATCGCTAGAGTATTTCCCCAAAGCGATCGACGCAGCACGAGTTCCCTTGAAAGGGAACTTTGTTTATATGCATTCAATAAATTGGTAAAGTCAAAGTCAAAGTCAAAGTCAGCTTTATTGTCAATTCTGCAATATATACAGCACATACATACAGAGAATTGAAATTCTGTAACTCTCAGACCCAAGGTGCAACCAGGTTACATTAACAGTAACAACAGCAACAAAATATATATATATATCAACAACACCAAAAAAAAAATAAAATAAAAAAAAAATATATATATATATATATATATATATATAAAAATAAATAAATAATAATAGATAAAATAAAATAGATTAAGGAAATAAAGAGATAAAGTCGCGATGGTAAAGACAGTGCAAACAATAGTAGGGGGGGGGGGGGGGGGGGGGGGGGGGGGGGGGGGGGGGGGGGGGGGGGGGGTCAGGTGCATGGGGCAAAAGAGAGAAAAAGGGGCAGAGACGGGAGGGAGTTCAATGCCCTGACAGCTTGGGGAATGAAGCTGTTCTTCAGTCGGCTGGTCCTTGCCTGGAGACTGCGTAGCCTCCTCCCTGATGGCAGCAGACTGAAGAGGCTCTGGGATGGGTGGGAGGGGTCTCTCGCAATGATGAGGGCTTTGCGGGAGAGGCGGGAGTTATAAATATCCTGGAGGGGTGGGAGAGAGACACCAACGATCTTCTCAGCTGCTCTCACTATGCGCTGAAGTGCTTTTCGGCAGGATGTATTGCATGCGCCATACCACACAGTGATGCAGCTGGTCAGAATGCTCTCGATGGTGCCTCTGTAGAAGGTGTGCATGATGAGGGCTGGGACTCCGGCTCTTCTCAGCCTGCGGAGAAAGTAGAGTCGCTGCTGTGCTTTCTTGGTCAGTGCTGTGGTGTTGGCGGTCCAGGAGAGGTCTTCTGTCATATGCACACCCAGAAATTTGGTGCTCCTCACTCTTTCCACGGTCGCACCGTTGATGGTCAGAGGAGGGTGCTGGGTGTGCATTCTCCTGAAGTCAACAACAATCTCCTTCGTCTTCTCCACGTTCAGAGAGAGATTGTTGTCGCCGCACCACCTGACCAGGTGGCTCACCTCACTCCTGAAGTTTGTCTCATCGCCGTTGGTGATGAGACCAACTACAGTCGTGTCATCCGCAAACTTGATGAAGAGATTGCTGTTGTGTATGGGTGCGCAGTCATGGGTCAGCAGAGTGAAGAGGAGGGGGCTCAACACACAACCCTGAGGGGCTCCAGTGTTCATAATGATGGAGCTGGATGTGTTACTGCCGACCCGTACTGCCTGAGGTCTTCCCGTCAGGAAGTCCAGCAGCCAGTTGCACAGCGAAGTGCTGAGTCCCAGCTGAGACAGTTTTTGGGTGAGCTGTTGAGGGATGATTGTATTGAAAGCTGAACTAAAATCAATGAACAGCATTCTGACATACGTGTCTTTTTTGTCCAGATGTGTGAGTGCTGAATGGACAGCAGTGGCAATGGCGTCATCGGTCGAGCGTTTTGATAAGTGCGACTGGGCGGTAGTCATTGAAGCAGGATGGAGATGATTTTTTAGGGACAGGAATGATGGTGGTTGCTTTGAAGCATGTGGGGACAACAGCTTGACTCAGTGAGATGTTGAAGATGTCTGTGAAGACATCAGCGAGTTCCTCTGCACAGTCTCTCAATACACGACCAGGAATGTTGTCAGGACCCGGAGCTTTGCGTGCGTTGACCCTGCTGAGGGATTTACTCACGCTGTCCCTGGGCAGTGTCAACATCTGGTCATCGGGAGGAGGTGGTGACTTCTGTGCAGTGGTGCTGTTGTGTGCCTCAAAGCGAGCGAAGAAGGTGTTCAGCTCATTCAGTAGGGGGGTGGTGCTGTCACACGTCCGTGCAGGGGGTTTGTAGTCCGTGAGGGTCTGAATCCCCTGCCACAGGCTCCTTGAGTCTCTGCTGTCGCTGAAACAGTGGGCTATCCTCCTGGAGTACTGTCTCTTAGCCTTCCTGATGCCGCGTGACAGGTTGGCCCTTGCTGTCCTCAGGCCCACCTCATCTCCAGCTCTGAAGGCAGCGTTACGCGTCTTCAGAAGACTGTAGACATTCCCTGTCAGCCACGGTTTTTGGTTGGGCCAGATGGTGATGGTCTTTGTGACTGTTACATCCTCAATGCAGTTGTTGATGTAAGAAGTAACAGTCTCAGAGTACTCCTGGAGGTCTACGGTGTTATGGTAGGTTGCAGCCTGTTTGAACATGTCCCAGTCCGTGGTGTCGAAGCAGTCTTGAAGAGCCACTGATGACCCTTCAGGCCAGACTTGAATCTGCTTCTGGACTGGTTTGGTGACTTTCACGAGTGGTCTGTATGCTGGCAATAACAATACAGTGATGTGATCTGAAGCACCAAGGTGGGGGAGGGGAAGGGCTTTGTAAGCTCCTCTCTGAGTAGTGTACACTAAGTCCAGAGTATTATTTCCACGTGTCGGGAAGTCAATATGCTGATGAATTTTTGGAAACACACTCTTAAAGTCAGCATGATTGAAATCCCCAGCCAAGATGAGAAAAGCATCTGGGTGGGCTGTCTGCTGATCACTGATGTGTTTATAAAGATTATTAAGTGCCTCACTCCTGTTGTTGTTGTTGGAGCTGGGGGGGATATATACAGCAACAAGTATAATAGCTGTATATTCCCGCGGTAGATAAAAAGGCCGACACTTAATAATCATTAACTCCACCAGGGGTGAGCAGTGTTTGCAGACTACAACAGCATCGCGGCACCACGCATCATTGGTGTAAACACAGAGTCCGCCGCCGCGGGTCTTACCTCCCTCGACGAGCACTCTGTCCGCGCGATGGCATGTGAGCCGATCGAGCTGAATGGCGGAGTCCGGAACGCTATTGTTGAGCCATGTTTCCGTAAACACAAAAACACAACAGTCTCTTACAGTCTTCTGAGTAGAGCGTAGAAGTTGAAGATCGTCCAGTTTATTATCCAACGAGCGTACGTTAGCCAGGATGATGGTGGGGATAGCAGGTTTGTGTGGGTTAGCCGTCAATCTAACCCGGATACCTCCGCGCTTCCCCCTCTTCTGTTTCCTCTCGCACCGTTTGTGGCGCGTCCACTGTGGGGGAGGTGCAGTAGTGGGGGACGGTGATGGAATAGGCCTCCGGAGAAGACCATGGTCCCGCAGTTCTTGTACGAGCGCCGAGCTTGGATTGGAAACTACCAAAAACATTAACACACTGAGGGTTGGATTCAAAATCATAGTAAAAAAATCAATTTAAAAAACTCTTACAGGCTGATCCAAATATTACAGGCTGGTCCAAGTTCATCATAGAAACTCAGAATTTAAGTCAGTAGCTACTCTGTTTGTCATGTTATGTTATATCTGTTATGGTATTGTTAAAGGTTTTGTCTGTTTATTTTTTATTTTTTTGCCTCTGTCAACAGACCAAGAGCTACAGAGGTTAAAGACAGGAATGGATTTACTTATTGCTGCCAATAATGAGAAGGTAAATCGAGTTCCTTTTCATTTTGTTTTGTTACATTTTGAAATATATAAAATTATAATCTTTTTCTTTAAATACTAAAGTACACAATTGTTCTGTCCAACCAAAAGAAAATCAAAAACAAAGCTCTCTGTGTCAACACACTTTCCTCACCATCTCAGTAGGTTCAGAGGGTACCCAAGAGACATTTTGAGCACACTGAGTACTTTGTTAGTCACACTGCCCTGTGTTTATGGGCTTATGGGTGTAGAATATCTGTGGAATTGAAGCCAGAACCAGTTTCCTCAGACGTCCTAGACTTTAAGGACACATGTGGCAGAAGCTGAACTTAAAATGTATAATTCAGTTTCCGCTCAAGTCACAGTCTTGCCCTCAATAATGTAATGCTTAGAAGTAATGTAATTTATTTTAAAATTATTCTCTAATATTTTTATTGTGGGTTATTAATGTTATTCAAATTTGTTTCAGGATCGCCAAATAGAAGACCTTAATCTCCTCCTCAGCCAGTTTAAAGAGAGGAATGATATCATTGCTTTTGTCCAAGGTAAACTCTTTAAGCGATTGTTTTTCTCTTTATCAGGTAGCTAGAGTTTATACCGATCAAAACCATTTTGAGATAGATTTGACAGAAAATATTTATGATGCAAAAAGGCCATTGCATCATTAATGTGACAGAAAACCAGCATATATATATATATATATATATATATATATATATGCTGGTTTTCTATATATATATATTTTTTTTTTTTTATATATTTTGACAATCAGGTTTGAACAATCATTAAATGAAGAATGATTTGTTGGTAAGTGATAAGACAATGAGATTAAAGGTGTATTATACGCAATGTGCAGGGAGTCAAGGAAATATCAGGAGTTGACCAATCTTAAATATATATATATATATATATATAACATATATATAACTTATATATTTCATAGCCACCGGAGACAATTCAGAACAGAACAGCATCGAAGATGGAAAGCAGAACAGTACCGTAAAGATGAAGACTTTAACACATACAGCTCACACTGAGGTGTGTTTGTGTGTAGGTTTATGAGTATAGGTTGCTGCTCACTTTGTGATGCATCACTTCCTGAATGTTTTTTTTTTCTTTGCCTCTGGTAAAGTTGACCTTCAGTAGCTCATCTCCTCTACTTCTGTCTTCATTTGCTTCTCAGAAAGATGCAAACTCCAGGTAGGAGAGTCTGTGCTTCCAAATATCCTCATTTCAACCAGGAAAATAATGTCACATTTAAAAAATGTTGCTTTCACACAGGTTCATCAGTATGGAGGACTTTAAATGCAGCTCAGCGCTAAAGGTTTCACGAAATAACAAATTTTAAATATTTACAGTCAGTTTGTGGGTCTGTGTGTGTATGTGTGTGTGTGTGTTTTTACACAGAGCTTAAACAAATCCTAAAATTATGTTGACATGCCAAACTTTAGTCCAATGATTCACTCTATATTTTCTAGGTTATGGAAGGGAAACTGGTTGAGCCTGTTCTATTGAAGGAGGTATAGAGGTTAAACTGTCATCATTATATTTACTCATATAAGAAAAAAAAATGTATATTGTGTGTGTGATTTCATGATCAGCAGGTGGCTTCTAAACCTGTCTGTAACAGCTAGTATTAACCTTCACTTCACTTCTTACCCATTTTTATAGATTCAACCAATTGATAACAGACATCATACACTCCCAACAGTGTTGAGTCACCGAGAGAGTAAAGACAGTGCGACAAGTGAAACATCAGACCAGAGGACTCCAGAGAATAAAAATGACGACATCAACCTTAGTATGGGACTGTTTCAAAGTACGGTTTCCTAATTTGAAGTAACTGCTAATGATTTTATCCCTAGGGGAATTTATTATGTAATAACTTAGTATTTCTTGGTATATATATATATATATATATATATATACACACACAGTGATACCTCGGTTTACGAGCGACTTAGTAAATCGGTGTACGAGCATGGAGGGTCAAATCAGTGTACGAGCATTGTATTGTATAGTGCAAGAATTTTTCCCTCACCCATGCGCATTTTTGTGTGGAAAAGTCCAAACGCTCAGCATCGCGCATCGCGTTCTGCGTTCTGCCTGTGTGTATGTGTATGTGTGTGTGAAAGGGGCCTTGGTCACTGAGCACTGACACACCTGATTCTCATATCATCTGCCTATCTCCGTGCGTTCGTTCGCAGCTCCCGTCTCCCATGTTCCATGCCCTTCACTCTGGATTATCACTTTGTTTGTTTTCTGCACTATTATAATAAATTCACTCATTTGCACTTGAATCCTTGCTTTCCCCGCTCCCCCCTCCTCCCTCCTCTCGTCTCCTCCATGCACGCTGCTCAAAGCTGAAATGCATTACAGTATATTGTCAAGTATTTTTTTTTTGTTTATTTGTCAATTATTAATTAGTATTTATATGAGATATTAATGGTTATAATTTTAACTGCAATTAATAGGGTAAAACCCAAAAAATTTTTTTTTCAAATGGGTGTGGAATGAATAGATTGATTTTTAGTGCATTTTTATGGGGAATTTTGTTTTGGTGTAGAGCATTTTTGTTTACGAGCTCGCTCTTGGAATGAATTAAACTCATAAACTGAGGTATTACTGTAATATATATATATATATATATATATATATATATATACACACACACACACTTTTAATATTTACAACTGAAACCCTGACCCTGTTGCTATTTTCAGTTGTATATGTGGAACTGGGTTCTCAATTCCCAGTCCTGCTTCTTTGAGTTTGTGTTTGTTTGATCATGTCATCATGCTGTTTTAGATATTGCTACCCACTTGTTTCTGGTAAAGTAATTTGTTTGACTCAAATGTTATATTTCGAGTCTCTTTCTCCTCCACCCATATTCTGGAGCAAAACCACGTCTACCATCCCTAAAACCCTGTGCCTTTGATGGTCTGTAATGAAAGGGTCCCTACCAGACGCCAGAGCAACTATCATATGGGCCCCAGCTGTTCAGGACCCTCCCTGTGACTGAAACTTGAGTGAAGGCATTCAGATCACTGCCAGGTGCCCAGACATGCTTTGACAGGCAGGGAGACTGGAAACTGGCCTGTGCCAACCTGCTCTGTTAGCCCCTCCTGCTCCATTAGCACAACTGCTTTCATTTCATTGATACACATCTCTAACAAAGAGCTAATAGTACTGAAGACAAAAAAGGCAGACAGAGAGTTCTTTGTAGAGAGTAGAAGTAATTAATGTAAATTTACACTAAACCATAGCTAAAATGAGAACACTGTAATAACACTAATTTCACAATCAAGAGACATCGCTATAATTCTTACAATGCTTCTCCCTTTCGCTCACAAAATTGTAAAGCAGACTTTAACTGCATTTCATGGAATATTCCACTCTATTTCTAGATATGGACCACACTTGTGGTATTAAAAAAGAAGCCTAGCAGGCAAGCATACAGTACTTTAATTAAAATCATAATTTAAATTATTACACTGTTCCACAAGTACGACCATAGCACTAAAACATTACATGTCGAAATAAAATTCGAATTACTCTACTTTTTCTGTGCAAAATATTTCCAGTCATTTAGCAAATGCCATTTACATGACTTAACAAGAAGGAATGTGAAATAACTATTCGAACTAACATGAAGGAAAAATCCAACAGAGATTATAGTCAATTATGAATAATTAGAAGTTCATCCCTCTTTAGAAGTAATCCAACCTCAAAACATCTTTTCAGCTTGAATAAATTAAACTGAATGATTTCACAAAATGCTTCAGAAACACAAGCAAACAAGCTTCAGATTTCTGCTCTTCTGATTCTATTCTTTGACCAGTGTACGTTCATTGTCAAGTCTATTTCTGTGAACTTTTTAAACTGAGGGACAAGACAAAATATTTTGTGGTAAACTACGAGTCCAATATACTCTTTCAGGATCTGTAAACACGCGCTGCAGTTACTGCCCCCACTGGCAGAGGCATCGGTGCAGCAATCCAGTTCTGAGGAATTGGATGTTGTTAATATGGAGGCTGGAGATGAATATTCGAGAGACTAGAACAGACTGCATCTTCAAGGGCCCGTGCTCTGAACTACATTGACGTTTGGTTGATCATAGCTCAGTCAGGACAGTTAGCAGTGGGATTGAGGTGTTCCTCCTGCTCACATGAAGACACTAGGGTTAAGGCTGAATGTGAACTATATCCTCTATTAGTGAACTATATCCTAGTTGAGGAACACCTTCCTAGGCGTAGTATGGAACTCGGTAATGATGTATACACATCTTTCACCATGTGCATCGAAACCATCCTGTCAGCAGTAAAAAGTATAAAGCTATGCCAGTCACTCACAGTAAAGCAATTCCAGAGACTGATGGGGTTCATGGCAGGAGCATTCAATATTATTCTTTTCATTCTTCTGATCATGAATACAGTGGTGGCTCTAAACCAGAGGGTTTTTCTTGAGGTGCTCCTGCTTTGCAAATCGGCATACCAGATTCTCTGGTGCTCTCGCTCAGGGCAGCCTATATCCCTGGAACCAAAAATATAGGAGAATACATCCTTTTGAGGCAGGGGGCAAGGCCCAGAGAATGTAGTCTCAACTTTGAAGGGCTTGGAGAGTTTGAAGTTCTAGAGAGAAGTTCGGGAGAGTCATCAGATGCACCCAGTTACCTGTCAGATTGGCATCGTACTGGAGTTCCTGCAGGAGTGATTCACTGCAGAGTTATGTCCTTCTACCCTTAAGGTGTATGTGGCTTCCATAGTTGTATACCACATCCTTCTGCGTGGCATATCTTTTGGGAAAGACCCACTAGTTACATGTTTCCACTTCTGCTTGGGGCTCCAGGGCCTATCCTAGGACCACTTTCAACCTACCGAGGAGGTTCCAGTCAAGTTTCTAACTTTAAAAGTGCTTTTCCTCCTCACTTTTACATCCCTAAAATAATAAGGGCTCTTCAAGCCCCAACTACAGTAGAACCCCGACTTACTAAATTAATCCGTTCCGAGGTTGGTTTCGTATGTCAAACTTTTCGTATGTCGGTCAGGCTTTTACATGTTAATTGCCTAATCCGTTCCAAGCCTTACAAAAACACCATATTCAGCAAAGGATGAAGCGCATCCCAGCTTCATATTTCTCAATAATCTTCCATATGTGTAATATATATATATATTTTGTCCACCACAGGAAGTACAGAGAAAGTAAAGGACACAACCATATCTGATCTTTCTTCAATGTGTTCTGCAGCCGACTCTGGCCAGCAGTCTCCTGTTTTACAGGAAAACGTCAGAAATACCAGCATATGCAAACTTTGGGGAAAGTAAGTTCATTATGACCATGGACAATTTTAACACAAAATTACACACGCACACACACACAAAGAATAAAATTACCCCATCTTCTTTTTGTATAAAGCTAGGGGAAAAAAAAATTCTGAGATCAACATGTATTGGAGAATGTGTGTTTGTATTGAGGATGAAGAGGAAAAGTGTTCTGTCAGATGACTTGGAGCCCACTCAGTTCAGGAGAGGAGGGTTCAGGGCTACAGCTGGGCCTCGGTTAACACAAACCCCTGATTCTGGACATTCATCCCGGTAAAGTTACTTTAATGAACAAGCAGGCTTGATCAGAAATAAACATTGGAGAGACAGGACCTCGTTTATATAGCCGATATAGAACTGTTGTTAGAACTGCTATGATCTTTGCTATATCTTATCTATATCAGTTCCCACACGCCCTTCTCTAACTGGACAACAGAGCAAGTGTGTGGTTGGCTGGAAGACTGTGGCTTGGGTCAATATGTCAGTTTGGCCCGTCAGTGGGTGGATAGTGGACAAACCCTCCTCTCTGCCACCCCACAGGAGCTTGAGAAGGTTTATTATTTTGTATAATTTTATATTGCTGTCATTTAGCTGTTTAGATTTATGTAGGCCTAAGACTATGGATTATAATAGTTTCCGAGTAATAAGTAGATGATTTTGTGAAAAAAAAAAAAATCTAAAATACTCCCATAATAACATCAGCAAACGTCTCAGAACAAAAGTGTTAACAACCTAATGTAAAATGACCTACAACAGTTTATTTCTTGCATTCCAATAAATTATATTATCAACCACAAAGATAGACTGGTGTACAAGTTTTGACAAAACATTTATGATGACTCTTGTGCTCGGTTTTAAACAGGAGATTTGTATAAAACATCCTCTGCACAGAAAGAAGTTGAAACTGGCTCTAAGAGCTTTTAGTAACAAGACAATGGAGAAATCATCAGAACTGGATCACATCTGGGTTACACGTATGTACTAACATTAATAAATTAACGAGATTTGTACAAATATTTTAAGAACATCATTAAAATCATTAGGAAATTATAAATACCATTTACAAAAAGTAATATGCCACAAGATAGCATGGTTTGATTTTGTAACAGCTTAGGGGGGATGTTATGCATGACTCAGCACAGAGCTTCAAATGTTGCTCAGCTAATCATAATCAAGGGCTCAAACTTTAATTTTTATAATACAATTTAAAAACTGTATTTAATTTTTTAAAATATATAATTCAATTTTGAAGGTAATACTTTCACGTTTCGTCTGGGTTTGATTTGGACTCTGAGTTTTTTTTTTTTGTGTTCCGCTGAGCTTTTACATTTGTACCCTGGGAAACATTTATTTCAGTGTTTTCATTAACAAAATAATCCAGCATTTATCACTTTTCATTTGTTTTCTGCATGCCAATTCAAATAAGTACATACTGTATGTTCTGCCTCTGTTTTTCCACTTCCTAATTTTCTGTAGGTTGGCTTGATGACATTGGTTTACCACAGTACAAAAAGCAGTTCTACGAAAGCAAGGTTGATGGCCGCATGCTACAGTATCTAACAGTGGTAAGAACAAACATTCCCTCTATCCTATCAAAATTGCCATTTTTTGATAGAGCAAGTACTTATTACTAATGTTACAAAACTAATGTTATTTTTTTCTTCTTTTCAGAGCGATCTCTTGTTCCTCAAAGTCACCAGTCAACTCCACCATCTGAGCATTAAATGTGCCATCCATGTCCTCCATGTCAACAAGTTTAACCCAAACTGCTTAAGACGCAGGCCAGGGGATGAGGTGAGACAAATTGCAGATTAAAAATGCATGCACAAATGGATAGAGTCAAAGATGTTGCTACCTCTTTGTGCTTTAACACTGACAGACTGTAGGCTTATTTATTTTCTTCCTACAAAATAAGACTTCTCCCTCTGAGGTGGTGCAGTGGTCAAATCATCGAGTGATGGAATGGTTGAGGTCAGTGGATTTGGCTGAATATGCTCCAAACCTAAGAGGCAGTGGTGTTCATGGAGGCCTAATTGTGAGTTAACTTTCTCTGGTCTATAAAGCGCTACTGCTAATGATGCTTAAATATTCCAGTAATAAGCCACATGTATCATATGAATACCAGAATTGTCCTTTCCAGTAAATAAGAGACTGATAAACTTGGTTCAACCATGATTATATTAATATGAGAGCTTAAAATCTGCTCTAAAATACTACAATCTGTGTGTTGAGAGCACAGTTTCCAACTGGATAGAGAACATGTTTCCCTAAAAAAATGAGCATAAAAATCTGATTTATAATAATAATTAAAAAAAAAGATTAAATCTAAACTTATTTCCACTCAAAATTCTAAACATTAAAATTGTAATAACTTTAACACATATTATAGTTCAGAAAATTAACTAAGTTTAAGAAAATTAAAATTCTCTTATAAGTGTCTAAGATTACGCATGTCTAAGATTACAATGGTTTCCTGAAATAGGGAATGGGACAATGCATCCGCTAGAGGTCCTTATGGGGAATGTATCTGGCATTATGCATCTCCCACCACAGCAGTACCAGATAGAAAATCCATATGTCAGAGCAGATGCTGCTGGTGACCACCAAGGCAGAGCTGGTGACCGCAAGTGGAACTCAAAGTTGACCTCTGGTGTACTTTCTGGGCAAACAGGAAATTCATTATCAATCTCTGCGGTCGTTTTGTGGCAATTAGGAGACTCGTAGATAAATTCCGCAATTGTGTCTGGAAAGAGAGAAGACATGGGGAGAACCTCCGTGTTTACACCAGAGCAGACAGGAGATTCTGGGACAACCTCCGTTGTTCACATCAGGGCAGTCAGGAGACTCTGGGGCTGGAGTGGGCTCTGGAACAGACTCATGGGCTGCAGAAGGCTTTAGTGAGAGCTCATGGGCTGGAGTGGCTGGAACTGGCTCATGGCTGAGCTCTGTGAAGCAAGCAGGCTCTTTACTGAACCCTGATGAGGATACTAGAGTGGACTCATCGTTATGTGTTTTGTTCTGGGATTTCCCTCAGTATCCCCTCGGTACATCCCAAAATACCCCCTAGTTATTTTGTCCATGGCAGTAAAAGTCAATGAGGAAAAATTCTAGGAAGACTGGTAACATCCAACACCTCTTTGGTGTGGTCCTTGAGGGAATAGTTGCCTTGTGAGAGCTAAATTAAACTAATGAAACAAATACCTGGATCCATTAGTCTTCTGTAATGCTGGGTGAACTTAAAAACAAAAGGAAAGCTGGATCCAGAGTTTAATACAAAACCAATGAGAATCAGGGAACAGATGATAGAATGAGTAGCAGCAAATGTACATCTGTGTAGGACAAAACTCGACAAGCAACAGAAGAAACATTAGGATTGAATACTTGAGGTGTAAATAAGCAAACAAAACGCTGCCCAGAGAACAATCTCAAAGTCCTGGGGTCTCATTTATAAAGCGTGCGTACGCACAAAACGGGTCTAGAAACGTACGTATGCCAGTTCCCACACAAAGGTTGAGATCTATAAAAACAAACTTGACGGGAATATTTGCGTACCAGCAGCGAACTGTGACCCATGCGTACGAACATTTTGGAGACGGAGCGGTTTTGGCGACAACCGATGGTGAGCTGAGGGATTGACAGTAGAAATAATGAAATTAAACACATTGAACTTGAAAAGTTGTGCATATTGTGGAAGCCAGTTTCCACCACGGTTGAGAAAGGGAAAAAAAATTTTTAAGTCGAAATAATGACTTAGTATCTCGACATAAAGAGAAACTTACTCGAAATAATGACTTAACTTCTCTGTTTCTCCGCATGGTCAAAGCGTGTAAATGCGAGATCACAGGAAACATGACACGTTCTGTAAAAACTGCTGTCTTAGTTAAAGTCTGTGTAATATATAAAATGCAATCTATATCAACATGAATTATAAATTATCAGTATATTTTGCACACTTTTTTTCATGTGCATTGGAAGGCATGGAAGTGGAACAGAATTAAAGCGAGGCGGTTAAATTTATTTTACTTTCACTTGCTAATGATCTATGGGTTTATGTGCATTGTCTGATTGGTATGACAAGGTGTAAAGGATTTAATATGATCGCTGTAAACATAAATACTACGGTGACACCCCTGCATCTTCGGCATGATAAATGCGCTGGCATTGCTGGAGGACTATGCCAATGGCAGTAGGTGTTGCCATATCCCAATGCCAATAGCAATACACTCTGTCGGTGACTGGCAAGCCTTTTTTTGCCCCCACTCTTAAGTCGGACCTCTTCTTTTTTTATTTCGGGAACCGTCTGGTTAGGTTAACCAACTGCATTTACAGCTGCTGTCAAATGCTGCCATTCCACACTTTTGTGTGTGTGTTAGTGACACCAATACTATGGCTACCAAACAAAATAAATGTCCTTTCCTCCACCTCTGTCACATGAACCTCTGTTTCGGTGTCTGTGAAATTTCCATTGGGGCCATTTTTATGCATAAAGAACCTCTTGCTCCTTCATATTAAAATGCACGGCATTATTAATAATAATCATGAGCTGATTTGCATGGGCTATATATGGTTGAAAGGGGGCGGGTAAAGGGCGGGATGTCGATTTTTTCATGTCCGCAAATGATCAGTTAGACTGATTTATAAATGGAAAACTGCGTGGAGTCTGGTGTGTGGGGCATGAAAAGGACAACTTAAATAAAATGTAACCATAATAATTTATAGATGGAATTCAGTCCATTTTAACTAGCTCTTTATGTTGTAACATTACAATATATTTTTGTTTTCTGGAACCCAAAGGAAAATATTTTGAATAGTATTGGACCCTGTTGAGTATTCTTTCAAAATATCATATTTTGATTTCCACAGAGGGAAGAAAGTTTTACAGGTTTGGAATTATATGAGGGTGAGTAAATTATATTTGTGGAATTTTGTGTTTTTGCATTATCAGATCCTAGAGCCTCGCTTTCACTCTGAGACCTTAGCCATGCTGCTCAACATCCCTCCTCAGAAGACCCTCCTCAGACGACACCTTGCCACCAACTTCAGCATGCTGGTGGGGCTTCAGACCCAACAGGAGAAAAGAGAGTTTGCCAACGCCAGTGGTCACACACCCCTTACCACCACTGCCAAAGTCAGGGTAAGATATTACAAACACAATAATTTAATTAATCTATTTAATGCAATGTGTATGTCATTGTAAGTTAATCTTCATGTTCATGTTGTATTTTTATTAATTTTTCTGTCTCAGCCTAAGAAGCTTGGCTTTACTCACTTCAGACAACTGAGAAAGTTACGGATGGATGATTCAGCAGATTTCATCTGTCCCATGGATACAGGGACCCCACCAGTCCTTAGAGGGACACCAAAGCGGCCTTAAACAAGCTTTAAGGGTGTCAGCCCTATCTTGCCAGAGACGTAGACTGACTTGAGCAGGTTGGGTCTTAGAACTGATTTACAGCTTCTTCAATTCAACCAGTCTTGCTGTCATTAACACCATCAAATGCCAGCACTTCAGTAACTCCACCCTGCTGCTTGAACCTCAGGATTAACAAGCAGGGGAAGCCAAGAATTGATTTTTTTAGTATAACAATCTGGATATGCTGGAAAAGACTAGTATTGTTTCTCATTAGGTAGTTCCAATGCTGAAATATCACCTTGAAGGCTTCATTTGAGTTTCTTTCTATGTCTGTTATGATATGAACTTACTTTTTTAAAACACTTATGCTTTATTTAAATCATGCATTATAAGATACATTTATACATTTGTTTTTGTTTTTTTCAAATGAATGTGAATCATTTGCAACTTAAACCTTTATCTGAAGAACTTCTTATCTAATTTATTATTTATTTCTACAATATGTGTAACCTATTTCAATAATATGTGTAATTTAAGTGTTTTATTTATTGTTCTTGACACGATCTGTAATGAATCTCTGCCGACTAATAGGTCATTAACTCAATTTGGAAGCAATCACTATTATCAACGGCTGCTGGCTGTGCGATGAGGAGATACCAACAAAACACATAATTTAAACATGAAAACAAAACCGCCCTCGAGGGTGCAAACTCAAAACAAGGAAAACCTCGGGAACAGGGAGCGGCATCCACACGTACGAAAAAGCAGTACATACATGCAATAACATTCAAATACTGACAATGACAATGAAGCACAAGAGGGTTTAAGTACACTAGGAGATTACAAACAGGTGGCGAAACTAAATGGGTAATCAAACTAAACAAGACAGCTACGGGAACACATGAGGGACAAAACAGGAGGATAAGGACCAGACTGTGATAATCACATTGTCATTGACATAGCACAGCTAATTGGATGATGTTGCATCAACATACAGATACTGGTAGTGTTTTCTGTTAGCAGTTTGCAGAGCTCTTTCAAAACTCCTCCTTCCCATCCTCCAGCTCCATCTGTATTGATAATTTCAAGATTTCAGCAATTACAAATCTTACATGCTCACAGCAGCAAGTCTGTGAATGTATTGTAAGTTGCAGTTCTCAGTTCTTATAATAATGGAATAATAATGCTGAACATTCAGGTTTGCCAAGACAGGAGAATTTTGTATTTCAAAATATGTTCAAATAGAAAACATTTATTTTTAATTGTAAAAATATTGTTATAATATGCTCCATTTTGGATCAAATAAATGCAGTCTTGGTAAGTTCTTGAAATCTTACTAACCTAAAATTTTGAGGTTAAAATAAGCTACAATAAATATACAAAGTGCTTATAGTAGTAATAATGATCATAAAAATCAGAAAATAAATTAAATATGTATAATACAAAGCAATATAAGCTAAATAATTAAACCCAAGAGAAAAGGGATGTAAGTGAAGGATGTAGAAGAGAGACAAATCCACACAGGTACACCTACAAGGACATATATTTCTATATTTCATATATTTCTATATTACTACAAGGACATAAATATGTGTCCTTGTAGGTGTACGTGTGTTAGATTAGATTAGATTCAACTTTATTGTCATTACACAAGTACAGGTACAAGGCAACAAAATGCAGTTTAGGTCTAACCAGAAGTGCAATAGCAGCAAGTGCAGGATATATACAACGGTTGTATAAGTGCAGGATATGGATATGTACAGGATTTACAGGTAATATGTACAATGAATATAAATATTCAGATGGTTATTACTATAACAGGTGAGTGTGTGCTGTAAATATAATTACAGGTGTCTATTACTATAAACAGCATTTACAGGTGAATATGTACTATAAATGTAAATGTAATATACAGATGTCTCTAACTACAGGTAGATGTATACAATTGTATGTTAGCTTAAGGTAAGCAGTAGATTTAAGGTAGTGCAATGAGAGTCTATGAGGTGAGTTAGATGGTGGGGGGGGGGCTAAGAGGAGAGTCTATGAGGGGAGTGAGATGGTGAGGGGTGATAGGAGAGTCTATGAGGGCAGTGGGATGGTGGGGGGGGGGTAAGAGGAGAGTCTATGAGGGGAGTGGGATGGTGGGGGGGTAAGAGGAGAGTCTATGAGGGGAGTGGGATGGTGGGGGGGGTAAGAGGAGAGTCTATGAGGGGAGTGGGATGAGGGGGGGTGAGAGAGGAGTCTATGAGGGGAGTGGGATGGGGGGGTAAGAGGAGAGTCTATGAGGGGCGTGGGTTGAGGGGGGGTGAGAAAGGAGTCTATGAGGGGAGTGGGATGAGGGGGGGTGTGAGAGGAGTCTATGAGGGGAGTGGGATGGTGGGGGGAGTGAGAGAGGAGTCTATGAGGGGAGTGGGATGGTGGGGGGAGTGAGAGGAGAGTCTATGAGGGGAGTTGGATGGTGGGGGGGGGTAAGAGGAGAGTCTATGAGGGGAGTGGGATGGGGGGGTAAGAGGAGAGTCTATGAGGGGAGTGGGATGAGGGGGGGTGAGAGAGGAGTCTATGAGGGGAGTGGGATGGGGGGGTAAGAGGAGAGCTTGACGCAGACAGCGTTTCCTCTGGATGTTCTCGATGGCAGGAAGTGAAGTCCCTGTGGGTGGTTTTCACCACCCGCTGCAATGCCTTGAGCAATGCCTTGTGCTCCGCGACAGAGCAGCACCCATACCATACTGTGACACAGTTCGTCGGGATGCTTTCTATTGCGCAGCGTTAGAAGTTCACCAGGATAGCCGAGGAGAGCTGGTTCTTCCTCAGTGTCCTCAGGAAGGAGAGGCGCTGGTGAGCCTTCTTGACCAGGCTGGAGGTGTTGGTTGTCCAGGTCATGTCAGCCGAAATGTGGATTCCCAGGAACTTGAAACTGGAGACACGCTCAACGGCCATTCCAATGATGTGGATGGTGTCGCGTGCGCCTCTTGACTCTTTCCTGTCCACGATGAGCTCCTTCGTTTTGGTGGTGTTGAGGAGCAGGTTATTTTCAGTTTATCAAGTGGCCAGGTGTTGCTGATGAGACCAATCATTGGATGACTAATAACTTTCTACTGCTTAATTCTGAAAAAAAAACAGAGATTCTAATTATTAAACCAAAAAGTTCTGCACGTAATAATCTAGACTACTGCCTAACACTCGATGGCTGTTCTGTCAAGTCTTCGTCATCAGTTAGAAACCTGGGTGTGCTCTTTGATACCAATCTTTCATTTGAAAGCCATATCTCTAGCATCTGTAAAACGTCATTCTTCCATCTTAAAAATATATCTAAATTGCGACAGATGCTCTGAAAGACAAATGCGGAAAAGTTAGTTCATGCGTTCATGAGTTCAAGGCTAGATTATTGTAATGCTTTACAAGATGGTTTCCCTACACGCTTAATAAACAAATTCCAGCTGTTCCAAAATGCAGCAGCTCGAGTTCTTACTAGAACCAGGAAGTATGAGCATATTAGCCCAGTTCTGTCAAACCTGCACTGGCTTCCTATTAATCACCGAATATATTTTTGAATTTTGCTAATGACTTACAAAGCATTAAATGATTTAGCTCCACAGTACTTGAGCGAGCTTTTAACACATTATAGTCCTTCACGTCTATTGCGATCCCAAAATACTGACCAGCTTATAATACCTAGAATATCAAAGTCAACTGCTGGCAGTCAATCTTTTTCCTATTTAGCTCCTAAACTCTGGAACAGTCTTCCTAATACAGTTCGGGAAGCAGACACACTCTGTCAGTTTAAATCTAGACTAAAAACACATCTCTTCAACCTGGCATACACATAACATATTATACATACATTTTTTATCCAAATCATGTAAAATGATTGTTAGGCTGTATAATTTAGGTCAGCCGGAACCGGGAACATTCCCATAACATCTGATGTACTCGATACATAAGAAGAAGAATGGCATCTACGCTGATATTATTCTCTGTTTATTCTGGGGTTACCGTGGTCAGCCGGATCCAGGCCATATCCAGATCAGATGAAGGACCTGCACCTGGACACGAGCACAGCACTGCCCTGAAGTGTCTGCGGAGACCGTGACTCTACTAAACCCTCCCCTGTGTAGATCACGAACCCATCTCCAATCGGACCAAATTAGACTTAATATTAGACTTGAATTATCAATATAATAATCAAACTATCAATCAATGAAATCAATCAATAATCAAAACTTAACACTTAATATTCATCAATTGTATTAATTTGCCTGCTCTTTTAAGGCTACCGTTCAGCCAAACAAACTTTGTTTATGGT
This sequence comes from Rhodeus uyekii, assembly GCA_037043235.1. Taxonomy (NCBI): domain Eukaryota; kingdom Metazoa; phylum Chordata; class Actinopteri; order Cypriniformes; family Acheilognathidae; genus Rhodeus; species Rhodeus uyekii. Next base: position 37,070 of record JAWRVZ010000260.1, on the reverse strand, counting down.
GTTTTCCTGTGACCACTGTAAAGCTACTTTGAAACAATCTGCATTGTAAAAAGCGCTATATAAGTAAAGGTGACTTGACTTGACTTTTACTTGTACGTGCTGATCCGGCTCAGTGCCTTGCAGATATTAGTGGACTACAGTGTGATGGGAGGGTGGTCAACTGAGGGTTTGAGGTTGGTTGTAGTTTCTCTGTTGTCTCTTTCAAAGCCAGTATAAAAGTCACTTAGCTCGTTCAGGAAGTTGACATCAGTGGCTGCAGGGGTGGAGTGGGTGGGTTTGTAGTCACTGATGGCCTGGGTGCCCTGCCACATGCATCGAGGATCAGAGTTGGAAAAGTGTCCCTCCTTCTTTAGCTTATAGCAGTGCTTGGCCTCTTTGATGCCCCTCTTCAGGTTTGCTCTGCATGTGCTGTAGGCTTGTGCATCTCCTGATCTGAAGGCAGTATTGCGTGTCTTCAACAGGAGTCGCACTTCCTTGTTCATCCATGGCTTCTGATTTGGGTATGTGGTGATCTGTTTCTTCTGGGTTGTAACACTGGCAAAGGTGGTATTAATATAATCAAATACAGAGGAGGTGTACCAGTCAATGTCAATGTCCGTGTGAGCACCACTGGTGGCTTGAGAAGCAAATATACTCCAGTCTGTGTGTAGAAACCTTTCTTGGAGTGTGAAATCTACCCCCGCAGGCCACACCTTGATCATCTTCACTGATGGCTTCACAAGGTTGATGAGGGGTGCATATTTTGGGGGTGAGGAACAAAGAGATTTGATCGGATTGTACCAGGTGGGGGAGAGGTGTCACCACTTAAGCTCCAGTCATGTTTATGTAGACATGGTCTAAGATTTTGTTTCTTCTGGTGTGACAGGAAACATTCTGATGAAATTTGGGTAGCACAGTCTTTAAGTTAGAGTGATTAAAATCACCCGCAACAATAGACACTGCTTCCGGGTGAAGAGTCTGTTGTTTACTGATGGCTGCATCAAGTTCTTTCATAGCAAGCTTGGCATCAGCATCCGGGGGAATATATAGGCTGCAGTTAAAATGGTGGAACTGAACTCACGCGGCAGATAGAACGGTCTACATTTAACCATGAAAAACTCGAGGTTAGCTGAACAATGGCTCCCAACAACAGCAGAGTTACATTTACATTTATGCATTTGGCAGACACTTTTAGCCAAAGCGACTTACATTGCATTCAAAGAACACATTGAATCAGTTCTTGCTTTCCCTGCTCTACTAATTGAGCTACAGGAAAGCTAGTTAGTGTTAGTGAGTTAGTGCACCAAGCTTTGTTAATGTAAATGCACAATCCGCCTCCCCCCTTGTCTTACCGGATCCATCTATTGTTCTGTCCGCGCGGAGCATGTGATGTCCAGTTAGCTCAATAGCGGAGTCTGGTATTCCGCTATTTAACCCCGTCTCCGTGAAGATAAGGACATTATAGTTCAGAAGTCTTTTGCTGTGTGTCTTGTTGAGTTGAATCTCCTCCATTTTGTTCAATAGCGACCGTACGTTGGCAAGGAAAATGCTGGATATCGAGAGCTGGTGTGGTCTTAGCTTTAACCTAGCTCTTAGTCCTCCACGCTTTCCTCGACTCTGTTTACAATCTCGACGCCGTCTGCAAGCACTTCCGCCTGGCTGGGAAGAATGCCTTGCCTCAGCCGTCCTAGCAATCTCAGGAAGGAGTTGAAGGTTGTCCATAAAACCATCAGAAATTTGAAAACCAATATCCAAAAGCTCACTTCGGGTGTACGATGTAAAGGCACAACTGTTCTGCACAAACAGACCCGAGATAAGCAAGAGTAATACTGCAAAATTTGTTGTATTGCTATATTGCACCCATTTGATAAAATTATGTATCATCTTCATTGAAAGTTTTTTCCTCATTAATGTAGACACAGCACCCCATATTGACAAAAAACATAGAATTGTTGACATTTTTGCAGATTTATTAAAAAAGAAAAACTGAAATATCCTCCTTGCCATTCCTCCTTGTAGATCCTCTCCAGTTCTGTCAGGTTGGATGGTAAACGTTGGTGGACAGCCATTGTAGGTCTTTCCAGAGATGCTCAATTGGGTTAAAGTCAGGGTTCTGGCTGGGCCATTCAAGAACAGTCACAGAGTTGTTGTGAAGCCACTCTTTTGTTATTTTAGCTGTGCTCAGGATCATTGTCTTTTTGGAAGGTAAACATTTCGCCCAGTCTGAGGTCCTGAGCACTCTGGAGAAGATTTTTGTGTAAGATATCCCTGTACTTGGCCGGATTCATCTTTCCCTCGATTGCAACATCCTGACATCCTGTCATCCTGTCCTGCAGCTGAAAAACACCCCACAGCATGATGCTGCCACCACCATGCTTCACTGTTGGGACTGTATTGGACAGTTGATGTGCAATGCCTGGTTTTCTCCACACATAACGCTTAGAATTAAGGTCAAACTGTTCTATCTTGGTCTCATCAGACTATAGAATATTAGTTCTCACCATCTTGGATTCCTTCAGGTGTTTTTTTTATTATTGTCTTTATTTATATAGCGCTTTTTACAATGTAGATTGTTTCAAAGCAGCTTAACTGATCACAGTAAAAACAATATAAACAAAGTTTGTTTGGCTGAACAGCAGCCTTTAAAATAGCAGGCAACTCAATACAATTTATGAATTTTAGGTGTTCAGTTTCCCCAACTGAGCAAGCCATAGGCGACAGCGACAAGGAACCAAAACTCCAGCAGGTGATGTAATGAATGAAGAACAGAATGGAGAAAAAACCTTGGGAGACACCAGGCTCAGTCGGGGGACCAGTTCTCCTCTGGCCAACAGCCAAACAGTGCATGATTATTATAATGACAAAAATTCAAGTCCAATTTGGCCCGGTTAGAGATGGGTTCATGATCGTCACAGGGGAGGGTCTAGTAGAATCATGGTCTCCGCAGACACTTTAGGGCAGTGCTGTGCTCGTGTCCAGGTCCTTCATCTGATCTGGATACGGCCCGGATCCGGCTGACCACGGTAACCTCGGAATAAACAGAGACCAATATCAGCATAGATGCCATTCTTCTTCTGATGTATCGAGTACATCAGGTGTTATGGTAATGTTCCCGGTTCCGGCTGACCTAAATTATGCAGCCTAACAATCATTTTACATGATTTGGATTAAAAATGTATGTATAATGTGTTATGTGTATGCCAGGTTGAAGAGATGTGTTTTTAGTCTAGATTTAAACTGACAGAGTGTGTCTGCTTCCCGAACTGTATTAGTAAGACTGTTCCAGAGTTTAGGAGCTAAATAGGAAAAAGATTGACCGCCAGCAGTTGACTTTGATATTCTAGGTATTATAAGCTGGTCAGTATTTTGGGATTGCAATAGACATGAAGGACTATAATGTATTAAGAGATCACTCAAGTACTGGGGAGCTAAACCATTTAATGCTTTGTAAGTCATTAGCAAGATTTTAAAATGTATTCGGTGATTAATAGGAAGCCAGGGCAGGTTTGACAGAATTGGGCTAATATGCTCATACTTCCTGGTTCTAGTAAGAACTCGAGCTACTGCATTTTGGACCAGCTGGGATTTAAGCGTGCAGGGCAACCACCCAGTAGAGCGTTACAATAATCTAGCCTTAAACTCATGAATGCATGAACTAACTTTTCCGCATTTGTCTTAGAGAGCATGTGTCGCAATTAAGATATATTTTAAAGATGGAAGAATGTGTTTTACAGATGCTAGAAACATGGCTTTCAAATTAAAGATTGGTATCAAAGACACATATTTCCTCTTCTTCATTTAAATGACAATCCGTCAAAGTATGAAGATCTGGGATACAAACAGACAAACAATGAATTGGAAAAATCAAGTACCAGCTATGGAACCTACACACTGGCCGTGACCTTGGTCTTCCCACTACTTTATAGTAGGAAGACTAAATCAACAACATCGACTCAATCATCGCTGACGACTGGACTTATTGTCGCCATATGTTTGATGCTATCCGGAGACATCTACCCGTGCCCAGGCCCGCACCACTTCAAGACGTCAGGAGAGGCTAACTCTCGCGCAGAGGATAAACATACCACTCATACCTTGCAGTTGGCTGTCGCCGGGCTGTCTGCCCGGGGAGGCAGGGGCGATGGTGTGGATGGCGCAATACCGGAGTGGTCTGTCGGGGCGCAGTGCGAGGTGGCTCTGGGTCCGAGGGTGAGAGTCGGTGCTTCGGAGGTGAGCTTCAGTGGTGAGTCCGCGGGACAACAGCGTGGTGCAGCGTTGGCTTTGCTTGGGAGTGGGAAGCATGGTACGAATGCACAACAACAACAAACTTTCCTTAATGGCCGCTCCGCTACCATGGTAACGACCGTAAAACAGGAAGCAACTCAATCCAGGGGTTTTGGTCATGGGTCATGCAAAGGTCATAGGTTCAATCCCAGGTAAAGTAAGAACTGATTCAATATGTTCCTTGAATGCAATGTAAGTTGCTTTGGATAAAAGCGTCTGCCAAATGCATAAATGTAAAATGTAAATGTAGAGTCGGATTGGCAGGAAAGACGAGAAGCTCCGTCTTGGCCAAGTTGAGCAGGAGATGATAATCTTTCTAGTTTTCCTTCCTTACATAAAGTACAGATGTCTTCTCAGTCACATGATTCCTATTTTTGCTACTTTTGCATACAGAATTTTTATGAGAGTACAACACTTTTACACAGACTATATTTATATAATTTAAGAACTGAATTATTATTCACACTGATACCACATGACCACATTCTTAATTCTCTTCACAGATGAGAGCAGGTTCACACCTGTACCACAAGTACCACAGTAATGGTTCCCTTACTTACATTAGTTGCTGTAATAAACTTCATGCAAGTTGGATGAGCCTGTAACTTCAGTTCCTTTTCAAGGGAACTCACACTGTGTCGAAACGCTGTGGGAATGCTATACTAAATGCTTTTTAGCTTTAGTGTCTTCAGTAAGAGCTAGAATGAAATGTTGAGTGTGTTTGTGCTGGCTGTGTGTCAAAGTCAAAGTCAAAGTCAGCTTTATTGTCAGTTCTGCAATATATACAGTGCATACATATAGAGAATTGAAATTCCGTTACTCTCAGACCCAAGGCGAATACAGTTAACAACAACAATAATTTAACAGTAACAGTAACAACAACAACAACAACAACAGAAGATGAAGATAAAATACAATAAAATTAAACTAGATGGATAAAGTGAGTTATGGAGGTAAAGTGGCGATGGCAAATAGTGCAAACAATAGTAAATAGTAATAGTGCAAATTACAAATTAAGGCAGTGCAAATGTAATAGGAGAGAAATGCAAGGACAACATAATGAGGTGGATGAATAAGAGAATAACTGATGGTGGGTAGGGGGTGGGGGGGGGATTCAGAGATCAGGGGCCTCATGTATCAACACTACTTACGCACAAAAACGTTGCGTTCGCCAGCTTTCACGCTCACGGTCGGATGTACTAAAAGTGAAACTAACGTGACAATGTGCGTTTCTCCACGGCAAGTTCATGTCAGGCGTAAGTACATATCTCATTGCTTTGTCCATTGGCGACTACTACAGGCAATGAAGTGAAGCTGCAAACATTATACAACGAATTTTTCTATAAGTCTGTGTGAAGCATTGCTATTTATTTGCAATGTATAAAATCATTTATATATATATATATATATATATTGTCACACAAGCCTTATGGCAATATTCTATAAATTATGCAATTAAGTAAGAACATATAAAAACACGTGCAAATTGAAGGGTAAAATGAACAATTAGTCTATGGCAGGGGTCGGGAACCTATGGCTCGCGAGCCATATATGGCTCTTTTGATGGCTGCATATGGCTCTTTTGACGCCGCCGCCCGTCGACAGATACTTCCGCGTTCGGAGGACAGGCAGATCGCGCCGCCGCACCCGCGTTACTTTCGCGTTCGGAGGACAGGCAGATCGCGCCGCCGCACCCGCGTTACTTTCGCGTTCGGAGGACAGGCAGATCGCGCCGCCGCACCCGCGTTACTTTCGCGTTTGGAGGACAGAGACATCACACACACCCCCCCCCCCCCCCCCCCCCCCCGGTCGACAGATCGATCGCTTCGGACTATGGCTCTTCACAGCTTCATATTTAAAAAAAAAAGGGTATATGGCTCTCTCAGACAAAAAGGTTCCCGACCCCTGGTCTATGGCAATGGCAGCTTTGGCAATATTAGAGGACATTGCTAATGGCAGAATCCGAAGAGAACGAGTTTTTAGGGACCACAATGATTTCCTGGCCCAGGATGACTGCCTTATCAGCCATTTCAGATTTCCAAGGGCTATCCTCCGAATCTAGTTGGGTCCGAATCTAGAGAGAGAGACAGCGAGGAAACACGCAATACCCGTTCCGTTACAGGTGCCGACAACGCTTGGTTTCCTGACAACTGATTCTTTCCAAAGGGAACTGACCGACCGCTCAGGAATAAACGAGTCGTATTTGAGCTGCGCAAAACCAGCTGTCCCCACATGATGCAGTTGACCAGCCAAACATTAAAATGCAATTTACAGCGATAGTCGGTTTCCCTAATGTAATCGGAGCGATCGACTGCACACACAAATAAGGCACCATCTGAAGATGAATTTGCATACGAGAATCGGAAACATTTCCATTCAATAAATGTGCAGATTATATGTGATGCGCAAATACGCCTAAAAAATATTGTGGCAAGGTGGCCTGGGTCAACCCATGATTCATACATCCTTACAAAAAGCTTGGTTGGGTGACAGCTGGTAGCTGGCAGAGTGCGCGATGGCTTCTTGATGAGTGATGCATTTAAAGTTATGGTTCTATCTAATAGTACTTTTTATTTTTATTTATTTGCATTTAATTTAATTATATAACAATTATATATAATAATTGTATTTAATTATACAACAACCCTTCAGAAGACCGCGGTTATCCACTAAAGACAATTATAAGACCATTTATTTTTAGGATCATTTACAGTGCAACTCTCAGATCCAACCACATTGACGGCATCAGCTAAACTCCCCCATATTTTCATATTTTTTTCCTTTTGTTATTAATTCCGGAGGACAAAGTTCCAAATATTTTTTTTTCTAATTTCTACCTCCGATAGTAGCACCTCCAATTCACTTTCTGTACTTTCACTTTCGTTTTCGTGCCGCTTCCTTTTCCCAAGTGGACTCATTACCATATTTAAATCAGTTTAATTAAGGGAGGAGACTGGGTGGAGTGTTGTGCTCGTGCATGTGCGCTGAATTTCATGTGAATCGGGATGTACGAAGAGAATATGCGCGGGATCCTTCGAACACAGAGATTGATACATCTGGATTTTTTTGTGCGTTCGCACATTCACAGCTTTGTCCGTAAGTGATGTTTCAGTATGAATTCAACGCAAGTCTTAGTACATGAGGCCCCAGGTCCTTGGTGCAGAAGAGGGGAGAGGTGGCAGAGTCGGGAGAGAGTTCAATGCCCTGACAGCTTGGGGTATGAAGCTGTCCTTCAGTCTGTTGGTCCGTGCCTGGAGACTGCGTAGTCTCCTCCCTGATGGCAGCAGACTGAAGAGGCTGTGGGATGGGTGGGTGGGGTCCCTAGCAATAGCAAGGGCTTTTCGGGAGAGGCGGGTGTTATAGATGTCCTGGAGGGGTGGGAGAGAGACACCAACGATCTTCTCAGCTGCTCTCACTATGCGCTGCAGTGCCTTGCGGCAGGATGCATTGCAGGCGCCGTACCACACAGTGATGCAGCTGGTCAGAATGCTCTCGATGGTGCCTCTATAGAAGGTGCGCATGATGGGGGCTGAGGCTCCGGCTCTTCTCAGCTTACGGAGGAAGTATAGTCGCTGCTGCGATTTCTTAATCAGTGCTGTGGTGTTGGTGGTCCAGGAGAGGTCTTCCGTGATATGAACACCCAGAAATTCGGTACTCCTCACCCTTTCCACGGTCGCACCGTTGATAGTCAGAGGAGCATGCTGGGTGTGCATTCTTCTGAAGTCAACAACAATCTCCTTCGTCTTCTTCACGTTCAGAGAGAGATTGTTGTCGCCGCACCACCTGGCCAGGCGGCTCACCTCACTCCTGAAGTTTGTCTCATCGCCGTTGCTAATGAGACCAACTACAGTCGTGTCGTCCGCAAATTTGATTATTAAATTGCTGTTGTGTGTGGGTGTGCAGTCGTGTGTAAGCAGAGTGGTGGAAGTGTTGCTGCCGACCCGTACTGCCTGAGGTCTTCCTGTCAGGAAGTCCAGCAATCAGTTGCACAGTGAAGTGCTGAGTCCCAGCTGAGACAGTTTGTGAGTGAGCTGTTGGGGGATGATTGTATTGAATGCTGAACTAAAGTCTATGAACAGCATTCTGACATAAGTGTCTTTATTGTCCAGGTGCGTGAGTGCTGAGTGGATGGCAGTGGTGATGGCATCATCGGTCGAGCGTTTTGACCGGTATGCAAATTGGTAGGGGTCCAGGGAGGGGGGGAGGACAGATTTAATGTGGTGCATGACTAGCCGCTCAAAGCACTTCATAAGGATGGGGGTAAGTGCGACTGGGCGGTAGTCATTGAAGCTGGATGGAGATGAATTCTTTGGGACTGGAATGATGGTGGTCGCTTTGAAGCAGGTGGGGACAACAGCTTGACTCAGTGAGATGTTGAAGATGTCTGTGAAGACATCGGTGAGTTCCTCTGCACAGTCCCTCAATACACGTCCAGGAATGTTGTCAGGACCTGGAGCTTTGCGTGCATTGACCCTGCTGAGGGATCTTCTCACGCTGTCCCTGGGCAGTGACAACATCTGGTCATCGGGAGGAGGTGGTGACTTCTGTGCAGTGGTGCTGTTGTGTGCTTCAAAGCGAGCGAAGAAAGTGTTCAGCTCATTTAGAAGGGGTGTGGAGCTGTCACACGTCCGTGCAGGGGGTTTGTAGTCCGTGAGGGTCTGAATCCCCTGCCACAGGCTCCTTGTGTCTCTGCTGTCGCTGAAACGATGGGCTATCCTCCTGGAGTACTGTCTCTTAGCCTTCCTGATGCCATGTGACAGGTTGGCTCTTGCTGTGTGTGTGTGTGTGTGTGTGTGTGTGTGTGTGTGTGTGTGTGTGTGTGTGTGTGTGTGTGTGTGTGTGTGTGTGTGTGTGTGTGTGTGTGTGTGTGTGTGTGTGTGTGTGTGTGTGTGTGTGTGTGTGTGTGTGTGTGTGTGTGTGTGTGTGTGTGTGTGTGTGTGTACTTACTTATGTCACTTTTTGGGACATTCACCAGAGTACACACCAGTAAACTGAGGACCACCCTGACAATTGAGGACTTTTTTCATGTCCTCATTTAGATGACTATATAATGGCATTTAGCATGCACTAAAATGGTGTCCAGGCTTAAAATCTCACTTGTCCCCAAAATACACTTTTAAGTGATTTGTGTACTCAAAGTGTGTATGCCCCCCCACTAATTTGTGTAAAATGCAGCGCCCTCTATGAGGAACTGCACTTCCGGAAAGATACACACTTTGGAGATTCTGTCCAATCAGAGGCCAGGAAGAATTAGTACCGCATACCGCCCCTATCGGTCACTACATAAATTACATTATTTGAATAATTTATTAATATGACCAATCAGGAGGACGATTGCAGTTGCGTCATCAGGAAGGATTGCGGAAATTGCATATGAAAGAATGTACAAATGATTTAAACATGTTTCCAATATGTAGTTTTTACATAAAACAGACTAACCTACGCTGAGTTCGATGTGCTTTCATGATGTGTTTGAAACTAACTTTGAATCGTAAACACGCAGTTTTGCGCTTCAGTGTGTGTGTGTAACGGCAGCGCGTCGCCTCCCGCGAGAGCCGGCTGCAGACCGGTGTGACCGCCGCGCGTCCGGGCTGCGCAGGTCGAGCGGTTTCTCACGTCACAGACCGCGAGAGCGAGCTAAATGCATGCAAAGAAGTGTGTTCGTGTGAGATTTTGTCATGCATCATCTGTCGTGGCTGAGAGGTTAAGGCGACGAACTCCAGATCCATTGGGTTTTTTCCGCGTAGGTTCGAATCCTGCCGACACCGACTACTATGAAATTTAATGGCGATTTTTTGGAGGGCTTGGAACGGATTAGCCATTTTACATGTAAAATGTGTTCCAAGATACGAAAAACTCATTATACGAAGTCCGCCTCGGTACGGATTAATTTTGTATCTCGAGGTACCACTGTATTTGTCTTTGCATTGACATTTCTTCAGATGGGCATGTTAACATTTGTTTAGAAGATGTTATTTCAGTGCGTTTTAATACACAAGTCACAAAAAGATGTGAACGCATCCACAATGTTTAGTGTTTTTTATTTGTTTGTTAGTTGAAATTGATGAGGTCATTAATTGTAAGTGTATGATGAGGTGTTGTGACACGTCCCCCACACAGACTGAAGTTAGAGGAGTTTGTGTGCCTGTGAGAGTCGCTTCCTCTCCCCCATGTGTCTGAACTCATGACCCCCTCCCCCACACAGCAGCACTCTCACACATGTAGTCAAGAAATCATTTCTTTACACTTTCATTCATGTCTAATAATGTTCATTTGTTAGGTTTGTTTGTGATATTTAGAAGATGCCATTATCCCCCAATTCAGTGCAGTCCATATCCGTTAAGGTTAACACATCATGTTTTTACATTATTTTTGTTGTTGACAGACAATGGAGTTGAGAATTTAGAATTAAAAATGCTACAAAACAGGCCTAGAGTCTCTTACACCCCTGTCAAATGAACAGGTTTGATTACTTTAGTCATTTCTATGAGTACAAATCTTAGGGGCAGTTTCCCGGACAGGGCTTAAGTCCTAGGGTTAGGGTTAGGGTTAGGGTTAGGGTGCATATTTGATCTTTCTTAATTAGAAACAACTTTTACTGACATATCTTTAAGTATATCAGTGCTCTGTAATGGTTTTTGGTAAGACATGTTTGTAAAAACTACTTAAATGTTGTAATTTAACTAAGGCCTAGTCCTGACTTAAGTCCCGTCCTGGAAACCGGCCCTTAATTTTTAAGCACATAATGATATTCTATGGAACTGTGTGCTTCTACATTTATAGTAACAGTTTAGACAGGACTCTTTTGTATCCTAATATGAAAATGTCTGTGTATAAGGAAAGGTTAAAAAATAAATGACTGATTGAGTCAGTGTGGAAGAACTTGACTGTTGCAACGAAAATGGAAATACAATTTGTAAGTACATGAATTACAACATCTTTGTTAGTTAAAATTGATGAGGTCATTAATTGTAAGTGTATGATAAGGTGTTGTGACAAGTCCCCCACACAGAGAAGTTAGAGGAGTTTGTGTGTGAGAGAGTCGCTTCCCCTCCCCCATGTGTCTGAACTCATGACCCCCTCCCCCACACAGCAGCACTCTCACACATGTACTCAAGATATAATTTCTTTATACTTTCATTCATGTCTAATAATGTTCATTTGTTAGGTTTGTTTGTGATATTTAGAAGATGCCATTATCCCCCAATTCAGTGCAGTCCATATCAGTTAAGGTTAACACATCATGGTTTTACATTATTTTTTTGTTGACAGACAATGGAGTTGAGAATTTAGAATTAAAAATGCTACAAAACAGGCCTAGAGTCTCTTACACCCCTGTCAAATGAACAGGTTTGATTACTTTAGTCATTTCTATGAGTACAAATCTTAGGGGCAGTTTCCCGGACAGGGCTTAAGTCCTAGGGTTAGGGTTAGGGTTAGGGTTAGGGTGCATATTTGATCTTTCTTAATTAGAAACAACTTTTACTGACATATCTTTAAGTATATCAGTGCTCTGTAATGGTTTTTGGTAAGACATGTTTGTAAAAACTACTTAAATGTTGTAATTTAACTAAGGCCTAGTCCTGACTTAAGTCCCGTCCTGGAAACCGGCCCTTAATTTTTAAGCACATAATGATATTCTATGGAACTGTGTGCTTCTACATTTATAGTAACAGTTTAGACAGGACTCTTTTGTATCCTAATATGAAAATGTCTGTGTATAAGGAAAGGTTAAAAAATAAATGACTGATTGAGTCAGTGTGGAAGAACTTGACTGTTGCAACGAAAATGGAAATACAATTTGTAAGTACATGAATTACAACATCTTTGTTAGTTAAAATTGATGAGGTCATTAATTGTAAGTGTATGATAAGGTGTTGTGACAAGTCCCCCACACAGAGAAGTTAGAGGAGTTTGTGTGTGAGAGAGTCGCTTCCCCTCCCCCATGTGTCTGAACTCATGACCCCCTCCCCCACACAGCAGCACTCTCACACATGTACTCAAGATATAATTTCTTTATACTTTCATTCATGTCTAATAATGTTCATTTGTTAGGTTTGTTTGTGATATTTAGAAGATGCCATTATCCCCCAATTCAGTGCAGTCCATATCAGTTAAGGTTAACACATCATGGTTTTACATTATTTTTTTGTTGACAGACAATGGAGTTGAGAATTTAGAATTAAAAATGCTACAAAACAGGCCTAGAGTCTCTTACACCCCTGTCAAATGAACAGGTTTGATTACTTTAGTCATTTCTATGAGTACAAATCTTAGGGGCAGTTTCCCGGACAGGGCTTAAGTCCTAGGGTTAGGGTTAGGGTTAGGGTTAGGGTGCATATTTGATCTTTCTTAATTAGAAACAACTTTTACTGACATATCTTTAAGTATATCAGTGCTCTGTAATGGTTTTTGGTAAGACATGTTTGTAAAAACTACTTAAATGTTGTAATTTAACTAAGGCCTAGTCCTGACTTAAGTCCCGTCCTGGAAACCGGCCCTTAATTTTTAAGCACATAATGATATTCTATGGAACTGTGTGCTTCTACATTTATAGTAACAGTTTAGACAGGACTCTTTTGTATCCTAATATGAAAATGTCTGTGTATAAGGAAAGGTTAAAAAATAAATGACTGATTGAGTCAGTGTGGAAGAACTTGACTGTTGCAACGAAAATGGAAATACAATTTGTAAGTACATGAATTACAACATCTTTGTTAGTTAAAATTGATGAGGTCATTAATTGTAAGTGTATGATAAGGTGTTGTGACAAGTCCCCCACACAGAGAAGTTAGAGGAGTTTGTGTGTGAGAGAGTCGCTTCCCCTCCCCCATGTGTCTGAACTCATGACCCCCTCCCCCACACAGCAGCACTCTCACACATGTACTCAAGATATAATTTCTTTATACTTTCATTCATGTCTAATAATGTTCATTTGTTAGGTTTGTTTGTGATATTTAGAAGATGCCATTATCCCCCAATTCAGTGCAGTCCATATCAGTTAAGGTTAACACATCATGGTTTTACATTATTTTTTTGTTGACAGACAATGGAGTTGAGAATTTAGAATTAAAAATGCTACAAAACAGGCCTAGAGTCTCTTACACCCCTGTCAAATGAACAGGTTTGATTACTTTAGTCATTTCTATGAGTACAAATCTTAGGGGCAGTTTCCCGGACAGGGCTTAAGTCCTAGGGTTAGGGTTAGGGTTAGGGTTAGGGTGCATATTTGATCTTTCTTAATTAGAAACAACTTTTACTGACATATCTTTAAGTATATCAGTGCTCTGTAATGGTTTTTGGTAAGACATGTTTGTAAAAACTACTTAAATGTTGTAATTTAACTAAGGCCTAGTCCTGACTTAAGTCCCGTCCTGGAAACCGGCCCTTAATTTTTAAGCACATAATGATATTCTATGGAACTGTGTGCTTCTACATTTATAGTAACAGTTTAGACAGGACTCTTTTGTATCCTAATATGAAAATGTCTGTGTATAAGGAAAGGTTAAAAAATAAATGACTGATTGAGTCAGTGTGGAAGAACTTGACTGTTGCAACGAAAATGGAAATACAATTTGTAAGTACATGAATTACATCTTTGTTGCCACATTTTTGGAAGTGTCTGAAACGACAATATGTAGGATATATGTAGTTTTGTGTGATGAGCTGTAAGATCATATCGCCCGCCTGCGTGTTGCACCACAACTAGCCATGGCTGAGAGGTTAAGGCGATGGACTACAATCCATAGGAGTTTCCCCGCACAGGTTCGAATCCTGCCGACTACATTATGCTCATTTTATGCTGTTCCCCCTCAAAAATAAAATTCTGGCTACGCCCCTGCTTTTATGTCATATGGCGTTCGGTCTGCGCAGAGCAACACTCTTACTATTTAAACGCTGCTTTATATTTTAGACGTAAATATACAGCACTGAAAAGTAAACCTATTATAATTGATAGGAAATGTGTTCGTAAGGTGTATGTGCTTTTCTACTCTTCATTTTGGAACATGTGATCAGCTCCACGCGTCAGGTCTAAGGCCATGCCCTTATAAGGTCAGGCATGTTAACACGTGACTTGTATCCTCCCGCGAAACAGTATTTCCCGCGAAAGAGATGTACGCTGGATGTCTGATAGGAGCAAAGGTGAGTTGTGATTTAATTTATGGCAATAAAATTGATAATATAAAAGTTAGTAAGGTTTTAGTATTGTTAATAATTATTTCATGTTAGGCTTTTGCTCATTTGTCGACTGTATGCTTTTCATAGTATTTTGATGTAAAAAAAATATTTGCTGGATTAGATATGAACAATGCTTCTTCGAATTAATCAAAACAGTCGAGTTAATATTTCTCATAAGTCACATGTTTCATAATGTGCATAATATAAAATCTTGTCAATACTTGATTAGTTACAAATGACAAATGTAACTATGTATTAAAAATATGTTAAATAGCTGTAGTATACTGTGTAAAGTAATTTGTTTTTTGTTTTTAATGGTTATCTTAGTATCACTTATAATGCACATTAAAATGGCAGAAATTTACTGATGGGATTTAAACTGGGGACTTTTTTGTATTGTTTTTTAAACCATGAAATTTGCATTGTGTTTGAAGGGTATTGTGTAGGCAAAAATCCCCTACAAGAAATCTCTACATTTTGCTACTATTAACTCCATTCCCCTTTAAATTAATTTCTATTATCTACTCAATTATTTTGTTTGTTTTAGTGGAATATGCTTAATCATTGTATAATTTATTTATTTGATGTATTATCTATTTCTTTTCAGTCATTGTATAAACAATGAGTCACAATGCTGGCTGAACATAAAAAAAGAAGACGCACTACACCACGTCAGGATGCTGAGCATCACATTGGTTGCAAAACTGACAAGGCTGGACTTGAAGGGAAATTTATCAGTAAATATAAAGGCAAGATATTTTAATATTCATTCCTATTCCAATTGAGGTTCACTGGTTGCAGTAAAGCACAGTATAGTATATTTAATATATAAATTATACAGTGTAGTATATTTACTTATGCAGTAAGATTTGATGAATGTAAAATACATAGCAGTAATGTTTCTGTAAGCTCTATGATGCAGCCTATATAGGTATTTAAAGTAAAAACTGCACTGCATACTTATTTAAGTGTGGCTATTAAATATTTTTATCAATAGTTATTAATAGTAAGAACTCTGAAGACTTAATATATTTTTCTCTTTAGGACGTGGAGTTTTCACCACTGAAGCTTTTTTCAGAGGAGATTTTGTTCTTGAATACAGAGGTGAACTTCTGAGTTCGAAGGAAAGTCTTAATAGATCTAAACTCTACAATGACGTTCAGAACACATTCTTGTTTGATTTTCAGTGGCATGGCGAATATTGGTGGTGAGTATAGAATTGTTGTCTTTGTGTAGTAGATGCTAAAATATAAATCTATCTAAAATATCTTATACTTTTATCAATCCCTCCAGGATTTTGCGTGGGAAACTTGATTTTTGCATCCCAAACTGACTGGTTTACTTTTAACCATTTCATACCAAATGTAACATCAAATAAAAATCCAATTAAGGATTCATTTTTTTATGTTTTCTATATTTTCTTTAATATAAAAATGTAAAAAACACTTTTCATTTTACTTTTTGTTTTCTGTTCATGTGTTTTCAGATAACAGAAGCTATTTCTAAAATTTTAAACACTGCATAAATTAGGCATTAATAATATAAAAAATAAAGCTTGCATGTTTACACGCGTTCTAGGCACAGGCAAAAGCGGAACGGTTCTAGAACCATGAGCAACATTCTCTTCAGTGGTCATGTAGCATGGTAGCGTCTGCGTGGGCGCCTACACGTAAAATCTGAAGAAAAAATGCTGGCTCCGGAAAATATTGCGTATTGAGTTTGCTTGATTTTGCGTTAAATTCTGCGATCTGCTGTTTTATACAAAAATATTAGAATAAACGTTTTGGAATAGGTTTTTCATAGTGGACTGAAAAGTTTTAGTTTATTACCAAGACAATTTGTATGAAGATATGTATGTACAAGCTATTCTTAGTGGTCATTTTATGTATTTACAGCATGGATGCATCTAAGGAAGATGGATCCTTGGGAAGGCTGGTCAATGATGACCACAAAAATCCTACCTGCAAAATAAAAACAATTGAAGTGAACCAGCAACCTCATCTGTGCCTCTTTGCTGTCAGAGACATTAAACAAGGGGAAGAAATAACATACAGTTATGGAGACTCAGACTGGCCTTGGCGAGCGAAGGTAACCAACATTTCATGAAACCCCGTTCATCCCTTGCTGTTTTGTTTCTGTATTTTTATATCGTGTTCCTTATATTTCTCTACCAATCAGGTCACAGACTCCAGTGATAAAAATAACATCAGCAGTTTGGATTCACAGAAATTAGTAAGTTTACATTAAGACTGGCTGCACACTACACGTGTGAGCAGCACGTAGCAGAGCGTTTGCTGTGCGTGGCTGTTGTGCTTTTACACTGTCAGCGTTCGCTCCTGCTATGCGAGCCTGCACTGCTTACACGTGCAGTATAAACATCACATCTGAAACCGGCATAAAATGTGTATATCTTACTTGTCCTGGAGCTTTTAAGGTACATGGTCAAACCCAGGTTCAACTGTTCTTCATGTGCTATATCAATTTTATATAACATAACAGACTTAAGGTGTCTAGATATCACATTGACTTTACATTTACATTTATTCATTTAGACTCACAAGTGACCAGTAACACACTGGTAGTAATTGGGTTTAAGGTGTTTTAATCAAGAGCACTATATTATATCACTACAGTACAGTACACATCTTTCTGTGTGTCATGTACATGTTGTGTATGTGCCTGTTAAACTCAAATCTCAAACTGTTTAATCTTGAGCAGTTTGCAAAAGCTTTAGATAGGTGTCTGGTTGGAGTAGCTAAAAAAACTACATTTTTTTCAGTGTTACTGCATTATCTTCTCTTTCCTTTGGTGTGTCAGACATGTCTTGTACCAAATTTATTTGGTTTTCCCTTAAACTAAACCAATAGACTTTGAATTGTGCAAACATGTCCTTTTTGTCAGCATGAAAGGTTTCAGTCAAGATTGGCCAAACTTCAAGAACATCACAACAATTGCTATGAGCGCTTTAATAGAGCAGAAATTGAAAAGAAAAACAAAAAGACTGCAATACGTGAAGATTGCGTTGTGAGTAATATGTGAACATGATCATCACCTTACATTAACACCTGATTATTTAATGGCCATTGTACAGTTTACTTTGTGCTTTTTATTCCAATTAATTTTATGCCAATTTTATTTTCAAGGTGTTACAGTCATCCTCATCGGCTGAGCCCTATTCTGCACCCTGTGCTATGTCTATCTCTGTAAAGGACCTTTCGCCCTCGTGCCCTTCTCCACTCTCCTCATTGGCATCATTACCCTCACCTGCCCCTGTTACTGCCACATCATCTCCATCCGCTCCTGTGCAACCCTCATCCCCTGTTACTGCCACATCATCTCCATCCGCTCCTGTGCAACCCTCATCCCCTGTTACTGCCACATCATCTCCATCCGCTCCTGTGCAACCCTCATCCCCTGTTACTGCCACATCATCTCCATCCGCTCCTGTGCAACCCTCATCCCCTGTTACTGCCACATCATCTCCATCCGCTCCTGTGCAACCCTCATCCCCTGTTACTGCCACATCATCTCCATCCGCTCCTGTGCAACCCTCATCCCCTGTTACTGCCACATCATCTCCATCCGCTCCTGTGCAACCCTCATCCCCTGTTACTGCCACATCATCTCCATCCGCTCCTGTGCAACCCTCATCCCCTGTTACTGCCACATCATCTCCATCCGCTCCTGTGCAACCCTCATCCCCTGTTACTGCCACATCATCTCCATCCGCTCCTGTGCAACCCTCATCACCTGTTACTGCCACATCATCTCCATCCGCTCCTGTGCAGCCCTCATCACCTGTTACTGCCACATCATCTCCATCCGCTCCTGTGCAACCCTCATCCCCTGTTACTGCCACATCATCTCCATCCGCTCCTGTGCAACCCTCATCACCTGTTACTGCCACATCATCTCCATCCGCTCCTGTGCAACCCTCATCCCCTGTTACTGCCACATCATCTCCATCCGCTCCTGTGCAACCCTCATCACCTGTTACTGCCACATCATCTCCATCCGCTCCTGTGCAACCCTCATCCCCTGTTACTGCCACATCATCTCCATCCGCTCCTGTGCAACCCTCATCCCCTGTTACTGCCACATCATCTCCATCCGCTCCTGTGCAACCCTCATCACCTGTTACTGCCACATCATCTCCATCCGCTCCTGTGCAACCCTCATCCCCTGTTACTGCCACATCATCTCCATCCGCTCCTGTGCAACCCTCATCCCCTGTTACTCAACCAGCGGTTTCACAAGAACATCAAGGTAGAAAAATATGTAAACTATACTAACAACAGTAATTACCATGAATTACTCAATTTATTTTGAACAACTGGTTACTGATGCCTGTAGATAACATATTATCTACACAGGAAGACTGTGTTAATTTGGTTATCATTCATTGACTTTAGTTGATAATAAGATTTTCTTTTTTGCAGGTTCATCAATCCCTTCAAAAAGAAAATGGGAGGACTTTGAGGTAAAAGCAGTTGAAAAACATATGATGAACTTCATAAAGACATGCAAAGTTCCTGGTAAGCAAGACTGTGAGAGATGCATTAAAGCAGAGCCAGAAGCTTTAAAGGAGCGAACATGGACTGGTGTGAAAAATTATGTGCGGAACAGGATCACAACTTTAAAAAAAGAGGTGGATTATAGAGGGTGGGAAAAACACTACATTGCCTTTTACTGGAAAATGTAGAACATGTTGAGGAAAAAATTAATTTCTGCTTTATATTGTGCAATGTCTTATTGGGGGAAGAAAAGAGGGAGGAGTAAAGGTGAAGTAATGTATTTGAGTTGAACTATTCTGGCCTTCTTTTGACTGGCAAGATGTGCTGGTTACAGGACACTCCTGTCAGGCCGAACACTTTGAGTTTCCTTAAGCTAAACACATCATGAGATTTCACTTCTTTGTGTCTTTGGAGAGGGGTGCAAGTAAAGGGGAAGAAAAGAGGCAGGAGTGCAAGTAAAGGAGAAGAAAAGAGGGAGGAGTGCAAGTAAATGAGAAGAAAAGAGGCAGGAGTGCAAGTAAAGGAGAAGAAAAGAGGGAGGAGTGCAAGTAAAGGGGAAGAAAAGAGGCAGGAGTGCAAGTAAAGGAGAAGAAAAGAGGGAGGAGTGCAAGTAAATGAGAAGAAAAGAGGCAGGAGTGCAAGTAAAGGAGAAGAAAAGAGGGAGGAGTGCAAGTAAAGGGGAAGAAAAGAGGCAGGAGTGCAAGTAAAGGAGAAGAAAAGAGGGAGGAGTGCAAGTAAATGAGAAGAAAAGAGGCAGGAGTGCAAGTAAAAGAGAAGAAAAGAAAAGAGGGAGGAGTGCAAGTAAATGAGAAGAAAAGAGGGAGGAGTGCAAGTAAAAGAGAAGAAAAGAAAAGAGGGAGGAGTGTAAGTAAATGAGAAGAAAAGAGGGAGGAGTGCAAGTAAATGAGAAGAAAAGAGGGAGGAGTGCAAGTAAAGGAGAAGAAAAGAGGGAGGAGTGCAAGTAAATGAGAAGAAAAGAGGCAGGAGTGCAAGTAAAAGAGAAGAAAAGAAAAGAGGGAGGAGTGCAAGTAAATGAGAAGAAAAGAGGGAGGAGTGCAAGTAAAGGAGAAGAAAAGAGGGAGGAGTGCAAGTAAAAGAGAAGAAAAGAAAAGAGGGAGGAGTGTAAGTAAATGAGAAGAAAAGAGGGAGGAGTGCAAGTAAAGGAGAAGAAAAGAGGGAGGAGTGCAAGTAAAGTTGAAGAAAAGAGGGAGGAGTGCAAGTAAAAGAGAAGAAAAGAAAAGAGGGAGGAGTGTAAGTAAATGAGAAGAAAAGAGGGAGGAGTGCAAGTAAAGGAGAAGAAAAGAAAAGAGGGAGGAGTGTAAGTAAATGAGAAGAAAAGAGGGAGGAGTGCAAGTAAAGGAGAAGAAAAGAGATAGGAGTGCAAGTAAAGTTGAAGAAAAGAGGGAGGAGTGCAAGTAAATGAGAAGAAAAGAGGGAGGAGTGCAAGTAAAAGAGAAGAAAAGAAAAGAGGGAGGAGTGTAAGTAAATGAGAAGAAAAGAGGGAGGAGTGCAAGTAAAGGAGAAGAAAAGAGATAGGAGTGCAAGTAAAGTTGAAGAAAAGAGGGAGGAGTGCAAGTAAAGTTGAAGAAAAGAAAAGAGGGAGGAGTGCAAGTAAAAGAGAAGAAAAGAAAAGAGGTAGGAGTGCAAGTAAAAGAGAAGAAAAGAGGGAGGAGTGCAAGTAAAAAAGAAGAAAAGAGGGAGGAGTGCAAGTAAAGGAGAAGAAAAGAGGGAGGAGTGCAAGTAAAAGAGAAGAAAAGAGGGAGGAGTGCAAGTAAAGTTGAAGAAAAGAGGGAGGAGTGCAAGTAAAAGAGAAGAAAAGAGGGAGGAGTGCAAGTAAAGGGGAAGAAAAGAGGGAGGAGTGCAAGTAAAGGAGAAGAAAAGAGGGAGGAGTGCAAGTAAAGGGGAAGAAAAGAGGGAGGAGTGCAAGTAAAGGAGAAGAAAAGAGGGATGAGTGCAAGTAAAGGGGAAGAAAAGAGGGAGGAGTGCAAGTAAAGGAGAAAAAAAGAAAAGAGGGAGGAGTGTAAGTAAATGAGAAGAAAAGAGGGAGGAGTGCAAGTAAAGGAGAAGAAAAGAAAAGAGGGAGGAGTGTAAGTAAATGAGAAGAAAAGAGGGAGGAGTGCAGGTAAAGTTGAAGAAAAGAGGGAGGAGTGCAAGTAAATGAGAAGAAAAGAGGGAGGAGTGCAAGTAAAAGAGAAGAAAAGAAAAGAGGGAGGAGTGTAAGTAAATGAGAAGAAAAGAGGGAGGAGTGCAAGTAAAGGAGAAGAAAAGAGATAGGAGTGCAAGTAAAGTTGAAGAAAAGAGGGAGGAGTGCAAGTAAAGTTGAAGAAAAGAGGGAGGAGTGCAAGTAAAAGAGAAGAAAAGAAAAGAGGGAGGAGTGCAAGTAAAGGAGAAGAAAAGAGGGAGGAGTGCAAGTAAAGTTGAAGAAAAGAGGGAGGAGTGCAAGTAAAAGAGAAGAAAAGAAAAGAGGGAGGAGTGCAAGTAAAGGGGAAGAAAAGAGGGAGGAGTGCAAGTAAAGTTGAAGAAAAGAGGGAGGAGTGCAAGTAAAAGAGAAGAAAAGAAAAGAGGGAGGAGTGCAAGTAAAGGAGAAGAAGAGGGAGGAGTGCAAGTAAAGGAGAAGAAAAGAGGGATGAGTGCAAGTAAAGGGGAAGAAAAGAGGGAGGAGTGCAAGTAAAGGAGAAAAAAAGAGGGAGGAGTGCAAGTAAAGTTGAAGAAAAGAGGGAGGAGTGCAAGTAAAAGAGAAGAAAAGAAAAGAGGGAGGAGTGCAAGTAAAGGGGAAGAAAAGAGGGAGGAGTGCAAGTAAAAGAAGAAAAGAGGGAGGAGTGCAAGTAAAAAAGAAGAAAAGAGGGAGGAGTGCAAGTAAAGGAGAAGAAAAGAGGGAGGAGTGCAAGTAAAAGAGAAGAAAAGAGGGAGGAGTGCAAGTAAAAGAGAAGAAAAGAGGGAGGAGTGCAAGTAAAAGAGAAGAAAAGAGGGAGGAGTGCAAGTAAAGGAGAAGAAAAGAGGGAGGAGTGCAAGTAAAGGAGAAGAAAAGAGGGAGGAGTGCAAGTAAAGGAGAATAATTTTTTTTCAAGTTTAAGATGTGTTAAACACATTACTTCACCTTACTTTTGTTTTTATGTGTCTGTTTATAATTTTTTTTGTTGAACTAATATGCACTTTAAAAGAAATGTGTTTACTGTTGTTCAGTATGCCAGAAAGTGGCATTGTTAAGAGAAGGCTGTTGTGCTATATATATAACTATTTGGACATTGTAGCATGCCTTTGCATCTTAAATAAACGGCTGGCATGTCATTACTGCTTGTATTTCTTCATTAACTAATTTAAAAAAGGTTCAGTTGCAACAAAACTGATGATTGGATGATTGTCTAATATATTTGAGTTGTGTATCCCAGAGTCCCCAAAGAGACATTAAAGTAGAGTTTGTGTATCGCCAGAGTCCCCAAAGGGACTTTAAAGTAGAGTTTGTGTATCGCCAGAGTCCCCAAAGGGACTTTAAAGTAGAGTTTGTGTATCGCCAGAGTCCCCAAAGGGACATTAAAGTAGAGTTTGTGTATCGCCAGAGTCCCCAAAGGGACATTAAAGTAGAGTTTGTGTATCGCCAGAGTCCCCAAAGGGACATTAAAGTAGAGTTGTGTATCGCCAGAGTCCCCAAAGGGACATTAAAGTAGAGTTTGTGTATCGCCAGAGTCCCCAAAGGGACTTTAAAGTAGAGTTTGTGTATCGCCAGAGTCCCCACAGGGACATTAAAGTAGAGTTTGTGTATCGCCAGAGTCCCCAAAGGGACTTTAAAGTAGAGTTTGTGTATCGCCAGAGTCCCCAAAGGGACATTAAAGTAGAGTTTGTGTATCGCCAGAGTCCCCAAAGGGACATTAAAGTAGAGTTTGTGTATCGCCAGAGTCCCCAAAGGGACATTAAAGTAGAGTTTGTGTATCGCCAGAGTCCCCAAAGGGACATTAAAGTAGAGTTTGTGTATCGCCAGAGTCCCCAAAGGGACTTTAAAGTAGAGTTTGTGTATCGCCAGAGTCCCCAAAGGGACATTAAAGTAGAGTTTGTGTATCGCCAGAGTCCCCAAAGGGACATTAAAGTAGAGTTTGTGTATCGCCAGAGTCCCCAAAGGGACATTAAAGTAGAGTTTGTGTATCGCCAGAGTCCCCAAAGGGACATTAAAGTAGAGTTTGTGTATCGCCAGAGTCCCCAAAGGGACATTAAAGTAGAGTTTGTGTATCGCCAGAGTCCCCAAAGGGACATTAAAGTAGAGTTTGTGTATCGCCAGAGTCCCCAAAGGGACATTAAAGTAGAGTTTGTGTATCGCCAGAGTCCCCAAAGGGACATTAAAGTAGAGTTTGTGTATCGCCAGAGTCCCCAAAGGGACATTAAAGTAGAGTTTGTGTATCAAAGTAACAATAATAGTTTGTGTTTCACAACTGTATTTCAAATGACACTCAATGGCACTTTTCACAATCATCATGCTATACAGAGAATCATACCTTAAATGTTTTAGGGATAATGTGTGCATTTAATACTAAATTAACTAGAGGGTTGCTGACAATTGCAATGACAATGATTCTCTACAGACACTTGTTTTCAAGGTATTCAATTGATAGTTCCCACATGACGTCACACATACGGGCACTTTACAGCAGTCTGCCATCTCGATAGGCAGAAGCAGCGTTCATAATGGTAGTTTATGTTTAAAAACACTTTTGACTTGAAGCATGTACATATTTGCATTAATTCAATCCTTGACATTTCCAACAGCCTTGAAGCTGGGCCAACCCTTTAGCAAGGTGGTTGTTGACTGCCTGGCCAACTTATCTTAGGGCCCAGGTTCAAATCGATTCTCTGAACTGCGTGACAAGCATGACGCGTCGCCATGGAAACAACAAGCAGAAACTAAATGTTTACCGCAGATCTCCCATGCGTTTTTGTTTATATCAGTCACGGCGGGTTTAATAATGACCACTGAAAGACGAGCGAGGTGTGGGAGTATTTTAAAGTACGAGGAGACAGAAAAGTGTTTTATAAACTGTTCCACTGGACAGACACGGAAATGTTTGGAGAGACGAGCCGAAACAGCCAAATCATCGCGTCATTTACTACAACTGTCCGCCACTGTGATCACGTTCAGTTTAAATAAATATATAGATATAGACTTTATTCTTTACCTGTTTATTGAACTCATTGTCACGGGTTTCACCATGGAAACCGACACACACGCCTCTCGCTACATACAGCTGCAAAAGGTAAAGCGCGCCGCAGAAACGTGACCTTATTTCTGTCGGTTCTAACACTAGTCAGTTACAAAATTTTCGTTTAAATGACTAACAAATTAGTCGAAAAGCACATCCCTAATATTAACACTGGTTAACTTACTCGGCCTGTCACTAGTACTTTGTTGTTGACTCTCATCGACGAAACATCTTTTCCCCATTCAGTGAAGCATTGATTGCACGATTCCATTGCTTTCAAACTTCTAAGTTCTTCTGATGAGTAAGCACTTTTTGTATGTATCAAATAGTTTACAATGTCATAGTACGAAATTGCCGGGAGCAAATCTACGTCGCTAGACATCTCCTTGCTCAACACTTCATATGGATCGATTCCAATACACGCGATCTTCTGGTCGTATCTAAGCCTTGTCTGCTCATCTAATCCATCCCTGTATTTCTCCTTTAGTGGTGGTTTGGATGCCATTTTCCTTGTAATGAAAAAATGTTTAGTCTTTTGTCCGCAGAACGATTTCCTTTAGCGTTACCAGCAGCAGCTGCTTTAAACTTCGCGCTTACTGCCTATCAAGATGGCGTCACGGGCACCTGCCGAGGCTTGTGGGAACTATAAATTCTTGTATCTTGTTTTATAGCCAGTAGTCTTGTTATGGTAAATTATGTTTATCTTCAAGAAGTCTTAAAAATGTAGCACAACCAGAGATTGTGTATCACCATAGTCCTCAAAGTTCTACTTGATCAGAGTTTGTGTTTGTCCCCAAAGTGGACATAAAAAATACTGTCCCCAAAGTGAAGGTAAAAAGTCAGGTCTCTAAAAAAGCTTTTAATTGACAATATCAAGTGATATTCGTAATGTGGGCTTCATTTGTAGTGCAGTCATGTCTTTCTTTTGTTTCTAAACCCTTCAGAAAGGGGTGTACCCAAAGGTGGGGTGTTTTGTCATAGGTCCTTATTAGTGAGATAAGTAGGTATGTGTGTGTGTGTGTGTGTGTGTGTGTGTGTGTGTGATTTACCCCAAGTCTAGTTTAAAAGAAAAGGCTTTCCACACCTGATGTATGAAATGGAAAATTAACATATTGTAAGACTTTGTGTAACTCTCCGACCACACTATATCTGTGTGTGATCTGTTTAGGACCTCATGGTTCCCTTGGTTTGAGTCCCGTTGCTGCTGAGGCAAAGCGATGCTCCTTATCTTGAGGATCACAAGTGGATTTGTTGATTGTGTTAGAGACTTCGCATTATCTCTGCCTTTATCTGACAAATACAATCTTCCATGCGAGGACCCGGGAGCACACCTTGTGGTGGTTACTTCTGACCAGGCAGATGCACCGGTACAGCAACTATCATGTTCCTAGGAGAGGGATGTTGTTAGTATTAAGGCTGAAGAGGAAGACTCGCCACCTTCTTCTCCAGCTTATGAGGAGCTTTTACAGGTTGTCACTTGTATTGCATCCAGACTAGGCCTTGAGCGGCTGTATGAAAGGAGGAATGCTCGTCCTAAAAGTAAACTCAATGAGTGTTACCTCCCTGCTACAGTGGAACCTCTCTGTCGGGGTTTGCCTTTTTCCCCGGACCTTACTACATACCACCGCACTGCTGCAGGCTTACCAGGTGGAACTGCTCAGGGACCTCGATGAGGGTGGGGTTATTGGCCCTGAGGCAGTGGCAGACCTACGCAGGGCCACCAATTTGTCTCTCTGGATGAGGAGAGGTATATAAGGTTAAAGCTGACATCCATGAAAGATAAATACAAAAGATTCCCCTCTTTCGCCTCTGCTGTAAATCAGTCATGGAGAGGTTCCAGGAGGCTGCAAAAAAAAATGCACCATTCAAAAAGCTTCTCCCCAACCACTCTCAGGTCCCTGACCACACCAAGGCATTCAGAGGCAAAGTGTCACCAACCGTTTGCCACAACAAGATGAGAGTCAGGTGTGAAATCTGGCGGTGATCAGTGACCACGCCCCCACTCATACACACATACACAAGGCAGAATTAGGAGACAATGAATTCATGAAACGTGACAGTTACTGCTTAGAGGATTTTGTACCTTCTTTCTATATCCTGTACTGTACGTATATATTTACGTGAACAATATCGATCACAATTAATGTTAACAACACAAGATAAAACCGCTGTAATCACTTATAAAAGTATCAAACTTGTTTTTTGTTTTAAATCTTAAACTCGACGTTTGTTTATATTGCTAAGTACAATATTATGTTATTTAATAAATTACTGATGTAATCGTTAGCTTTAATCTAAGTCGCAAAACGTTAGCATTATGCTATCTTAATTACTGTCCGTGCATACAGCGTTTTCTCGCTCGTGTCTTTTTTTACGACTTCATCAAACAACTGGTCAACAAGTTGGATCAGCACACGCGGTGAGTCATGTCATCATCTCTTGTAGTTGTTACATGTACTGCCTGCATCATGCATAGTTTGTCTATGTCTGTCAGCACTCAGGGCTTCACATGTGATAAATGTAGGGACATAGTCATGCTGAAGGAGAAGATCTCAGAATTAGAGACACGCATCCAAAATTTAATTGAGGATAGTAAGAATGCAAGGGCTTTAGATACTACTTTGGATGCGATTAGCTTAGCAATCCCTGTACATTGTTCGGTTCCGGCTGTAGAGCCCGTGCAGCAGGGCAACAGGGTGACTGTGAGACGGCTTAAGCGTGGGTAAAAAAAAATATTGTTCCATTCCGATATGAACATCAAACAGGTTCTCCCTACTCAGTGATGCACCCACTGAGAAACCTGTTGAAAGTGCCCTAGTGATTGGCGATTCTATTACTCGGAATGTGAAAATAGAGACTCTAGCCACCATAGTCACCTGTTTGCCGGTGTAGCAGGTGTGCAGTTGTGTAATTGTGATTTCACTTGCCATGACCATTTTTGGTCTTTCCGATCCTTCCGGCCGCAGCCCGCAATGCATTTGGGGATGGGGCGCGCTTTGCCTCTTCCCATTCTGCATATGATCTCGCAGCAGTAGGTGGCATTAGTCGGTCGCTCGTATAAAAGAGCCGAATGCTGTTGAGTTGACTTTATATACATTCAACGTACTGTATGACACTGTATAACACTTTATTTATGTATTTTTATTTATGTTAAACTATTCTTTATCTTTTGTAGCGCGCGTTTTGCATGAGTACCGCACGCTGCTGAATTTGCTGCACATGTCTTCAGATGTGTTTGTGTTTTCACAGGTACATTAATGTTTATTGTATTGTATAATTTGCCCATTCTGCATATGATCTCGCAGCGCGCGCGTTTTGCATGAGTACCGCACGCTGCTGAATTTGCTGCACATGTCCTCAGATGTGTTTGTGTTTTCACAGTGTGATCTAATAAAAGATGATTGATGGGACAAGAGTTCGTGAGTGATTTAAAAAACAACACAACGCAGATTAAACCGCTACACCGGGAGCCAGAGAACCTGACGTCAAAGCAAATTTAAAAGTGCTGGCTAAGGCTAATCGTGCACATTTTAAGATTGTTATTCACGTCGGCGCTAATGATGTCCGACTTCGCCAGTCGGAGATCACTAAAACTAATATTAAAGGGCTGTGTGAACTCGCAAGTACGATATAAGGCACTGTAATTTGCTCTGGCCCTCTTACCATGCACAGGAGTGAAGAGATGCTTAGCAGATTATCCTCACTCAATGGCTGGATGTTTAAGTGGTGCCGGCAGAATAACATACGGTTCATAGACAATTGGCAAAGTTTTTGGGGCAGACCTGACCTGTTGAAAAGAGATGGTATTCATCCCACTAGTTCATTCTCACTAGTAATTTGGCACACATTATTAGAGCTGAACCTTGACTAACTGGGGCCCAGGTCAGGAAGCAGACAAACTGGCTAAACCGACCGTCTGCTAGCTGTCTCACGTCACAGTGGTCAGATAAATTCCAACACATAGAGACTCTTTCTCCTAGATATCCTATAGAGACTGTGTCTGTTCCCAGAATTAGCAAATACAAAAAAACTCTCAAAACCGTTTAAGGGTAAAAATGTAATTGATTTACAAACACCTAAGAAAGGATTTAACACAAATGAACAAATAATAAAGCTTGGGTTACTGAATATACGATCCCTTTCCTCAAAAGCACTTCTTGTAAATGATATGATTACAGATCATAAACTAGATGTATTGTGTTTGACAGAAACCTGGCTGAAACCAGACAATTACATTAATTTAAATGAGTCCACCCCTCAAGATTACTGTTATAAACATGAGCCTCGTCTGAAAGGTAAAGGAGGAGGTGTTGCTGTAATTTATAATAACACCATCAGTACTGCTCAAAGGTCTATTTGAAATATAATTATTTTGAAGTGACGGTCCTTAATGTAAAATTATCTAGTACAAGTAATAATTCCAGTTTAACTTTTGTGCTGGCTATTCTATACAGGCCACCAGGGCACCATACAGACATTATCAAAAAATTAGCGGGTTTTCTCTCAGAATTAGCAATGGCTGCAGATAGAGTCATAATTGTTGGTGATTTTAATATCCATGTAGATATTGAAAAAGACGCATTGGGATTGGCATTTAGAGACTTTTTAAACTCTATTGGAGTTACACAACATGTATCAGGACCAACTCATTCTCGTAATCATACTTTAGATCTAATATTGTCATATGTGATCAGTGTTGATACTGTTCAAATTCTGCAGCAGAGCGATGACATCTCAGATCATTACTTAGTTGCGTGTAGATTACCTTTAGCCAAAGTCGAAAAACTAACTCCCTGTTATAAATATAGTAGAACTATCACTCCTAACACAAAAGATAAATAAATAATATTATAAATAATCTTCCCGATCACTTTCATCTCCAGATAGCCTAGAAGAACGTATTAAGAAATTATTAACTCTCTTTTCCAGCACTTTAGACACTGTTGCTCCGTTGCGCTTAAAGAAGATTAAAGAAAATAGTCCAACACCGTGGTACAACGAGCACACCCGGGCTCTCAAGAGAGCAGCCAGAAAAATGGAGCGGAGCTGAAAAAAAACTAAGCTAAAGGTTTTTCGCATTTCATGGAAAGACAGCTCTATTGCATTCAGAAAGGCCTTAAAATCAGCTAGATCTACTTACTTTTCTACCCTATTAGAAGAAAACAAATACAACCCTAGGTATTTATTTGATACAGTGACTAAACTAACAAGAAATAAAGCCTCAATCCCAGATACTTTAAAACAGCACAGCAGTAAGGACTTCATGGACTTCTTTACTTGCAAAATTCATAATATTAGAGAGAAAATTATAACCATGCAACCGTCTACTACAATATCACAAAATACAGTAAATTTTAGTGTCCCTGAAGAAAAAGTCAACTCCTTCATTACTATCAGGGAGGAAGAATTGTCTAAACTCGTTAAATCATCAAAACCAACGACATGCATGCTAGACCCAATACCAACTAAGCTACTGAAAGAGATGCTTCCAGAGATCATAGATCCTCTTCTTAATATTATTAATTCATCTTTGTCATTAGGATACGTACCAAATACCTTTAAGCTGACCGTGATTAAACCGCTTATTTAAAAAACCATAACTTGATCCTACAGAATTAGTTAATTACAGGCCGATATCAAATCTACCTTTTTGTCAAAGATTCTAGAAAAGGCAATATCTTCACAACTATGTTCCTTTCTAGAAAGAAACAGCATCTACAAGGATTTCCAGTCAGGATTTAGACCATATCATATAACTCAGAATGCTCTCATTAGAGTTACAAATGATTTGCTCTTATCATCCGATCGTGGTTGTATCACTCTGTTAGTGTTACTGAACCTTAGTGCGGGATTTGATACAATCGACCAAAAAATAATTCTAAATAGACTTGAAAACTATGTTGGCATTAGTTGAGTTACATTAGCCTGGTTCAAATCATACTTATCTGACCGTTATCAGTTTGTAGCAGTAAATGAAGAGGTGTCATATCGATCACGGGTTCAGTATAGAGTTCCTCAAGGTTCAGTACTAGGACCATTGCTTTTCACCCTGTACATGCTTCCTTTGGTTACAATTATTAGGAAGCATGACTTTAGCTTTCACTGTTACGCTGATGATACTGAGCTCTATATTTCTTCTCATTCTGATGAAACAAAAAAAATTCACTAAATTAATAGAATGCATAACTGATATAAAAAATTGGATGACTAATAACTTTAAACGGCTTAAATCTGAAAAAAACAGAGATTCTAATTATTAGATCAAAAAGTTCAGCACTTAATAATCTAGACTACTGCCTAACACTCGATGGCTGCTCTGTCAAGTCTTCGTCATCAGTTAGAAACCTGGATGTGCTCTTTTGTTTTCTTTTTTATATTTGTTTATTTGACAGGGACAGCATACATTAATCAACATTACTGTAAATGCACCAGAATTAGCCAAAAGGCTATTTTTCATCCGTTGTCCTTGGACATATCTTAAAATTGTCTACCTAAAACAATAAAAAGATTACAGAAAACAATACAAATATAAACAGCAGTAAAACAGATTTAACTCTTTAAAACCTGTTGCTAAATACAATGTTCAAATAACTATAAACAGAAATAATGTTGAAAAAAAAGAAAATAATTAATATCAAAGTCTCCTCGGGCCGACCCTTGTGTTACTCTCTGTATAGTGTTTCTAATGTTCACAAACTGACTAAGTGAAGGAGATGACAGACCATGGATGATTTTGTAAAACAGACAGAGGTTTGAATTCTTAATGACATTTTCCCAACTGAAATGCTTATGTTTATGCAAAATGGCACAATGATGATATCTTAAAGGTTTTTTATCCATAATTTTCACTGTTTATAAAGTGACACTAATGATTTGAGTGTTGTTTTATTTGCCTGTGACCAGGTTGTCAGACAGTAAGTGATGTGAGACAAAACCATACTGTACATAAACTGCCTGAAGTGAGAAGTTTGATCCTATGAACTGGAAATTTGCAATATTGAATTTGACTCGATTGCAGACCTTTTTTGTCTGTGATTTAAAAGTTAATTTTGAGTCTTTTATTTACATTATTTTAAGCAGGATTGATTTGCCCAAGTAAAAACATTGAAACAGTTTTATTTACATTAAGTTTTAAGCAGGATTGATTTAGCCATTCAGAAACATGGGCCATAGACTGTGTAGTGTTCTCGTGCAGTGTGTTGAAACTCTGACTAAACACCGAGTTAAACCACAGCCAGTGAAGACAAGGTCGTAGCAAGGTTGATCATTTACTTTCCCTTTATCTTGTACATAGCATATGGCGAAAACTGTAACAAGCAATACAACAACATTCAGAGTCCATATCTTGACTAATAATTCAATTATACACAACTATAACAAACAATAAGTGCTAATCAAAATGTAGCGGTTAGCATAAATGCTAGCTCGTCTAAAATAACTCATTAAGATTGTTTTTTATAACAAATACTTGTAAACATATCATCTTAAACATGTCTAATGTCACCTCGATGAACTTACAGCATTGCCTCTATGACATTTTATAGTGGATGACCAAGATTGAAGTGTCTGTTTTGGCGATTTCTAGCGGAACTAGATTGCCTCTATGACATTTTATAGTGGAAGTGTCTGTTTTGGCGATTTCTAGCGGAACTAGAAAAGCGCTAACCGGAAGTGAAATAACCTGAAGTGAAAAACCGGAAGTAACGTTGTTACATAGCGGATTATATTAATGTTTAGAAATTAGGAAGAAAAACAGAAAAATAAGTAAAGAACTTCACATTCTTCCTAAGAACCAGTGCAATAAAAAATAAAGCATATATTAGAAAATTATATTCCTAAAAGGACAACACAGACTGTAAGTTTTTCAGCAGCTTGTTTTATGTTATTACCATGGGTATAGATCAGTGGTCCCCAACCCCCGGTCCGCAGAGCGATTTCGCGGACCGATCTATCGATGAAATGGTACTGGGCCGCGGAGCGCATTCCCGGACCGGTCCGTGAGCTGCTGCAAGCGGCTGTGTCGATGTGAGTATGGAGACGTTTGAACAGTCTCGCTTGCGCTCGCATCTGATGAGAAATTGAATTTGCTTAATTTGTTTAATAATATTTTATGATTCACAGTGTAAAAAGCTTTTTTAAGATCGAGAAACACAGCTCCAACCATGCCACCTTTATCCAGTAGAATATTTTCTATGAAAAAACAATTTTTTTCTGTGGAGTGCTGACTTCTGAGACCAAACTGCATTGAATGAAGAGAAAATGTAGTAGTATTTAAATCGATTATTATTTGTTGGGAAATTAGTTTCATGCACAGTGTAAAAAGCTTTATCCAGTAGAATATTTTCTATGAAAAAACAATTAGCAGTTTCTGTGGAGTGCTGACTTCTGAAACCAAACTGCATTGAATGAAGAGAAAATGTAGTAGTATTTAAATCGATTATTATTTGTTGGGAAATTAGTTTCTCTGCAACTTTTGACACTGTAATTAATGTTGCAAAATATTGTTCGTATATGGATTCTGAAAAATTATTTACAGCTTATGTCTATTTGGCAAATGAGACATCAGCACTCAAACTCAACAATGATGAAAACCAACTAAATTTTCAAATGAATAACCGACACTGTACTAACAATTCATGTTGTAGGTGCTAATGCTCAGTTTTGCACCATGCTGTCAGCACAAATTCTAGCATTTTATTCACTTCATAAATTGAATGTAACCATTAAGGACTTGAAGTGTTGACGGATAACTTTTTTTATGACCTTTATTTGATAGTTGGTCCAGGTATCCAACTAAAGTAAATGTTAATAATGACAAAAAATAAATGCAATTTTATTTTACTGTTTTGATTTTCATGAATTTGTTTGATGGCTACAAATCAGTTGTAATTGTTATGCTGTCTGTCAGTTTTAATTTTCTCTGTTCTTATTGTCCTTTTTATGAATTTGTTTGAATCTA
Organism: Rhodeus uyekii; assembly: GCA_037043235.1. Classification (NCBI taxonomy): domain Eukaryota; kingdom Metazoa; phylum Chordata; class Actinopteri; order Cypriniformes; family Acheilognathidae; genus Rhodeus; species Rhodeus uyekii. The sequence continues at coordinate 3,969 of JAWRVZ010000260.1, read as the reverse complement.
AAAGCTGTGTGGCTACAAATCAGTTGTAATTGTTATGCTGTCTGTCAGTTTTAATTTTCTCTGTTCTTATTGTCCTTTCAGTTACTCTATTTGTTTACAGCTGGTGTCATCACTTACGGTCAATCATGACTTGAGTGAACTCTCTAATTAATTCATGAATTATATTCAAAAGAATGTTTGTTTCTGAAATATTCACTGGAGTACAAAGTATAACAAAAGAGAATAATGAAGACAGATTCTGTGTTACATCAATAATCTGTCAAGCGGTGGAGCTGTTGTCTATGTAAAAGGCCAGTTAGTGTGGAGAAAAGTGTGTCAGAGCAGTATAGATTATTTCAAGCAATAATAAATACTTTAAATACTTTTTTCCCATATAGTCACCTTTTATTTACATAGTGTTTTTTCACGAAGTTTGATTGTTTCAAAGCAGTAGTGACAAGAAAAGAATGCATCAAAGTTAGTTTAGTCTTTACATCAGCTCTTGAAGAAAATAGTGTCATTGCCCAGCCTAATTTCAATGTTGATTCATGTTATTAATTTAGTTAATTTATCTATACAGCAGCTCTGGAATAAACAGTGATTATTTTAGTGACGTGTCACCATGATGCATTGTATTTACATGCACTGTGTTCACCTTCTTATACATTAATTCAGCTATTTCTGATGAACATTCAATCATCACGTGCCACCAGTTTTATGGTGTATTTCAGTACAGTAGAACCCCGACTGACGAAACGCTCTACGTACGAAAAGTTCAACGTACGGTAAAAGATTTCGGGTTTTTTTCCGCCCGAGTTACGACAAAATGATTGAGATGCGAAAAAAGAAATCTGAGCCGAGGCGACGATTTCCGAGTTCTGTTTTGAAATTCGCGCGCCACCCGGTTAGTGTTACCAGATTGGACTGAAGATTTCCAGCCCAGCTACAGCTTAGAACCCGCCCAATCTGGCAACACTGCTCCCGGGTCGGACGCTTGCTCTCTCTGCAGGATCCTGCTCTCCTATTGGTCAGCATTGCTCCCACCAGCCTCTGCATAGCGGCGTTCCTCTCCCATTTTGTCTGTGCTACGCTAACGCTAAAGTTCGTCCGCGCTTTCGCATACAAGTTTTGTTTTCATCGTGCTGCATCTCCATTATTTTGTGCCCAGTTAACAGAAACCTTTTCTAATCACTAGCCATGGATGTGAAGATTGTTGCTGAGAGCTGAGAGCTTTGCAACAATCTTCACATCAATGGCTTGTGATTAGAAAAAAGTTTATGTTAACTGGGCACAAAATACAGCACGATGAAAGTGAAAGTGAAAGTGAAAGGGAAGAAGAATGCTCTCCATGGAGATGAAAAGGGAGATAATTGAGAAGTATGAAGCTGGGATGTGCTTGCGGAAGAATATGGCCGTTACCCTTCAACCATAGGGACCACACTGAACAAGCATAGCTTTATTATAAAATAAAATGTGGTGTTTTCGTAGGGCTTGGAACGGATTAGGCAATTTGCGATTATGATTTCAGCATGTCAGAAGTCAGATTGGGACCGGAACATTCAAAATATTTAATCCAATAACTGGTGGAAAATCTTATTTTTTTATGCTGGTAAGAAGACGGGTTTGTTGAGGATCTGTGCCACTACCTGTTGTATCGATGAGGCCTTCACAGGGGATAGTCTTGCTGACACATCAGGGCTGTGATGTGGTCATGTCATGGCACAGGTCCTCCATCTGATCTGGATCTGGCTGACTATCTTTAACAGATAGATAAACAGAACGACTAATATTAGCATACATGCCATTCTACTTTGATGTAACAAGTACATTGTGTGTTGTGGAAGTGTACCCGGTTGTGTCTGAACTAATTTATGCAGCCTAAAAATCATTTTACATGATTTTAATTAAATAAATAAAAAAAGTGTTGTGTATGCCAAGATAAGGAGGCTTGTTTTTAGTCTAGATTTAAACTACTCTGAGTGTCTGCATCCCAAACAATGCTAGGAAGACTACCTCTTCAAAATGTATGTCTATAATACTGCACTAGAATAGTAGTACTTTAGGACACAGCCACTGACTTTGAGCAGTGAAACTTGATTATGAGCATTGCAACCTCCTGAATCCCCAGAATAGCCTGGCTTCAAAAATAAATATGACTACAAAACTCATATTTTGCCTGGGTTAAAGCAACCCAGCTTTTCAGATTTTCTTTATAAGCTTTTCTGACTACGAGTGCTGAAAGTTTCTATGATACTTCTGAGTTTTTGACCACGGTGCTAATAAGAAAGCATGCATCAAATATTTATACAGTCGTTTTTATTTTTGTATTTTTGTGTTATTTTTTTTTTGTTATCTTCTACTGTATTCCCACCCATCAGGTCCATAAAAGTAGTGGTCAGTCTTGTTTACAGTAGTGCGTGATGGCTAATTTCAGTAATGTGGTTTGGTACGAATTGCTTGGCATTTTAATGATGTTATTTATGCCATCCTTCCGCATAAGTGGCTAGAGGAAGTTGTAACAGAGAGAAAGAGCATTGTGAATGACACCACAATTTGCAGTGTGAAATCTATTGTTTTAATTAGGTGAAAGCCAAAGTGACATTTATTGGTTTCAGAGTTACTTGCTAATGGATATTGGAAGTGTGGCAGAAGTACAAGTAAAATATTACAAGTAAAAACATCGCTGAAATTACATAAATAATTTGTAGATGGTTTGTTAATGAGTAAACAGTATATTATTTCACTCAGAGACTGTCAAATCCAATTTAGCAATAACTCATTTAACTTTATGGATTAGGATATTTGGTGCCAAAATGGCACTCCCATGAGTCAAAGTACACTTTTGTTAGTTATTAATGTAGGGACCTAGATTTTATATTGAACACCGTAGCAATCCAAATCTATACCACAATTGTTTTGCTTTCTGGCTACAGTATTACACCAAAATACCATAGAACAAAACTATCCTTAAATGAAACACCGAAATGTTACATTTCTGGCTACAGTATTACACCAAAATACCATAGAACAAGGCTACTCAACTGTTGAGTTTAATTTCAAATACTCCTGTGATTTTAAAGTTAAAAAAGCTTGAATTTACAAAATAAAAATGACGGCTGTGGTTTCGGGAATAATTCTGTAAAAACTAAAATGTAATTTACATAGAAAAGGTAAATGCAACAGCAAGAAAAGGTAAATCTAAAAGCAAGGTCACTGTTGAATTAATGAATGAATAAACTGGTGTACACAGTGCATGCAAATACAATGCATCATGGTGACACGTAACTAAAATAATGCAATAAATATTAATTTGGTAACAATTGTCACGGCTTCTGAACAAGAGAGGACCCAAATGCAGAAATGAGTGATTTAGTTACAGGACAGTAGACAAGGGCACAAGACATGGAAAAATGACAAGGTAAAAAGTAGGGTAGGGCACACAATATGAGAGCTGGCTGGTCAGGCAGAAGAGATGTTCAGGCCGATGGAGATTAGACTGGCTGGTCAGGCAGAAGAGATGTTCAGGCCGATGGAGATTAGACGGCGGCTAAGCAAATCAGAGGCTTGACACTTGGGTAATGGGATGTAGCACCAGACTAGCTGTCAGGCCCGGAGTGTCAACAGCCAGGGTGAAACAGGAGGCAGGGCAGGAACTAACAAAAGACAACACTCAAAAAAAGAGATAATACACAAAACAAGATCAAACAAAACTGACACAACTATGAGAAGAAAAACGCAAAATAACTATTGCATAAGAAAGAAAACAAGTGTAAGAAAACAAAAGAAATAGAGTTTAAAAAATAAACTAGCAACAAGATGAGATAAACACTAATACTAAGGCAGTAGAAAAACTAAATCTAGTTTTTAACTTTCATGCTATCAATACACAAGGAACTCACAAAACGAACCAGAAAATATATGAGGGGAAACAAGCACAATATAAAGGGTGCGGAGCACATGAGGGACAGGTGGCACTCAAGCAAACAAGGC